>OZ022505.1:25851988-27067956 GCA_963989385.1 Ctena decussata
AATCCTTGCAAAATGGGAATAGCTCTGAAAGGAAAGAACTTGATTCCAGAGATAATCACTATTCTAATACACTTTCAGATATAACAGGACATCTGATTGGATAACGTCAAACATTTGCTACAGCATATTCTTCAATATTCTGTCGCAAACCCAATGCCATTAAGAAACATCGCTTCTCATTGATAAAAGTGCCTGCTTCTAGTGCAGAGTAGTATGCTTTGAAAGGTGAAAATGTGATAAATTAGGGGATAACTGTCTTGAAAATTGTCATTTGGGGAGGTAAATCATTGATTTTATGGTCGGAAATTTCGTTTTACGGCGACGCGCTAGCGGAGCCGTAAAACGCAATTTGCAACCATAAAACCGATGATTTACCTCCCCAAATGACAATTTTCAATACAGTTATCCCCATTCTAATGCACTTTTCCACATTTTCGCCTTTAATAATGTACTAGTTTGCACCAATTTCAAGCGCTGTCAGCAACTTAAAACCAAACGTCAGCCAATGAGAAGCGACGTTACTTAATGACGTCGGGTTTGCGACAGTATATCCCAGAATATACTATCGCAAAATTTTGACGTTATCCAATCAGACGTCGTGTTATATTGGTAAATGCATTAGAATGTGCATTGAATAGGGATTACTGTACAGTAAAACCTGTCCTTGTGGCCATCTCTATTAAGCAAGCAATCTATATTAAGCACTCATGTATTCAGTTCCCGAAACAGGTAAATACATTGAAATGCACCTGTATTGAGCAAGCACATGTCTTGAGCAAGCAGATTTTGATTATCACTTAGGTGCTTGTTTAATACGGGGTGGACTACCGGTATATTGAAAACTGTAATTTGGGGAAGTAAATCGTCTGTTTTATAGTTGCAAATTGCATTGTACGTCTACCCTGATGCGTGGCCATTAAACCGACAATTTACCTCCCCAGATGACAATTTTGAGTACAATTATCCCCTAACTGAGAAAGGAGGCAACCTGAAAATAAAACAGCAGATGTGTTTCTCCTGAACATGTACCCATTCTCTTGAAGCCAACATTACTTCCTGCTTAGTATTTGTACTTGTTCTGTTGTAAATATGAGCCGCGACACAACAAAACCAACAAAGTGGCATGTGAGCCACGCGAAGACTGATATCAACTTTGGCATCTGCCCAGTCTGATTAGAGTCTTTCCATTGTGCTCAAAGGGTAGCCCAAGCTGATCTGAGCCTTTGCTGGGTGCACATGCCACTTTGTTGGTTTTGTCATGTCCAGGCTCATTTGTGTGCTTCAGAGGAGAGCATTTGATAATTCCTGAATAAATTTTTTCCATAAAAACATCAAAAACATTTTACTACATGAATCAGCATAGGGGGCAGTTTAGGAAAAAAAAGTTTTCCAAAACTAGCTGACTCCTCCTTTCTTGCACACCGGATAAGGATATCCGCGTGCTTCCCCTGTACCTACAAATCTTATCTCACCCATGTTATCTCACCCAGGACCGGATATATATGCATTGGTTGTAATGGAGGTCACGTATCTGCGTCATCAAGTGACGTTGGCGTTTTAGATGATTATGTCACGAAAACGGCAAAATGACGTCTGTTTATGCATGGCAGACGTTGACGTAAAGAACCGAATGGCGGTCGTTGAAAACGGCGCCTTCTTTTAAAACCAAATAGAAACCTCTGAGGAACTAAAATTACGCATTTTAACAAGTTCTAAAGATAATACAAAACGTGGTGTGCAAGAAAAAGTATCTATCATGGGTATGAGGTGCGGATAGAAAAATCCGTCACTCGGGATCACTGTCCGGCATCACTCGGCAAGCCTCGTGATGCCGAACAGTGACCCTCGTGACGGATTTTTCTATCCACACCTCATACCCATGAAAGATACTTATATTCTTTCAGTAGGGAGCATTTCAAATGTATATAACTTGTAAGGAATTCCAAGTTTTTTACCAAAACTTGACTTTGAAGTCCTGAAAATGTTGCAAAACTTCTCCCTGTGTAAGAACTCAATGCTGAGCATTGCATTTGATTCGCATTGACAATATAGTGCTCATCAGCTGGTGCTTCAAAAAATTTGAAATTTAGAAATTGAGGATCTGATTTATAGCACCCATTTTCACTCAAAGTTTTCTTTTGAACACATCACTGTCTCACTGTAAGAAATCCTTTTGTAACTGTATGTATCAATATGCTTGATTTATTGTACTGTTATATGAAAATTTTGTTAATGTGATGAGCTTTATGCTCATGACGGTATATTTATGCATGACACAGTAATAGCCACAAAAAAAAAAAAATCTTGAAAGTTGCAGTAGGAAAATAAATTTTTGAATTACTATATTTATTTGGTATAAGATGGGAGTATTGTCTCCCAAACGACCCCAGATATATGTAAATTAATTGTATTAATTCTGCTATACGCTGTTTTTTTTTTGTTGTTGTTTTTTCCCCTTACAAAACAATCCAAAAATTCTAAATCCAGCTTATAAGCTGGATTTAAATTTTTTGGTTGTCTTGGAGGGAAAAGCCCATCTCATAACCAAGTAAATACAGTATGGAAAAATACTCTGCTATAGATTCCTATGCTTGTTTTGTCATTGTGTGATCACTTCCTTGTGTGATTGTGTGCTCACTTCCTTCTAGATGTAGACAAAGAACCATCATCCCGATCATCAACCCCCGTCAATGTCCCTTCATCATCATCATCATTATCAAAGTCAAGACAGAAAGGTAATGTGGTGTAAAAATTCTAAAAAATTGGGACACCTGAAATAATTACCTTAATTGTTCTGAAACTAGAAGGGCCGCGTAGTGCCGTCGGTAGGGCACCTGACTCAAAAGTCAGAGTTCCTTGGTTCGATACCCGGTCTGACCACATACTTTCATTTCTCCTTCAGCTGATTCAAGAAGGGCAGTTGTCAGTTACGGGCGAAAGTATGTGCATTTAGTACTGGTTAACCGCTTGGGAGTTCTTAGCCTGCCCAGGAATAGTGTGGTTAGGTTAACTGACCGTCCCGACATGACCATAGCTGTTTCCTGTGCACGTAAAGCAACAAATCAATCAATCTGAAACTAGAACAGTTTGGTTTTACTATACAGTAATATGCCCAAAAGATGCAGTTTGTAGGCCCTGATTGGACTGCTCCTTTAGGAGCAGTCTGATCTGGGTCTATAATGTTTGCTTAGACCTATTTGTCGCAATACCTAGAACTTTTATGGAAAGCTGTTACAGCCTTGTCTAAACAAGGCACGACTCATAGTGGGGCAGATATGTAACAAATTTTGGCCAAATTGTGCACTTTTTGATAAAAGCATGAAATTTGGTACATAGTTAGATTGGACCCAAATATGAATTTTCAGGGTGGATGCCAAGCTGAATTTTGCCTATTTCGGCGGCCATCTTGATTTTTCAAAATGGCGGCTGCCTTATAGGTAAGTTACATACTAATCAGAGCCCATTACATTTTGTATAGAATTTGAGCTGATAAAAGTCCCCTGTCATATGGAGGAGCTCTAGAGAGTAGTGTTTGCAGAAGTTCCTATTAAAATTGAGTTGGTTTATACCTGTAAACCCTCTGATTGTGGGTTAAGCCCACATGTGTAAATTACATAATGCATATAACCATATAATTTTAATGCAGAAACATTTCGTTTTGTTTCTGTCACCTTTCACCCTTTTTTCCTATCTTCAAATAGTAGAATAATTACAGTCTGCATGATTTTTTTTATCATTTTCAACTACTGGAGGTAACGTAAATAACGTTTAGTCATAAAAGTCCATTCTAATACCACTTTTGAACTTTCTTCACTGTGTCTCAAAAATATTATAGATATGACATTGCTTCTTGAGACCTCTTACACCTTAATAGTTAAGTTAAAGGTGATATGACGTGTGTTTTATACGTTACGAAAAATAGGATACTGCAAACTAATAAGCTCTGAGGACATTCACTCTTTTCTGGCATTTTATTACCTAAATTAACATTATTAATAACGTACTTGCCTAACTACTTAACTGTTTTGTCATCCTTTTAATGATACTAGCATACATGATATTTATTATAAAAATGATTAAAAAAGTTAAATTAAATAAAAGAACAGAGACATCACTGTAGAGAAAATAAAGGCCTGCCGTTGTAGGATAGCACTTTATGTAGAAGTAAAGATAAGAGATAAGCAGTCAACAGTCAGTCTCATAAAAATAGCACCAAAAAAGCGTTAATATAGTAGTATAAGAGCGTCTAGTATGACATGTAATCTACAAAACATACAAGAGCATTGTCTTACAGTGTTTATTGAAAAGATGTAGCATATTAAGTGCAAACAAAAGAAAGACTGTTGATAAGAGAAATATAAACAGACATATGAAGATTTTGGGAACAGAATGTTACATGTAAACTTGGGTTGCAGAGCACATTTACTTTAGTTAAGGTTCTATGGGTAGTATACGTTACACAAGAAATGCCATTTCTCAACTAAAACCATCATATAAAATTAAAAAATACTGCATAATGTCAAAATACTACAAGTTTTACAACACAGCTTTACGTTGTCTATTTTGTAATGCTCTTACCTCTGATGCATTAAGCAGGACTTTGGGAATAAAATATCGAAACATGAACTGAAAGCTAATGATACGAGGAGTTGAGTAATAGACTATGTGGATATTGAAGCTGGTTTCGATAAATTCTTCCTTTTACGGCAATCTTCATTCTATGCTGCAGTTTTGTTTTATTATTTTTTCTTACCTTATCAATGCTTACATATTCAGCAGTTTCTTGAGGGGTGCCTAAATATGGGAACTTATTGACAAATATTTTATTTTTACAAGTAATAATAATCTGCAGTGTTCCAACTGCACAAAATGCAATGGCAAATGCAAAAAAGACTACATATATTAATCAACATCAATGTTACTACTTAGGGATTTAAAGACAAATCTCAGTTCCTCATCTCCTAAATGAACCTGCAGTAGGACTAGAAATTAAACGAGAACAAAC
This sequence comes from Ctena decussata, assembly GCA_963989385.1. Lineage (NCBI taxonomy): Eukaryota > Metazoa > Mollusca > Bivalvia > Lucinida > Lucinidae > Ctena > Ctena decussata. The sequence goes on from OZ022505.1 coordinate 25,856,994, forward strand.
ATAACAAGTAATGTATACAACCATTTTATTGGGCAATTTACTAATTAGTCACACCTTATATGTAGTAAAACATTATGTATAGGACAGAAACAAATAAAATAAGTTATACCTATACATATCAGGGACTAACCAAATTAAAAGTTATTCTAATTAATCTTTTTGCCTAGTTTGTTGTAATCATTTCGGGAAAGGGGTAGGGGAGGTGGGGGTGGGGAGTAAATAATTTATTGATTATGAAGTCCTGCTGCTTATGAACAGTGTTCTCAATACAACTTGACAATATAAAAGAATATACTAATACAATAAATAATTTATTACAAGTTGTTTGAAAGTAATTATGCTGTTGTAATATTTTAGGTGTTGAAAATAGTAAGCCATAATATGCAAAGATGGTAGTGCAAAATTACCTGATCAGGAAAGATTATGTCTTTTTATAGTGACAGTTATACTTCGTGAACAGAAGATGATGGGAAAGCTCTAATTTCTATGTCTCACTATAAAGATTTGCACTTTTTCCATTTTCCTTACAGTAATATGCTGCAGTATAAATGACGAGAGCTACATGTATACAAACAGATAACGTTTATTACCACTCAGGTACACATTTAACGTGATATTCAACCTTAGCCCTGATCAAAATAATTACTTGTCGAATGTGTCATTAAAAGATTATTATAGTGAAGCTGCTGCAAAACTATGTTTTAAAAGAGTCAGAGCCAGAGTATGCCATTCGTAAAGATCTTTGTTTTTCCTGTTGTACTACAGGAAATATTAAAAATCTACGTATACTACATGTATCTGAATATCTGAATAAAATTGACAGGTTAACACTTAAAGCATTGAAAGCCTAGCTGCATATGAAACTGACTCTTTACAACAGTTTGCAATTCTAATTATCTGACACCACTTACAATTATATACAAAATACAATTGTGTTACTCAACATTACCACAAATCCTACCTTCAGATACATGTTTAAATAATATACTTATAGTTAAAAACATACAACGATGGTTTTCCAGTATAGTGACATATGCTTCTGGCTATTTAAGATGAAATATAGATCAAACTGAGGATACACTGGTTACCATTTACACTTGTATCTATTTCTCGAAGTCATTCTTCAAAATTGTATGGACTCTTACAAAAATGTTTCGTCCTAGATTCAAGTAATTTTTCAGTGCTGTATTGACTAATTCAAAAGGAGCCAATCTGTTCTCTCTAATATGTGCATAATTTGAAAATGAATAATAATGTTAGTTCAGTGAGGACCACATTTATCAACCATCAATTTTGGTTTATTTAGATTATTGTTGTTTGTTAGTACCTTTGCTACTGTTATGTACGTTACACATCGAATATGATTTTTTCCTTTTAAATCCTTAAATAAGTTTGTGCATTAAAATAAACTCAAATACATTTAAGGATTAAACTATGTTTTTTGCTTCTTTTATAAATTATGAGTTAGGCAAAATGATTTATTATGTAGACTAAAGCAACAAGAAAAAAATAACGAGTAAAAGAATTGCTATCGTCATCCAGTTAATAAGTTTTATTCACTAGAAAAAGAATAAAATCTGCAAAACAATGATATTTTGAAAGGTTTTGTTCACCAGGTGGTGAGGAATTGTGATTCACTGTATTCCATTTCTATACTTACAAACATGTAATTAACGATTAGAGTCATGTCTACGCCCAGGAGCATAGATCAGAAATGCTGAATAACAGACAAGTTTGAGAAAATCATGGCGAAAGTTCAGCTAAACATGTTCAGAAACACAAAACTGGTCTTTCTAATGATTTCCGATTCTGTTTGTCATAAAATGCAGTTTCAGTGGCGGCCATTTTGAAATTCAAGATGGCCGCCATAAATGGAATTTTCCGGCTTGGCATCCACCCTGAAAATGCTTAGAATAGTTTTGTCTAGCATTGTGCCAAATTTCATGCTTTTATCAAAAAGTGCACAATTATTTCACATATCTGCCCAGCTATCAAGGATATGTAAGAGAATCCATTCAAACACAACAAATTATTGAGGATTATTATAGGGAGTTTCTTCCACAAAAATAAGACTGATATGTTCAAGATAGTGTTTCATTGACAGCTCAGAGAGAGGTATGACCTGGGTCTCTCTCAGAGTGTGCCAAAGGAAATTCACTCAGTCTAGAAAGTAGTGAAGAGACTGGAACAGAGTGACATGCACAGAAATTGAATTATTTTATTCAGTCTTTTGTTTTGACAGATCAAGTCAATGCCAGACATCAAGGTTGAAATTCTGTCAAGGGCTGTAATTCAGAACAAATGAAAAGAATCCCACCACAGATGCCGAGGTTATTGATAACCAGTCACCAAGTGTAACAAGTTTTGTATGGGCCATTTTTCAGGAAGCTTTGAATGTAATTATGTCTGCCCCACAAAGATGAGAGGTGGACATAATTGGTCTCATTGTGGATCCTGTTTGTGTTGACATCAGCGTGACAGTTTGTAGCAACTATTTTTCTTCTATCTGAGGGTGGAATTTTACCAAACTTGCATGGATACACCATTGGGACAAGCCAAAGAGCTGATTATGTTTTGGTGACTTTGACCTCCATTTTCAAAGTCCTAAGAGGTCTTGGGCTGTTAAATTTTCTTCGTAGGCGTGACAATTTCTTGTACCCACAGTATCTCTTGAAACAATGAGTGGAATTTAACCAAACCTGCATGGAATTATCATTGGGGTAAGCTTAAGATGTTAACAGATTTGGTGACCTTCATCTCTTTTTGAAGGTCACGGAGGTCTGAAATATATGAAATATCTCCAAAATTGATACATCTGTTGAGCCTAAGAGAATGAGATATTTTATAACCAATGGATGAATATTCATCAGATTTGCATGGATATATCAATGTGCCAGGTTTTTTGGTGACCTTGACCCATTTTTAAGGTCATAGTCTTGTACGTGGGATATATTTGGAACCAGAGGATGAATTTTCTTCAAACTGGCATAGATATAAGATTGAGACATACTTAAAGAGCTTATTAGATTTTGGTGACCTTGACCTCCTTTTCAAGGTCGCACTAGGACTTAAACATGTGAAAGTTTCACTAAAATTGAAACATCTCATGACCTCTTTGCTTGATTCCCACCAGACTTGCATAGATTTATCCTTGGGTCCTGCCTGTCCCAGTTTTTAGACTGCCTGTCCCAGTTTTTAGACTGCCTGTCCCAGTTTTTAGACTGTTTTTAGACTGCCTGTCCCAGTTTTTAGACTGTTTTTAGACTGCCTGTCCCAGTTTTTAGACTGTTTTTAGACTGCCTGTCCCAGTTTTTAGACTGTTTTTAGACTGCCTGTCCCAGTTTTTAGACTGTTTACCGTATTGCTTATTTGCATATTCCATAGGTCTGCTCTCTTTCAGACAAATCTGCCTCACAGTCATTACCCAGTTCCCAAGATTCCACAGTATCAACAGGGGCTACATCATCACAGGCCTCGGCATCATCAGAACAGAAACGGAAAAGGGCCAGGCTTGATCCTTCCATAGAATCAGTAAGTACCATAGTGGCCCTAAATATTGAGATAGGTGTGCCTGCACAAGCAGTGTAGACCTGGATCAGACTGCTCCTTAGGAGCAGTCTAATCAAGGTCTGCACTGTTTGTCATTTAGCTGGTAGATTCGGGAAACTTGGCTGAACAGTAAAATTAATGTGTTTAAATTGGATAGATACAGCAGAGCACATGTAAATTTACAAAAGAAAAAGAAGAGAAGAAACCGAGTTCTTGAATTTTGTTCAGAGATCTCCAGTTAGGTTGTGTTCTGATAATTTTTACATAAGTTTGTTCAGTTTTCATTAAAGTATTTGTGTGTTCCTTCCTTAGAATCACTTTGCCAGTGCAGTTGTAATAAAATGTCTTTATGGAGAAGTAAGGATTTTTCCAGAACTATTATCAAAATAACACCTTATCTGGCATTCTAATGGACTTAGAATATAATGGGATGTCTGATTGGATGACGACAAAAATTTGCAACAGTATATCCTGTGATATACTGTCGCAAACCCGACGTCATTCTGATACATTGCTTTCCATTGGCTGATGTCTGGTTTTATGTAGCTGAAAGCGCTAACGACGGATGCAAAGTAGTAAACTTTGAAATGTGAAAATCTGGAAAAGAACTTTAGAATGGGGATAACTGTTATGGAAATTGTCATTTGGGAAGGTAAATCGTCGGTTTTATGGTCGCAGATTGTGTTTTATGGCTCCGCTGAAGCGTCGCCATAAAACAAAATTTCTGACCATAAAACCGACAATTAAATTCCCCAAATGACAATTTCCAATACAGTTATCCCATAATTTTGTTGTTGGTTTTGTTTTTGCAGGAAGAGTCTTACTTAACAAAGATCGAAGTAAAAGTGAAGATTCCTGATGAGCTAAAACCTTGGTTGGTGGATGACTGGGACCTTGTTACCAGACAGAAACAGGTAATACAACAAATACACATGCCCAGTGTGGTTTGAAGCTGTGTTTTGACAAAATAAAATCTGTTGGTTGGATTTCAGTTTGACAAACCCCACTAAAACAATTTTGCAAACAAGGGAGTTCTTGATGAGAGGGATCTGTAATCTATTGGGGTGGAACCTTTGGATGTATATTAATATAACAGAAATGAATATGATGATAATCAGGGATAATTCCCCCTACCCCACCCCCTTTACTCATATGGTGATTTCATACCAGTCTCGTAACTTAAGATTTCAGTTACTAAGTTCTAATCTGCAATTCTAAGATAAGCCAACATGGTTGTAGATTAGGGGAGCTCTTGTTCCTTTCTAAAAATGCATGTTGTCTGTATTTAACTTCCTGCCTTTGTATTGGCCATGAAAACTGCGCATGTTTGTACAGTTACCGCATAAACTTATATGTTGCATTTCAGCTAGTCACTCTCCCCTGTAAACACACAGTAGATTCCATCCTTGAAGATTATCTGAAAATGAAACTCACAAAACCAAACCATCCTAATAAGTAAGTAGTTTTATTTCTTAACCCTAAAAGTGCCAGAAAAGCAGGCGACATTTACATCTGCAAAATGTGAAAAAAATCTGTCTAAGCTATATTGTATTGTGAACTCAAGCGCTAGAGGGCAAACAGTGTAGACCCAAATGAGGCGGCTCATTACGACCTGCCTCATCTAGGTCTACCCTGTTTGCAAATTCAGGTTTTTTCATTTGTGGCGCTTTATGATCTAACTGTTGTTAAGTGTTGAAAAAGACTGCCATATTCAGGCTGAGCTGCTACTAATAAACTGAAGTTTTGTTGAAAATTCTGGGATGATTTTGCATGTTTGCCCATAAAAGATGTGTTGTGGCCCCTAATTAGAAGTGACAAGGTGAGAAAGTTCTACCTTAAAAATTTTAAATATTGTGACATAAGTCTGTGCAATCAGTGCAGGGTCTACACTGTTCGGCAGTCCATCTACATGTTTTGGACACATAGCTGCTTTGTAAAATCTAATTAATCCATGTAAAGGACCATTGCAGTAGCCGGGCCGCGTAGCGCAATCGGTAGGGCACCTGACTTATAAGTCCGAGGTCCTGGGTTCGAAACCCGGTCTGGCCACATACTTTCGTTTCTCCTTCCGCTGATTCAAGAAGGGCAGTTGTCAGTTACTAGCGAAAGTATGTGCACTTAGTACTGGTTAACCGCTTAGGAGGTCTAAGCCTGCCCAGGAATAGTGTGGTTAGGTTAACTGACCGTCCCGACATGACCATAGCTGTTTACCGTGGACGTTAAGCATCAAATCAATCAATCAAAAAAAACCATTGCAGTTATTTAAGTGTCTCGATTTATAAAATTTTTACGGTAGTTTGGGACCGCAGAAACCCAACTTTTTCTGCATTGCCTTGTTCAGAGGTATGAAACAGATACAAGTGTTTTTGTTTGAAAAACAAGGGCTAAGTGTGCTTTAAAAGTTTGCTGTGACTGCTTAAAACAAGAGCTGTCATCTGACAGCATAGGTTGCCTGAACTGGCACTTGCCTATCATGAAAGTTAGATGCTGAGTCTTTGACCTTAACTCAGTGGTCACTGGAAGTACAACAGATTTAGAGTATCTTAGTTTGTTGCAGCCCATGGACTATGCTGGTTAATGAGCAATGCAAAGCAGCTAACTTTAACATCAGGGAAGGGCCCCAACAAATGCTGAAGATTAAAAAGGAACAATTGAATGTTATTTTACACACTTTAAATTTTTGTTCTGTCGTTTGTTTTGATTACTGTCAATAAAATTGTTACATTACTCTCTAAGTCTAGTGTCAGAGTGAAGAATTGCTTGCAAATGAATATTGCAAGGTAATAGACTGCTTCTGTGACACTCAATGAAAAGAAAACTGGGGCCTGTTGTTCAGAACTAACGAGACATTAAATTTTCAAACATATTGTAGGAAAAAACATTTCCTTTTTTTTGCTGAAAAAAATATGAGGGGAGCTTTTGCAGTGCAGAGAATTCTTTTGCAGTGCAAAAGCTCCTCACAATTTTTCAGCAAAAAATAATAACGCAATTGATATTGTGAGTACTGTAAGACTTAACGAATCCGTGACTAACAACTTCGTTAAACTAATAGTGCTTTGAACAACTTGGCCCTGGAGCACAGTTGAGGCATTAACACTTAACCAGAGGAGGTTTAAGAGAGAATTGGTTTTGGAACTTACATTAATGCACATGCAATTGCAAGTTAAACAGTGATAAAGTGTGCAAGAATAACAGATTATGTTTATTTGCAGAGACACAATTGTGGAAGTAAACAAAGGAATTCGAGAATATTTCAATGTGATGCTGGGAACACAGTTGTTATACAAATTTGAAAGACCACAGTATGGGGAGGTAAGGAATAGTCTTATCAGGATCTGCACTACTTTAGTTCAGCCATGAATTTTTGTCTCATCTGTGACTAGCAGAGGCGACACATGTAGGTACCGTATATGCGGAAATTTTCGCGGGTTCAAATTTTCGCCGTTTAGGGGCAAAAACATGAAGATTAATTTTTGTGATTTTTAGCTCCCCTGAACGAAAGTTCAGGAAGAGCTATTGTTGTCACCCTGGTGTCGGCGTCGGCGTCCGAACTGGATGTTTTGGTTAAAGTTTTTTAAAGACCTATATTTTAACCCATGGATGGGCAAGGCACTGCAGGCGAGCTATCCTGTACGTGGACAAGTCTTGTTAATTTTGGCGGTTAGCAACATGCTCCAAAAGCAAAACTGTTTCCTTTTCACTTGAGTCAGATCTTTCATTAACCTGCGGCAGGGCTGCCGCAGGTTAATGAAAGAACTGGCTCAAGTGAAAAGTACCAGCAACTACCGAAGCAAACACAAACAAAATATATGAACACTGTGTCTACAGAAGACACTTTGTAAGAATCAAGAAATTATTTGCGATTATGATATTGACTGCGAAATACCTCGAAAAATGGAACATCGCAAAAAATACCATATATACGGGTATTTCGATTCTGGCATTGGTATTGGTGACATAAACGTCCACCAAGTTTTCTGGTTTAATTCTGTTTTGTGAAATGCAAAACACTGCTTTCCCCAGAAATCATGTAAAAAGGTAATAAAGGAAAAGGTTTCCCATAGCCTAATAACCGTAGGGCCAATGGGGGTTAGAGACCCACTGTGTCTTTAGCACAGCAGATGAAAGGCGGAGCCCATCCCTCTCCTATTGCTGCCTTATCCTTCCCTGATTCAAAAAGACACCCCTGATATTGGAAATGGACCTGTCTGAACCGCAAGGTAGAAGACTCTACTTTGCATTAATGGGTAAATGGAGGTAGGCCACAAGAAAATGTACCTAAGGGTTGTCTGACATGCCAAGATGCAGATCAGCCTGTTCAGGTATTTATTGTGGTGAGAGGTGAGAGTGTTTGCTTTTCATGATGCCTCAGAATCCATATTATAATTGTTCATTTGAATAGGAAAGGACTTCGTCAGACTGCTCAGATATAATTCAACAGAATCAGATTAGGAGGTTAAAAAATATAAGTTACTAAAGCTTTGCTTTAATGTGGGTACTTGATACTTTCAGTGCTGTCATTGGTCTTAAATCTGTTTCCATAACACAAACATATATTTGTGCCATTGTGTTTTGAAAACTTACTAAAAAGAGAGGAATTTACCTTTCTGATCTAATTTTTGAAAGAAAGAGCCTGAGCAAACAGTGTACGCCCAGATCAGACTGCTCCTAAAAGGAGCAGTCTGATTAGGGTGTACACTGTTTTCCATTATACCAGAAATTAAAAAATTAATATTTAGCTCACCTGTATGAAAGTACAGGAAGATGGTGACCTGGCCCAGAGGTTATAAAACTTGAGTACATTCTCAAACTCAAAATAAAGCACACTGATTGGCTGCTTCCGAGCACATGCTCGGAAGCAGCCAGTCAGTGTGCTTTATTTTGAGTTTGAGATTGTTCTCAAGTTTTATGACCTCGAACCCTGTTGCACTAAGCATGGGGCCCATGTCAGAGTGGGTGTTAGCATTCTTGATTCAAGTTTTTTATGTGATAGGGAAGGCCCTGCCAGGTGAGCTATACTTTATGCGGACATGTCTTGTTGACACTTTGCTGGGATAAAATCAATTTGCTGAAATTATAATTGTCCCAGTATTTAGAATAAATTTATTTTGGTATACTTTCAGGTGTTATCGGAACATCCTGACAAAGCAATGTCCAGTATTTATGGTGCTACACATTTGTTGAGACTATTTGGTAAGTGCTGGAGTCTAGGGCTCCAGATCAGGTATTGAAGAGTGAAAAATTGTAGATGTCAAAAAGTCAACTTTTCTAACCAGATTTATGCAGTCTAGCACAATAAATAAAGAGCATTAGTGATTATATCATCACTATGTATGTTGATGGATATTAATGTTATTGGCTTTTCTTCAATAATTATTTGTAGAAATTCTTCGGTTTTGAAAAGTTTAGTTTCCCCAAACATTCTAATCCCTTAAAATTTCCAGCAGCAGTGCATCTTAGATCAGCATGCCTATGCCTTACAAGACAGTGTTTTTTTAGTAGGATGTGAAATTGTTATTTTAGTAACTGAAATCTATGAAAATTTTGTTTGTTTGTTTCAGTTAAACTTGGTAGTATGTTGGCATACACAGCTTTAGATGAGAAAAGCATACAAACGTTATTACATCACATACATGATTTCTTAAAGTAAGTATATATTCTTTGTGTATTCCATTTAACCCTTGAAGGGACAACAAAGCAGACAACAAAGTTTATGTCTGCAAAATTTTAAAAACTGTTCCGTCTAAGCTGTATCGTATTCAGAACTAAATGTATAGATAGCAGTATTGACTCTGATGTGGTGGCTCATGACTACCCTAAAGGCAGGTTACCCCTGAACAGATGTGACTCCCTAAGCAGGTTTGACTTCTGTACATGGGCTTTGCCATTTAGAAGTACTATTTTGCAATCTGACCTCCAACATCACATATAGAAAATGATAATTCAAGGTAAACAAAAAACAAAGTTGAATAGGTACAGCTTAAGGGGAAGCAACTGTGCCATTTTTAGTTTTGCTTCCCTTTGAAATGGAGGTCAACTTTTAAAAGAAAGAATTCACTCCATTTGGATAAATACTGTATTTTGAGAGAGAAGACCCCATGTTTGAAGGGTCTAAGACCCCACATTTGAAGGGTCTTGCCATTCTTGGAAGCAAACTAAAAGCTGTGCTACATAGTTAAAATTGCGAAAAAATGTGATTGTATCCCATTCATCTAGCCCTTAAAGCACCAAAACGCAGAACAAAAATTTACATCTGCGAAATTTAAAAAAAAATGTTTCATCCAAGTCATGTCATATTGAGAATTCCAAGATTTGAGGGCAAATAGTGTAGATCCACCTCATCGGGATCTACGCCCTTGGCAAATTCATTTATTGTCATATATGATGCTTTAACCCATTCTATTCGGGATACCCCTTTAGGGGTATCTGGGCAAACAGTTTGGATCCAGATCAGGCCCCACAAATGTGGGGCCTGATCTGAGATCAAAACTGTTTGCTGCCTTGACATCATTTCTACAAGAGTTGGTACCAATATTGTCAAAATATTCTTGATTTTTGATGCAGACGACAATTCCAGCAGACAACAAAAAATACCCAGCATGCAATGGGTTAAGGCTTAAAAAATTTTGGATTAGAGACTTGCAGTTCCACAATTACTTTCAGGTATTTACAGAGAAACTCCACCACACTGTTCACCCTGGGAGATTACTATGTTGCACCACCAGAATACCATCGGAAAGCCATGTGATCTGTGTGCAATGGAAAGCCATGTGATCCAAAGTTGCCATGACATTGCATTTTGAATTCTCAGCCAATTTGGAGACTGCATATATTGCCTCATTCCAGAAAATGATGGTGGATGTTTATGATAATTCTGGTATGAGTTATCTCATTTCTCCATAAAAACATATACTGTGGCTCCACAGTAGAACTGCCTCAATGAGACAGTTCTAATGAAGGGCCACAATATATGTTTTAAGGAGAGATGAGAACAGTTACCCTAGAATTCTCATAACAGCTCATCCAAGCATCTGGAGATCTGTGTAACATATATGGGCAATGCCATTTGGTTGATTCCGGAATTTGGCAGGTTGACCAATGCAAATTAAGGTGGAAAAGCTTTCAGTAGGGATGTCAGTTCGTGCCATTAAGGGGTTGCGTCTGGCTCAGAGTTGTGTTACACGGAATGAACAGTGGCATGAGTTATGGTCAGTAAAGCACATAAGGACTGCAAATCCTCAAGGTGTCAGATCAGAGACTTCGCTGTTTGCACTGGGGCAGTGGTGCAGTGTTTTATCGTCATTTTCACTAGTTTTTGTACAAGATAAAACAGTACCAGAGCTCTAGATAAGAGGGAGTATTTGATGATAATTAAGGATAATTTTTCTTATTTCTCATTATGTCTCCCCCTTCAGGGTCGGGAGACATATTGTTTTTCCCCGGGCGTCTGTCCGTCCGTCTGTCAGTCTGTCCGTCTGTCTGTCACAAATCGTGTCCGTTCTATAACTTGAAAACGGCTCAAGCTATATTCGCGAAACTTCATATAAATATCAATCAACATGAGACAACGTGCAGAGTGCAAGAATGGTAACTCTGGCATTTATACTTTTTGAGTTATTTCCCTTGGAACTTAGTCCATCACAAAATTGTGTTTCAATTGTGTCCGTTCTATAACTTGAAAACGGCTCAAGCTATATTCGCGAAACTTCATATAAATATCAATCAACATGAGACGACGTGCAGAGTGCAAGAACGGTAACTCTGGCATTTATACTTTTTGAGTTATTTCCCTTGGAACTTAGTCCATCACAAAATTGTGTTTCAATTGTGTCCGTTCTATAACTTGAAAACCGCTCAAGCTATATTCGCCAAACTTCATATAAATATCAATCAACATGAGATGACGTGCAGAGTGCAAGAATGGTAACTCTGGCATTTATACTTTCTGAGTTATTTCCCTTGGAACTTAGTCCATCACAAAATTGTGTTTCAATCGTGTCCGTTCTAATACTTGAAAACCACTCAAGCTATATTCGCGAAACTTCATATAAATATCAATCAACATGAGACGACGTGCAGAGTGCAAGAACGGTAACTCTGGCATTTATACTTTTTGAGTTATTTTCCTTGGAACTTAGTCCATCACAAAATTGTGTTTCAACTGTGTCCGCTCTGTAACTTGAAAACTGCTCAAGCTTTATTCACGAAACTTCATACAAATATCAATCAACATGAGGCGATGTGCAGAGTGCACAAATGGTAACTCTGGCATTTATACTTTTTGAGTTATTTTCCTTGGAACTTTGTCCATCACAAAATTGCGTCTCAGTCGAGTCCGTCTATAACTTTAAAACCATTCAAGCTATATTCATGAAAGTTCATACAAATATCAGTCAACATGAGACGACGTGCAGAATGCACTCTGGCGTTTATACTTTTTGAGTTATTTCCCTTTAAACTTTGTCCATCACAAAATTGCGTCTCAGTCGAGTCCGTCTATAACTTTAAAACCATTCAAGCTATATTCATGAAAGTTCATACAAATATCAATCAACATGAGGCGATGTGCAGAATGCAAGAACCATAACTTTAGCATTTATACTATTTGAGTTATTTCCCTTAGAACTTTGTCAGTCACAAAATCGTGTCTCAGTTATGTCTGCTGTATAACTTGAAAACCATTCAAGCTATATTCACGAAACTTCATACAAATATCAATGAACATTAGAAGAATTGTATAGTGCAAGAACCATAACTCTTGCATTTATACTTCCTGAGTTATTTTCCTTGGACCTTTGTCAGTCACAAAATCGTGTCTCAATCGCTTTATTACTTGAAAACCGGACAAGCTATATTCACGAAACTTCATACAAATGTCAGTCAACACTAGACAACCTGCAGAGCACAGCATTTATACTATTTGAGTTATTTCCCTTGGAACTTTGTCATTCACAAAATCGTGTCTCAATCGTCTAAGGTCTATAACTTGAAAACCGTTTAAGCTATATTCATGAAACTTCATACAAATATCAGTCAACATATAAATAGACGACGTGCAGAGCACTGTAACTCTTGCATTTATATTTTTTGACAAAAACTAAATATGAATATCAGTCAACATTACATGACATGCAGAGCATAACAACTATAACTCTTGCATTTATACTTTTTACTTATTATGAATCCCTGCTTCAGGGTAGGGAAACATATTGTTTTTTCCTTGGCGTCTTAATGACTGATCCTTTTGACATCAAAAAGGGGGGAGACATCTGTTTTTTCGTAGGAAAACAATTCTAGTTTAAACCATATGTTGTGACCCCTCATCTGAACCGTCTCGTCGAGACGGTTCAGATGAGGAATCACAACATATGTTTTTATGCATAATTAACAAAATTATCCCTAATTATCACCAAATACTCCATCTTATCTAGAGCTCTGAGTACAAGTGTTTAGTTTAGTTTATACAGTTCATTAAGTTCATGAAAACATTTCTTGATTTTATTTTTGCAATATTTTAGTATTTTTAAAATCACAATTTATATTTTCTGTAGTTCTAGTTTTGAATGACTGTCTTCTTTGTGGAAAGAGTGTCATGTATTTTTCATTGCAATAACACACACTTTTAAGCCAGTTGGAATATTGACTTTACTGGGGACTTCCCCTTGGGATGTACCACAGCAGACTTCAGAAATTAAACAAGGGCACTGAGGCTCTGAATTGTTTACCTGAGTTGATGTCTATCTCTTGCAATCAATGTTGTAAATTAATCCTTTTTTCCAGCCGACAAATCAGTAAGAATATTGTAATAATCAGAACTCTAGATAAGAGGGGTATTTGATGATAATTGAGGGATAATTTTTTTTATTTCTCATTGAAACCATCTGTTGTGACCCCTCATCTGAACTGTCTCGTCGAGACGGTTCAGCTGAGGGGTCACAACATATGTTTATATCCAGAATTAACAAAAATTGTCCCTAATTATCACCAAATACTCCCTCTTATCTCTGGTACTGTAATAATGTCATAACATTTGTGGTTGTAACAAGTACAGTAAAACTTTTCTGTATTTGTGCAGTCCTTCATTATTTTGTTCTTGTGTACTGTTGCAAGTACTTTGTGCAAATGTAAAGACCTTATTAAGAGTAGCAGGGGTATATCTGTTAGATCTATAGCTTATTGAATTAATAGAGCTGTTACTTTTTGTCAGTGAAGTACAAGGCAGCGAAAGGGGAGAGCTCCTTTTGTCATATACTGTGACCAAGATACAGTGGGCCTCTGACTCCCACTGCCTCTATGGCCAGTAGGCTACGGGAATCCTTTATCTACTTTTCTATAGCCCTGTTGTCCCAAAATATGAGTTCAGTTCAGTTCAGTTCTCTTATCGGCGTTACCCAAGTGGCTCAACGGTACGTAACCATAGTTGCACACACTTGGTGCCCCCCAAAATATGAATGACAGACCTCTTCTTTATATGAATCTGCACTGTTGGAAAATGCTGTTAATATGGTTTGTTGCATTTAAAGGTTAGATTATCTAGATTCTACCAGTGTAGCTACTCTAATTTGCAGCCTCTGAACAATTAACATTATAAAGTGCATTGAGTGCATTGGTGATTTGTGATCAACAGATTACTTTAGAAAAACGAGTACACTTTCAGGGGAAGGCACTTTCATGTTGTCACCTCATTTGGGGTTAATTTTAAAGAAAACAATTTTGCTCCCCTAGGAGTGAATTCTTTTAGACCCATTTTTATCCCCCGACCGAAAAGTTCGGGGATATAGCGATCAGCCTGGCGTCTGTCCGTCCATCCGACCGTAAACATTTTCTTGTCCGCTCTATATCTTGAATACCATTTGGAATATTTTCATGATACTCTACAGATATGTAGAACAGGTCATGAAGAAGTGTCGCGTACTAGAATGGTAACTCTTGCTATTGTACTTTTTGAGTCCTCCCCCCCCCCCCCCCAAAAAAAAAAAATCTTTTTTCTTTTTTTTTCAGATTTGGATTCTTTGTCCAAGTTCACTTACTAGAGAGCTCAAAATTAGATTTGTAGGGCTTGTACTTTAGAAGTTATGCACACATTTTGAAATGTTGAGTGTATCATAGGCTTTACATTGTGTACATTGTGGCTTTTTGAGATTTTACCTCTCTTTAGCAATCTGGCATACTGTTTTGGTCTGAGTGTTAGATAATCATGCATTTGTTAAACAGATAATGTCAATCAGAAGCATTAAAGAATGACAATATATTACTTACATGTGTTTTGAAGTGCATCCTGTTTTCTAAGGCACAAGGGGTCCGTGGTCAGGGGATTTGCCATCTTCTCTGATGGCTATTTTTAAGGGCTGTGGGAAGCAGACTGAAAGGCACAAAAGTTGTCTACATATATAAACAAGTAGCCCAAAGGGCAACAATTGCTCACCTGAGAGACATTGTAAACCTATAGGGATATTTAAGATGCTCAACGGCAGCTAACTCCACAGTCAGTGGTCCAATCAGGCTGAAAATTAAACTCATCCAAAACATTATGTATGCCCTCATTTAATATATGCAAGTTTAAAAAGTATCCGAAAAACAGCACAATAGACAGAGCTGTCGAGGGCAGCTTACTTCGTAGTGGTTGGCCTGATCTGGCCAAAATTTGAACTTGTTTAAGATATTATGCATTTATCCTCATTACCTGCAAGTTTGAAAAGGATCAGATCAGTAGAAACCAAGAAAAAGTGGCGACATTGATTTTTTGGATTCTCAGGGCAGGTACTCCATAGTCAGTGGTGGGATCTAGCCGAAATGCTAACTAATCCAAGCTTTTATGCATATCCTCATTACCTGCAAGTATGAAGAGGATCCGATGAAAAATGAAAATGTGATGACGTTTTCTCCATTATAAGACTATGGGATTTTTTTCAAACGCTCAAGGGCAGCTAACTCCGTAGTCTGTGCTTGAATCCGGCCAAATTTCAAACTCATCCAAGCTCTTATGTATGTCATACCTGCAAGTATGATAAGGATCTAATCAAAAAGCTTGATTGCAGCACCCTGAAAGTCAAACTTGCTCGAGATATTGTCATGCCCTACATTTGTGTGAAGTTATTTTAAAATCCATTGAGAATTGTAGGTGCTAGAGCGATGACAAAGTTTTTCTAAAAATAGCCACAGTGACCTTGACCTTGGGCACAGCATCCTGAAAGTCGAACTTGCTTGAGATATTGTCATACCCTACATTTGTGTCAAGTTATTTTAAAATCCATGGAGAAATGAAGGTGCTAGGGCAATGACAAAGCTTTTCTAAAAATAGCCACAGTGACCTTGACCTTGGGCACAGCATCCTGAAAGTCGAACTTGCTCGAGATATTGTCATGCCCTACATTTGTGTGAATTTATGTTAAAATCCATTGAGAAATGTAGGTGCTAGAGCGCTGACAAAGTTTTTCTAAAAATAGCCACAGTGACCTTGACCTTAGGCACAGCACCCTGGAGGGCAAACTTGTTTGAGATATTGTCATGCCCTACATTTGTGTGAAGTTGATTTAAAATCCATTGAGAAATGTAGGCGCTAGAGCGATGACCAAGTTCTTCTAAAAATAGCCACAGTGACCTTGACCTTAGGTGCAGCACCCTGAAAGTCAAATTTGCTGGAGATATTGTCATGCCCTACATTTGTGTGAAGTTATTTTAAAATCTGCTGAGAAATGTAGGTGCTAGAGCGCTGACAAAGTTTTTCTAAAAATAGCCACAGTGACCTTGACCTTAGGCGCAGCATCCTGAAAGTCGAACTTGCTCGAGATATTGTCATGCCCTACATTTGTGTGAAGTTATTTTAAAATCTGCTGAGAAATGTAGGTGCTAGAGCGCTGACAAAGTTTTTCTAAAATTAGCCACAGTGACCTTGACCTTGGGCACAGCATCCTGAAAGTCGAACTTGCTCGAGATATTGTCATGCCCTACATTTGTGTGAAGTTATTTTAAAATCAGTTGAGAAATGTAGGCAATAGAGCGATGACAAAGTTTTTCTAAAAATATGTGATGACATTGTTTTCTCCATTATAACACTATGGGATTTTTTTCAAACGCTCAAGGGCAGCTAACTCCGTAGTCTGTGCTCGAATCCGGCCAAATTTCGAACTCACCCAAGCTCTTATGTATGTCATCATTACCTGCAAGTATGATAAGGATCTAATCAAAAACAGTTGAGAAAACGTGATGACGCCATTTTCCCCATTATAACCCTATGGGATTTTTTTCAAGCGCTCAAGGGCAGCTAACTCCGTAGTCTGTGCTCGAATCCGACCAAATTTCGAACTCATCCAAGCTCTTATGTATGTCATCATTACCTGCAAGTATGATAAGGATCTAATCAAAAACAGTTGAGAAAATGTGATGACGCCGTTTTCCCCATTGTAACCCTGTGGGGGCTATCTGTTGCCATGGAAACCAGAGTTCTGAGCTGATCGGCACCAAAACCTAATGCAGCCTTTCCCCCACCCAAATGATGCTTCAGATAAAATTTGATTGCGATCAGCCCACTGGTCTCTGAGATATTTATGTTTGAAAGTGTTGACGCACCCAAGCACGGACGGACGGACGACGGCTCGACTCCCATCCTATAAGCTCACCTCTGAGCCTTCGGCTCAGGTGAGCTAAAAATGGCAGAAAAAATAGACATGGAGGTGTACCCATATGCCTAAATCCAGTATCCTAAAGTGCTTTAGTATTGGGATACCTAAAAATCATTAATTTTTCATTTGTCTCAAATGGAAAATTACTGTTTTTAGCTGTCCCAAAAATTAAGCAAATTAGGGTATTATGGGCTTGGAATATAACTGTATACTTCAAACTGCCTGTCCTTGACAGGTTTCCAAGAATTTGCTATAGATGATATACCCATCTGTTCCCTTGATATGAAAATGAGTTAAATAAAAAGAAAGAAACTAGAGTTGTTTTCAGTGAATCAAAATGCCTTGGCATGTTTACACAGAGCTGGGGATGAGCTGCATATTTACAGCCCTTTCAACAATATTACAGTCATATTGAGCCATTGAAAGAGTGATAATGGAAGGCTTTGTGCTTTCGAAATCCATTGCGGTGAAAGGAATCAGGCTCTGCATGACTGAATCTTAGAGTGTTTGAAAACCAGCTCTGAAACTTCTTTTCATTAAACAAGCCCTTGGCTTTAATGAATTACGTATGAAATGGGCCCGAATGTGATATTACCATACAACCATTTTGCCTTGCATCTTTTTCACAGAAAACTAACAATATCTTCAACAGGAAACACACCAATGTTACGGATGTCATTACAAGATTTTGTGCAGTAAATAAATAATTAGATGTAAATGCCATTATGGCACTGCCAACAGTGTTAGTCATTCCATATATGAGCCGCGACACGACAAAACTAACAATGTGGTTGTGTGCCCAGCGAAGACTCAGATTAGCCTGGGCAGCTGCCCAGTTTGACAAGACTATTCGTTTAGTGCTCAAAGGGTAGCTAAGGGTCTAAGCTACCTCCATGCGGACAGCGATGACTCTGATCAGACTGGGCGGATGCCCAGGCTGATCTGAGTCTTCGCTGGGTGCACAACCACTTTGTTGGTTTTCTCTTGTCGCGGCTCATATACATTTATTGTCAATGGCCTAACAGGGCTGGAGTACCTGGTCTTCACTTGACAGTCTCATATGACACAAGATAGGAGCTGCCTACACTTTCATATTCAGTTATAAGAGGATTTTTCCCTTCCAAAACAATCTCAAAGATCTAGATTTACCTTGTGAGGTGGATCTAAAGCTTTGGGATTGTTTTGAAAGAGAAAAAGCCATTTTTAGCTGAATTACAAGACTGATGTGTTCACATATTAGCAGTAATTTGGGAAGGATAAACTCATGTTTTATATCCGAATAAATGAGCTGCGACAAGAGAAAACCAACAATGTGGTCGTGCGTCCAGCCCAGTCTGATCAGAGTCTTCGCTGTCCGCATGAAGGTAGCTTCGTCCCTTGGCTACCCTTTAAGCGCTTAGCAAAGAGTCTGATTTGACTGGGCGAAAGCCCAGGCTGATCTGAGTCTGCGATGGACTCACGACCACAGTGTTGGTTTTCTCGTGTCGCGGCTCAAATATAGTATATGGTTGTCAATTAGGATATCTTGGGAACTGTATGACTGCATCTGAGTTATCACACATACCAATTTCCCATTACCAGGTATGCAGGGAATTTATCACTGCATGTCTACTGAATTTATCACTGCATGTCTACTGAATTTATCACTGCATGTCTACTGAATTTATCACTGCATGTCTACTGAACTAACCTTTTTACCTACTGGCAGGAGCAGCAGTAGTGTAATGGATAACATGCTAGAGTACCAATCCAGAGCTCGCTCATTCATTTCCCCACTTCTCCAATCTGTCGAATGAGACTAAACCGAGTTCCCTTCTTTGTAGGACCTATGTGTTGGTGGGACGTTAAATCCAAGCTTTCTCACTTACTACTGGCAAGGAAAATATACAAACAGCAATAACAATTTTTTATGTTGTATTGAAAAGAATAATGCTGTTTCAATAACAAGAGGCCCAAATGGGCCTGATATCGCTCACCTGGCTATTGTGCAACGGAACCATTCTGATACAAAATTGGTCCAACTCCACTGAGAATTTCTCATTTTCACATTTTGCTACTTTTAGTAACAGAGGCCAACTTGCCTGGTCTTTATATATTTACTTTTGAAACACCTCAATGCAAGAATCATTTTGCCACAAATTTCATCAAAATCCATTCAGGGGTTACTGAGATATTGCCAGTTTCATGTTTTGTGCTATTTTTAGTAACGGCAGATGGTGGCCATCTTGGATTGCTAAAATGCAAAAAATCGAAAAGCCTTCATGCAAGGACCATTTTGACACAAATTTAGTCCAATTCCATTGAGATTTTCTGATTTTCACATTTTTCTATTTTTAGTAACAGAGGCCAATATGACTGGTCTTACAGTTAGATATTTTTGAAACATCTCAATGCAAGAATCTTTTTGACACAAATTTCGTCAAAATCCATTCAGCGGTTACTGACATATTGTCATTTTCATGTTTTGTGCTATTTTTAGTAACGGCAAATGGCGGCCATCTTGGAATGCCAAAATGCAAAAAATCGAAAAAGCTTAATGAAAGGACCATTCTGACACAAAATTAATCCAACTCCATTGAGATTTTCTAAATTTCACATTTTTCTATTTTTAGTAACAGAGGCCAATATGAATGGTCTACAGTTAGATATTTTTGAAACACATTAATGCAAGAATCATTTTGACACAAATTTCGTCAAAATCCATGCAGCGGTTACTGAGATATTGTCATTTTCATGTTTTGTGCTATTTTTAGTAACACCAGATGGTGGCCATCTTGGAATGCCAAATTGCAATTAATCGAAACGGCTTCATGCAAGGAACATTCTGACACAAAATTGGTCCAATTCCATTCAAGGGTTCTTGAGTAATTGTCATTTTTATGTTTGTGCTATTTTTAGTTACGGCCCAATTGGTGGCCATCTTGGATAGTCAACTGGCACAAAATTGAAATAATTCCATTCAAGAACCAATTCTGACCAAATCTGGTCAGAATTGGTTGCATTTTCTTTAGATATTGACATTTGAGCAAAATCAGCCTTGTAAACGCTAAGTAGGTCACTGTGACCTAATTCCGCTATAGATTTTTTTTATTTTTACAATTTATAATACCATGGTCCCACTTATGTTCCATGCAAACTTTCAACCAAATATACCAACTGGTTCTGGAGAAGAAGTTGATTTTGTTGTTTTTGCTATTTTTAGTAATGGCGGCCATCTTGGATTCTTGACCTGACCCAATTTTATAATTTTGAAACCCTGCAGTCTGGTCATGCTCCATGTGAAATTTGAGACCCATGGGTGCAGTGGTTTTAGAGAAGAAGTTGTTTGAAGTTGTTTAAATAGGTCATTTTTTGACATTGGCATTTGAGCAAAATTACACACGTAAACAGAAAGTAGGTCACTGTGACAAAACTCCGCTACAGATTTTTTTCATTTTTACAATTTTGAATACCAAGGTTTCACTGATGTTCCATGCCAAAATTCAGACAAATATACCCAGTGGTTCTGGAGAAGAAGTTTATTTTGTTGTTTTTGCTATTTTTAGTAATGGCGGCCATCTTGGATTTTCAACCTGACCCAATTTTACAATTCTAAGACCCTGGAGTCAGGTCATGCTCCATGTGAAATTTGAGAACCATGGGACCAGTAGTTTTACAGAAGAAGATGTTTGAATATTTGTTTTTAGGTGTTGACGGACAAATTCCGTGACGATGCACGACGCACGCCGGACGCATTGGTATGACAATAGCTCACTATGTCCCTTCGGGCCAGGTGAGCTAAAAATTAAAAACATGTTAAACTAGAAATGTGTCCATAGTACACAAATGCCCCCGCCTAGTGCCTTGAATAAGATGGATGGATGATTTTACGACCTTTTCAACAGTATTTCAGTTATATGAGGCCGATGGGACGATGATAATGAAAGGCTGTGTGCAATGGAACCTGGTTTAGGGTAGGAAAGATTCTCCCCTCAAGCAGGACTCGAACCCGGTCCACAAGATCAGTAGGCCAGCGCTTAACCCACTGAGCTACTGGGGCTCCCCTTGAGTCCGGTAGAAACAAAGTCAGTGGACCTTAATACATGTATATGTATCATCATGACCTGATTCTTGTTGTACTTATAGATATAAATCCTCATACAAAATTTCAAGTTGCTATAATATAGAAACCACAAAATCTACCTCTTTCAAAAAATCTTAACCTTGCAAAATTACCCCAAGTCAGAAGTGGACCATGCCATATGAATCTTCATGGCCTGATTCTTGTATATTCCTGTAGATATTTAATGCTCATAATTCTAAGTTGCTTCAATAATAGAAACCCTGAAATCTACCTCTTACAAAAATGTTAACCCTAGTCTAACAGGATCACGTACATATGGACGGATGTATGGATGTACAGACGTACGAAATATCATACACATATGCACAACCAGAACACTGTATGCCCCCGGCATCGTATGACGCAGGCATAAAAATTCTTATTCAGATCTATATGAAACATCAAGTTGTAACAAAACATGCCATCATACATGTAGACTGCAGCTGGTTTGATGAGGGCATATGCACCTCACTCAAATAATAGCTGAGCCATGAAGTATTAAAGCAAATTCCGTTTGGTTATTAGACAGGTTTAGCCCTAACAATAAAAAAAAAAACTAGCTCCATCTTATAAGATGGATCTAGATTTTGGGGAATTGCTCTGGAAGAGAAATACCTATCTAATAGCCAAATTACACAAGACTGGTTTACATATTTGGGGTACTTTTGGTGAGAAAAATCTGTGTATTAACGTACTGACCCTAAATATTTGGGCGGACTAGTATGAGCAAACATTGTAGACCCAGATCAAACTGCTCCCAAAGGAGCAGTTTGATCAAGGTCTACAAAGTTTGCCATTCACTAAGCATCATTTGGATGCATTAAGGTGTGTAAAATCCAATTTCTAAGAGTTTTTTTAACAATAATTTTCTGACATTTGGGTGTCCGAAATTTTAGGGTCATTAAGGTATACTCAAATAAATACAGTACCAATCTGTATATCCAAGTTTTGTTTGCTTTAAAGCTTCCACGGTATCCACAAAATGTGTACATAAATGTGCCATGGTCAAATTGCATGGATGCACAGACAGCATGCTAAATATTTGGAAATCTTCTCACTTCAAACAGAGAAGACCCTGAATAGACTGACCAAACAGTGGAGACCCTTATTAGGATTAAGAAACAAAACAGACCCTAAACAATAAAGACCCTTATTAGAATGAAGAAACAATACAGACCCTTATTAGAATGAAGAAACAATACAGACCCATATTAGACTGAGGATACAGCGTAGACCATATTAGACTGAGAAAACAATGCAGACCCTTATTAGACTGAAAAAAGACTGCAGACTCTAATAAGACAGAAAAATCAGAGCAGACCCTTATCAGACTAAAGGAACTAATACAAACCCTTATCAGACTGAGGAAACAGTGCAGGACCTTATAAGACTAAGGATTCAATGCAGACTCTTATTTGACTGAACCCTTATGAGATGAAGGAAACAGTGCAGACCCTTATTAGACTGAAGAAACAATACAGACCCTTTATAGACTTCAGAAACAGTGTAGACCCTCATTAGACCGAGAAAACAGTGCAGAGTCTAATTAGACTGAGGAAACAGTGTAGACCCTTATTAGACTAAGGAAACAATGCAGACCCTTATAAGACTGAGGATTCAATGTAGACTCTTATTTGACTGCGGATACAATACAGACCCTAATTAGACTGAGGAAACAAGGTAGACCCTTATTCAACAAACAAAACAGTGTAGACCCTTATCAGATTGAGAAAACAGTGCAGAGTCTTACAGGACTGAGGAAACAGTGTAGACCCTTATAAGATTGAGCAAACAATACAGACCATTGTTAGATTGAGGAAATAGTGCAAACCTTTATTGGACTGAGGAAACAATACAGACCCTTATTAGACTGAGCAAACAGTGTAGACACTTTTTAGACTAATGAAACAGTGGAGACCCTGATTAGATTTAGAAAACAGTGCAGAGCCTCATTAGATTACGATTGATTGATTGATTGTTTTGGGTTTAACGGCTCTTTGAGACAGTATTTCAGTCTATATCGGGCCATCTCCCAGAGAGGGAGAAAGAGAGGAAATGACAGACAATAGAAAAAATGTCCAAACAACCCCCACCCGCACCTACTGCAAGCACAGTAGGCCCTTGCCCTACAATGTTCCAAACCAGTAGGACGCCCCGGCACTGAAAGTTGCACACAGCACCATTGCACCACCCAACCACCCCCATTAGATTAAGAAAACAGTGTAAACCTTTATTGGACTGAAGAAGAAGTGTCGACCCTTATTAGGCTGAAAGACAGTGCAGACCCTTAATAGACTAAGAAACAATGCAGAACCTTATTCGACTGAGGAAACTGTATCAGAATCAGAATTGTTTACTGCTGATACGTCCAAGGACAATTATTCACAAGGACCCGTGAATCGGGGAAGCTAGTCCCTAGCCCTTACAAGAGAAGTAAACTTAGTAACTGAATCCTCTGCACACTCAGCAGCAGAGTGAGTGAACTCGGGTTTAACATCCCACCAACAACGAGGTCATATGGAGACGGGACCTCGGTTTAAAGTCTCATCCGAAAGACCGGAGAAGCGGGGGATCGAACTTGCGACCCCTGGATTGGTAGTCTGGAGAGTTATCCACTACGCTACAGCCGCTCCTCTCAGCAGCAGAAATAATGGAATCTTACAAGGAATTCCAATCTCTAATAGTCTGGGGGGAAGAAACTGGACTTGTAAATGTCAGTCCCAGCCAATGGGGTTTGAAATGCCAGGGAATGATGATTCCTACTTGGGAGAACAAGGTCATTTACAAGGGTGTAGACCCTTAGAAAACAATGCAGACCCTTATACACTAAGAAAACAGTGAAGACTCTTATTAGACTAAGGAAATAGTTCAGACCCGATCAAAACTGATCTGTGTTGATCCTTATTAGACTGAAAAAAAATGGAGCAGACCCTTATTAGACTGAGGAAACAATTCAGACCTCATCAAAACTGATCAAACAGTGTTGACCCTTATTAGACTGAGCAACCATTATAAACCCTTATTACTAGACTGCAGAAACAATACAGACCCCTCTTAGATTAGCAAACAGTAAAGACCTTTATTAGACTGAGGAAACAGTGCAGATCTTTATTTGACTGAAGAACCATGGCAGACCCTAACTGGACTGTGGAAACAGTGAAGACCCTTATTAGACTGAGGAAACAATACAGATCCTTATTAAACTGAGCAAACAGAAAAGACCCTTAATAAACTAAGGAAACAATATCGACCTTTATTAGAATGAGGAAACAATACAATCTTATTAGACTAAGGAAACTATTCAGACCCTCAAGTAAACTATACAGACCCTTATCAGACTGAGGAATCAGTGCAGACCCTTATTAGACTAAGCAAACAGAAAAGACCCCTATTAGACTGACGAAACAGTTTAGACCCTTATCAGACTGAGGAAACAATACAGACCCTTAATAGACTGAGGAAACATTGCAACCTTTAATAGACTGAGGAAATAAAACAGACCCTTAGACTGAGAAACAAAACAGAGCCTTATAAGACTGAGGAAACAATACTGACCCTTATAGTGCAGACCCTTATTAGACTGAGGAAACGATACAGACCCTTATTAGACTGAGGAAACAGTGTAGACCCTTTATAGACTGAGAAAAAACAGATCCTTATTAGACTGAGGGAACAGTGCAGAGGGGAAACAATACAGACCCTTATTAGACTGAGGAAAGACTGCAGACCTTTATTAGACTGAGAAAACAGTGCAGACCCTTAAAAGATTGAGCAAACAGTGCAGACCCTTATTAGACTGAGCAAACAGTGCAAGTCCTGGTTAGACTGCTTCAAAGCTGACTTCCTGTTTGCCAACCTGGAAAAAGTAGACCTTCAAAAATGGACTCATTTCTTAACTAAAGGAGCAAATTCTAATCTTTTAAGAGTTGACCACCTTTAAAGGGCAACAAAGAAGAATATATGAGCCGCGACACGACAAAACCAACGATGTGGTTGTGTGCTCAGCGCAGACTCAGATCAGCCTGGGCATCCGCCCAGTCTGATCCGCCCAGTCTGATCAGAGTCTTCGCTGTCCACATGGAGGTAGCTTTGACCCTTAGGTACCATTTGAGCACTTAACAAAGAGTCTGATCAAACTGGGCGGTTGCCCAGGCTGATCTGAGTCTTCCCTGGGCGAACAACCACATTGTTGGTTTTCTCGGGTCGCAGCTCAATAAGAGTTGCTTCCTCTGAAATAGTACCCATTCACCTAAACATGTCAAAAGTTATCAGGTAAATATGGTATGTACATAGTTATACATATGAGCCGCGACACAAGAAAACCAACAATGTGGTTGTGCGCCCTGCACAGACTCAGATCAGCCTGGGCATCCTCCCAGTCTGATCAGAGTCTTTGCTAAGCGCTTACAGGGTAGTTAAGGGTCTTAGCTATCTGCATGCAGACAGCAAAGACTGATCAGACTGGGGGGATGCCCAGACTGATCGGAGTCCGCGATGGCCGCCTAACCACATTGTTGGTTTTCTCGTGTTGTGGCTTGTATCTTATGGTGCTGTCTGCATGATCATTGCAACAAACATTCTTACAATATTTTATCACAAATACAATACAAAATAAATGTCTATAAAATTAATACATGGCATAAAAGGTAGCTTGTCAAGTTGTCTTCAGCTTTTGTTTGCCACCTCGTTTCTACAAAATCATGAGAATATTTATTGCATGTCACAAAGTAAGCATTTTTATACAATACAGTATACATATAATATAAAACATATAAATGGCATAAGTACATATCTGTAGCGTATTACATTCCATATGGCACAAGACTATTCTTAAAAAAAAAAAAAACTTAAACATCATTACAAATACAAATATAAAATCCAACATACTTTTAAAGTATTGTAATATCTGAAAATATATAAATCGGCTTTGATATGGCACATATTAATCATCACACTTTGATATGGCATATATTTATTATCACACTTTGATATGACACATATTTATTATCACAGATTAAGGTAAAGAAGTCCCCACAACACGAACTTCATGTAAATATCCAATATACGTTTTAAAAAATATCAAATACAATTCACATACAGTCCTGATGTGGTATAAAAATATTTTGATTATCACAGGATGTTGTAACTTACCCTAGATTTTTGGACAAAAGTGTCTGAGAAAACAATTTATCATATGATGTCGCATCTGAGAGTGTAATAAAGCCATGCATTAAAAACGATAATCCACTAGTGGATTAAATATGCAAATTACGTCGTAACGTCATACGTTTACGTCCATTAAAACATCGTGTTTTCTAATGGCGAAATCGTGACGTTTTAGTGCAAATTTTGCTTATAAAATGCGATTTTAGTGTCATATGACAAATAGAATCTTGCATTCGTGCTCCTGTATTATTGAATTTATTAAACTCGTTGGGGAAAACCGATAAGATGCTTGGCACAGCCTCGCATCTTATCTTTTTCCCCAACTCGTTTAATAAATTCAATAATACATGAGCACTCATGTAAGATCCTCTATATAATCCGTATCTGCAAACTGCTGCTCTTAAGGTGGATGAGTACACTATCAGGGGAAACAACTCTGCCATTTTACTTTGTCTCCCTTCTCAACAGGGGTCAACACTTACAGAAGCAAATGCTGTCCTTTAAGGGTATGCCCCTCTTCAAAACAGTTTAGTTGTCTGGCTGGGGAAGCAAACAAGAAATAACAATAATTGTCTCCCTGTGAGAAAATGGCAGAACGTGGGTGTACCCGCAAACCTTAAAGGTCAGGGCCTGTAATAATGTTTGTTTTTTAAACAGAGCCCTAGATAAGAGGGAGTACATGTATTTGGTGATAATTAGGGATAATTTTTGTTAATTCTAGATAGAAACATGTTGTGACCCCTAATTTGAACCGTCTCAACGAGACGGTTCAGATGAGGGGTCACAACATATGGTTTCAATGAGAAATAAAGAAAATTATCCCTCAATTATCATCAAATACTCCCTCTTATCTAGAGCTCTGTTAAATCATCATTGGTAAAATCTATTTGTTCCAATTTCAGGACAATTACAGAAGGTGAAATGTGTATCACTATTTAGGGCAGTTACATTATTTTGATTATCACAGGATGCTGTATATGGGCTCTGAGGTGTAAACAAAGCAGAGCCTCATTTTAATGCTATTCAGTTCTATAATCACTATTATCAGTTTTATGCTATTATTACACTATTTTCAGTATTATGCTATAACATGTATAACATTATTTTCAGTATTATGCTATAATAACACTATTTTCAGTATTATGCTATAATAACACTATTTTCAGTATTATGCAATCATAACACTAATTTTTTGTATTATGCTTTTATAAAACAATTTTCAGTATTATGCTATAATAACACTATTTTCAGTATTATGCTATTATAACACTATTTTCAGTATTATGCTATTATAACACTTATTTCAGTATTATGCAATCATAACACTAATTTTTTGTATTATGCTTTTATAAAACAATTTTCAGTATTCTGCTATCATAACATGGATGTTTGCCCTTCAAAAACAATCCATAAAATCAAGATCCATCTAGATTCCAGATCTATATTTCTGGAATAGTTTTGGAGGGGACCCACCAAAGAAATACAGTAATAATGAAATTATGTAGCTAACATATCTATCTGTACCCTTTTTTTTCACAGGGAAATATAGTGTTAACTCTTTAAGCCCCAGTGACGAAATTAGCAAAATTTGCAAACAGGGTAGATACTGATTAGGCGGCTCATAATGAGCCGCCTCATCTAGATCCACACTGTTTGCCCTTTAGTCTTTGACTTCTCAATATGAAATGTCTTGGACAAGGCATTTTTTTAATTTTTGCAGATGTAAATTTTGTTGTCTGCTTTTTTGTACTTAAAGAGTTAATCTATGTCCTCCCAAAATGAGTTATTATTCAATGGTCAAACACAGGCTACACAGCAGTTGCTGTAAACAATAATGATCCACAACATGAAAAACTAACAAACTGGCACATGTGCCCAGCAGAGCTCAGATCAGTCTGGGCAGCTTCTACGGGCCTAAGCTAGCTCCATGTGGACAGCAAAGACTCAGATAAGATTGAGCAGATGCCCAGGATGATCTGAGTCTTTGCTGGGCACACATGCCACTTTGTTGCTTTTGTCGTGCTGGGGCTCATAATTATGTCAGCCATTGTACTGTATTTACTTTTCTATAAGACAGGGATTCCCGCCCCCCCCCCCCCCGCCCCCCCCCCTTACAAAACAAGAGGGCCATGATGGCCCTGGATAGGGCCATGGTGGCCCTGGATCGCTCACCTGAGTATCCTGTGAAAACCTCAGAGACATCCATACGTACAACAACAGACAGTTTCACAAAGATTCAATGGAAAATGAACCCTTTATTGTGTACCTAAGGTTTTTCTAAGATTTAACCTCTAGTTTTTGACTCCGTGTGACCCAGTTTCAAACCTGGTCTAGATTTCTTGGATGTAAACATCCTGACAAAGTTCATGAATATCGGATCAAAACTGTGCCCTCTAGAGTGTACACAACATTTTTCTAAGGTTTGACCTTGTGACCTAGTTTTTGACCCAACATGCCCCCAGTTGCTTTCTTGGTCTAGATTTGTTGGAGATAAACATTTTGACAAAGTTTCATGAAGATTGGAACAAAACTGTGCCCTCTTGAGCGGTCACGTGATTTTTCTAAGAACTGACCTAGTGACCTAGTTTTTGACCTGACATGGCCCAGTTTCAAATATGGTCTAGATTTTAGTTTCATGAAGATTGGATCATAACTGTGCCCTCTATAATGTACACAAGGTTTTTCTAAGATTTGACCTTGTGACCTAGGTTTTGACCCCACATGACTCAGTTTCAAAGTTGGCCTAGATTTCATAAGGATAAATTTCTGACAAAGTTTCATGATGATTGGATCATAACTGTGCCCTCTAGAGTGTACACAAGGTTTTTCTAAGATTTGACCTAGTGACCTAGTTTTTGATCCCACATGACCCAGTTTCAAACCTGGTCTAGATTTCATTAAAATAAACATTCTGACAAAGTTTCATGATGACTGGATCAAAACTGTGCCCTCTGTGACATTCTAAGATTTATTTCTATTTTTAGCTCTGGCAGCCATTTTGTTCAGCGGAGTGAGATTAAAGGTTTTTCTATTTTCAGCTCTGGCGGCCATTTTGTTCAGCAGAGTGGAACCATTTTTGGTTCAGGGCTATAACAGAAATGTTTGTGTGAAATTATTTTGAAATTGGCTTACTGGTCCAGGAGGAGATATCGTTTGAAGAAATTGTTGACGACGGACGGACGACAGACACATATCGATCACAATACATGTAGCTCACCTTACGCACTTCTTGCTCAGGTGAGCTTACAATGCCAAAAAATCTGGATCCATATTATAAGATGGATCTAGATTTTTCGAGTTGTTTTGGAAGAGAAAAGCCCATCTGGCTGCAGAATTACACAAGACTGGTTTGGATGTTCATCAAAAGGGTCATTCGGAAGTGAGAGACATCCCATCCTACAGCCAAATAAATATTGGGTATGTGTGAAGATATTAAACACTTTGTTTGGCATATACACTCGGTTCGTTTTCCCCTGGATATAGGACACTTCTTAAATTGACAGGAAGCCCTAAAATTGCATTTTAAAGAGGTTGAGACATTTTCATACTCTATGAGTCAATCAGATCTTCTATTGCCATGGTAACTATTCTGATGTCTTCCAATTCTTTCAGAAGTAATTTCTCTTCTAACCAGCGGAAGAAAGTTTCTGGGGCCTGAAATATGCATAATATTCTTATTTTACACAGACTGACTATCTAATAAAATACAGTATTTATATTAATTTAGATTGAGCCGCAACACAAGAAAACTAACTAAGTGGCATGTGTGCCATGCAAAGACTCAGATCAGCCTAACATTCATCCAGCCTGATCAGAGTCTTTGCTGTGTACTTAAATGGTAGCTAAGGGTCTAAGCTATATCCATGCAGTCAGCAAATACTCTGATCAGACTGGTGTGAGTCTTTGCTGGGTGCACATGCCACTTATTGCTTTTATCCTGTCCCGGCTTAATTGCTTTTCTTTTGTACAAATTACCACAATAACTTTAAATATCTGAAACAAAGTACCTGTGCTAAAAGTGCAGCCTGATCTGGTCTTCGGTCTGCCAACCCACCTGCATTTTTCAACACATAGTCCCTTAGCAAAATCAGCTCCTCTAATATTAGACGAATCTCAATTTTACGTCCTTTTCAACAATATTTCAGTCATATCAGAACAATAAGAGAGTGATAATGAAAAGCTGGGTGCAATGAAACCTTGTTTACAATGGAAAAGATTTCTGCCTCCAACTGGAATCAAATCTGGACCCTAGCTGAGCAGACGAGCGCTACACCTACTATGCTAATGGGGTTCCTACAGCAATCAGTGTCCCAATAATTAAGTCAGAGTCAAAGAATTACAGAAAAGGGTGCAATATATGACAAAATTTCATAATAAGTGAGCCACATCTTGTGATTTCCAACAATAAGGCATAGGTGACAAGCAAAGGCTCTGATCAGACTGCACATTAGTGCAGTCTGCTCAGAGTCTTTGCCTGTCACCTCAGCCTTCTATGGAATTGGTCCAAGCCATTCAGCTAACAGTGTGGCCTCCATAGATCTGGTGTAAATGGTAAGGATAGTCTGAATATCACATGACAAAACTGCTGCATAGCTGAAAGTGACATGATGTGGCTCAATTATGAGCATGTGACCCAACTTTTAACTCTTTCAGCCTTTAAGGTTAACTGTTACACTGTCAGGGGAAGCAATCTGTCATTTTTACTTTTGTCTCCATTCCCACTTGGGGCCAACCGGAATTGGCCCCTTTCTATAAAAGTAGACCCCGTTTTGGAAAGACTTCATCATCTGGATCTATGCTGTTTCTCCTCTTTTCTTTGAATTCTCTATATCTAGGACAAAACATGTTTTGGAATTTTGCAGATGTGAATTTTCTCCTGAGCTTTTCTGGCACTTTAAGAGTTAATGGGAGGAAATAATTAATAAATACCAAGCAAAGACATAATTACCTTTCTATACACCTTGCACAAGAACGCTATCTGTGGTCCGGAAAGAAGCTTCACTCTTGCAAACGCCTTCCTGGACAAAATAAGATAGATAAAATTCAATGAGGGCCAATATATATAGGTCCATGGGAACCAGGTCTACAGAAATCCAATTTTTTATCGGTCCGGACCCATTTTGAGTTAAAAACCGATTCAGTTGGCATAAGGCACATTCTTTTCCATCCGAAAAAACACAATTTGCGATGTATGATGACATAATTACCTGGATTTTAGCCATGTGTCATATTATTAATCCAATAATCACGCACTGCTGTCAAAAGTTATCACAGATAAACAAAGTGTCGATTGTCTTGCCAAGGTGTGAACGCTGACTCAATTTTAGAAATCTTCGATAATTAGCATGTGTCACAATATTGGCCAACGGCGAAGGTTTTGCATAACTCGTAATACACACATACACGTGCCGATGCATGGAAAAAGGCTGTGCAACGTAAGGTTACTGACTATTGTATACTTTCAAAGATAGCATAAGGAAAGAATTTGACTAGCAAAAAGAAAATTTAAACCGGACTTGATTATGTGCAGTCTGGTCAGGGTTTTTTTTCAGCCGACATCATTTCTCGCGCAGAAATTTTTTTTTCTTCGTCAGAAGGTACCTTTTTGCAAGTATATTCATATTTCAAGGGAATTAACTCGAATGCAGTAAAATACGTCAATCATAATACTTCCGCCAATTCCGTAAATGCAGATGGGCGAGGATGTCCGATTGCTACAGCCATGTGTACTTTCACTTTCGGTCTGACTGTCTCTGCGCTTTAAAGCGCATTTTTCACATTAAGTAAGAACATGTGGACTAAATGGCTACTTCAGCGATGACATCCGCGTTATAACGGCGCTCCAGTGTAGTCATTAGTTTTCATGACTTTTTTTGGATTGTGGAATACACAGTATAGTCATTAGTTTTCATGGATTTTGGATTTGTATGACGTCCGATTTCGATTTCAAAATTTCTGTAGCCCTGAAAGGAACTGATTGTATAAGTGACTTGTGTTATTAGGAGACAGTTATATACTAGCTACAGGATATAGTAAACTGACCCTTAAATGACTTTATCATCAGGTCAGTTTCCTATAGTTTGTAAAATTCTAAATGCTTAGAGCCAAACATGACTGTTATATCAACATCATATCACCTAGAGCCCGAAAAGTCAATAAATACTTATATATTTCAATTGGAGTTATTGACTTTTTGCACAGACGTGACAAATTCTGTGTTATAATGAACATTCATGCAAAAATATCTGTAAGCACAGCTGTTTAAGGCCATATTGGAATGGAACTAAATCCGTGTTTTTAATCATGAAATTCTGAAGTGTAGTAAAGGAACTGCCTTGTAGTATGCAAAGCTATCTTACTGTGTCAATTTATGTTTCATCAGCCAGTTGTTAACCTCTTCCTTTTTCCATTTCTCCACAGGTGGAGCTACAGCAGGAGGGGTGACTGGTATCGGTGATAACGGCTGCACTGGAGACCCATCAGTCGGAAAATGTTTATCTTCTATTCTCTTCTTCAAATCTTCAATGCTCTCCTCAAATGGATGTTTATGACTGAACTCAATAAACAGTTTTGCACCAATCAAAGCACCTAGCCATCCATCCGGAGTGTAACCCCGCTGCATCTTTAGGGCTATAAATTCTTTCTGCCTTGTGAAGCAAAATTCTCCTTCTGTTGAAATACAAAACACAAACACTGAAAATGGCATTTTGTCAATTGCAAAATTTCATTCTACAGATAAAATTTCTTTTCTTCACTAGATCAGATATCTGTATCAGATCCTGTTTTCAAGGATTACCATAAATTTAGGAATAGAGACAGATAGATCTGAACAAAAGTGCATGGCAAGGAGCAGTCTGATCAGGGTCTACATTGTTTGTCATTTCATCTGCACTGTAAAACCACATTTTAGAACACTTCTAGAATAATCATTGAAATTAACGTAATGACCCTAAAGTTTTGGACTCCCAAACGTCGGACAATTATTGTTCAAAAGTTCTTAGAAAGTGGATATTACACACATTAATGCATACAAATGATGCTTAGTGAATGGATAACATTGAAGACCCTGATCAAACTGCTCCTTGTGAGCAGTTTGATCTGGATCTACAGTGTTTGCTCAGACCTGTTGTCCGAATATTTAGGGGTATAACGCTACTTTAGGTGTCCCAGTTCTTAGAATTTTTATGGTATATAGCAGTTTCATGTGGGTCTAAACTGTCTACTCTGATATTTCTGTTGTAAAACTTGAATGTTATGGTAGATTACTGTAAAAATTCTAAAAATTGGGACACCTAAAGCAATTACTATAACTGTACTCAAATTAGAACAGTTTAATACAATGCAGCAAAAATACAATGAGTCAAAAAGATGCATATGGAATGGCAAACAGTGTAGACACTGATCAGACTGCTCCTTTTGGAGCAGTCTGTTCTGAGTTTGCACTGTTGCTCAGACCTATTTTTTTTTTACAAAACTTAGAATTTTTGTGGTAAATATGGGAAAGCTAACCTACAACTAGAAAATGTGTTTATGAAACACTATGCCCCCAAACATATGCTTGCCTCTAAAGAAGGTTTATCCCCAAATGTTTAAGTCAGAAAGGGGTGGGGTTTTAATCGGTTCATCTACATCTTAGCCTTTAACTGTATTCCAAATATAAGAAACATAGCTTAGCGGTTCTTCAAATATTTTGTTCACAATGTTATTCATTTATTTCGAAATGCCTATGTTCGAAAATGGGAAAAATTCTATCAGAAATCTATGAAATAGGCTCAAAAGTTAATCACGTCATCTACACCTTAGTCCAAACCTGCATGCCAAACATAAGGATCCTAGCTTATTCCGTTCTTCAGATACTGTATTTTGTTCACAAGCTTATTCCTATAAAAATGCCTATGTCCGAAAAAGGGGCATAACTCAGTCAAAAATTCACCAATGATTTTCAGAACTTAATCAGGTCATCTTCACCTTGAGCAATGTCTTCCTGCAAAAAATCATGATCCTAGCATCAGGGATTCTTGGGATATTTTGGTCACAAGGTTCCATAGGCTTACAATGCACTAAGATGCAAAAGGGGCATAACTCGGTCAAAAATTCACGAATTTTTTTCAAAAGTTAATCAGATCATCCACACCTTGAGCAATGTCATCCTGCAAAAAATCATGATCCTAGCATCAGGGGTTCTTAAGATATTTTGGTCACAAGGTTCCATAGGCTTACAATGCATTAAGTCGAAAAAGGGGCATAACTCAGTCAAAAATTCATGATTTTTTTTCAAAAGTTAATCAGGTCATCTATACCTTAGGGGATGTCTTCCTGCAGAAAATCATGATCCTAGCATCAGGGGTTCTTGAGATATTTTGGTCACAAGGTTCCATAGGCTTACAATGCACTAAGTCGAAAAAAGGGCATAACTCGGTCAAAAATTCACGAATTTTTTTCAAAAGTTAATCAGATCATCTTCACCTTAAGCAATGTCTTCCTGCAAAAAATCATGATCCTAGCATCAGGGGTTCTGGAGATATTTTGGTCACAAGGTTCCATAGGCTTACAATGCACTAAGTCTAAAAAGGGGCATAACTCGGTCAAAAATTCATGAATTTTTTTCAAAAGTTAATCAGATCATCCACACCTTGGGCAATGTCATCCTGCAAAAAATCATGATCCTAGCATCAGGGGTTCTTAAGATATTTTGGTCACAAGGTTCCATAGGCTTACAATGCACTAAGTCGAAAAAGGGGCATAATTCGGTCAAAAATTCATGATTTTTTTTCAAAAGTTGATCAGGTCATCTACACCTTGGGCAATGTCATCCTGCAAAAAATCATGATCCTAGCATCAGGGGTTCTTGAGATATTTTGGTCACAAGGTTCCATAGACTAAGTCGAAAAAGGGGCATAACTCTGAAAATACGTGACCGGCGGAAAAAATAAAAAATACGGGTCCGCTTATTTTTCATATACATGCCACATACAAAATTTCAAGATCCTAGCATAAGCGGTTCTTGAGTTTCCCAGCTGCCAAAAAGCGTTACGGACAGACGGACAGACGGACAGACGGACAGACGGACAGGCCCAAACCAATATGCCCCCTCAACTTCTCCGAAGTTGGGGGCATAAAAAGATGATCATTCAGATATTCACCGTCAAGATTAAGCTAGTTAAAATTAACTTCATTTGTAAAGTTGTATGTGACATTAAGCAATGCACTTGCATTCTAATCTTTATTTGCTGATCGGAGTGGTGGTAGTGTAGTGGTTTACATGCTAGACTACAATCCAGGCTTCACAGGTTTGATCCTCAGGTCTTCCAGTCTTTCGATGAGACTTTAAACCAAGGTCCCATCTCCATATGACCTATGTGTTGGCCATTAAATTCACTCACTTGCAATTTCCTGATCACATGGATACATGTACATTGCTAATCAAGGTAGCATGTATGAAAGAATATTGTTTACATCAAATTAACAACAGTTGGTTTGATGCATATATGAGCCGCGACACAAGAAAACCAACAAAGAGGTTGTGCGCCCAGCGCATACTCAGATCAGCCTGGGCATCTGCCCAGTCTGATCAGAGTCTTTACTGTCCGCATGGAGGTGGCTTAGACCCTAAGCTACGGTTTAAGCCCATAGGGAAGATTCTGATCAGACTGGGCAAATGCCCAGGCTGATCTGAGTCTGCACAGGGCCCATAACCACTTTGTTTGTTTTCTAGTGTCGCGGCTCATATGTGTGTTACCTGTACGGCAGTTCTGGCTTTCCTTATATTTCTCTGAGAAGCAGATCAATACAAGATAGGCATCCTCAACAGCATTAGCCATACCCTCCAGAACATTCTCATACGCAGCCATCTGATCAAGATCTATCCAGATAGGATAGCCTGCAGCCTTTAGTGCTTCAGATATCTGCCAACAAATTTAGATAAATTATTATGCCGACTGAAATACAATACAACAGCAAAATACAACAATACAACAGCAAAATTTAATTGATATATAGAGGATCTTACACGTGTGGTCATTTCATATGAAATTCATGACACAAGCATTCTGTGAGTTTCATTAATTTCATATGAAATGACTACAAGTGTAAGATTCTGTTTATCATATGACCCTTTAAAATGGGATTTTAACGCCTTCAAACTGAACAACATTTCAGTAAGGAAACCCACTGTTGTTGTCAGTGACGCTACTTGTATGCATCAAAGTGTTATTACACATGTGGTCATATGATTTTTATGGCACGACCTTATCCACTGAATAACAGCGATGTCATATGATAATTTTTTTTTCTCATACGAAGACATAAAATTATTTGCAATTACAATTCAGCATTCAGTTGTATACAAGCCAGACTTTCTTTCTGGTAAACCATTAAATTTTTTCATGCTGTTGCTGAAACACTACAGCCCACCACCCACCCAGAGTTTTACGATATGCCATAATATTACCTCCTTGCCAATTCTAAAATAAGCCATGACATATCAAAATCAACAGTCTTGATGTGGTATAAAAATTTTTTGATTATCACAGGATGCTGTAACTTTACCTAAACTTTTGGACGAAAGTGTCTGAGAAAACAATATAATATGAGCCGCTACACGACAAAACCAACAATGTGGTTGTGATCCAGCGCAGACTCAGATCAGCCTGGGCATCCGCCCAGTCTGATCAGAGTCTTCGCTGTCCACATGAAGGTAGCTTAGACCCTTAGCTACCCTTTGAGCACTTAACAATGAGTCTGACCAAACAGGGCAAATGCCCAGGCTGATCTGAGTCTCCGCTGGGCGCACAACCACATTGTTGGTTTTGTCGTGTCTCGGCTTATATGTATCTGCAGGCTCCGACTCTTAAGGTGAATGAGTACACTATCAGGGGAAACAACTCTGCCATTTTATTTTTGTCTCCCTTCTCAACAGGGGTCAACACTTAAAGAAGCAAATGCTGTCCTTTAAGGGTATGCCCCTCTATGAAACAGTTTAGTTGTCTGGCTGGGAGAGCAAACAAGAAATAACAAAACTTGTCTCCCTTTGAGAAAATGGCAGAACATGGGTGTACCTGCAAACCATATAGGTCTGGGCCTGTAATAGTGTTTCTTTTTTAAACAGAGCCCTAGATAAGAGGGAGTATTTGGTGATAATTAGGGATAATTTTTGTTAATTCTAGATAGAAACATATGTTGTGACCCCTAATCTGAACCATCTCGATGAGACGGTTCAGATGAGGGGTCACAATATATGGTTTCAATGAGAAATATAGAAAATTATCCCTCAATGTAAGATTCTGTTTATCATATGACCCTTTAAAATGAGATTTTAACGCCTTCAAACTGAACAACATTTCAGTAAGGAAACCCACTGTTGACATGGATGTTGTCAGTGACGCTACTTGTACGCATCAAAGTGTTAATACACATGTGGTCATATGATTTTTATGGCACGACCTTATCCATTGATTAACAGGGATGTCATATGATAATTTTTTTTTCTCAAACGAAGACATAAAATTATTTGCAATTACAATTCAGCATTCAGTTGTATACAAGCCAGACTTTCTTTCTGATATACCATTAAATTTTTCATGCTGTTGCTGAAACACTACAGCCCACCACCCACCCAGAGTTTTACGATATGCCATAATATTATCTCCTTGCCAATTCTAAAATAAGCCATGACATATCAAAATCAACAGTCTTGATGTGGTATAAAAATTTTTTGATTATCACAGGATGCTGTAACTTTACCTAAACTTTTGGACGAAAGTGTCTGAGAAAACAATATAATATGAGCCGCGACACGACAAAACCAACAATGTGGTTGTGCGCCCAGCGCAGACTCAGATCAGCCTGGGCATCCGCCCAGTCTGATCAGAGTCTTCACTGTCCACATGAAGGTAGCTTAGACCCTTAGCTACCCTTTGAGCACTTAACAATGAGTCTGACCAAACAGGGCAAATGCCCAGGCTGATCTGAGTCTCCGCTGGGCACACAACCACATTGTGGGTTTTGTCGTGTCTCGGCTTATATGTATCTGCAGGCTCCGACTCTTAAGGTGAATGAGTACACTTTCAGGGGAAACAACTCTGCCATTTTATTTTTGTCTCCCTTCTCAACAGGGGTCAACACTTAAAGAAGCAAATGCTGTCCTTTAAGGGTATGCCCCTCTTCGAAACAGTTTAGTTGTCTGGCTGGGAGAGCAAACAAGAAATAACAAAACTTGTCTCCCTTTGAGAAAATGGCAGAACATGGGTGTACCTGCACACCATAAAGGTCTGGGCCTGTAATAGTTTTTCTCTTTTAAACAGAGCCCTAGATAAGAGGGAGTATTTGGTGATAATTAGGGATAATTTTTGTTAATTCTAGATAGAAAAATATGTTGTGACCCCTAATCTGAGCCATCTCGACGAGACGGTTCAGATGAGGGGTCACAACATATGGTTTCAATGAGAAATATAGGAAATTATCCCTCAATGTAAGATTCTGTTTATCATATGACCCTTTAAAATGGGATTTTAACGCCTTCAAACTGAACAACATTTCAGTAAGGAAACCCACTGTTGACATGGATGTTGTCAGTGACGCTACTTGTACGCATCAAAGTGTTATTACACATGTGGTCATATGATTTTTATGGCACGAGCTTATCCATTGAATAACAGCGATGTCATTTGATAATTTTTTTTTCTCAAACGAAGACATAAAATTATTTGCAATTACAATTCAGCATTCAGTTGTATACAAGCCAGACTTTCTTTCTGGTAAACCATTAAATTTTTCATGCTGTTGCTGAAACACTACAGCCCACCACCCACCCAGAGTTTTACGATATGCCATAATATTACCTCCTTGCCAATTCTAAAATAAGCCATGACATATCAAAATCAACAAAGTGACATGAGCATCCAGCAAAGACTCAGATCAGCCTGGGTAATGCCCAGGCTGGTCTAAGTCTTCGCTGCATGGACATTCCACTTTGTTGAGGGTCTAACATAGCTCCCTGTGGAAAGCTAAGGGTCTAAGCTAGCTCCATGTGGATAGCAAAGATGCTGATCAGACTGGGCAGATGCCCAGGCTGGTCTGCATTTTCGCTGGGTACACATTCCACTTTCAAATTGTTGGTTTGTCGTGTCGTGGCTCAAATAGAATTGGTGAGATCCTATTGTGGCATATTGTATAATTGGACTTGCCCTACGCCCCCAGCAATGCCTCTAGTGAAGCATAAAGTCTATAAGAGTTGTGATAGCTTCCAGCATTTAAAACAAAACCGATTTTATAGTAACAGGCTCTGTGGCATAGTGCTTAAGAGTAGTAGGTCGCTGACTGCTCTGAGATCAAGCCTCAGCTGGTGCACAGATGAGAATGCTAAGTTCTGCTTACAGAAGGTCAGGTGGTTTTTCCCTTGGATCTTGGGGTTTAGCCCACCTTTGCTCACTGATTGATTCAACAATTGTGGAAGATTCTTGAAAGGGCCGTAAACTCCAATCAACAAAAAATTTTCCGAAGAAAAAATATATTTTAGGGGTTTTTTTTTAAGTAAATCAGAAGCCAAGAAATATATTTCAGTGTAACTCAATGGTGTGGACCTTGCACTTCATGGAACATTTCATGTTAAAGTTTAAGTTTGGTAGCAGGTATGGTATAAGTCCCGATATCTGGAAGTAGCCACAATACTCACCCTTAAAACCATAGGTTGATCTGCCCATTGGTAGCTAATCATGATATGTTTCCCTTCTTTCTTTGGCTTAGTGCTGCTCCTTCTTCTTAATCCTGCCTTCTCAGGAGCTGTCAGAAAGAAATTATTAAAACATTTGTCCTAAATTTGCTCTGAAACAGCTTAACTAAACAAAGCAGTGGAGACCATGATACTGTATTTATTCGGTTATAA
Organism: Ctena decussata; assembly: GCA_963989385.1. Lineage (NCBI taxonomy): Eukaryota > Metazoa > Mollusca > Bivalvia > Lucinida > Lucinidae > Ctena > Ctena decussata. Next base: position 25,897,315 of record OZ022505.1, read on the forward strand.
GACAGGAGTTTATTCTTTCACAATTACTGCAAATATGTAATCAGCCTTGTGTAATTACTGCAAATATGTATATCAGCCTTGTGTAATTACTGCAAATATGTATATCAGCCTTGTGTAATTCAGCTATAAAATGGGATTTTATCTTTCAAAACGTTTTGAAAGATAAAATCCCATTTTATAGCTGAAGAAATATGGTAAGTGTCTGATCACAGCACTGCTTTCCATTCTGCCAACAACTGAAGGTGAATGGGTGTATATTCAGGGGAAGCAACTCTGCTATTTCCATTTCTGCCTCCCAGGTTTCACTCTTAACCGGAAGAACCTGCATTTTTGGGAGCAAAATCTTTTAGTTTTTAAGAGTAGACCCTTTATATTTGCATTTCACTGTCCAGGAAGTCCCAAAAGTTGTTTCCCTTAGTAAAAATGACAAAATCACATAAAGGTGTACCAATTTACTGTAAAAAGAATCCAGTAACAAGATAAATAGACTTTTTAAGATCTGTAGGTATTTATTACACAAACAGTAGAGTGTGGATAAAAATATTGAATTTTGTCTTACCAGGTTTTTCTTCCTGGACCAGTCTGTCTTTTTCGAACAGAACAAAGCAAGCACCTCTGGCAGTTTTTTTAAGATCAGGATCAGGATGATCTTTTAGAGCCGTCAGAACTTTCTTTATCCCCTTGTGTTTCTACAAGTCATATAAGGCAGTGACAGTTATAATAGAAGCACTAAGATTGTTTAATGTACAACTACCCTAAAATTTGAACAGTTTATTCCACAATGCAATAATGCTTCCAAGGGATGCAGATGGAATGGCAAACAGTGTAGACCCTGATAAAGCTGCTCCTGTAGGACTAGTCTGATACAGGTCTGCACAGTTTGCTCAGACTTATGTGCCACAAATTACTTTGAATTTTATAGTAGCCTTGCTACAGACTAATATGCACGAGTTTCACTGCGGATACATGTTTATTTTATAAATATATTTGCATGAAATCTATGTAGAGATAACAGAGAACTTTCAACATCCCTGCTCCTGGGATTGCAGAGTTATGGAGCAGAACTTTGCTTATATTAAATACAAATATTTGGAGCATAATCATTTATTTTCTTCAAATTTTAGGATAATTGCTATTACATGTATTTGACAAGATGCGCCATCACTCTGGACAATTATGGTATCTTTAAAGATGTATACACCTCAACTTATTTCAAAGGGGAGACAACTTAGCAGAATAGTACCTGCATACTTGGTAGATGAATCCCTTCTCAAAGGGTGGCTACTCTGTGGGAAAGAAAAGGAGCAAAATTCTTTCCTTTCAGAGTACCATATTTATTTGGTTATAAGATGGGAGTTTATCCCTTCATAATCACCACAAATATACTCCAAAAAATATTAAAGGGTCAAACTTTTGCCCTGCAATTTCTGGAATATTTCAAACATTTGGTAAAATAAATCATTTCTACCTTCCATTTCATTCATTTTGCAAGGTTTGTACACATGAAGTCTGATGCTATAGCCTTTACCTTGACCAAGTCCAGACTTCAATTCACACTACCCTCAAAATCAAAGTGTTCAGAAGTCCATAAGGAACAAATTCACCAAAATTTTTGATTTCGCCAATTCATGATTTTTTTTGCAAATTTCTCGATAATCATCAAATTTAATCATTTTAAGGTCAGCAAGCTGTAACAATTTTAAAACTCATAGCAATTTTAAAAGTTATGCCCGACCAAACTGACACTATTATTTCTCTATGGGAATTCAAAACATTTATTTTAGGGCTAGTTTGACTTAAAGCCTGGACTTGGTCAAGACAAAGGCTATAGGTTCAACCTTCATGTGTATAAAACTTGCAAAATGAATAAAATGGAAGGTAGAAATGATTTATTTTACCAAAGGTTTAAATGTTCCAGAAATCGCAGGGTAAAAGTTTGACCCTTTAATATTTTTTTCGAGTATATGTAAATCAGTCTTGTGTAATTCAGCTATAAAATGTGATTGTCTCTGCCAAAACAATCCCAAAGATCTAGATCCATCTTAAAAGATGGATCTAGATCTCTGAGATTGTTTTGGTCGTCTTATAACAGAACAAATATGGTATAGTCCCCTGTGGAAACATCTAGGGCAAATAGTTCAATGTCAGAGTGATCTCTTGAAGGTGCATCTATATGTTCTCAAGGGAAATACTCACTAAAATTTGATTTGGAGTAAAACTGAAGATTTCTATAAAACATAAAGTCTGCGAAATTCATGAAAATCAAACATACATTAAGAAGATATGAAAGTTTAGAATTAAATAATACTGAGCTAGGAACCAGCAAACATGTAAGTAAATGACATCATAATCTGGTTGCGAAAAATGACAATACAAAGTAAATTCAGTTTTTTACATATTTCAAGTGACTGAAAATGCAGAAATCTATTTCTGATTTCATAAAAAATAATTTCAACCCAATAAGTCTGTAAAAGTGAGCAAGTTTTGCATCTATTCATGATTAAAATATCTATCATGTGACAGGAGCTTCCCGTGTGGCAGCCTCCATGACCACCATTTTGATTTTTTTTTTAAACCTTGGCATTGTTCTTACTTAAGTCTGATTTTCAAGAAAGTGTCACCAAATGTAATTGCTTAGCAAGTTCTACCATTTCAACTCCATTGTATTTTTGTGATTGTTTTCGTTTAAGGTGAATGGGTACACTTTCAGGGGAAGCAACTCTAGACTTTTTGTTTTTGCCTGCCTTCTACATCATGGGTTAACTGTTAAAAGAAACCAATTTTCCCCTACAAGCTTATTCTTTCTTTTAAGAGTGGACCCCAAATGGAAGAGCTTCATCATCTACAATAGAAAACAGAAAACTTGAAGCCACAGTAAGCTGTTTCCCTTTGTCTTTGTGAAACTGGCTGAATAACACAAAAATATGCTCATTCATCTATATGGGCAAAACTCACTTGGAAAAATCAAAGGCCTAGGGCAGTTTGCACATATAAAATCAGATCAGGGTCTTCTCTGTTTGCAGTACTTGGGACAAGCAAGGATTGCGCTATGCATGTATACATGCATACGTAAAAAAACTCAGACAGCCTCATAACCTACAGTCTAATCAAAACCATGTAAAACACAGAAACTCAGAGGCTTAATGAAAACTCAAGCTACTTGAATGAGCTTAACTACTGGGGCACCTAAAAGCCATAAATTTCTATCCGAGACAAAAGGAAAATTAATGGTTTTAAGTGTCCATATACTTGAGCACATTAGGGTAAACTTTATGGATTTATGGACAGGTGTGAAGACTGGCTGCTATTCCTTTTTGTATATTAGGTTACCTACCAATATTTTCTCCTTGTTTTCATCCAGAAATGCAAGTTCCCAGATAAACTTAACTGCTGACAGCTTCTCAACATCAACATCAGACTTGTTCATAATTTCACACATCAGGTCTAATGGTTCCTTTTCCATGATTAGCTTTTTATTCTGCTCACTTCTGGCTAGAGATGCCAGCCCATCTATAAGTTCTGCAAGACTAAATCCATAGCCTTTAGTCCTGTCATTCTTATCTCCCCATGTTGCAATGACTGCTTTAAAGACAAAGTCAAAAACATCAATGTCGGCATCCAGTAAAGTGACCTGGTCTTCCTTAATCATGTTGGCCAGTGCTAGTAGTGTTATCATCTTAACATCTGAAAAGAAAACTTGATGTAATTACCACAAATTATATAATCATAATACATATTAGAGTCGAGTCAGGTAACTTCGGACAGTGCGTAAATTCGGACATACCATTGCAAACAGTTAAAATCCAAATGAGACGGCTCATACTGAGCCTTCTCATCAGGATTTTCACTGTTTGCCCAGTTAATTTTGTTTTAATTCCAAACAACTGACATATAAAAGAAACAATGTCACAGTCCGAATTTAACCGCTGTCCGAATTTACCTGACTTCAGGTGAATGGCTACACTTTCAGGGGAAGCTACTCCACCATTTTCTTTTGCCTCCTTTCTAAATGGGGATAATCTCTTAAAGCTCTCTATGAGCAGAACCCCATTTTCAAAGACTGTTTTAGTCCAGGGATAAAATAAAGAAGCCACAGGTGTTGTTCCCCTTTAAGTTAGTGAAAATGGCAGAAAGATGCTGATGTTCACCCATTTGCCTTAAACCCATACTATACTTGCCTAATATTTCAGCAAGTTGTATAATGATCAATTTTGAATAAAAAGGCACCTTCTAGTATGTGCAAGCAGAAGAGATTTATATTAGCCTGGGCATCTATGCAGTCTGATAAGAGTGTTTCCTTTTTGCATTATAATCCACATATCTTAGAGAATCTAAACAGTTACAAGCTAAGACCCTGACAAGCTTGTGCAAATGAGCACGCTGATTTGAATGTTTAGTTGTTACAGTATGCACTGGAGCAAATTCTTTCCTTTCAGAGTAAAACCCATTTTGGACGAGCTATGTCTTCCATGGAAGCAATCAGGAAGTTCCATGGAAGCAATCAGGAAGTTCCATGGAAGCAATCAGGAAGTCACAAAAAGTTGCATAAATGGTGGAAAAACATGATGGCATATATTTATGACAATTACAGTACATATTTTTAAACTATGTGCAGGCAAAAGATATACCCAAATTATCAGAAACCAAACCATTTCTTTGGTTGAGACGTACTTGATCATTTCATATTAATTTTTCAGTTAATATACATATATAAAAAGTAGTAGTGCAAGCTTCAGAATTGAAATGTAAGCTTAATTTACTTACATGAAATACTGGAGTGTAAGAATGGGGGTAAACGTTTAATGGCGCCCACTTTTCTAAACTTTTCTTTGTCAATATCAGGATTACGGGCACAATTATGGAGTATACCAACGGCGGAACTAAAGGCAAATATGTCATCTTCCAACTGCAATGAAATAAGATATATATATTAAATACTGTTAAAATTCATGTCCTATGGTATATGTTACATATGTTTTTATATTGTTAATTATCCTGAATAATTGGTCCTAGTGAAAACTTCCTTCTGACAACATATATCACAGTTTGTACATCAGTTTCAGTGTGAGATTAATATTTTAATTGTGAAGCAGTCAGAAGGGGCTCTCACAAGGTTGAGTCATGATAGAGTTGGTTAATAAATCCAACTTTGATTTTGCATTTTTGTGTATATAAAGTGTATACTTTCAAACAGTGAAAGCAGAAATAGTATTTTACAAGGAAAGGTCACAGTCAGAGAGTACCACTGAAATACTGTTAAAATGGAATTTAATTTCATGTTACATCAATCCATTCAGTGCAAATACTGAAGCGGAATTGTGGATACTGATCCAAGAAAATTTTGACCAGTATGGTACATACTGATAGAAAAAAAAATTATATGGAGCACTGAATTCTGACTGAAGGCTGACTGTAATCAGAGTCTACACTGTTTTCCATTCCATCTGCATCTTTTGGATGCATTACTCCATTGTAAAACCAACTTCCATTTTTTAGAACAATTACAGTTATTATAGTTACCATAATAAAATGTTACCTTGATTTGTTGTTGGTCGTTAATTCCGGTGCCTTCTTCAATTGAATAACAGTAATTATTTTATTCCTGAAGGACCAATCTGATCAGTCTACATTATTTGGCATTGTTATATACCTAATGAGACTTTACTATAGAAAACAGCCGTGTTGTAATCGACAGCATTTTACGTTGGTTTCCTTCTATTTTTAATTGTCGCAATGCAACAGAATCGCTGACACAGGGCTTCAGCACTGTTAAAACACAGGTGTGCCAGGGCTTAAACACCATTAAAGCCCGCTTTCATGTCGTCTGCAGATTTCTGGAATCAAGATGGCGTCCGTAAGAAGGTATATAACAATGATGATAAAACATTCTTTTCCTGTGTTTTAAAGTTTGCCTAAGCCCTCGTGTATTAACATGTTGCAGCCCTCACCGCTGCACGGTTCGGGCTGCAACAGGTTAATACACTCAGGCTTGGCAAACGTTAAAACACGTAAAAGAATGTTTTATTCTCTTATTCCACCTGTATCTGTTGGATTCATGATTACAGCATTTTAAAACCAAACTGTTCCATTTTAAGGAGACTTTCCAATTTCTAGAATTTTTATGGTAAAATACAATGGAAATCTGTTTCATAGTTTCAAACCAATACAGTAGAACTTCAATGGCTCGAAATCTGTTTCATAGTTTCAAACCAATACAGTAGAACTTCAATGGCTCGAACCCTGATGACTTGTTAACCCTGCCTGACTAGAACTCTTTCCTGGGTCCCTAGAGGTCACTTTACATAGAAACTTACCATGGATGGCTAGAACTACCCATGGCTAGAACTAATTTTCATGGTCTCAAGCCTGTTCAAGCCAGTGAAGTTCTACTGTATCAGAGAACAAATTACCTGCAATTGTTCGAGACTGTCTTTGAGAATATACTTGAGATCAACCATAAGAAGGTCAAAGAGGTCAGTGTCAGCCAACTTCTCACCAAAGTAATAGCTACTGTCAGAGAAATTCCAGAATATTTCTCGAATGGTCATGATGAGCAAGGGCCCAGCATCCTGAGATTCTCTGGCCTCCTGGACAAGAGGATTTGTGACCGCGTCTATGTCTTCTTCCTCAAGAATAAACTTGTAGTAGCTCAAGGCAGCTGTGACAAAACTGAAAACAAAAAAAAAATAAAGTCAACTCTATTCCAAACTACTGTTACCTCCAGAGCTCTAGATAAGAGAGAGTATTTGGTGATAATTAGGGATAATTTTCGTTAATCCTACATAAAAACATACGTTGTGACCCCTCATCTGAACCGTCTCGACGAGACGGTTCAGATGAGGGGTCACAACGTATGGTTTCGATGAGAAATTAAAAAAAATTATCCTTAATTATCATCAAATACTCCCTCTTATCTAGAGCTCTGTATCTCAAAGTAAATTTTCTGGTCCCAGAAAATTTACTTTGAGATAACAGTAGTTTGGGATAACAGGAGCAGAAATGTTAATGAATGAAGGGATTGTGTCCAAACTGTATTCTTTGATATATGAGATACTTTGAGATATCAGTGTTAGAGATATCAATAGTTGATTGTCTGTGGCTCAAATGACTGTTACATCAGAGCCCTAAGGTAAGATGTAGCCTTGATAATACTGTAAAAATTTTGAAAATTAGGACACCTAAATTAATAATTACTGTAACTGTGGTAAAAATTGAACAATTTTGTTTTTCAATGCAGTAATGCATCCAAAATATGCAGATTAAATGGCAGGTTTGCACTGTTTGCTCAGACCTATATCTGTCCCAATATTTAGAATTTTTTTTACAGCAATTCCAAGATAAATTTCCTTTATTCCATGAAATGTGATTCTAACTGATAAAAAGAAATGAAATATATTAGCTTCAAAAAAGAAACTCACCCAATCTCTGCTAACTTATTCCCCATCACCTCTCTTTGCTCATCACTGGAAAACTGTGGCAATGAAAACTTCCCAATCACCTTGTCTTTAAGAAGTTTATTAATCTCACTGAAGAACTTTTCATCTTCGTTCTCTTTCTTCCCAAGCTCTGCCATACAGTGCTGAAAACCAAGAAGTACTTTGTTCAAGTCTTTGTGTTTTTCCTCCAACAGCTTTCTCTCTGTCTTAATCTCTGATGACCAAGTCTTCACCAATGCCCTGTTTCCAGTCTGTCTCCGTACAACACTCATATTGTCAATCCTTATATTGTCACTAGAACCTCTGTTATTGTCTCTGGATTCTTTGATGTTGTCACTAGATTCACAAGATTCTCTGATATTGTCACTAGTGTCTCTGTTATTGTCACCAGATTCTCTAATATTGTCACCAGATTCTCTAATATTGTCACCAGATTCTCTAATAGTGTCACCAGGTTCTCTGATATTGTGACAAGATTTTCTAATATTGTCACTGGAGTCACTAGCTTTTCTGATATTGTCACTGCAGCCTCTGATATTGTTGCTAGATTCTGTTTTGTAAATTATCTCAAATGACTCAGAGATGCTGTCTACTGAGAGGTTCTGAGATGAAGATTGATTGGAAGAACTTGAAATCACTTCTCTGGAGACAGTGTGACCCATACTCTAAACACACTGCAACAAAAAGAGAGGGGACATACAGTGTTATTTTGGTTGTAAGACAGGGTTTTACCCTTCCAAAACAATCTTGTAAGATGGATCCGTATCTTTGGGATTGTTTGTAACAATCTTAAAGATCTAGATCAACCTGGTAAGATGGGTCTAGATTTTGGGATTATTCTGGAAGAGGAAACCCCATTTTATAGCTGAATTACACAAGACTGATTTACAAATCTGCGGTATTTTTGAAAGGGAAAACTCTCATCTTATAACTGAATAAATTTGGTAAACCTATGCACAGGTCCTTGAAGTTTAGCTTATCACATACTTCAAAAATGTTCCAAACCAAACCGTTCAGAAGCTACATTGATATTATACAGGCTTAGTCTAGTCTAGTCTAGTCTATCCCATAACCTTGAAAGGTTGTTGGGGCACCACAGATGATTTTGCAACAATACCTTTCCACCCATTCCTGTCTTCCACTGCCCTAGTTGCGCTAGCAAAGTCTATCCCTGTCCACTCCTTAAAAGTGTCTTCTCACCTCTTTCTTTGTCTACCTCTTCTTCTGAATCTTCTCTTCCTTTCACTGTGCCCTGTAGAATGGTCTTTGCTAAGCCAGAAGACCTTGTGGCCCAACCACTTCTGTATCAGTTTCAGTTTCTGTTTCTTGACCATGGTCAGGAGTTTGTCATGTTCTCCAATGGCTGCTTGGATCTTTCTGCAAACAACCTGATTGGTGACATGGTCCTTGTACGAGATGTTTAGTAACCTTCGTTAACATCTCACAGTCCTTGCAAGAGATGTTCAGTGGCCTTCGCTATGTTACATTTACTAACCTTATTGTTCCAGATAACATACTGACTTTTTTCTGTTTGATGAGCATGCCTGCCTAAAGTGTCTGCAAGGGTGTAAGGCAGTATTAATTGGAGATAGACAGATAGACACCTCAAGCTTAAAATGATTATAACCTGTTTATATACACGTATGTTTTAACCATTTTGCTGATGTAACTTGCCTGTGATGCTTTGTGCCCTAGGCAGTATTGAAGTAGAAGGAGAAGGAGTTATGCACCAGTCATTTGCAACTACGGCTACCCCAAGGGAACCGAGGATCTTGACTCCTCTCTCTGTAAAGCCCCACTGGAGGCTCTGCACCTCTGGGGCAAATGTCTGATCAAAACCCTGGCAAAAGAACCCCCCCCCCCCCAACTCTCCACATGACTATGTCTAACAGCTGGAGTAGCTAACAATGTTCCAGTTACTTTCACACCTGTGCATGGTACTGCATGGACAACTCTAACATAAAAACACTGCATTTAAGCGCTGCCATCCCTGGCAGTTCCTTGACCCTAAGAAAACTGGGGTTGCAAATGACTAGTGCATTTAATATCTTTAATGTCTCCTTCCTTCAGTGCCCAACAATCGTCAAACATGTACAAGGGAAGTTGAATCAGAAACAATTCCGAGTTGAAAACAGGACCTGGTGGAAAAGGATTGATGCAAAGCAGTGACCTATAAATACACTGACTCGCGTCTTCACCTTTCGGTCCAAAGAGGCGTGTCGCGCATGCGACTGCAGCGCCTCCTACTGGAGCGCCATTTTTAATACAAGCTGAAAAAGCTTGAATTTCTGTCAAAAGTTAACGGCGTTTGTCTCCCATTTTATCAGTCTTTTCATAGTGAAATTATTAAGCAACGATAAGGTAAGCTTTGAATTTTATAATGATGTATTAGAATATAAGTTTTGTGATGATTTTGCTTGGTTTTGGAGTTCATTTTTAACGATGTAAATTGAGAAACTTTGGCCACTCGAAACAAAATGGCGACACTTCCGTGAAAACCATCACTTCTTTGACGATGTACTCCGTCGTTAATAAGGTTTGAGGTAATATTTTAGCATTAGAAAACAAAGGGGGAAGGACCAAAATGTTGTTTAATATCATTTTCATGACAATTATTTACTATTTTGATGGTCTTATGACAGTACAGAAATAGGCTTGTTTGGGAAAGTAGCGAAAACAGGCAAATCAGGATGTTCAAAACCCCACTCCCCCGTTTTTGAATAAGGCTCCCAAAATAACTATTTTTGCGGCTCGCAATGATATTTTTCATAAAGTTGAATGCCTTTTAAATTGTTTGAGCCCTATTTTATGCTATTTCGTGTCGATTTAATGGGTCAAAATAATCTTAAAATCAAACTTGTTTTTCACAGTTTTCGCCATACAACAATGATTTCAGAGGGTTGATTAGTTTTGCATTGAAGAATTTGTCAGCGACCAAAGTTTCTTATTTCACATCAATACAAATTAACCCCAAAACCAAGCAAAATAATCACAAAACTTACTATTCTAATACATCATTATAAAATTCAAAGCTTACCTTAACGAAGTTAACGTTGAATAATAATTTGATTATGTAAACATTAATGAAATGGGCGATTCACATTGATAACTTCTGATAGAAATTCCAACCCACTCAGCTTAATTAAAACCTGTGTTACTGACTTACTTCAATTTTCAATGCATGCATAGTCTCCTAAGTAAGAGAGAGCCAAGATCAAAATCCTCATCCAAATGCAAAATAAAAAAAAGTTTCCCGTATTTATATTGAAAAGCACTCCAGCCCGTTTTTTCGCTTTTTTTTTTAACTACGTCAAGTAAAACTACCGTATAAAAACTTGACAAGTTTGGTATCAAAATTTCGGAAATTCTGCACACAATTTACAGTGCTTGACACTCCCTAGATCAATGTGGTGGCCCAAAAGTTCAGCAGGCCACATTTTCAGTGGCTCAAATCAGCCACTAGCTAAATATCCAATGCATTTATTATTGCCAGACAGGTAAATTTGGGCCACTAAAGTTCATAATTTGAAACTTTTTGGTGGCCCCAGACAAAGTTTAGGCGCATTTGGCCACTGGGCCACTAGCTGTTTCCAGCACTGAATTTAACGCAAACGTTTGTAAGAACACATTATTTATACAGATAAATAAAACAATGATAATATAAAAATATTTCTAGATGCGAAATAAATGGTCGACAGAATTATCGATTTTTTCAGCCACTCCCCTGTCCAGCGGCGCGACAAGCGTCTATTGGAAAAATACCTATATTTAACTGGAGATGGGAGTCACTCTATATATAGGTCACTGTGCAAAGTAATCTGTTGCGCCAAAATGACCTTGCAAATTATGTGATAAAATAGAATATAAAAAACAATAAAATAGAAGAAAATGTTCAAAAGGGGCAAAAGGTGGCATATCAGTGTAAATTTAGTTTAACAATACAGTAACACGGTCTTTAAAAAATGTCATGCTATTTCAACATGACAGAGAGAAACATCTTAATCAACTTTACAAAGATACAACCTTCTCATCATGACTGGAATTTTTGTCTAGTTGCTATCAGCCAAAAACTAATTAAACTTCCTTGATCTGTTCATTATGCTTGGTTTCGGTTTCACAAAAGACCGCGGCTGTACCCGACTGCGTGTAATCTCTAATTATACTGCAGGAAACCAGCAATATACTGGACCCGGCTGCATATGTGTCTTAAGCATTGCAGGAAACCAATAATAGACTGGCTTGTATATTTGTAGCTAAACTTATTAGCTCTCTCTGAAGCAAAACCATTGCAACCAGTCGAAAAGCTTAAAAACGAAAGTAGAATGGTGTAGCAGAAAAATGTCAGTTTTGAAAAGGTTTCTTTTTAATGAAAAGGAGGCGAAGGCTGTGAGAGAGGTACTGAATAGACATCTGCATTATCATCTTCACCCACTGAGGCACAAACAGATGTATACTATTTTCTTCATGACGTTCCTTTTAGCTAGTGTGCAACATATATATACAGAGAACTTTAGATGATGGAGGAACTTTAGATGATGGAGGATGGGGAGGGGGGGGATGGGATGGGGTGAAGGTGGGGGGGGGGGGGGGGGGTGGGGGGGGGGGGGGGGGGGTAGGTATTTACATATTCGGAGTGGCACCCACGCTTAGCAGAGACACTAGAAAAGAGGGTATTTTTGGAAGGGCACTGGTAGAAATGAGAGTTGTTTTTGATGGCACAACTGTACTCGTATCCGAGTAGTTCTCGTCATTTTTTACTAACAATTTCCTGTTTTCTCCCAAACAAGCAGTTTTTCTTTCAGTTTGCGGTAGTTATGTATTGCGTACCTAATAACTCTGGTTTCGACACACACTTCATGAATTTATTTATAGTAACGAACCTCAGGGAGCGATCATTATTTGATATGCTATCACGCACAGACAACGTCACGTCCCGGAGCAGTTCTCGTCATGTTGCTTTTGAGCTCGATTTTAAATTAAATATAAAACCCATTTCGCTGTTGTTCCTATATGATGATTTTTGACATCTTATTCATGTAACAAAGTCTGTTCGTATGCCGAATGCGCTCAATTTTTTAATGAGGTCACAGCAGACGAAAACAAACACAAAACTGAGACGAAGAGTTTGTCTTGTTCACGAGGCTGCTGAAAACGATAAATGATGACTGGGTCAGGTTTGCCATTTTAATATTTTTGTGTTTTTCCTGCAAAGTTGACTTACATTCGGAATTTGTTTGCAAAGTAGACACAATATTGGAAAACCTGACCCAATTAAGAGAGGTCAGCACGTGGCTTGAACGTGCTCATGTGAATGCCCCTGACGTAATCACGCGACTTTGCGAACCCAAAAGAGAAAAAAACGGCATTTATATATACACAGCTCCATATATTGATGGGTTTTTGCACTAGTTTGACCAAATGTATCATAAACTTAGGATAAAGGCAGTTGAAGTGAAGAAAAAGTACGCGAAAAACTCGTTTTAAGCAGAATGACGAGAACTACTAGCTGACGAGATCTACTCGGATATGAGTATCTAAAAAAATGATAAGATTTATTCAGGTTATAAAGTCATACATATTCACACATATATTTAGCCTGGCACAACCTGTTTTCGACCGCTTAAGCACAGTTTTGTCTTCTCTTATTTACCCTCAAGTCCAGTTCTTTTCATTATTGCCTTACATGGTCCCTCAGTCAAAGCCCAACAAACACAGGACAATAAAGTGTTGAGTTTCGTCTTTCGTGTGTAGCTAGGCCCTTCATTTTAGAAGTTATCAGAGGTAGGACATTTTGAAAATAAACAACCTAAACCCAACTGCCTTGGGTAAATTTTTTCTGACAAGAAGAAATTGTCCTGTAAATGTTTCTTGTCACAGTACAACCTTATAATTGTATCATAGAGATAAATTAGGGTTCACTTTCTTTTATGAAGATTTATAAAATAAGGTTTTGTTTTTCTTTATTTGAGAACTGACTTAGTGGTCAAGGCAAGCAGATGTCCAATAATTTGATATTCTTCTATCTTTTGTAGGTTCTTTAAAGTTAATTTATTATTTACATGACTTATGCTGTTTAGCCAATATTTACCAACTGGTCAAAACACACAATAAGATTTCTATTAATTATTTAAAGACAGTATGTGCATAGGTGCATCAAGGTATCCATTTCTTTGTTTCTTTATTGGAAACTCCAAAACAAAGAGGGCAATATGCCTCTTACCAAACAGTTTAGATTTAGCTTTCAAGCAGTAAGCATCATGTGGATATGAAACAGTAATGAAAATGTAAAAAGGAACTTTTAACCTAAGCACCAGCCATAGGCTGGGTGCTACAGACATTATTTGTGGAAAGTACTGAAATAGATTTTGTAAACCATTGATAGATCAAAAAGAAAAAAACAACAAAATAAAAGATGGAAAATGTACCAATGTCTTCAGAACTTATCCTTCTTCTGTATTTGATTTTGAAATTAACAATCATAAAATGCAACATTGGTGGAAAGACAACAGAAGTAAGAGAACCCTTCTTACAATTGCAAAACACATACAAACTAGTTTTGGATACGAACATGCAGACCAATACATTATGTTAATATACATCAGGTACATTTCTCTAAATGACTGGTTGAATTACTGGGGGTAGGGTTTATGTTACTGGTATACAATAATTTTTGCACTATCTACAGAAGAAAGTGCATTTCAACTGAAGCGAAGCTAGGCCTCACATCAGTATAAAAGATTAGTGTTGAAGATGATGATGAGGTATTTAATTTTTCAATTTCTGACACAGAGATAATTTAAAAAAAGCAGAGAAAATAAAGAAAACTGCAATAAGCAGGGTAGACCAAGCATTAATTTGTATGGTAAGCATTTCAGTTTTGTTGGGGAACAATGGTCACCGAAAACACTTTTAATCATGAAGATGTATAGACAATGAATATTGTTTCAAACATGTATGAATAATAGCCATGGAAACAAGCAGATAATTTGGTAATAAGAAAAATATCAAGAAAACAGGTACTTCTATGCAATGCTTATTCATGCTTCACACTCAAGTATCAAATTTGAAAGGAAATAGCTGCCTAACATGCCTGTCCCTGCTGTAAGCAAAGATACTATCACACCTGCAAAATTCAGCTTGTTAAGATTTTTAATGAGGCAAATTCTTAGGTGGTCGAAATTAGGCAGTGGTCGAAAATAGGTTGTGCCGTGATATGTTCAGTATTGGAGATCACAGCTCTTTTCTGAGCATTTCCATGATTAAACACTCGTTGCAAACCATAAAAGCATATTATACAATTTAAGAAGTATGTTTAAAACAACATTTTTTAACAAATTCTGAAGAATTAGTATATCAGATATCTTATATCCTGTATTATTCTTTTTTTCTTCATTTCTCATAAGGATGCTCCCCACTACTGACTACAAGGGCGTAGCTACGTATACGGCAAATACGCAAGTGCGTATTGAAATTTTGTCAAAATTGACAAAATTTCAAAACGCACCTGCATATTTGCATGCTGAAATTTTATAAATTAGACAAGATTTCAAACCAACTCCCAAAGAGGCTGAAATACGTATTTTCCCTTCAAGAAGTAGAGAATAAAACATGGTTGTGCGTATTATGAAATCGCCCCTAGTTACGCCCCTGGACTAGGCTCAGCAAATGAATACATAGGATGTACCACCTGGCACTGAGTCTGTCCTGTCTTCAATTGGAAGAGGAGATGCGGTTGTTTTTGTGATAGATATCTTTTCCTTCTGGTATATAAGATAATTGATAATTATAATATATAATTAGTTTTCATAATAACTATGAAAACGGTTTGCCATATCTTGTGATTGGAATCAAAATTTAGGATAATTATTAGTGCTCCAGATAAAAAGGGGTAACAGGGATAATTTAGGGATAATTGTCCATATTTCTCCACAAAAACTTATTTTGTGACCCATCATTAGAACCGTCTCACCGAGACGGTTCTAATGAGGGGTCACAACATATGTTTTTTGTTGAGAAATAAGAAAAAATATCTTTGAATTATCCTCAATACCCCCTCTTATCTGGAGCTCTGATTATGGTAATCAGCGATTGATGCTCAATATTTAGGTTAATTCTGTATTGTATTCTTCATTAAATACAGCCTGAAGTAGAAGTGATGAAAGAATACCAAGAGTTCAACCCCTTTACAGAGCTACTTTTTTTAGAAGGTCATTCTGATATTGTTCGCCTACTTGTCAAGATTGATGGAAATAGGTACAGTATTAATGTCCAAAAATTTCTTATACCTCAAAATTTCTAAGTATTGGGACAGATAGGTTTCAACAAAAAGTGTAGATCAAGTCCAGATTGCAGTCTGATCAGTACCACTACTGTTTACTGTTTAATAGTTCTGTAACTTAGGATGCCATTGCTAGGTAAATTATGGCACTTATTTTACTGCAGTAATTCTGAGTATCGGCCCAGATATATTTGAGCAAACAATGCAGGCTCAGACCAGACTGCTCAAGGACCTTGAGCAATCTGATCAGGGTCTCAACTGGTTGCCATTCAATCTGCATTGTAAAACCAAACTGTTCTATTTTTAAGACAATGCCGGTAATAATTTTAGGTGTCCCAATTTTTAGAAATTTACGGTAGGTGTCCCAATTTTTAGAATTCACCTCATCATGATTTTTTTCTTTCTCCTATAGTCCCTGATCTTAAAGTAATCTGATCAAGGTGTACATTGGTTGTTTAATTTGCATTTTTGTCATAACTTGATGTTAACATTATTGTCTTACTGGTGAAAAGCAGAAAGCGAGACATAATAATTGAGCCACGACACTACAAAACCAACAAAGTGGCATGTGCTTGTAATGTAACATTTCCAGGATTTTAGGGAGAAGTTTTGGTTCATATTTTTGATGTCCCTATAGTTCTATACAATAAAACTTTTCCTTTAGCTAAAACTAGGTTGAAACCAGAGCCAGTTTTAATCTCCCAAATTGCCCTCTTGGAAGACATACAAGACAAAGTAATCGGCAGAAGTCATGTTCAATCATTTACCATAAATTTTAAGGCATTGATGATAAGTCTTGGACATTTCTTGTACATGCAAAAATAAGGTTGCCGCTTGACTCTAGTTTCTTTATACTAGTTGCAACAAAATGAATTTACGGTAAATAAACAGTTTTCTTACTTTCAGATGTGTTTCACAGGGATGTAGCTAGGTGCAATTTTATGATACACACTATCATGTTTTAAGAATGGACTTGTAGGGGTTTAGGCTGAGAGCCTTGGCAGGAAGCAGAATCACGTGGACAGTCTCTGCATGTCATGTACAGAAGTCTCGGCAGGAAGCAAGAGTTCGCGGACAGTCTCGGTGGAAGCCAAATATGATGTACAGTCTCTGCAGGAAGCGAAAATTAGCGAAATCGATTATACCCTGTGATACATCTAGGCTGAAAAACTTGTGATGCTGCATGTTATTTAAGTTAAATAAATAATAACTTTCTTGTTTTCAGATGTGTTTCAGCTGCAGATGATAATCTAGCAATTATCTGGGACATACAGTTAGGCTACAAACTTGTGGTGCTGTCAGGACATAGTCGGCCAATCACGGACATGATGGTGATACCAGCCAAGGGAGAGCACCCTCAACAATTGCTGACAGGATCCTCAGATAAGCAGATAAGGGTACACCTCTAAATGTACACATGTCTTGTCAAGCATACTATGAATGATGCTACTGTATTAATCCTACTAGGGATTGCATTTTACAAAAGTGAGGCGTTAATTCTGTTCTGTTTCAATTCTAACGACGTTCCCCAAGTGGCTCAGCTCATAGTTTCACACACCTGGTGCCAGGTGTCCATCCAAGGGGCGTTAATGAGACCCTAATAAATAGTAAATAATTACCAAAATACCTCTAAACATTTAAAGCAGAAGACAAAACTGATAGCTGCAAAACTAAAAAAAAGGTTTCATCTAAGCTATATCAAGTGTGTTATAAAGAGATTAACATTAATTCCAGTACATATATTAACACGAACCGTCGCCGTGATGTAACAGTCGCTAGGGCTGAAACTTAAAACATTATTACATATGAACTTACCTAATCTCCACGTTATGCTGCATTTCTATTCATTCTAAATGCTCATCCTATTTTATCTTTCTTTTGACTTCAAGTATAATAAATTCATAACCTTGCGTAACATGCATGTTAAGCTATATCATAATGAGAATTCTAAGACAAGAGGGCAAACAACATAGAGCCAGATGAGGCGGCTCATGATGAGCAGCCTCATCTGGAACTTATCTGTTAGCAAATTCAACTATTTCATTTTAGCACTTTTAGTGTTTACACGCTGTAATTCTATGAGTGATTCTTCCGCTCTTTAAGTTTACTCAATCCATTCATGGTTTGAGAGGGTGGTATACAGGTGTTACACTGTTTTTTAATTTGCATATGAGTTTGCCTCTATCAGGTTTGGGTTCACTATCCCATTCATTTGGCTTTGAACTAGAATTGCAGTCTTTTGATGAGCACAGGTGTAGTGTTTTAGTAGATTTTATGAAGGAAATTCTGAAGAAATATACTAAGACTTCAGGGACCGTTTATTCAAAATTAATGTCATTAGTTAACAAGAGGTTACATTTTCAAACATATTTTACACTAAAAACCACTGTCATTTTTTTCCCAAAAATGTTTGCACTGCAACAGCTCCTCACATTTTTTTTTTCAACAGAAAATATTAGCAATATTAGCACACTTGATTTTATATCACAGTATCCGTACTAGAAGACTTTATGAATTGTTGACTAACAATGTTGTTAAGTTTTGAACAACTGGACCCAGATTGAAGCACTGAAGTAGAAAAAAAAAGCTGTACCAAATTATTCAGATAAGCAACCACATCTAGAATACGTGTAGACTGTTCATCTTCAAATGATGTCTAAGAACAGTGTTAGCAAACAGTAATCTTAAGGAGCAGTTGGAACTGATTCTATACAATTTCTTAGACACTGACAGGCTGTCCAAATATTGGGTATACTGCATTAATTCTGTTACAAGTTGGGGAGTGGGTGGGGGGGGGGGGGTTCTTTGCTGAAACAATCCTAAAATTCTAGATCTGTCTTGTAAGACAGATCTAGATTTTTGGGATTGTTTTGGAATAGAAAACTCCATCTAATAGCTGAATTACACAAGCCTGATTACATATTTTTGGCAATTTTGGAAGGAGAAAACTCCCATCTTATAACTGAATAAATAGGTAAATGAGAAGTTGTTTTTTTCATTTTCAGATGTGGGATATTGACACCGGAGACTGTGTTAAAGTCTTGACAGAACATGCTGCATCTGTTAGGGTAGGTTTTATACCATATTTTATTCGGCTGTAAAACATGTTTTTCCTCACTTTAGAATGACTCAGTCTTATGAAATGCTGCTTTATGATGGGTTTTCCCACTAGAACCCAAGAAATAGGTAATTGGAGCACTTAAGTGGGATCATTAAAACAAAAGAAATGTGGTAATTCGAGCACCCAAGTGTCTGTTAATGTTAAGTCAGAATATAGAGGATAGAATATAGTCAGAATATAGAGGATCTTACATGAGAGGTCATAAGTGGTCATTTCATATGAAATAACCACAAGTGTGAGATTCTGTTTTATCATATGACACTTTAAAGTCAGGTTTTATGGCCTCCAAACTGAACATCATTTCAATAAGAAAACACATTGTTGACATGGTCATTGTCAAGGACATTACATGCATGCGCCAAAATGTTATTACACGTGTGGTCAGATGATTTTTATGACACAGCCCCGGATCCAGGGGGTGGGCTTTGGGGCTGCAGCCCCGCCAGTTGGCCTCTGTGTTATGTATAATATGTAGTCCTCCAGATAATAAGAAGCATCTGATGACAGTTTGAGAAAAATATCCAATGTGGTTAGATCAAAATATTCAAAATATATGTTGTGAAATCTCATTAGAATCGCCTCGGGGAGGCGATTCTAATGAGATATCACAACATATATTTCAAGGTAAAAATATATATAAAATTCTCTTGAAATTGAACCATTAATATGTCATATTTTCAAGCCCTCTCCCCCACTTAACTACATTTTGGCACCTCCCAGCCCCGCCAGTTATCCAGAGCCCCACCAGTACGCGATGGGCTGGATCCGGGCCTGTGACAGGATCTTATCCACTGAATAACAGCGACGTCATATTATCAAGAAATTTATACATTCACACACCAGCATAGTGTACTGAATACTGATGCTGTTGTTTAGATTTCATACTGAAGAAACTGTCTTCTATCCTTGATATTTTGACGCATGATATCTGAGGATTTTATCCCATCATTCTTCAAAGAGTCACATGTTGTCATCTCTTGTATGAAACAAACTGTGATTGGCATGATCAATTGATCCATTGAAGTGTTTTGCTAACTTCATAGTGATAAGTGACCATTCTTTCTCCATTTGAGAAATTCAAAACAAATCCGATTTTGATTTGTTAAAAAAGTTGATTGTTACCCACTCACATTACACAACAACAACCTTATATGAATGGTTTCTTTGCAGCAGAATGGACTATGACGCAGCTGCATATCTAGATTGCACCCTTCAACCGGGGAAAAAGTCTTGCTTAATAATGATCTAGAAAAATGTCTGACATTGGTGCCAGTTTTGACCTATATCTGGTAACAGATGTATCCATCCATTACACGTTTGTCATTCACCATAAACAGTTGGACATCACAGATAAAGCTTGTATTTATTTCAGTGTCTGTTGGTGATTAGTTCTGGTTGTCAGTTCTGTTCTGGAGGTCAAGGTCTATTTCTCTGGTACAGAGACGGACACTTAGCTACGGCCTACCAACTGGAGGGAGAAGAAAGTAAGACAGCGTATGACTATCATATTAGTACTGTTTTATGTCAACAATTCATTTTAAGTACTAAGATCAGTGTCATGTTAATTGCTTATTCAATGTTCAGTAACAACTAAAGTAACCAGTTACTTGTTCATTATTTGATGACAGACAAAAGTCATGTCAAACACTGATCAAAGTGGCACAGATAAAGCTGGATTTTGATGATATGAGCCACGACACGACAAAACCAACAAAGTGCCATGTGCACCATATGAAGACTCAGATCAGTCTGGGCATCCACCCAGTCTGATCAGAGTCTTCTCTGTCCACATGGAGATAGCTTAGACCCTTAGCTACTCGGCCGCTGCCCAAGTTGATCTGAGTCTTTGCTGGATGCACATGCCACTTTGTTGGTTTTCTCATGTCGTGGCTCATATTTTTGAGGTTATTTTACATTTCTTCATAAAAATATATGTTTGTGCTCTAGGAAGGTAATGAGGAGGGTTCTGATAAAGGGCCTCAATGTCTTTTTAAAGATATGAGCAAAATTATCTGAGCCATGACACAACAAAACCAACAAAGCGGCATTGCGCCCAGCTAAGGCTCAGATCAGCCTGGGCATCCGCCCAGTCTGATCGGAGTCTTCTGTGTCCGCATGGAGCTAGCTTAGACCCTTAGCTACCCTTCAAGCGCACGGCAAGCTTTGATTAGACCTGGGTAGAACCCCAGGCTGATCTGAGACTTCCCGTGGCGCAATGCCACTTTGTTGGTTTTGTCGTGTCACTCTCATTCAAAAGCATCCTTGTCTTGAGATCTGCTTGTATGTTTCAGAAAAAGAGAGAAGAAAAAAGACTATAAATTTTTAATGGTGTTGTAATGTTCTGTTGTAATGTTTCTGTTCGCCACAGGTGGCAGTAGGGTAATGAAAAATCATTCAACAAAATTCTTAATTTACATACTGATAATAAAATGTGATTTATTTGATATGTTTTATTTGAGTAAATGTATTTGTGTAGGACAGTTTAGCACTTGAATCTCTTTATGAAAAGGCTATTATAACATGGTTTTTGATATAATACAGAAATAGTTTGGACTATAAAGTAGCCATTTCGGTATGTACCCCCACCCCCTGTAGAATGATCCTAGATAAAAAAAAAAATTCTCTTCCAAAACAATCTTACAAATCTAGATTAGTCTTGTGAGACCGATAACTGAATAAATACAGTAGCCATATCTATATGTACACAATGAAATGTCATACGGATAAAGCACAGAAATTTTGTTGTCAAACAAGGAAGCCGACTCTGACCTGACTATAATGTAATAATGGATTTAGATTTTCTTTTTCTTATCTTCTCTCTAGATGATGTCTGTTTCATGATAGCTCTGAGAAATGACAGAATTGTTACTGCAGTAGATAAGCAGCTGAGTAAGTGTAGATTGATTACTTGTTTGTTTTTGTCTTGCCTGGGACTAGCAGAATGCAAGACATAGGTGTTACTTTTCCAGCATCGATGTCAGCGGCATAAGCTTTCATCGAGTTTTCTGGTTTGGCTCTGTTTATGGGCAAGGTGTAGACAGGCTAGATACTGCCTTTTGCAGAATTCTTGTTTATGCTTTCAAACCATGAGACTGAGATTAAAAATGAATTAAATCAAATAGGTTCTTAATTCATTTGTGAGCATCAAAGGTACAGATCAGCCTGTGTAATTGTACTGTCAAGCTGGAGCTTTTTCTACTTGCACACAATGTCAAACCCATAAGGAATGTCCCTTTGCAAAATGAAAGCCTTGGCTAAACTGACAGGATGCACAGAGTGTTTGAATCATACTATTCTCAGATGCATGAGTAATTTGTTGCATGGTTATTCACAAGTTTGAGGTTTTGGTTGTTATAAAAACAAGGTTTATGGGTACACAGGGCTTTAGATAAGCAGGAGTATTTGGTGATAATTAAGGATAATTTTTGTTATTTCTGCATAAAAACATACGTTGTGACCCCTCATCTGAACCGTCTCAACGAGATTAGCTTTTGTCTCAACGAGACGGTTCAGATGAGGGGTCACAACATATGGTTTCAATGAGAAATAAGAAAAATTATCCCTCAATTATCATCAAATACCCCTCTTATCTAGAGCTCTAGTACATCTTTTACAAAGGGAAACAACATTTGTGACATCCTGTTTGCTTCTCTGGATGAAAAATGCCTTCCAAAATGTGGTCTACTTGTAAAGGAAAGAGGTATATGTAAAGTGTTGCCATGATAGAGCAGATCAAGATAGAGATGCTCCTCTAGGAGCTGTTTGATCTGTGTCTACAGTTCGCTCAGGTTGTCTGTCCTAATAATGTATTTATATGGCTATAAGCGGGGTGCTTTTTCCCGCTCCAAAATGACACCAAATATGTAAATCAGTCATTAAATCCAATAATCAGCCTGTTTTTTTTCCTGACAAAACAATTCCGAAAATTTAGGTTAGTCTTGTTTTTGTCTCACCTGCAAGGCAGAAGCGAGACATAGGTATTGCTTTTCCAATGTCGTCAGCATAGGCGGCGTAAACTTTCATCGGGTTTTTGAGTTTAGGTCAATTTCACAAAGTGCTGACAGGCGAGACACCGCATTCCACGGAATTCTTGTGTTGGGAAAAAACCTACCTTATAGCCACATAAATGTAGTCGATTCTCGATATCTGCAAGTTGAGCTTCATGTCAAAATACTGATATCTCAATGTAAATTTTCTGATCCCAGAAAATTTACTTTGTGATACCAGTAGTTTGAGAAAACAGGACTTGAACTGTAAAGAAAACTATATTCTTTGATTTAGGAGGGTACTTTGAGATATCAGTGTTAGAGATAATGAGAGATAATTCAGTTTGGTCTTGTTTTGTTGGGAAATAGCCGTATCTTATAGCCACATAAATGTACAGTGGATTCTCGATAACTGCAAGTTGAGCTTCTTGTCAAACTACTGATATCTCAAAGTAAATTTTCTGATCCCAGAAAATTTACTTTGAGATACCAGTAGTTTGAGAAAACAGGACTTTGAACAGTAAAGAAAATTATATTCTTTGATTTAGGAGGGTACTTTGAGATATCAGTGTTAGAGATAATGAGAGATAATTTAGGTTGGTCTTGTTTTGTTGGGAAAAAGCCCTATCTTATAGCCACATAAATGTAGCCGATTCTCGATATCTGCAAGTTGAGCTTCATGTCAAACTACTGATATCTCAATGTAAATTTTCTGATCCCAGAAAATTTACTTTGAGATACCAGTAGTTGAGAAAACAGGACTTGAACTGTAAAGAAAGTTAAGAAATGTGCCAACTATATTCTTTGATATAAGAGGGTACTTTGAGATATCAGTGTTAGAGATAGTGAGAGTCAACTGTATTACGTAGAGTGTTATGGGTATGTATTTTTTCAGTTGTTTACACTGTAACCCCGCCAAAATGCCAAGACAACAGGAATGATCAAAAGATGGAACTGGTAAAAAAGTTAAGTCCTCACAGAGAAGCCGTAAGAAGTCTTGTCAATATCACAGGTAGAGATTCTGTTGAGATCTGAATGGATCAGTTTATGAGCAGGCACTTAAATTTAGCGTGAAATCAGGTCTAAATGTTGAGAGCCCAAAGGGTATTATATAGACAGCAAATAACATTGCTTTTGATTTTTAGCTCACCTGAGCCGAAGGCTCACAGGTGAGCTTATAGTATAGGCAGGCATCCGTCGTCCGTCGTCCGTCCGTCCGTCAGTCCGTCCGTCCGTCAACATTTTCAAACGACATCTCCTCTGAAACTACAAGGCCCATTGTAACCAAATTTCATATATAGCATCTATGGGCAGGGGGAACCAATAATACTGTTTTTTATCCAAATCGCTTCATAACTTTGGTTGCTATGGCAACTTAAAGTTTCCATTGACTTGTATGGGAAAAATTGAAAATTTGCATTTATTGCTATGTCACTGCAGATATTTTGACAAAACTTTTGCAGAAATGTTCCTTGAGTAGTTCTCTATCAACCGAATGAAATTCATGTAAATTACACAATTTGGCTGGTTGCCATGGCAACCGAATGGTTAAAATTAGAAAAAATATTCAAAAATCATCTCCTCAGAAACTATACAACCAAAAAAGCTCAAACTTCACAGGAAGGATCTTAGTACTAGCCTCTATAAAAAGTACTGTTTTTCTTGGCTATTGCACCCGCAGCTTGGTTGCTATGGGAACTGAAAGTTGCCATTGACTTATAATGGCAAAATGGAAAATGTGCATTTATTTCTATGCCACTGCAGATATTTTGACAAAACTTTCATAGAAATGTACCTTGAGTAGTCTTTAACCAGCCATGTTAAATTTATGCAAATTGCGCAATTTGAATGGTTGCCATTGCAACCGAATAGTTAAAAATAGAAAAATATTAAAAAATCATCTCCGCAGAAACTGTGTGGCCAATAAAGCTCAAACTTTAGTACCTTAGTACTAGCCTCTATAGAATTACAGTTTTTCATGGCAACTGCTCCAGCAGTTAGGTTGCTATGGCAACTAAGAGTTTCCATTAACTTATAATGGGGAAAATGGAAATTGGCAATTTTTGCTGTCTAACTGCAGTTATTTAGATTTTTTTTCTACAGAAATGTTTCTTGAGTAGTCCTCTACGATTTATAAGAATTTTCTCCAAATCGCTGAATTTGATTGGTTGCCATGGCAAAATATAGGGTAAATTTTCGAAAAAAATAAAAAAAAATCTTCTGCTCAGAAGCTATATGTGGGATGAAGCTGATATTGTGCAGATGTGTTGATGACAGTAGCCTCTACATAAATTTTATTCTTTTTCTTCCAATCCCATAAGAACTTTGGTTGCTATGGCAACTTATAGTTTCCATTGACTTATTATGGGAAAAATGAAGCCATGAGGGGGATGAAGCTGATACTTAGCATACATATTGATAACATTAGCCTCTACCTAAAGTTTGTTTTATATTATCATTGCCCGTGTGAATTCGTTGCTATGGCAACTTAAAGTTTCCATAGACTTATAATGGGGAAAGTGGACATTTGCTATTTATTTCTGTGTTACTGCAGATATTTTGACAAAAGCTTTACAGAAATGTTCCTGGAGTAGTCCTCTACCTGCCATATGAATATTTCCCAAATACCTGATTTTGATTGGTTGCCATTGCAGCCAAAGATCTTCTTCTGAGAAGCCATTACGGGGGGATAAAGCTTTTTTTCATAAATATTTGTGATATTATCTTCCACATTAATGGTGCTTTTTATTGCTGTTGTGCATGGTGTTTTGTTGCTGTAACCTCAGTGCTCAGGTGAGCGATATAGGGCCATTGACCCTCTGGTTTTTTAGTTTGAATATTTTTGAAGGCTTTGATGGGCCAAACTTCAAGCACTTGTGGTTCATGTAAAGGTTTTACAGTAGTGAAAAATTCTGTTTATGGTGACAGTGCACCTTGAGATACACAAATCAAATACTGGATTACAGAACTCAAGCATAGTCTAGTGAGCTTGGAAGATGAGTCTTGCCCTGGCAGGCCTGTGGAGATGACCAAGGGCATCTTGAGCATTGATAACCTACCATGTGGCCAAACTACTACTGGAGGATGTTACTCTAATGTCGTAGACCTTTTTCAGGCTGCTGTCATTGCAAAAAGGCACTGAAATGTTCCTTAAAAAAGTCTGCTGCTCCAGCATGACAAAGCCAAGTGCTGACTTGCAGTTGATGCAATGAAGTGTATTGGGTTCAACGTTTTGCCTCACCCACCTTACTCACTTGACCTGGCTTCTTGTGACTACTTTCTCTTCCTGAACTTGCAAAAATAAATGGGTGGACACCTTTTGTGGTCTGATGATGCTCTCCAGACAGCAGTCGATGTGTGGTTATATGAACAGTTCTGTAGTCTCTATCAGAATGACTTAAACATCATTGTACTAATATTGTTATTATATGGAGAAAGACTTTGTGAGGGGTGGTTACAAACAGTAACTGTTTACCAGTTATATAATAAATGGCCAATACGAGCCACGACACTACAAAACCAACAAAGGGGCATGTGTGCCCAGCGAAGACTCAGATCAGTCTGGGGATCCGTTGTCCACATGGAACAAAATTTGACCCTTAGCTACCTTTTAAGGGCACAGCAAAGACTCTGATCAGACTGAGTGGATCCACATGCCACTTTATCCTTTCTCGTGTCGTGGCTCATATATATTATAAAACTGTTAGCAAACAGTGCAGACCCCATCAGACTGTTCAGGAGCAGGTCTGATTTGGGTCTAATCTGTTCACTCAGACATTTCATCCAAATACAGTCAACTCTTGATATCTCGGAGTCAAATTTCAGCCAAAACTACTGATATCTCAAAGTAAATTTTCTGGTACCAGAAAATTTACTTTGAGATATCAGTAGTTTGAGATAACAGGAGTTGAAATGTAAATAAAAACAGGAAATATATTCTTTGATAGAAGAAGATATTTTGAGATATCAATGTTCGAGATATTGAGAGTTGACTATACTTAGAATAAACTCATCCAAGTAATTTTAATAAATGTATGTGGAAGCAATTTTCTGTTTTCTAAACTCCTTTCTTCATAGGGGAGAGTCGGGTAACTTCGGACAGCGGGTAAATTCGGACAGTGACATTTATTCCTATATATGTCAGTTGTCTGGAACTAAAACAAAACAATAACTGGCCAAACAGTCAAAATCCTGATGAGACGGCTCATTATGAGAGGTCTCATCTTGATTTTCACTGTTTGCAATGGTATGTCCGAATTTACCCGCCTGTCCGAAGTTACCCAACTCTCCCCTATTCATTTTCAGAAAACACATTTGCGAGTGGTTCAATAGATGGCACAATAATCTTATGGAAGACAGATAATCTCCTACCATTTCGTTATTTTAACTCTATACCTGAATATGAGGGACCACATAAGACATTCCCATACAGTGTACAGTATATGACTTGTGTTGAGTCAGTAAGTGTGTTCTACCTTGTTTTCTTGTGCTTTTCATAAAATCATTTAAATATTTGAACAGTTGAAGTTTTCGAGCTTGGTTTCTAATTATTGAAGAGTAACAATACATGTATGGTCATCTCTGTTTATATTGACACTTAGTATACCAGCAAAATTATTAAAATCTGACAGGCACTGAAGCACATTTTTGTTCTAAAATTAGGTTCTTTATAACAGTAGCTTCATTTCAAGAGCAAGTCTTTTGAAACCAATGCTGTCATTTTGTAGAGGGTCCACTGCAATAGCTAATTGCAATATGCATCCAAACACCTTAACCCTCAAAGTGCCAAAAATCAGACATCAAAAAATGTACGTTTGCAAAATTAAAAAAAAATAAAATTAATCCAAGCTATATTATATTGAGAATTCAAAGATTAGGGGGCAAACAGTGAGGATCCAGATGAGGTAGCTGATTATGAGTAGGGCCGGTACGAATACCCTGGTACCCAAGTCTGGGTCGGGTAGACCAATTACCCGGGTACATATTTTCTGCCCATTACCCGAATGCTTATTATTATCTAATTCATTAGTATACTATTTCAATAGATCTCCAAGCAAATAGAGCAAAGTTTTGTGTGACTGTCTTGTATAAGTTGCCATCATAATTGCCAATTCGTTTTTGTATTTTAAAACAGGGAGATTTCTAAGTTTTCGTGCCCTTCCTATACATATGTATGAAAATGACTTATACCTTTCTTATTATTTCAGCTAAACGTAGATTTCTAACTGTGGACATACCAAAAATGCTGTGGTAATGGGTACCTGGGTACCCGCGAGTAATAGGGACTCGGATACCCGAGTACAAAATCAGTACCCGTCCCAGCCCTAATTATGAGCCACCTCATCTGGATCTATGCTGTTAGCAAGTTCAGCTATTTTCATTGTTGGCACTTTAAGGCTTTATTTTGATTCTGCTTTTCCATGCTTTTATATGGCATAAATAAATGAATAAAGAAGTGAATATAAGATCAGATTAAAATGTATTCTTGTAAACACACCTTAACGACAGCAACTTCATCTCATGAACATACCCAGATGTATCACTCGTGACGCAAGCTTGTGATGTAGAGAGTCAGTTCAAATTACTGTTATAATATTTACATAATATTCATATCATTTCAGAGATATATAATAGCAGCTGTGGGCTCTGGGTTTTGTTTATATGATGCTGATACAGGTCGTACAATGATACACAAGGTCAATGCTCACTTCTCAAAACTTTCCAGTCTGGTGTTTGTATGTAGCGGGTAAGTGATACTAAAATTGTTTTGCATAGAAATCTACAGGCAAGATCTAGATCTGATTTTACCATACTATGTATTGTTTGATTAATTAATGTCAAACAAATCAGACTGCTGATCAGGATCTGCACTGTTTAAACATCGCAGCTCAAGTGATTTTATAATGTCTTCAACTGAGAACAATGGTTATATTTGTTAACATTTGCAGAATGGTTAATTCTGTTTGATAGCTTCTTGCTTTGCTCATGCTTGCACACAAATAATGCAACATAATTTAGCAAAAATTCTCAAATTTAGTGCCAATATTGACTCACATATGCCCTAACTTGGTTGTTCAAAACCTCATTAGCTTAACAAAGTCATTTGTCAAGGACAGAGCTCTAGATAAGTGGGAGTATTTGGTGATAATTAGGGATAATTTTTGTGAATTCTTCATAAAACCATATGTTGTGACCCCTCATCTGAACCGTCTCGGCGAGACGGTTCAGATGAGGGGTCACAACATATGGTTTCAATGAGAAATAAGAAAAATTATCCTTAATTATCATCGAATACTCCCTCTTATCTAGAGCTCTGAAGGATTTGTTAACTCTTTTGATACACATAAAAGTAAATATGCTAATAGTTTTTGTTTCGCCAGCAACAAGCAGAAGCAAGACATAGGTACAACATTCCTGGGCCCAGTTGTTCAAAGCATTGTTAGCCTAACGAGCTTGTTAAGAGGTCAACTCATTAAGTGTTTTATGACTTTATACCAAATACACTGATATTTTTGTTGAAAAAATGTGAGAAGCTTTTGCAATTTGCAAACGCTTCTCTCATTTTTTCAACAAAAAATATTGGTGCATTTGAGATATTCACATTTGAAATTTTAACGTCTTGTTAACTAATGATGTCGTTAGTTTTGAACAACCGGGCCCTGGTGGTGGCAGCAGCAGCAAGTTAAACTTTGCATCAGGTTTTCTGGTATAGCTCTGTTTTGTGAAAATGTGCTGACAGGCGAGACAACATACAATGTGTTCGAAAATGTAACATATTGTTACCTGACAACTTTATTTTTTAACAACAGGGCCCAGCGCTCCAAAAAGGGCCAGTCTTTATGTAATTCTGGGATTGTATCCATGTATATGTCTTGAAGAAGTGACACAAATTGTCTCAGAATGAGCTTAGAAATTTGCCCTTATCTGAAATTACATTAAAAAAAAGGTAAAGGTTTCCCATAGCCTAATAGCCGTAGGGGCAGTGGGGGTTAGAGACCCACTGTATCTTGGGCACAGCTGATGAAAGGCTGAGCCCATCCCTCTCCTTTCGCTACCTTATCCTTCCCTGATTCGAAAAAGGTACCCATTTACTGCTGGGTTGACAGGGAGAGTTTTCCAGTCATCGTATGGCGACAGTGAGCCGCGAACTCACGACCTTACGGTGACTTTCTGCACAATAGTCGAGCCACTCTAACCACTCGACTACCGCGCCTCTCCAGATTACATTATTTCAGGTTATTTCTAGCCACAGCCTCTACAGATGGCTCAATTAGACTATGGGGCTACAGACATGTTCTGAGAAATGCCACAACTAGTGATAGTTTGAATGGGAAAGGTATCATGCACACATTTACAGGCAGACAGTGAGTAATAGATTTTGTTTTATGCAAGACAGGGTAGCCGACCTACAGTAAACATATTACTAGTTTGATGCAAAATTCAGCATTTGATATTGTTTAGAAAAGTAACACCTTACCAAGTTATTCATGACCTGTCCTGCATGTTATGATCTTTCCTCAGGAGCTGAAGTGCTGTGGTAAAAAATGTTATAAGATATGGGCCCGGTTCATCAAATTATCATTAGTTTGATCAAGTCATTAATCAAGGATTTGTTAAGCCTTCTACTACACATAAGATCAAGTATGCTAATAGTTTTTGATGAAACAAAGGAGACTTTGCCCTGCAAATACTTTTCACATTTTTTGGCAAAGAATGGCAGTGGCAGTGCCTTTTGCTTACAATATGTTTGAAAATATCTCGATAAGTAATGCTGCATTATAGTTTTGAG
This sequence comes from Ctena decussata, assembly GCA_963989385.1. NCBI lineage: Eukaryota > Metazoa > Mollusca > Bivalvia > Lucinida > Lucinidae > Ctena > Ctena decussata. The sequence continues at coordinate 25,927,925 of OZ022505.1, forward strand.
CAACTAGGCCCTGCCAATTATGCAAGAGAATATACTGTTCGAATGAGATATGAAGCGAAGCCCCATTTTCAATTTTCAAAAATGATTTTGTCATGCATTTAGGTGTGAAGATTTGAAGAGTGTAGACCATAACCAATTAGAACCACAATTACTGGGGGAATGCCTAGCACACTCAGGAGCTGTACAGGTACTAACTGAAGTATTTTGTTGTTCTGACCTACATAATTAAAGTTATTTTTCGTATTTCTTTAATGCGTAGTGCAGTCGGTAGGGTGCCTGACTTGTAAGCCAGAGGTTCTGGGTTTGATACCTGGTCCAGCCACTTACTTTCATTTCCCCTTCCACTGATTCAAGAAGGGCAGTTGTCAGTTACTGGTGAAAGTAAGTGCACTTAGTACTGGTTAACCGCTGAGGAGGTATAAGCCTGCCCAGGAATAGTGTGGTTAGATTAACTGACCGTGCCGATATGTCCATAGCTGTTTACCAAGGACGTTAAACATTAACACAACAACAACTTATTTCTTTGTTACAATTGCATTGGCTTGGAATTAGCTGGGCTATAGAGAAGAGGGAGGGAGTATTTGGAAATAATAAGAGATAATTTTGTCAAATCAAATAGAAACATACATTGTGTCCCTTCCTCTGAACTGCTTTTATGAGGTGGTTTGGATGAGGAGTCACAATATAAGTATTCAAGGAGAAATAAAAATAAGAAAGATTATCCCACACTTATCATGAAAACTCCCTCATATCTAGAGTTCTTATTACTGGGACAAGCATGCATGCCAGAGCAAACAGTCTAGTCCCAGATTAGACAGCTCCAAGAGAAACAGCCTGATCAGGGTCTGATCCATTTGCCTTCAGTTTACAGTTATATAAGCCATAACACTCAAAAATGGTGCTTAATACATAGGTAAACAACAAAGGCTATGATCAGACTGCACACACATCAAGTATGGACCCTGATGAACCTACAGGAAAAAAAGGAAGGCTGTAGCTAGACTGCACAATTCACAGACTGGTTTTGGTCTGCCCTGTTTGTGGATGCCATAAGCCACCTCCATATGTCATATGGCTCAAATAGTATCTGCTGAGAAGGCAACCCATTGGGTACATGACATTTAGACAATATTGACTCGGTATTCAGGTAATATCCATGACGCTGGGACAATGTTGGATAGACCTTCTATTAACATACTATTTCACTGGAAAATGGACTTGATGGAAGTCTACAGTAATTGTTAAGGTGTCTATTATTGTAACCACTGCATACATGTAAGAATTATGAGGGGATATATTCTGGGCCTAGTTGTTCAAAACAGTAACATTTCTATCCATTATACCCAAAAAACTGCCATTTTTGCTGAAAAAAAAATGAGACGGTTTTCAGTGCAAAAGCTTTTCACAGTTTTTCAGCAAAAAATATAAGTGCACTTGATTTTATGTGTACAGGAAGACTTTACAAATCCTTTACTAAGAAATTTGTTAAGCTAAGAATGGTTTGACCAACTGGGCCCTGCTCTTTCATTATTTTGTTTGTCCATCCATTCAACTTCTATGTGCAATCTTTTTCATAGCTCACATTTAGCCAGTTGCACTGTCTGGCTGGCCCCTGCCCACTTGCTCTAGTGTAAAATAATTTAATAGATACTTTCAGATTCGAGCAAAATATCTATACCATCCATAAAGTATAAATTTTAGGAAGAGCAATTGTCATCACCTGTACATCTGTGCTGTGTCTGCATTTATATGCTTTGATAGAATTTTTTGGATGAAGTGGAGAGGTAGGCTCTGCCGTTCTATGAGGATCCTAGTTTTTTATTTGGGAGAACTCATATATTCTTATCAATTTCTTTTCAGTGTATGATAGAATGTGATAGTGAAAGTCTGGTATCATCAGGAGTGGATCATCTTGTTATTGTCTGGAGGGTAACTACTGTAAAACACGTAAATTTGGCAGTTACTGAATTTTAGTGACATTTGGCAGTTAAGGCAAAGAGTGCCGAAATATAAGTCCGCTTATATTTGATTTTTGATACATATGCACAGAATAACAGAGGTTCAGACAAAAAGGAGTACCTGAATAATATTTGAGATATTTTCTGTACCATTGCATTAAACTAGACATTGTGGCATCCCATTAGAATCGTCTCTATGAGACTATTCTAATGAATGCCACAATGTATGGTTTTTTAGAAAAGTAAAAAAATATCACAAATTTAGATCAAATTTTCTATATTATCTGTAGCCATGGTATATCATGAATGCAAAACTTAATCCGGTATGTCATTTTCATTAAACTGGGAAATTTTGATACTGCCGATATTATGTGTTTTACAATATCATTTGACTATGTTTATCACAGTAATAAATTCTAAATTTTGAGACAGAAATACCTGACTGGTCTTATCTTTTTCTACACTTGCCTTTCAGCCAACTTTTATGAAACATACCGGTAATGGCACAAAATATCCAACTGTAAAGATACTAGTGTCTATTTCAGTATATATTAAGGCAAGGATTCTGTTGTCTGAATATATGCATTGTATAATCATTATGTTGGCCATGATACCAATTTGTTTTAAAGGTTTGTCTAGATTTTTTTTGTTGAATGACTGTTTAGCTGTGCCGGGCCTCCCTTTTCTTTAGGGGTCAACTCTGAAAGAAAAGACTTTGCTCCCCTAAAAGCAAATGCTTTCCTCCAAGAGAAAACCCCATTTTGGAAGGGATTCATTGTCCTGTGAAGAAAAGAGTCATAAAAGTTGCCCTCCTTTGTAAGATGGTGGAAAACATGGAGGTGAACGCATACAGTGTAACTGTTTCTGTAATAGACATATCCATCTTCAAATATGGACAAATCCATGTCTTATCTGGACCAACCTTAAAGCTGTTGCTCACATTGTATGCAAATATTAGGTAAAAAGGGTAGTATGCAGAGCTGGAGAAAAGGGGTTTCTTGATTAATTCTGCACCAAAACAATGTTTTGACCTCAGTAGACCCATCTCATTGAGATGGTTCTAACAATGGTCACGTTTTGATGGAGAATTTAACAAAAGGCATCTCAGAATTATCACCAGATAACCGCTTATGTCCAGCTGTGAGATAGTATGTAATCTCTTTTCAATATGTATTTGTTTCTGCTTTCTCTATTTTCAGAATGAGAATATTCAGATGATGAAAAGAAGCCATGTGCTACAAACCCAGATGTCTGTTGATGGTATTGTCTGACAGGATCCACTCTTGTTTATTGTTGATGACAAACTATCAGACAATATTCATAAATGTTCTGCAAACTCCTTTTTGAAAGAAGATTTGCAGATAAGCTGGTGATTTATGAGATTCTGAGATACGTGACCAGGCTCCGAGGTTATAAAACTTTTTTCGTGCTCAACTCAGCTGAGCATGAAATTTTCACTGCTGATAAATATGAAAATGCCAACTTATGTTGGCATTTTCATATTCATAAGCAGAGAAAATTTCATACTCAGCTAAACTGAACAAGAAAACAACTGCACTTATCAGTAATTTGCTATTTATTAGCAGGTAAAATTTCATGCTCAGATGAGTTGAGCATGAAAAAAGTTTTATAACCTCGGGGCCTGGATTTTACGGTGAATGAGTACACTACAGTTTCCTTCTGCCATTTATACAAAGGGGAATAAATTTTGTGACCTGCTTCCTGCCCTGGATGACAGTCTAACCTAAAATGTGGGCTACTTTTGAAGAAAAGAATTTGCTCCAAGTGGAGCAGATTATTTTTCTTTAAGACGCCCATTGAGCAGGAAGGCAAAAAAATGGTAGAGTTGCTTCCCCTGAAAGTGTACCCATTTGGCATAAAATCAAGCATATAGAAAGTATAGAATTAACCAGTGCTGCTATGTATCTGGGGCCGTATTTATAAAACGTCTTAAGTGGTTGCTATGGTGTTGCTAAGGCTAAATATCTTTAAAGGAGATTCCCTACAACTATGAAATTTGGTCTAGAGGAACAGTCTTTGTAAGACTGTTCCTCCAGAGCAAATTTCATAGTTGTAGGGAATCTCCTTCAAAGAAATTTAGCCATAGCAACAGCATAGCAACCACTTAAGGCGTTTTATGAATACGGCCCCTATAGTTTAGGTTCCAATCAAAAAATATTTCAGTTGTGTTCAGATGTTGCTGCTGAATTTGCGTAACACAAAATAATGCCCTATATCATTCAAAACAGCCGTGAAAAGGGTCCACACTTACAAACAAGTCTGCTCTTTCCACAGCCTGTTCAGATGTGCAAACAGGACAGACTCAGATCAGACTGCACAGATGTCCCATCTGATCTGAGTCTTCACTGTTCACTCATGCTATAAGTCACCTTTTCCGTTGTCTTGGCTGGAGCAGAAAATATATAATGTTTAATACCAATTCTCTGAAAGCACCAGACTTTCCAAGAAACGCAAGGTCGGAAGTTCTTCTTCAAACTTTCTCACTTTGTGTGTAGTCAGACAAAAACAAATAATTGGCACCTCATTTTTTCGTTTGCCATCTCGTTGCCATGGTAACCGCGTTTTTTCTGTTTTTGCAGAAAAAATGCCAAATATTCAATAGAAATTTGCGTTTTTCGCTCTTGTATATAACCGAGAATAGACAAGGCTTGATCACAAACTCTTTAAAGCTACAAAGTAGGGACTTATGTAATTAACATGGAGCATCAAAACAACTTTGTTTGAATGTTTTTGGCATATCTACTGGTCCTCAAAGGTGGGTGGGGTAACCAGGTATTGCAAAACACAGTTTTTAGGCATATTTAAGCATCACGTTGAAAAAGCGCACACTTCTATGACTCATTTGCATACTTAAACATAAAAAAGGAGACTTTCAATTTTTGGAAAATCAAAAAAACAGAGTGGGGCAAAGCTGTCTTTAGACTGTAACCATGGCAACAAATCATACCCCATGCAAAAAGTGAAAACAGAAACTTATACTGAAACCACACTATCATAATCAAATTAAATGCACTGCAGCTATAGTTACTGGTCCAAATGCTGTAGAAATATTAATTCTATATGATTCGGTGAAGGTTCGATACCTTAAGGGTTGAAAGTCCCATTTATATTCTTTTAAAGGGCCCAAAAAGGGGCAAAACATGGTCAAAATTAACGTACCTCACTCATTGTCTCTAGGAATCAACAAAAAGACCACATGGGTTACTTTTGAATTGGTTATGAAATTATTAGATTGACATAAACTGATAGAAAATATGGCATTAGGGAGCCCTACATCTCTAGGTATGGAGCCTATAGGGGCCCAAAAAGGGATAAATTTGAAAATATTCATCCAAAATAATAATCATTCTTCACAGTGGAACACACTACAGCATTTGCCAAGATAAAAAAGGTTGGAAAAATGGGGAGAAAACAGCCTTATATATGCGCCACCAGTAAATTTGCACTCAAGGGGCTGGGAGCCCTATTTATGAAAATTTAAGGGGCTCAAAAGGGGGAAAATGGTCAAAATTACCACATATCACTCATTTTCCTTATCAGTGCGCAAAAGACAGAACTGGCTGCTTTTAAATTTGATATGACAAAATAAGCTTGACATATACTGATAGAAAATATGGCAAAAGGAGCCCAACATATCCAGGTATGGAGATTATAGGGTCCGAAAAGGGGTTAATCAAAATAAACACCCAAAATAATGGTCGTTCTTCACAAAAAAGCATACTACAGCATTTGTCAAGATGAAATAGGTTGTAAAAAGCCTTATACATGTATATGCCAAAAGTATACTTGCAATCAAGCGGCTGGGAGCCCTATTTATAATGATTTAAGGGGCTCAAAAAGGGGCTAAAATGGTCAAAATTACCATATATCCCTCGTACTCTCTACAAATCAGCAAAAGACAACACTGGTCACTTTTAAGTTTGTTATGAAATATTAGAATGACATATATTGATAGAAAATATGGCAATAGTGAGTCCTAAATCCCTGGGTAGCGAGTATATAGGGATCCAGAAAGGGGTTAATTGGATATTCCCTAAAGATAAACAGCAAATATTGTATTTTTTTTAATTTCTTCACACAGAAACAAAGTACTGCATTTGTGGTGTTGAAACTGGTTGTTAAACTACAAGCCTAATATATATGAATATAAAACATGTCATACTTAAATTCATTAAAGGGGCCTAACAGAGGCTGCTTATGTGAAAATGTAAAAGACATAAACAAAAACGAAAAAAAATGGATGCATTTTTTCTTATAGAAACAAATAGAGATGTTGGTTTTAATACTAAAGTATTTTATGCAGACAATGACACATTATTAGCTTTTCGAAAATGTGTAAAGCTGGTTTTCCATGGGTCTTATCCTTTAGCATTTTCTATGCATACGTTTAACATGACTGTTACAAAAGCATGGCATAAATAGCGTGAATAATGAATTTCGATTCTAAAGATGCTTCATTCCAGAGAACGTATTTCAGTGACAAACCTTCTTAGCTACTATATTTTTGCCATGGTCTTATAATGGACAAATACAGAGCCTGCGCTGAAAAAAAAACAGTCATATAAAACGCTCCATGCAAATTCTTCTATACAATGTAGTTTGTACGCCAGCAAATATGAGAATTATTGGACCATGTACTCTTGCTCTTACCATTCATTAGGCGATGGAGTTTATTTCGAAGACAATAAATCTCAAATAGAAAGGATTATTACAAAGATCTAAGCATTTTTCTTATTTTTTTTTTCTATTTATTTCTATCTTTTTTATTCTTATTTATTAATATTTTATTTTATTATTATTATTTTTTTTTATTATTTTTATTTAAGTTTTGTTTTTGCATTTATTTATTTTTATTTACTTTTTTTTTTTTTTAGTTTTGTTTTTTGCCAGCCCACTGGAGAAATGTGCAATTATTCAGATACAAGTTTTCAATGAATCAGTAAAAATCAAATGTGATTGTGAAGGGAAGCAATCCTCAAAATAGATATTCCAAATAAGGAAGTATAGTTTCCCACAGGTCAAGTTTTTCGGCTGTCCTTAAAACATGAGGGGTTAAGTCATGTTTGCAAGCATGGAGTATGAAATCTTTTTGAATGTCCATGAAATGAATCACGAATATCCAGGATATTGGATATGAAGGAGGCAGATTAGGGCTATCTGTGGACCAAAGAGCTGTGTCATGTGTCTTTGTGGTGGAATTTTTGATGCAGGTACAATAATTGAGGGTGAATTGATAAACATCCAAGTTTTCTACGGCCATTTTACAAAAGGGGGACAACTTTTGAGACAAACTTCCTGTTTACTTCCCTGGCCTTGTGGGACTCCCTGTTTGCTTCCCTGCCGTTGTAGGATTGGACTTTGCCCCAAAGAAGGCAAGAGTTGATCCCCATTGAGAATGAAGGAAAGACAGAAAATAGCAGAGTTGCCTCCCCCTGCCAGTGTATCTTGTAGCCTTGAGTTTTCAGTCTTGGTCTGTTAGATATATTCTTTACGTGTTATGTGTCTGTGGCTAGAGAGTTTTGATGCAGATGCAATGTTTGAGGGAAAATGGATGAACATCCATGTTTTTTTACCATTTTACAAAGGGGAATAACTTTTGGGCCTTCCTGTTTACTTCCCTCGTCTTATTAGACTCCTGTTTGCTTCCCTTCCATTATAGGATTCGCTCTTAGAGGTTGGGCTTTGCCCCAAGGGAGACAAAATCTTTCAGTCGGGAGTTGATTCCCACTGAGAATGGATGCAAGACAAAGTGGCAGAGTTGCCTCCCCTGCCAGTGTATCTAATCACCTTGAGTTTTCAGTCTTGATCTGTTCTTATACACTTACGACGTGTTATGTGTCTGTGTCAAAGACGTTTTCATGCAGATACAATTTTTGTTTTGAGGATGAATGGATGCATATCCATGTTTTCCAGCCGGGCCTGGTAGCGCAATCGGTAGGGCACCTGACTCGTAAGTCAGAGGTCCTGGGTTCGAATCCCGGTCTGGCCACATACTTTCGTTTCTCCTTCCGCTGATTCAAGAAGGGCAGTTGTCAGTTACTGGCGAAAGTATGTGCACTTAGTACTGGTTAACCGCTTAGGAGGTCTAAGCCTGCCCAGGAATAGTGTGGTTAGGTTAACTGACCGTCCCGACATGACCTTAGTTGTTTACTGTGGACGTTAAGCATCAAATCAACCAACCAACCAACCATGTTTTCCAGAAATTTTACAACGGAGAGCAACTTTTGATATTTCCTTTTCACTTCCTCCCTGGCCTCATAGGACTTCCTGTTTGCTTTCCTTCCAGTGTGAGATTCGCTTTTGGAGGCTGAGCTTAGCCCCATGGGGAGCAAACATTTTCCTTCAGGAGCTGGTCCCCATTGAGATGGCGACAGGACGCAAAATGGCAGTGTTGCCGCCCCTTCAAGTATATCTAGTCACCTTGAGTTTTCAGTTTTGGTCTGTTCTAACATATTCATTTTATGCTGTCTGATACTGCACTTGCATATATTATAGAAATGTACATCTCAAATAAGGACCCCAGGGAAAATTGGATGCACATCCAAATTGGCTCCCTATTATATAAAATCATTCATCAAGAGGACCCCAGGGAAGATTGGATATATGCCCAACTGGGCCTCCTCTATAAATAAAGTCATTATTATTATTTTTTTTTTATTGTTAGTAGTATGACTTCCTCCTCCTCTCTCCCCCCTGCCCCTCCCCCACATACATGCCCCCCCCCCCCCCAAAAAAAAAAAAAAAAAAAAAAAAAAACAACAACAAAACAAAAAAAAAAAAAAAAAAAATACAAATTTAAACAAAACAAAACAACAAGAGCTGTCGCCTGACAGCATAGCTCGCCTGAATTGGTGCTTGCCCATCACACAGCCACTATGGTGGTGTGGACTACTGTGCATAAAACTTCAGGCAAGCATGTCCATAATGAAAACACATTTATAAACAAAAGCTATCTCAGATATAAGTCTTAAAATAAAATTAAAAAAAAAAAAAAATGAAATGAAATTTCAAAGTCCATGAGCATGCGGTAAAAAAACTGAGGGGTAGGAGGAAGGTGGGGGTGGGGGTGGGGGTGGGGGGGGGAGGGGGAGGGGGCTAGGATGTACCAAAACCCTGAACCAGTATCCAACATCAGTCCAAGTATTAGTATCAACTGAGTCCATCATCGTGGCACTGTGAAATTATGTCTGCATAAATAAAACTTTAACCAAAATCTTTAAGACAAAATTCTAAGTCCATGACCTTCACTTCAAGGTCAACCAGTGGGGTAAGTATGAGGTGTTTTATGAAAAACCCAAAAAGTGTCTAACATCAGTTCAAGTATAATCTAAATCTCTGCAAAGCATTATGAATCAGTATGCAATTACAAAACTTTAATAAAGACCAAAATTTCCTAAGTCCCTGACCTTGACATCAAGGTCACTGAGCGGGATTGGGGTAGTACTCTGTAGATCTAACTACAGTGCAAATATAAAAAGAATTCATCACTGGGTTCAGGAGATATGTGTCTTTAAAAGACTTTAACCAAAACATCCACTCAATAAAAAGACAATTTTCTAAGTCCATGACCTTGATATCAAGGTCACTGAGGGGGGTGGGAGTAGTACCTTCAAAAACTTTAGACCAATATCTAACTTCAGTGCAAGTATCAAAGGAATCCATCTATGGGTTAAGGAGATACTGGGATTTATAAAACTTTAACCAAAACATCCAGTCAAAAAAAACTCCCAATTTTCTAAGTCCATGACCTTGACATCAAGGTCACTGAGTGGGGTGGGGGTGGTACCCTGTAAAACTTTAGACCAATATCTAACTACAGTGCAAGTATCAAAAGAATCCATCAATAGGTTAAGGAGATAACTTTAACCAAAACATCCAATCCGGACGCGGATGCGGACGCGGACGCAGACGCGGACACCGACGCCGTGGTGACAACAATAGCTCTTCCTGAACTTTCGTTCAGGCGAGCTAAAAACAACAAAAGCCGGTTAATAAAGATTATATAGGCTGCAAGTTTTGGCTTTACTCTCTATTTACGTATTTACGGAGTAAATGTGGTTCAAATTTGGGATATCCATATTCAATTTATAGATACCAAATATTCATCTTGATTTGACGCAAATTTCGAATAATAGATTTTGTAAATTTAGTGTGTAACTGTACTCAAAATTTTTGTTTTGGGAGGTAAATTGTAGGTTTGTAGGTTTCATGGTCGAAGTTTCAATACAAGGCGATGTGCCAGGAGAAGGAAAAAAACAACAAAAAAAGCGGTTTGCGGCCATTAAACTGACGATTTACCTCCCCCAAACAAGCTGTTGCAGCTATGCACGGCCTGCACAGTCTGTTTTCAGTCTGGACGGTTAATTTGTCAGAGCGGAAGAAAGTTCATTAATTATCCATATATCCAAGGGGTAACGGGGTTAATTCAAAGATATTTTTTTTATATTGCTCAGTGAAAGCACATGTTTTGAACCTCATTAGAACCGTCTCAGCGAGGCAGATCTAATAAGGGGGTGCTAATGAGGTGTCACAATGAATTTTTTATGGAAACATAGGGAAAATAATCCCTAAATTATCCCTGTTACCCCCCCCCCCCCTTTTTATCCCCCGACCGAAAGGTTCGGGGGATATAGCGATGAGCCTGGCGTCCGTCCGTCCGTCTGTCCGTCCGTCTGTCCGTCCGTCCGTCTGTCCGTCCGTAAACATTTTCTTGTCCGCTCCATATCTTGAATACCCTTTGGAATATTTTCATGATACTTCACAGTTATGTAGAACAGGTCATGGCGATGTGTCGTGTGCAAGAATGGTAACTCTTGCTTTTGTAATTTTTGAGTTATCTCCCCTTTGGTGAATATTTGGCAGATTCGTGTCCGCTCTGTAACTTGAATACCCTTTGGAATATTTTCATGGTACTTCACAGATATGTAGAGCAGGTCATGACGATGTGTCGCGAACAAGAATGACAACTCTTGCTTTCTTAATTTTTGAGTTATTTCCCCTTGATGGTTTTAGGTGTGATTTCGTGTCCGCTCCATAACTTGAATACCCTTTGAAATATTTTCATGATACTTCACAGATATGTAGAACAGGTCATGACGATGTGTCGCGAACAAGAATGACAACTCTTGCTTTCTTACTTTTTGAGTTATTTCCCCTTGATGGTTTTAGGTATCATTTCGTGTCCGCTCTATAACTTGAATACCTTTTGAAATATTTTCATGATACTTCACATATATGTAGAACAGGTCATGACGATGTGTCGCGAACAAGAATGACAACTCTTGCTTTCTTACTTTTTGAGTTATTTCCCCTTGATGGTTTTAGGTGTGATTTTGTGTCTCCGCTCCATAACTTGAATACCCTTTGGAATATTTTCATGATACTTCACATTCATCTAGAACAGGTCATGCTGATGTGTCGCAAACAAGAATGACAACTCTTGCTTTCTAACTGTTTGAGTTATTTCCCCTTGATGGTTTTAGGTGTGATTTCGTGTCTGCTCCATAACTTGAATACCGTTTGAAATATGTTTATGATACTTCACAGATATGGAGATCAGATCATGACAGTTTGTATCATACAAGAATGACAACTCTTGCTTTCATACTTTTCCGAGTTATTTCCCTTTGGAAGTTTGAGCTGCAGTTTTGTGTCTCTGCTCCATATCTGTATAACTCTGGCCTGCTCCACAATTTTAATACCCACCCTTATACCTTTTAGAATTTTGATGATCATGCCTCATGACATCCTATTAGTGTTCCTGACTCTATGTGACTCAGCACCCTCCCCCCCCCCCCCCCCCCCCCCCCCCCCCAATTTTTTTTTTTTTTTTTTTTTTTTTTTCAGCTCAAAATTAGATTTGTAGGCCTTGTACTTTAGAAGTTATTCACGCATTTTGAAATGTTGAATGTATCATATGCAATACATTGTCTACATGGTTGCTATTTGAGATTTTATCTCTTTTTAGCAATCTGGCATACTGTTTTGGTCTGAGTGTTAGATAATCATGCACCTGTTAAACAGATAATGTCAATAAGGAGCATAAAAGAATGACAGTATACTATTTATATGCGTTTTGAAGTGCACCCTTTAGCAAGGCGCAGGGGGCCTTCGGTCGGGGGATTTGCCATCTCCTCTGATGGCTATTTTTATCTGGAGCAGTGTTTAATTATCCTAAATACGGTGTATGGATACATAGGCATGTTTTTCTGCCAATTTTTCGAAGGAAGACAATTTATGAAATTCAGAGTTCCAGATAAGGTGGGGTTTTAAGGATAATTCTAAGTTATTTTTCTTATTTCTGAATGAACATATGTTACGACCCCTCATTAGAACTGTCTCAGCTAGAGAGTTTTAATGAGGGGTCACAACGTATTTTTTTTAATGAAAAAAAAAATAAGGAAATTTCCCTTAATTCTACTTGTTACCGCTTTTTAGCAAGTGAGCAGGGGCTCACATATGCCCCCGACCAGTGCCACCGCCTAATGAAAGCATACTTTAACCGTGACAAAACTACACTGCAAATGTTATACACATACAAAGTTCAAAGTCCTTGACCTTGACCTTTTGTAAGCAGCACCATCCATATGATGTAAACTAGTATGAAATTAACTTAGTCAAGTATCATTAGGCTCAATTCAAGTATATTAGATGTATGATCCAAAACTATACAACAAATGGTGAAGTCCAACCCATGAGCCTAACCCTGAATCTTAGATCGTCCTGATCAAAAGTAATGCTATAGGGATATCATGAACCAAAAATGGAAGAATTATAGCCGGATCGCTTTTCGCACATGATGTTCTTATATTCAGTAATAAGACGGTGAAATGTAGGTCAAGATCAGGTATTCCCTCGAATAAAATATGGTAGGTCTAAATCTTTGGGATTGTAAGGGAAACACCCATCTTACAGCACAATGTTTTTTTTTCTGTTGTGTGGTGGTGTGTCATGTACATGTAGTGGTGACCAATGAAAAACAGAGATTCGAGGTGTGAGAGTGTGGTTGTGTGTTGTGGCGCATGACCAATGAAGAACAGAGATTTGTCGCAGTGACTAATGAAAAACAGGGATTCAAAGACCTAAAGAACAGATTTTTTTTTGGTGGAGGGCTGTGGTTGCGTGTTGTGTCGCGGTGACTAATGAAAAATAGACATTTGTCACGCTGACCAATGAAAAATCAGATATTCAATATAGCTGTTCAATAACTAGATGTTTCCTAAAAACCGATAAAAGTTGGCTTGATTATAGAGCACTAACCAAAATTGGCCTATTGCCCAACATTGGCGGGCCGTGCAATGACATTTTCAAAACAGTGTCTCCCATTCTAATGGACTTACAGATATTTTTAGTTTACAAAGTGCACACCTTTGCTTAGACGGCAAGCAACTTCAGCAATGATAATGTTTGTTCCATTAAGAAAAAATGTAATTATTTTTGTGAAGTTTTTTAACTAAGTCCTTTCCGGCCCCATTTAACCCATTCGTGAAGATGTTGGGCACCCCGTCGCCATGTTGTATCTCAATATCTGTAAAACAAATATTTCCATAACAAATTTAAAAATAACCAGTTAATTTTTGTTAATTCGTGAAAAAACTAATGATATGTGATAATTTTGACCGTTTTGCTTCTGTTTGGGACCCTTAAAAAGGAATTAATATGATGTTTTATCCCTAATTCTATGTTAACTAGCGGCATATATAAGCCTCCTTAATTTTGGCTACTGATTCTAACATGACAACTGCTTTAGTGTTCTCCTCTGTGAAGAATAGTCATTATTTTGGGCAAATATTTTCGAATTTCCCCTTTTGGGCCCCTAAGACTCCAAACCTAGATATGTAAGGCACCCAACTGCCATGTTTTTTAATCAACTTAAGTCAAACTTATTTTTATAACAAATTTAAAAGTAACCAGTATTGTCTGTTGTTAGTCTGTGGAGAGAAATATTGATTTTTATACCCCAGTCCGGGGGTATATAGTTTTTGTTATTCCGTCTGTTCGTTCGTTCATCCGTCCGTGCGTCAACTTTACGTCAAAGTTTTGGGTTAAACTTTATGTAATTGCTCATATTACTTTGCTTTCATTAGGCGGTGGCACTAGTCGGGGGTATACGTGAGCCCCTGCTCACTTGCTCACTTGTTTTAAATTTTGACCATCTTTCCCCTTTTAAGCCCCTTACATTGATAAAACCAGGGCTCCGAGTCCCATGATTGCAACTTTACCAACGGCATATATAAGACTGTGCTGAGGCTGTGCTTTTTCAACCTATTTCATAAAGACAAATGATGTAGTGTGTACCAATAAGAAGAATGATCCTTATGTTGGGTGAATATTATTAAATGTACCCCTTTTTGGGCCCCTATAGACTCAGCCAGGAAAAATCGGGCTGCCCTTTGCAGTGTTTTCTATTACTATATGTCAAACTAATGTTTTCATAACAAATTCAAAAGGAACCAGTGTTGCATTCTGTTTATTCGTAGAGAGATTAAGTGATATGTGGTAATTTTGACCAGTTTTGCCCCTTTTTGGGACCCTTAAATGGGTATAAATTTGGTTTCTCGTCCCTTATTGCAAATTTACTAGTAGCATATATAAGGCTTTATTTTTCCTGCCTATTTTAACATTACAAATGCTGTAGTGTGTTTCACTGTGAAGCATGATCATTATTTATGGTAAATATTTTCCATTTTTTCCCTTTTCGGGCCCCTTGGTACTCCTTTTGGGCCCTTTGGGACTCCAAGCCTGGAGATGTAAGGCACCCATTGACATATTTTATATCAGTCTGCGTCAAACTTAAATTTTCATTACAAATTTGAAAGTAAACTGTTTTGTTTTATGTTGGTCCGTGGACAGGATTGGTGATTTGTGTTAATTTTGACCATTTTGTCCCTTTTAGAGCCCCTTAAATCAATAGGAAATGGGCCCCCACCCCTCCCCACCCCCGGTTGCAAATTTACATGTGGCATATATAAGCCTGCTCTTTCTTTGCACCCAATTTCATCATTTTAAATGCTGTAATGTGTTCCATTGTGAAAAATGGTCATTATGTTGGTAAAATATTCTCAAACATACCCCTTTTGGGCCCCTATAGACTCAATCTCTGGAAATTTAGGGCTCTCCATTGCCATGTTTTCTATCAGTATATGTCAAACTAGTATTTTCCTTACAAATATTAAAGTAATTAGCGTTGTCTTTTGTTGATTCATAGTGAGAATGAGTGATATATATGGTATTTTTGACCATTTTTGCCCCTTTTGGGACCCTTTTAATGGATATAAATAGCCCTCCCAACCCTTAAGGTGTCAAACTTTCATCAAGTCAAGTAGAATACATATTTCAATAGCAGAAGGATCACACGTTATAGCTGCAATGCATTTAATGTGGTTGCAAATCTGTGGTAATAGTATAACCTTCCGTTTTTACTTTCTTGTATGGGGTATGGCTTGTTCCCATGGTTACGGTCCGAAGTCAGCTTTGCCCCACTCAGTTTTTTTCATTTTCTGAAAATGGACAGCCTCCTGTTTGACGTTAAAGTATGCAAATGTGTCACAGAAGTGTGTGTTTTTTAAACATGATGATTAAAAATGCATAAAAATTGTGTTTTGCAATACCTGGTTACCCCACCCACATTTGCAGTACAGTAGGTATACCAAAGACATTGGATCAACGTTGTTTTGATGTTTCACATTAATAACATAAGTCCCTAGTTTTTAGATTTAAAGAGTTTTTGATGAAACCTAGCCCATTCTTGGAGATATACAAATGCAGAAATTGTGAATTTCTGTTGAATGTTTTTGCATTTTTTCTGCAAAAACAGAAAAACGCGGTTACCATGGCAACGAGATGGTAAATGAGCAAACGAAGTGCAAATTACTTGTTTTTGTGTGACAACAAAAAAAAGGAGAAAGTTTGAAAAAGAACTTCCAACCTTGCATTTCCGGCCCTCTATACAAAAAGTCTGGTGCTTACAGAGAATTGGTATTAAGGTGTAGGGAGAATCTTCCAAAGCAGATCACACTGACAGGGCCATATTTTTGCCAACCTTTTCATAGGGGGTTACTCTTTAAGGAAAGAGAGCAAATTCTTTCCTTTAAGAGTGCCTCCACCCTCCCCCTTTCAAAGAAGAGATTCACCTACTAGGGAAAAAGTACCATTCTGCTAAACTTGTCTCCCTTGTACAAATGGCCTCTAAACCCTAGGGGTGCAACTATTCAAATTTAGGATTCTTATCTAAAGGGATATGTGCAATATTAATATAATATATATTTTTGTAATAAATCATTCATACAGATGTTATTGTTCTTCTGTTTTGCTTTTTAGCTCATCTGGATGAAAGTTCAGGAAGCGCTAGTGTCGTCACCCTGACGTCGCCATCCGGGTCCCTTTTGGGATGTTTAAGGTTAAAGTTTTTTAAATACGCATATCTCTTTAACCCATGCAAATATATCAGCGAAATGGGTCCAATGATTCTGGAGATGTTGTTTCTATGTTGTTATTATTTTTACCTTATATTGGTGTGACACCAGTTGAAATTTCAGACAACAACCATTCAAGCTATTTATTGTTCACTACCTTTATCCATACAGATGCTAAATATGAAATTTGGTCTACTACTTTTGAAGGAGTTGGAATATGAACTTTTTTTTTTCAAAAAGTTGCCACATTATTTTCACAAAAACTTTGTATACGAGGGGCGTTCGGAAAGTATTGCAAAGGGCCTCATATTTTTATACGCCCGTCGAAGACAGGTCGTATTATGTCGTGACCTCTGTCCTTCTGTCTGTCCGTCCATCCGTCTGTCCATTAACTTTCTATGTCCGCTCCATATCTCCTTAACCCCTTCCTTCTGTCTGTCCGTCCGTCCATCTGTCCATTAACTTTTTGTGTCCGCTCCATATCTCCTTAACCCCTTGAAAGGTTTTTTTTTAAACTTGGGTCAAATGTTCACCTTATGGAGACAATGTACAGAACTCATACTTCCATGATGTCCCACAAAGGTCAAGGTCACACTTAGAGGTCAAATGGTAAAATTTCATGTCCCCTCCATATCTTGAAAACCGTTTAAGATTTCTTCATGAAAGTTTCTACAGAACTTCATTGGCTCGAACAGGCTTGGGACCACAAACGGGTAGTTCTAGCCATCCAGGGTTAAATTCTTTACAAAAAGACCTCTAGGGACCAAGGAAAGAGTTCCAGCCAGGCAGGGTTAACGAGCCATCAGGGTTCGAGCCATTGAAGTTCTACTGTATAAAGCACCATCAGACAATGTGCAGAGAAAAAGAACCATAACCCTATTTTCATTTTTGATGGAATTATGTCCCTTTGTATTTTTCATATAGTAATTTCATATAAGCTTCGTGTCTGCTCAATATCTCTAAAACTGTTTAAGATTTCTTCCTGAAAGTTTGCATACATATAAAGCATCATAGGATGTGCAGAGAAAAAGGACCATAACCCTACTTTCACTTTTAACAAAATTGCGCCCCTTTGTATTTTTCGTCTAGTAATTTCATATAAGCTTTGTGTCCGCTCGATATCTCAAAAACCATTTAAAATTTCTTTATGAAAGTTTTTATAAATATCAAGCACCATCAAACGATGTGCAGAGAAAAAGAACTTTAACCCTATTCTGTTTTGACAAAATTATGTCCCTTGGTATTTTTTGTATAGTAATTTCACATAAGCTTTGTGTCTGCTCCATATCTCGAAAAGCGTTTAAGATTTCTTCATGAAAGTTTGTATACATATAAAGCACCATCAGATTATGTACAGGGAGAAAGAAACATTACCCTACTTTCACTTTTAACAAAATTACGCCCCTTGTATTTTTCGTATTGTAATTTTGTATTAAATTCATGTCCACTCCATATCTCCTTAACCTCTTGAAAGATTTTTTTTTGAAACTTGAGTCCAATGTTCACCTTATCGAGGCAACTTGCAGAACTCGTATTTCAACAATGACCGAGAAAGGTCAAGGTCACACTTAGAGGTCAAAGTTCAAAAAGTAACAATATTTGTCCACTCCATATCTCAAAAACCGTATCCGTATAAGATTTCTTCATAAAAGTTTATACAAATATGAAGCCTCATCAGACAATGTGCAGAGAAAAAGAACCATAACCCTACCTTCAGTTTAGATGGAATTATGCACCTTTGTATGTTTCATATAGTGATTTCGTGTCTGCTCCATTTCTTGAAAACTGTTTAAGATTTCTTCATGAAAGTTTGTACAAATATTAGACGATATGCAGAGAGCAAGAACCATGACCTTACTTTCAGTTCTGATGGAATTATGCCCCTTTGTAATTTTTGTCTAGGAATTTCATATTAGCTTCGTTTGTTTTGTAGTTTTATATCTGCCTTTTTATTGAAGATTCAAGCAACTGACAAAAGTTCTGTCATCTCTTGTTATCTTTCCAACTTTAAGCCCCAACGGGCGTATATTGCCCCGCTCAGCGGAGCTCTTGTTATTTAAGGGCATGCTGGGTACAAATGCTATGCACGTACCAAAAGCAATACATTTTGTCTTTACAATGATATCAAACATTATACAAAGACACTTTTCCTTATTGATTTACAATGCATTTTATTAGGCCCTAGGCATATTTCGTATGTAAAAACTTTTCAGTATTAGGCATTGAAGTCAAATATCTTTGTAAAGCCTCAGTCACACATTCACGGTTCAGGCCACGGTTCACCACCATTTTACAAACCGCAGCACGCTGTCATGATTCTTAGTAGCACCTTAGATGCATCTATTGTGTTCCGTAATGATCTGTGAAGAATCGTGGTAATCCAGGAGTCACTACAGAAATTTTAAACTGTTTAAACTTCGGTGGTGAACCGTGGTGGCTTGTGGGCGTGGCCTAAACTGTAGCGCAACAGTAACAGAATCGTGCTCATTCATAGGTGTATCCATGATTATCCCTGGCTTTCTGTCGGTATTCATAGACAACTGTGGTAGTTTTGTTACTACGAAAACTCACTTCTTATTCAAGTGAAAAAGTTCCCAGACTCGAAAGTTTATGATCTTGGATTACTTTCCTTGTAAATGCAAAATGCCTACTCAAAATTAACTTTTAGTATAAAATTTTTATTTTTTAACTGAATTTCAAAATGTTTGCTGCACATTTTACAAAAAAAAACAGTATTATATGTCATAAAATACTTCCCTTGCCTGCAAATAAATTAAACATCATCAACAAAAATCATTATCATGACCACTGTTAAATCGTAGACAAGCGTAGGAGCCCGTGGTGCTATCGGCTTGGGTCGTACTTGCATAGTATTGAACCGTAGTAGCATTGTAAGCGGCCGTATTGCGACCATGGAATACCCTTGTTGTCCGTAATGCTGCCACCTTGCACCGTCCTGAATTCGTAGATGATCCGTACAGACACCATACAAACACCGTGAGAAACCCTAATGGAACCCTTGCAAACCGTAGTGATGCTGGATTTTCTACGGTTGACCCCGGTTTTGCCGTCGGGGTCAAACCATGATGAATCATGGTGAACTGTAGCTTGATCCGTGAATGTGTGACTGGGGCTTAAATACAGAATTAATCTTTGTCAACTCTTGTCCATCGTTGCCTACAATATTCATACAAAAATTAGAAGGGTGGCAACTCTTATCCATTTATTGTTTGCAAAGCAATGCGCAATTCTTAAGGCGTTATTGAAATCAACGTCAACGTCCTTTTTGAAAGATTGTAGAGGCTTCATTTTGTGCATTGATTTTTATTGACAGATTTTCGTTGACTCGTGTAAATGCTCTTGCGGACAAGATTTTGAATGCTAACACATTTGTTTTCATTACAAAGTCATTATCACTTTAGTAGAAAGGGAGCATTTGCTAGTACATAAAATACGGAAAATTCATATTCATGGGACAGTACAGAACCTAGATTAAATATGATTTCCGTGATCTTTACAGGACATTGTCTGTAATTAGCAAAGATGAAGAAAAATTAAAGACTGCTAATATATGAATTACAGCCTACTTAAGTAAAAATCTGCAGCGTCTTTAGGGTATACCTCTTTCTAAGAAGTTACGGATGCTTCCTTTAAAGCAGATACACCGTGTTTGCAGACTTGTTTAGGCATATCATAGCTGTATGTGCCTTTGCTATCAGAAGGCCTGTCTTCATGGTGGTTAATGTGCTTTTGCTATCAGAAGGCCTGTCTTCATGGTGGTTACCAAGAAATTACGTCACTTGCAAATTTTTTGAACGCCCCTCGTATGCTATTACATGTTGTACTTTATTTTCAATACTCATCTCAAAGTTAACAAACTAGCTCACTTTTCATGTGTTTGAAATTTTTACTTCTTTTTTTCCCAAATTTACCCCAACAATTCAAAGATGTATGCTTCCTGCAAAATATCAGCCAGTCAGTCCTTTGGTTTGGAAAATTTTCAAATGACAATGCCTTTGAAAATAGCTGGCCAACTAGAAATGTTTTTCAGAGAAAAACTGATGTACCCCCACCAGCCCATTTCCCATCCCCTCTAATGAATAAAATACCTGTACAAATAAAGTATCTATGCAAGTTTGGACAAAATCCATCCGCTGGTTCTGAAGATATCCTACATAGAAGACTATGTCCTTCAAAAATGGGTCAAGGTCACCAACTACTAAACATGTCTTAAACCTGTCACAATGATACATTCATGCAAGTCTGATGAATATCCATCCACTGGTTCAAGATATCTCATTTTTAAGAGAGAAAAATACGCATTTGTAAGATAGCTTTTGACCTTGAAAATGGGGTCAAGGTCATCAAAACATACTACACTCTTGAGACTGTCCCATAGGTATATCTATGAAAGTAAAGTGGAAATCAAGCCAAAGCTTAAAGAGATATAATTTTAGTGAAATTTTCACATATCTAAATCCTCCTGTGACCTTGAAAATGAGGTCAAGGTCACCAAAATTTTGTTCAGCTCTTAAACTTGACCAAATCATGTATCCACGAAAGTTTGGCAAAATTCCATCTATTGGTTCAGGAGATATTGTGGGTACAAGAAATTGCCATGTTAGTCCTCCAGTGACCTTGAAAATAAGGTCAAGGTCACCAAAATCTAAACAGCTCATAAACTTGTCACAATTATGTATCCAGGAAAGTTTGGTGAAATTCCATCCATTGGTTCAGGAGATATAGTGGGTACAAGAAATTGTCATCTAAGTCCTCCAGTGACCTTGAAAATGAGGTCAAGGTCACCAAATCTAATCAGCTCAAAAACTTGTCCCAATAATGTATCCATGCAAGTTTTGTGAAATTCCATCCATTGGTTCAAGAGATATCGCACATACAAGAAATTGGGTACAAGAAATTGTCATCTAAGTCATCCTGTGACCTTGAAAATAAGGTCAAGGTCACCAAAATCTAATCAGCTCTTACACTTGTCCCAATGATGTATCCATGCAAGTTTGGTGAAATTCCATCCATTGGTTCAAGAGATATCGCGCATACAAGAAATTGTCATCTAAGTCCTCCTGTGACCTTGAAAATGAGGTCAAGGTCACCAAAATCTAATCAGCTCATAAGCTTGTCTCAATTATATATCCATGCAAGTTTGGTGAAATTCCATCCATTGGTTCAAGAGATATCGCGCATACAAGAATCTGTCACGCCGACGCCGACGCCGACGCAGACGCCGACGGGATCCGCACTGAAAACAATATGTCCCCCCTCACCTTTGGTGGGGGGACATAATTATCAACCACATTCCACATTTCGTAAGAAATTGTGGCTGCAAACTCCAATTTACTCAAGAATATAGATCCTGACCGCATGGGATATGAAGCTATTTGACTGTATTGTTTGTCATTCCTGCCATGCTCGGCTTGTGTATGCAAACGGCATCAATTATAAGTCTAAATAAAACCTAAATGTTTGTACATCGCAGTGGATAGGTATACAAGCAAATATTGCGAGTTACATGTGCCTACACATCACTGCTTTCTAGATGAAAACTGTCATCTTCAGTACCCATATTGCATGCACTCAGGCGTCGGTCGGCTTTCTAAATAAGAAAGGTTATTCTTTCAAATGAGTGTACACGCAGAGGAGCTACATTGTTGACTGTCTTACAACGCTTCTCCCATAATCCCATTCTCTCACATGTGTGTTATTTGAGAACAAGATGGTGGTGTGAGTGCAGTCGGTATGACTGGTTGTCATTATTTTCTCCTCCTGTTAAAGAGGGAATCGTTTGCAATCTCACAAGGTCATTGGATTCTCCATTTGGACGGCATGGAACATCAGGAGCTAGGGGCCAAGGTAAAAGACTTGTCAACAAGTGGGATAGAATGGCTGCAACTTGGCCCGTAGTCCTGATGTTCAGCTTATCGGCATTAAAAAGCGCAAATAATATCGAGAGCATACCTGACTAGTTTCGTCCAATAGTATGGATTTCATCAGAGGATTTACAGCCTGCTTATGAGGCGATCTGCTCAGTATTTATAGCATCAGGGCGCCTGTATACCGGCGCCGATTGTGACGTCACCACCGGCCCCCGGGGGCCGGTTTTGTTTGCTGTATCACGTGACCGGCGCTGAGGAACCGGTGGGAAGGTCACACCGGCCCTCGGGTGCCGGTGACGTGAATTACCGCCATATTGCCATTGTTACCTGATGAAATCACGTCCAAGTCCAGCCACAATTTCTTACGTTTTTCAAACTTGATTTTCACTCCAATTTACCGTGAGAATATGCGACCGATAGAAACGCTTAATAGCCGTTTGCATACACAAGCCGAGCATGGCAGGAATGACAAACAATACAGTCAAATAGCTTCATATCCCATGCGGTCAGGATCTATATTCTTGAGTAAATTGGAGTTTGCAGCCACAATTTCTTATGTTTTTCAAACTTGATTTCCACTCCAATTTACCGTGAGAATATGGGACCGATAGAAACGCTTAATACTTTCATTGTGGTGACATGTTTCTCTGAGTAAAAAAGCTTGAGAAGTCCTATACCTACATTTTAGGTGAATCTCGTAAATTGGCGTGATAAGGCAGATCGAAAATAGGTCTGCATGAAACCACAGGAGAGAGGGTGTTACTTAACTACCGCTCATTATTATGACATTTTTGTCAAAAACTAAGCCACAAGTTACTGCCGACGAGTATCACTCTGAAAAGGACAATAATGGCGGCGCATATGTCGCTGGTTCTCAGGACAACACTTGGACGTGATTTCGTCAGGTAACAATGGCAATATGGCGGTAATTCACGTCACCGGCCCCCGAGGGCCAGTGTGACCTTCCCACCGGTTCCTCAGCGCCGGTCACGTGATACAGCAAACAAAACCGCCCCCCGGGGGCCGGTGGTGACGTCACAATCGACGCCGGTATACCGGCGCCC
Organism: Ctena decussata; assembly: GCA_963989385.1. Taxonomy (NCBI): domain Eukaryota; kingdom Metazoa; phylum Mollusca; class Bivalvia; order Lucinida; family Lucinidae; genus Ctena; species Ctena decussata. The sequence goes on from OZ022505.1 coordinate 25,951,273, forward strand.
TGATGCTATAAATACTGAGCAGATCGCCTCATAAGCAGGCTGTAAATCCTCTGATGAAATCCATACTATTGGACAAAACTAGTCAGGTATGCTCTCGATATTATTTGCGCTTTTTAATGCCAATAAGCTGAACATCAGGACTACGGGCCAAGTTGCAGCCATTCTATCCCACATTCCACATTCCACTTTTAGTATCTTTCTGGTAGCTGAACAAAACAAGCTAAGTGGATTGTCATTTTAATGTTGTTTTTTACTATATAAGGACATGACAGCCATCTTGAATTTTGGAAATGCCGCAATTAGTTTAGTTTGTTTTATTTAGCTGCCATAAAGATACTAAACAAGACCTGTCTGTGTACAGGATAGCTCGCCTGCAGTGGGTTGCCCATCACATTATAAAACTTTAACAAAAACATCCAATCCTGACGCTGAACCAAACGCTGACCCTGACGCGGACACCAGGGTGACAACAATAGCTCTTCCTGAACTTTTGTTCAGGCGAGCTAAAAATGGAATTTGGATGATAATTGGCCAGCTATTTGCAAAGGCAATGTCATTTGAAAATTCTTACAGACGGTTGCCATGCACCATGGCAACCAAATTTGTCATGGAATTTTTATGAAAACTTCAGTTATGCTATATAGTACTTTGTCACACCATGGTCCATTGGTTAGAGCAACTTGGATATGGTGCAGAAAGTCATAGGGTTCGAATTCCTGGTTGGGTCAGCTGGTGACTGGAACCTTTTTCGAATCAGGGAAGGATAAGACGGGGAGTATGGGCTCTGCCTTTCATATGCTTGGCCTAAGATACAATGGGCCTTTAACCCCGTTGCAATTGCCCCTAGAATCACCAGGCTTAGCTGGGCAAACTTGGAAAATGATGTATTAAGGTAAATTTTCAAACACATGAAAGCATTGAGCAAGGCTCTTATTTAAGACATGAGCATTGAAGACAAAGTAGGTAAAGGTTTCCATAGCCAATAGGTAAAGGTTTCCATAGCCAGGCTATGGAAACCTTTACCTACTTTGTCTTCAATGCTCATGTCTTAAATTAGAGCCTCGTGCTCAATGCTTTCATGTGTTTGAAAATTTACCTTAATACATCATTTTTCCCAAGTTTGCCCCATCCGATGAAGACTTTATGATCTCACCAGAACAATTTAGCTATTTTCTATCGGGCAATGTCTTAAATGCTTCCAGCAAAATATCAGCCAAAGTGGTCCCTTGGCTCTGAATATTTTACTATATTTCGGCCTATTTTGGACCCTGATCAATTTACCCCAAACCCACAGTGGGCCTCTAACCCTCACTTCCCTTATGTCTACTAGGATACAGGAAACCTTTACCTTTTACCAACCCATGCTTCGACTAAAATTTGGTTCTAATCAGTCCAGTAGTTTTGGAGAAGTTGTCTGATAGGGCTGTTAAACCACCAAGTCTCCAATCCTAAAGTTGCAGAAGTTTCTACCATGAAGAAACTCCGCCACTGTAAATTTACATGTACAGGTACTTGTAAATGGCTTGAAACATATTCAGTTAAGATTATCATAATAGATGACAAACAATAGACTGCATTGGAATGTTTTAATAGCTCTGGTTGCCAAACTCAAATCTATCCATTATTCTATTTGACACTTGTATCAATAACAATACGTTCAAATGGGTCTGTGCAGTTACTATCTTTTCATATCTTTATTTCTTTGGCATATTATTGCTGCACAAAAACAAAAACACATGCAATCATCAGATATGAAGCAAAAATCAAAATAACATATAAATCAGAGATCATTTTAAAGTACCTTTAATTTGCTCTACACATATTATATGCATCACATTTAAACAAAAGCTAAGCATTAATGCCATAAACAGTCATTGCTTCTGTTGAATTAATTTCGGGAGACATGAGTCCACGCCCTTATCCAATATAGATTAGTACCATATTTCTTTGGTCATAAGATTGAGGTTTTTCCCTTCCGAAGCAATCCCAAAAATCTAGATCCACCTTACAAGAGGGGTCTAGAATATTGGGATTGTTTTGGAAGAGAAACACCTAACTAACAGCCGAATAACACACAACTGATTTACATATTTGGGGTACTTTATGGAGAGAGAAAATCCTGTCCTATAGCCAAATACGATAAATTGTCTCCCTTTATACAATATTTATTTCCCTTACCTACATCTTTAAGGGAGGTAATCTAGTAATCTTCCATAATAAAATACAAACATAACATGGCCTGTCAGCATACAGGATAGTTCGCCTGACAACGCTTTGCCTATCACATATAAACTGTTTTTGTAAAACTTTAAAGTGTGACACCCACACTGACACCGAGGCTGATGTCAGGGTGACAACAATAGCTCCCTGTACTTTCCATACAGGCCAGTTAAAAATCACAAAGCAATCATTAAAAAATACATCTGTCTAATAAAGATATACAAATATTATAAAAGTGAAAAAGTATACATGGCAAGCTACTTAACTATGTGAACAGTCCACATATCAGCATATCAACTTTTTGACAAGAAATTTTTAACTACTTCTCTTAATTAAGCTGCAATGAGCACAAATTATAGGTGATTTATAATATTGAAAATTTCAGCTGGCTATAGTGATATATTATGCTATACATGTATATGAGATGGTACCTTATGACACATGCTAACAGTGAAGACTGTGCATCCACAATGACTGATTCCACTATATCAACAGAATATGGCTCCCCAGATTAATGTGAATGACTGAAGACTCTGATCAAACATAAGGACCCAGTTGTTCAAAGCATCTTCAGCTTAACACAGTCATTATGCACCAGTCATTTGCAACCACGGCCCCCATGGGGCCGGGCATAGCGGGGCTTAAGTACTGTGTTTTTACCTACGCCGGGCTTTTGATTCCCGCCAAAACAGCGCAGCAAATAGTGGAGTGAGTTTAATGAAATTTACCATGACACATTGTCAGAATATGGATTTTTATATTTATATGATCCCCTTGGGTGGGGGTGGGGGGGGGAGACATTTACCAGGGATTTGACATAAAAAATGTCCCCACAGTGCAGGGCATATACCAGGGCTTTGCAGAATGAAAAGTCAATATCCCCGCTATTCCCCGGCCCCAGGGGGGCCGTGGTTGCAAATGACTGGTGCATTAGTAATGGATTTGTAAGTTTTCTAGCACAACTGATTCTAGTGAGCTAGCTAACATTTTTGCTTCCACAACCCCCCCTCCCCACCAAATCCAGCAACCCATCCACCCTCCCCAAGGTCTCATTAACTAATGATGTCATGGTCACTAGTTTTTAATAACTGAGCCTTTATGTACAAGATTATAATTGAGCCGCGACAAGAGAAAACCCAACAAAGTGGTTGTGTGTCCTGTGCAGACTCAGATCAGCCTGGGCATCTGCCCAGTTAGTCCAGCTCCGGCCCAGTCTGATCAGAGTATTCGCTGTCTGCATGGAGGTAGCTTAGATCCTTAGCTACCCTTTAAGTGATTAGCAAAGAGTTTGGTCAGACTAGGCAGATGCCCAGACTGATCTGAGTCTTTGCTAGGTGCACAACCACTTTGTTGGTTTTCATGTGTCGCGGCTCATATGAATCACCACTGTACAGATATAAACTAAATTCCCACTTCTGCTAAGGCTGATATGTAAATCTTATATATTATATTTTGAGAGTTCATATCTATCACTGGCAAATGTTCTGGGTAAAGTATAAGAAGCTTTATTTCTAAAAGTTCTGTATAATAATTTCATCATTCTAATTCCGCATAAAAGCCATTAACACTTCACATAAACACTTGAAGCATCAAAAATGAATGTCTGCTTTCTCTTCTCTGAATTACCATTATGATATAGGTTGAACAAAACATTGTCTCAAATCTGGCAGATGTAAATTCTGTTGTTTGCTTTTTGGGCACTTTAAAATCAAATATTTTTACAATCAGCTTATTTTATGAAATGAATTTATTATGCAACAAAGCAAGAAGTATCATAATCCCGTTACTTTTAAAAAGATTAAAAAATTAGCTTTCTTGTCTAGCAAATACATGATCAACAAAATTATTAATTTCCTACTAAATGAATGGTTGCTATGGATACTCTTTCTGACAGAAACTTGGTCCATTAGCTGGTTCAGCTGGGTAACCACGCCTGAAAGATATAAAACATATGGTAAATGTTCTAAAGTCTGGGTACAACTCCTTCCTCATAAAAAGCATTGAAAAAGTGGCTTTTCAGGTTACCAGTATTTTTCACAGAAAATAGTGATATAAATTTCAAACAGTGTAGACCCCTAAGAGACATTGGTGTTTGGAATATTGGAACAATTTTACCGTATTATGACATGAATTACTTCTCTCCAGGTCTGTCACAGCAGAAACACAATGTCAAAATATTGAATGTAACATCCATGACAATGCAACATTTTGGTACTGCATCAATATTGAACAATCTAACATGACTTTAAAGTTTTCCCCACTGAGTGTATAGGAAGCGGCGGCATGTGAAAATTTGTGATAAATCACGTTGCTAACATCTCAGCGTGCAAATTTCGTGCCTTGATGACGTCGTATGTAAACCTGCTTCTGCTGACGTCTGTAAACGATCGCTGATTAACACATGTTGTCAGGCAGGTACAAATACTAATTCACTCCGGTTTTCAGCCGTTGTGAATTAATATTTCATGATCTGCCCTCCATTAACATGTGCTTATCAGCGATAATTCACGGGCAAGGAAAAATTATTCTCTTCAGTATATCTATATGGCATATATATCAGCTATCCAGTCAGTTGCAATTGTAAACAGTTCATTTCTGTTTGTTGCTATATGCAATTTAAAACAGATCAACAAACAGTGATATGTTACTAAAATCATTATTTCCATTCTAACACAGTTTTTCCTCTAAAGACAACCAGTTATAAGGTGTAGAACATGTTTCTTATAATAAGCCCATACATGCAAGCTGTTCTTTATATCGTGTTATGTCCATTTTCTTCTGACGAGATGAAATGCCAAATATTCTTTAAAGAGGACTCATAAAATTATCCTGGATGATCAAACAATGAAGCAATGTGTGTGTTACCTGACAAGCCTGCATCGATGTTCCTCTAGTCTAGGAGCTGCCGCTGTGGTGCTATTTACTGACATGGGACTCCACAACCTTTCTGCTACTGCTGATGCTCTTGGCCTGTTGTAAAGCAAAATTGAATAACATAAAGAAAGTGGTGAAAAGACATAACTGCCACACTGTGACAGATCTATAAATTCACCGATTCTGACAGAAACTTCGCCAAACTGCCCATACGACTGCACTTTCATTCATGTTTAGATATTGCACTAGTCCTATGATTTATAACAAGACTCACATACATTAGGCTACAACACAACAAAACCAACAAAGTGGTATGTGTGCCCAGCAATGACTTAGATCAGCCTGGGCAGTCGCCCAATCTGAAAAGAATCTTTGCTTGCGCATCAACGGTAGTTAAGGGTCTAAGCCACCTCCATGTCAACAGCAAAGACTCTGATCAGACTGGGTGGATGCCCTGGCTGATCTGAGTTTTTGGAGGGTACATATACCACTTTGTTGGTTTTGTTGTGTCTCGGCTCATTAAATGCTGGAACAAAACTGCTTGAGTGATCCTAACTGTTTGCCATTCCATCACCTCAATAGACATAGCGGATCTTACATGAGTGCTCATGTATTATTGAATTCATTAAACGAGTTGGGGAAAAAGATAAGATGCGAGGCTATGCTGAGCATCTAATCAGTTTTCCTCAACGAGTTTAATAAATTCAATAATACATGAGCACGAATGCAAGATTCTATTTATCATATGACACTAAAATCGCATTTTATTAGCAAATTTTGCACTAAAACGTCATGATTTCTCTATAAGAAATGCCACATTTTTAAGGACGTCAACGCATAACGTTACAACGTAATTTGCATATTTAAATCCACTAGTGGATTATCCTTTTTAATGCGTGGCTTTATTACACTCTCAGATGGGACGTCATATGATAAAGTAAAATAAGCTTGTTCAATTTTACAGTAATTACAGGGAAATATTTAAGATGAATGGTTACACCATCATTTTTACACCATTTTTACTAGGGGGAACAACTTAAGTGACTTCCTGTTGCTTCACTGGACAAAAAAGCCCTTCCAAAATGGGTTCTACTCTTACAGGAAAGAATTTGCTCCTTATCAACGTGAACAGTTCTTCCTTTAGGAGTTGACCCCCATTCAAAAGGGATACAAAAGTGAAAATGGCAAAGATTCTTCCACTGAAAGTGCATTCATACACCTGTAAAAAGGTACATTATTGTATACTGATATCTGCAATACATTGCACTGGCCCGCGTCCCGCAGTGACTCTTCCCTGCACCAGTCTTAGTAAACTACACTGTTACAAAACATTTTGTGACATATGCTGTAGTGGAGACTGTGACTAATTTTACTAACATTTAATAAGTGTGTAACAAACAAAAAAAAAATACATGTGAACCTCACTATAATGCAGTTTGTCTATGGATCTCAAATAGCCATTTCCCTATACACTACATTTTTGCCAAACACAGAAACATATATGACCCAAATTATGGTGCTTTAAAGCAGTTCAAGTGTACATTATTCACAACTGACATTAGGTACCAGAAACAGGTTGCAAGTTTGAAACCCAATGGGCCAAGGACTGGTAAGCTCTGTCAATGGATGCCTGTTTATAATTACCTGCTTCCAATCAGGGATGGTTCAATACCTGTTTTAAATCAGGGATGGTTAAATGCAGAGAAAGGAAAGGGTTGGTCTTCATATAATGCTGTGCCCAAGATATGGTCAGCCTCTTCAATATCCACTGCCCCTACAGCAAGAAGGCTATAGGAAACCTTTACCTTTTTTACATCAGAAACAGGTTAAAAGTCCATTAGCTTACCACTTACCACAGTCTTGATATAAGATTAGTATCATCTACATATTCTCCCCATAGACAGGCCTCACCTCCTATCACTAAAGCTTTCTGAGCTGCTGTACCTAATGAGAAAGAAGAATAATAGTGAGAGAGATTTTGAATAATGAATTTTAGGAATACATGCAATGTATTCAAGAAATAATTTTTCCTTACCTGTGAATTTATGGAAGGAGTCAGTAGTTCCTAAGCTCTTCAAATAATCTGGCAAGTTGTTCCAAATGAAATGTCAAACCAGACGTCAGCCAATGTGAAGAGACATTGCGTAATGACGTCAGGTTCCAATAGTATATCAAAGGATATACTGTCGCAAAGTCTTGAGGTTATCCAATCAGATGTTCCAGTAAATTTGTAAGTGCATTAAAATTATTATTCTAAATCATAATAGTTCAAAACATTATTTGCATAGTTTCATCAATGGTTTACAAATAAAAGCTCTTTTTAATAAGAATAATTTTAACATTAAATGTGTGGTGACTATAAAGCTTAGAGTTTACAGAGTATTCCAAACTATACAAAACTACATACTTATGATTGCATGCAAGATACAGAGTGCAGAGTATTATCATGAACCAACTTCCCTTTCATGATTTGCCAATGCTCTGATAGCTTACTCCAACGAAGGAGGGTGCATCAATCAAAAGCCCCAGAAAAGAGAGTATCTAATGGTCTGATCTGAGATGATTTCTGTTAATGCGCCATAAAAACATATTCTGGCCTCTAAGTAGAACTGCCTCAGTTCTAATGCAGGGTCAAATTTACACTGTAAAAAAACTGAGGCAATTCTAACAAGGGCATCTGCATTATGTTTCATGGAGAAATAAGAAAAATCTTCCCAGAATTATAATTAACACTTAAAGTGCTACAAGTCAGCAGAGCAGTAAAATACAATTTGCGACCATAAATCTGACAATTTACCTCCCCAAGTGACAACTTTCAAGTGATTCCCATTCTAATGCAGTTTTTCAACTTTTTACTTAACAAAAAGTACTACTTTGCACTGAAAGCAAACACCTTCAGCAAAGTAAAACCAGATGGCAGCTAATTAAAAGTGATATTTTGTAATGACATCAGGCTTCCGACAGTACATCACAGGAAATACTGTCACACATTTTGGATATTATCCAATCTGACATTGCATTAGATTGAAAGATGCATTAGATTAAGATTTATATGATAAGCATGACAATCACTAGTGGTTATCTATTTTCTTGAAGGATTAAGTGATGGAAAGCAAATGTGCTTGCAGTTTACTTCTAAGCATAAAGCATTCAATATCATGACATGTGCTGCGTTAACCTAATACAACCAGAAAGCACACCATATTAATTCAGATATAAGACAATTTGTTGCTCCAAAACAACCCCAAACATCTATATCCATCTTTTAAGACCACACTAGGTCTTTCGGATTGGTTTACAGTGTTCTCCCCAGAAATTTCAGAAGGCATGTCGCTTTTAGCTTTGACTTGTTGATCAAGTTTTAAAATCCTTTTATATAGCAATGTTTTGTCAAAATTAGCCTAAGTTTACATTATAAATAATTTATTGATGATCCTTAATGCATTTAAAACAACTTTTCTGGCTAAGAAATGAAAATAATAGCACTATAATGAATTTTCATTGGAAATTAAGGTATGTTGCAAAGGTAATTTGAAGAGGAAGGCATGTTGCAAGGGACATGCCTTAATGGTCTGGGGAGAACCCTAGTTTAGAAGGAAACCCAATCTTATAGCAGAATTACATAAGACTGATTTTCATATGTGAAGTCATTCTACAGGGAAAAATAGCCCTGTCTTATAGCTGAATTATTATGGTGATATGCACTACCACCATAATAAAATATTTATCTTAAATATTTGGACATCTAAACCAGTCCATTAACTACCATTACCATATTCCAGTTTGGACAATTTGACTTTTGTCATACAATAAAAACTTGATACAACTGATGGCAAACACTGCAGACTCTGACTAGACTGCTCCAACGTCTAGCACAATTCATAACTGTTTGCCCAGGCATCACTGGCTGAGTATTTAAGTACATATGGTAAACCGTAAACATTCTAAGTATTGAGCTTCATAAGTCTATGCAAACAGAGCAGATCCAGATCAGACTGCTCCAGAAGGAGCAGTCTGATCTGGGTCTACGCTGTTTGCCATCCCATCTGCATCTTTTGGGTGCATTTCTGCATTGTAAAACCAACTTCCATTTGTAGGATAATTACAGTGATTATTTTATGTGTCCAAATTTTTTAGATTTTTTACGGAACAATTTTGAAAACAAAGAAAAGCAATATCCTGAGCAACACAACACCACAACATGCAAGGAAACATGTAACAGGATATATAGTATATTAACCCATTAATGCCTAGTGGACTCCTCTATCTGTATATATTGAATGAGTCCATTTGTCATTTAAGGGGTGTCAAGTTTAGTTTATTTTTAGATTTTTTGTTTTATTTTAAGGAAAAATATTCATTTGTCGTGTGCAAAAAGTGTAGACCCTGATCAGACGCCGTGTTTTGCGGCGTCTGATCTGGGTCTGCACTGTTTGCCTATATTCCATTTTTGGGGCGCTAGGCATTAATGGGTTAAAATGTATTCAAGCTATTCTAATGCAACAAGCAGATCCCTAAGAATGGGGATAAGTGATTGAAATTGTCCCTATTCCAAGCCTACCTCGGTATTAGACAATTTTTTAAATCCATTAGCCTTACCATTAAAATCATACGGATCACAAGCATAATATTGAGTCCACTGAGAACCATAGGCCATACATGTGATGAGGTCCTGATGACCATGTGGGAGATTTGGATTTCATTTCAGGGAGATTGAGTTCTCCATCAGGGAGACTTTTTTGACGGCAACTTTGACACGTCGTTTCACGTAGTATACTGTATTTTTTTTCTTATTTTAAAATAAAACATTAAGTATAGTATAGTTTGTTTAGTGAACTGTTGAGTTCCCCCCCCCCCCCCCACCACCACCACACACACCTTCTCTCAATACCTCCTTTCTTTAATTGTTATAATTATTTATTTAATATTATATTACTGTTATTTATATCATTAATCATTATTTTCATTATTTTGGTATCTGTCTGGCACAGAATCTAGCTTTTGCAAAAGCTTATACTTTAGATGTCATACAGATTTGTCTCCCTTTCAATATCTATTTCATATCTTCTTTCATAATCAAATAAGTTTTGTTTAAAGGTACTCAGAGCTGTCAAAATTGTTAAAAGTGTATATAATAATGTTCAAATTCTGTTTGTACCACAAAACTACCAATGCACCAGACGGAAATATCAAAACTTTCATGCCTAAGTTATACACCTTAAATTGTCAAACTTCCCCCGATATAATATGCTCACTTAGGGGAAAAATACCTTACGGAGTGAGCGACAAGTGAAGACACCGATCAGCCTGCGCCTCTATGCAGTCTAAACAGAGTTTTGCATCTACCGTCTATGAGTCTAAGGGAATCTAAGCAGTGAAAACTAAAGTCTTTGGCCGTATTGTGCATGCTTATTTTGTGTAGTTGTAAAACAGGCCTATCGGCTCCTTTTCACGTGACATATCTTCCTGAGACACATTTCGTCGGTAATTCTTTAATCACACCTGGCATTTTCACGGGTCAGTGAGTTTACTAGTGACCTGAATAACAGGATTAATGTCAACAGACATGATGTGTTTGCGCAGTCAAAACAATCTTTGATGCTTATCTCCTTACTGGCGGGAAAAGGGGCATGACGTTGGAAAAGGGATTATCAGAAAATTATGATAGGAAAACTCAGCATCCGGGAGATTCTGAAGACTTTCCGGGAGTGCGGGAGATGGGCTTCATTTCCGGGAGACTCCCGGATGATCCGGGAGACATCACATGTATGATAGGCTATGCCGTCCAGGTACCAGCAGGAAGCCAATAGAGCCTTGTAACCAAGGGAGGTAACATTGTATAGCTCACTCTGATAGCCTCCCTTCCAGACCTCTACAACAGTATCTGAGGCAACCTAGCATAGAGAAAGATACCAAGTTGTTGCAGCTGTGACTTAAGAAACATCCCCTTGGAGCAAAGTCTTTCCTTTAAGACTAGACCCCTTTCTGGAAGGTTTTAGATGTCAAGAAAGTAAAAGTGAAGTCACAAAAGTTAACAATGGCAGAGAATCATGATGGTGTTCTCCTGTGCCTTCAGTAACATGCTCTGACAACAATAAAATTTGAAACAGAAGAAAATACATGTGTGCTACAAGGAAAATGCACTATAATAATCTAAAGTATGTTAGTAAACTTCTACAGCACCAGAATTGCAAGCTGTTATATTATGTGTAAGACATTTCACTCCCTCTTACCAATAAAATCTTGCGGGTCACATTTATAATACTGAGGCCAGTCTGTCCCATATGAAATATAATTGAGGTACCAGCAGGAGCTCAGTAAAGCTTTGTATCCCATCAAAGTTACTTTAAACAATTCCCAACGGTACCAATCTTTCCAAATATGAACAATGGTGTCTTTAGCCACCTAAATGATAAATGATACCATGATCATAATGAGTTTTGGGGCAAACATGTCAGTACTAACAGTGGAGACCCAGACCAGACTGCTCCAGAGCAGCCTGGTCTGGGTCTGCATTGTATGCCTTTTCTTTCAGCCATAAGTTTTATGAAACTTTCCCTCATAAGGCAAACAAATTTGTTAAAATTTCAACATGGAAGTGTCCATTACAGAAAATAGTATGATGGATGATGTATGATTAAGGATTTTATGGCCCTTTCAACAGTATTTCAATCATTCTGGGCTGATAGAGTCAATGGATGAATGAGGCTGAAAATGGAATAAGCCAGAAGCTATGTAAAAATTACAATCCCTGCCAGACTCAAACCTTTGGATTATGAACCTTTGGACTGAGAATGTTACAAGTTGTAACCTCAGGCAAAAACAAGTGGATACAGAAAATAGTATGGTAAGGATTTGGATGCCCCATCAGATAGAATGACTGTGGTATAAGAAATTAAGAAGTAAAAAAAATGCATCAGACAAAACAATAAATGATTCCTTAGCGCCATCTTATAAGCCTTGATTTTTTGGGGCACAAAAAGGAATACTTTTTATTATTACTTGATAGGCAATTCATTGGAGATCCCATAACATGTTTTGTAGAGAGTGAAGGAGAAATCTCAAATTTCATACCTAAAGTTTTTTACTTTAATCATGAGGTCTGAGGAAAGAAATGAAAAGACAAGCAAACTGAGACAATGAAAACAGACACAGTCATCATCCATGGTTTAAAACTGACATTATCATGGAAACAGACACAGTCTATACCCATGGTTTATGACTGATACTGGAAACAGACACAGTTTACATCCATGGTCATGGTTTAAAACTGAGATAATGAAATCAGACACAATCTACATCCATGGATAAAAACTGAGATAACAGAAACACACAGTCCATGTCCATACCTTAAAACTATGATAATGTCAGACAGAGTCTACATCCATGGTTTTATACCAAGACAATGAAAACAGGCAACCTACAAGCATGGTTTAAAACTGAGATAACAAAAACAGACAAAGTTAATGAAAACAGACATAGTCTACAATTACAAATGAACTACTAAATAGAAACACTGTCCACAATTTAAAGATCAATCAACACAAAAAATGCAGTCTATGATTTAAATTCCATCTAAGATTTGATTTAGAGATTTAACAGAGACTATGTGCTTTGGTCATAAAAGTGCATATGATTAAGCAGAGCAAACTACAAAGTGTGGCTAGGGCAATTACCACTAAAATTATATGGGTCACACAGATAATACTTGGCCCAATCCGAACCAAAGGTGATACGGCTGAGATACCAGCAAGAAGACAGGAGAGTTTTGTACCCAAGGGTGGTAACTTTGGCTAACTCATTCTGATAACCTCTCTTCCACACATGCACCACTGTATCAGAGGCAGCCTACAGATGGATATACAGATTAAAATTTTGTCCTTCATCAATGATATTTAGCTATGTGATACATTTTTTATTGCAACTTATTACACATAACTATTCCCTTTTTAACCTTTTGCATCAACATAAATGACAAATTTTCAGTAAACTGTCAGAAACAGCATAGATTCATTTTTTTGTGTCTTTACAGAATGAAGACACTATGAAAACTTTTATACATCATGATTTACTGTCAACTAGCATTGACATTATTCAGTCCAATGATTTCTTTCAAATATAAAAGCTCTGTCTATCCTAAACCAGCTTTTCATATATTTTACATCAGCTTTTCATATATCCTACATCAGCTGGGCAAAACTTCTACATATGCTCAACTTTTTACCAAAACTGAATACTTGCTTATACAAGAGAAAACAAGAAACAAGCCCCAAATGCCCCACATAAGTTTTAAGCTTTGGGAGCAAACAAAAAAAATATTTTCTTACATCTGTGTTGACAAATCTAGGATATCCCACAGATAAATGTCATACAGAGAAATGAGAAAAATCATTTTCCATCCCACATAAAATCTCAAGAGTTCTGAGAAAAAGAGGAAGACGCACAACCCACAATTTAAACTGAACCAAGAAACCAATTCAAACCCAACAGGAAAATCAAACACTAACAGAGAGGGTAAATGTTGGCACAGAATGTTACAATAAAGAAACCAAACATGTTAGAATGTGACATACCACATTTATTTGGTTATAAGATAGGGAATTTCCCCTCTGAAACAACTCCAAAATATCTAGAACCATCTTATAGACAGAACTAGATTTCTGGGATTGTTTTAGAAAACTTATCTTATAGCAGAATTACACAAGACTAGTTTAGGTATTTGGGCAAATCCCTGTCTTATAACTGTGCTCCAGTTAAGAAGGGATAATTTAGGGATAATTTTCCATATTTCCCCATTGAAACATAAGTTATGACCTCATTAGAACCGTGTCACTAAGATGGTTCTAATGAGGGATCACATCATTTGTTTATTTTGATAAGTAAAATTATCTCCAAATTATCCTAAAAATCCCACTTTATCTAAAGCTCTGCTTATGACCAACTTAATATGGTATATGTGCTGGGGTAATAATACAACTACTGCCTATACTAGCAGAATAGTTATAACTAGATTACAACAAGGTGAAAGCAACCAGGGATAGATCAGTGATTATCTGTGAAAAATGCAAAAAAATGTTTAAACCAAACTGGGTCCAGGATATTACCATTAAAATCATAGGGGTCACAAACATAATACTTGGACCAGTCTGAACCATAGGCTATATAGTTGAGATACCAGCAAGAAGATAGGAGTGTTTTATACCCAAGGGAGGTCACTTTGGCTAACTCATTCTGATAACCTCCTTTCCATACATGTACCACTGTATCATTAGCAACCTATGGATGGACAAATGGGTTAGAATTTATCACTCATCAGTAACATTTAGTCACTTAGGCAGAATATGATTGCAAAATCCTAGTCTAAGGCACCAAAAACATGCAATGTGAAAACCAAGTCAAACTATGATGGCCAAGTGTCATTACTCAGTAAGAATAATAAAATGACACTGAAGGTGCCTGGATACACCTATATGTTTTTTCACCATTTTTTCTATAAAGGGAAACCATTTTGCAACTTCCTATTTGCTTCCCATAAAAAGCCCTCACAAATTTGTATCTAGTCTTACAGGTAAAAACTTCTCCAACAAAGCCAATTTTTTTTGCATTAAACGTTACCCCCACAGAGAGGGAAGGCAAAAGAAAATGGTAGAGTTGCTTCCCCTGAAAGTGTATTCATTCACCAATAAAGAGTTTGCTGTTCTCACACACTATTTGGACCTGAGGAACCCATAGACTCATGTGTCTGAGCAGACAGTATGACCTGATTGCTGATTCTCAATTCCCCAACTGTTTCTTCCTTTCTTGTAAACCAACTCTAGAGAGATGACTGGTGATGTTACGATTTAAGGAACACTTAATCTGTAGTGGAGACTGCTTCATCTTTTATCAAAGTACTCCCGAAATTCTGTTCAGAACACTGAATGTTTGTTGGTAAATGTGACCAGTGTTATAGGAAAATACATCAGCCCCATCACAGAAAAATACGCCTTTTGCAATGTGCAATCACTTACGATTATGGTATGATCAGAATCTGTACCCAAGCAATCTAATCAGATCCTTTATTGCTCATTACCCATATAAGCCGCAACATTACAAAACCAACAAAGTGGCATGTGGGCCCAGCAAAGACTCAGATCAGCCTGAGCATCTGCCCAGCTTGATTAGAGTCTTAGCTGTGCACTTAAAAAGAAGTAAAAGGTCTAAGCTACCTCCATGTGGGCAGCAAAAACTCTGATCAGACTGGTTGTTTCTTGTATGCCATATGTATGAAAATTTGACACCTTGACAACTAATGACACTGAAATGTTTTTTGACTGAGCCCTGACATATTTGATCCATGACAAGAGAAAACCAACAAAGTGGTTGTGCGTCCAGCGCAGACTGAGATCAGGCTGGGCATCTGCCCAGTCTGATCAGAGTCTTCACTGTCTGCATGGTGGTAGCTTAGACCCTTAGCTACCCTTAAAGCGCCTAGCGAAGAGTCTGATCAGACTGGGCAGATGTCCAGGCTGATCTGAGTCTGCGCCTGGTGCACAACCACTTTGTTGCTTTCCTCGTGCTATGACTCATTTGTTTGGGGCCTTGCTATACTTACAGTGGCACCATTGTCTATCACCTCCTGCCATATGAGGTAGCCCTTTGGAATATTACTGACTATATTCAACAACCTGAAGAAAAAAAAATCATTTTTCCATGTTACCTTACAAAGTGGGACAACTTAGCCAGGTGAGATAAATGGGTACACATTCAGGGGAAGCAACTCTGCAATTTTCATTATAGCCTCCCTTCTAGATAAGGGGGACGGGGGTCAACTCTTAAAGGAATGGGTTTGCTTCCAAAGGAGCAAATTCTTTTCATTAAGACTAAGCTTCATATTGGAAGGGTTTTGTTGTCCATGGAAGCAAACAGGAAGTCTCTAAAGTTGTTCCCCTTTGTAAAAAATGAGCCGCAACACAAGAAAACAAACAAAGTGGCATGTTCACCTTGTGAAGACTCAGATCAGCCTGGGCATTCACCCAGTCTGATCAGAGTCTTTGCTTTGCACTTAAAGAGTAGCTAAGTGTCTAAGCTGCTTATATGCCGGCAGCAAAGACTCTGATCAGACTGGGCGAATGCCCAGGCTGATCTGAGTCTTAGCTGGGTGCACATACCACTTTGTTGGTTTTGTCATGTAGTGGCTCAAATAGTGCACACTCTGATCTTGTTTGAGAGCTGTCTGAGACTGGCCTGCACTGCTTGCTCAAGCATTTCTGAGACTCAAAGCTAGGATGCACGGGTACACTGCTGTGGTTTTCTGCCATTTTAAAAAGAGGGACAACTTTTGTGACTTCCTGTTTGGCAATTATTGATAATTTTTTGTGACATTTTGATGACATTCCTAGACATTATTAGGTGTTATGCCTCTTTTTTGCATATATTGTCATATAAACATGCATTTATCTGTGTCCAGTGAAGAATACTGGCATGGTCATGCATGCGCATGTTAAACAGTTGGGAGAATTTGAAGAAAATTCAGAATTTTTCAGCATTTTTGAGTGCTGACTGGATGTACAGTAGAACTTCAATGGCTCAAACAGGCTTGGGACCATGAAAAATAATTAGTTCCAGCCATGGGTAGTTCTAGCTATCCAGGGTTAGTTTCTATATAAAGTGACCTCTAGGGACCAAGGAAAGAGTTCTAGTCAGGTAGATTTAACAAGCCATCAGGGCTCGAGCCACTGCAGTTCTACTGTAGTTAAGCCCCAACTGTGCAATGTTGAGTAATATTTCGCAGATTATACATCAGTCGTAAGTGATATTTCACTCGCACTCCAAGCCTGTGATATGATCTACTTTACAACTTACCTCCAAACAGTGAATTATTACTAAACACTTCAAAGCTAGAAGTGATCTATTTATACCCCCGACATATGAAGTATGTCAGGGGGTATATAGTTTTTGTCATTCCGTCCGTTCGTCCGTTTGTTTGTTTGTCCGTTCGTTCGTCCGTCCGTTCGTCAACTTTACGTCAAAGTTTTGCGTTAAACCTTTTTGGGTTGCTCATATCTCTGTAACTACACATCAGATTCTTTTCATATTTGGTTCCTGATATCTCTATAGCATTACCTTTGATGTGAACTAGCTAAGCCCCTGGGTCAGGTCCCAGGGTGGGGCCAGGGGTCAAAAATTAGGACTTAGGCATTTTCATCATGTCAAAGTTTTGCGTTAAACCTTTCTGATTGCTCATAACTATGTAATTGTATTGAAGATTTCTTCCATATTTGGTTCATGATATCTCTACATCATTGCTTTGGTTATAGACTACCAAAGCTGCAGGGTCAGGCTCATGGGTGGGGCCAGGGGTCAATAACTAGGACTTAGCCATATTCTGTAGTTTTTTGGCATATAGTTCCAGTATACTTCAGTGGAGCCTAATGATACATGACTAGGGTTATTTCATACTGGTTAACATCATATGGATGTTGCGGCTATCCTAAGGTCAAGGTCACAGACTTAGTATTTTGTACATGTATGACATTTGCATTGAAGTTGTGTGTTAAAGTATGCTTTCATTAGGCGGTGGCACTGGTCGGGGGTATACGTGAGCCCCTGCTCAGTTGCTCTAGTTCTTAATCTTAACCTGATCATATCTTTACTCATATCATTTCAGACATATATAAAACTTTCATTTCATCGTGGTTCAGCCCAGTGGGCAATTTGGGGGGAAAAATGTATCCCTAAACTGGCTGACTTCAACCTTTTGCAGCTGAAGGAAAAGTTTAAATGTACAGAACATATGTATCAATAAATTAAAAATCTGGACCAAAACTTCACCCCGAAAATGTTGAAAAACTTCTCCCTGTCTCAAAGCTCTAGCCACAGTCCTGCTCACCTTTGCATATAGTATTCTTCCAGTTTAGCGTAGTTAGTTCCAAAACCCATCTTCTGCATAAATGCTGTAACATCAGGATTGCTCTGCCTGTAGAAGAAAAGTTAGAGTAGAGTCGGGTAACTTTGGACAGCGGGTAAATTCGGACATACCATTGCAAACAGTGAAAATTATAATAAGCCGTCTCATCAGGATTTTCACAGTTTGCCCAGTTATTTTTGTTTTAATTCCAAACAACTCTCATATATAGGAAAAAAATGTCACTGTCCGAATTTACCTGCTGTCCGCAATTACCCGACTCTACCCTAAACACACCTTGTCTATACAAGCACTACAAAACTACAAGCATTATTATATGATTTACCAACAGGTTTGAGGTTTTTAATCTTTAACCCTTTTTTGACAAGTGGACTTGTCCAATCTTGTCATTGGAATGAGTCCATTTCTAGTTTTTTGGGTTTCTGGGTGATGTTTTCACTTTTATTGTATTTTGCAGAGAAATTCCTATAAGCAAGCAGAGTTTACCCTGAACAGAACTGGGTCTGCACTGTTTGCATATGTCCCCAAAATGGGATTCCAATCTAAAAAGGGTTAAAAAGGCCCTGGGGCTGAAGTAAACACAGAGACAAAAAAAAAGCTGTTGAATGTTCTTATACATTTTTAATTGATTTTTCAATCCATTTATTCAGTTCATTTGTTATTTTCTGTGAACTAATTTGTTTTTGTTTGGTTTGTTCCTACTGTGTTATTCCAATATAGCAAAGACAAGATCACAAGTGTGTACATTTCACTGTCAATCATGTGTCACAGTGAAGATTCTGCATACATTTTGCGAAATTTAGAAGATAATCAGTCAGCCTCTTTGCTGCTTTACTCAGTGAAAAAAAACACTGG
The DNA here is from genome assembly GCA_963989385.1 of Ctena decussata. Classification (NCBI taxonomy): domain Eukaryota; kingdom Metazoa; phylum Mollusca; class Bivalvia; order Lucinida; family Lucinidae; genus Ctena; species Ctena decussata. The sequence goes on from OZ022505.1 coordinate 25,970,129, forward strand.
CCAGAGAAAAACAGGACCACTGTCAGAGAATTAACACTTGACCAGAAATAGTTAAGAAGAAAATCAGCCCTGGGATCATACATTTCTACATGGGCAATTCACAGGGTTGCCAATTATCCTCCACTTCAGACTTCCCTGACTTTTTACTGACATTACAGTTTTCCATACCCTTTTTAGAGATACAAAAGTTAATTTTACTCTTTACTTAAACAGTGCTAACTGTATCACTTGGAAGTTGCGGGTTACTCTTGAAGGAAAGAATCTGCTCCCCCAGGGAGCAAATTCTTTCCTTTAAGAGTAACCCCCAATGAGGGGGAAGATATGCATGGACTATCTCTTCCTTTTCCCTTGAACAGAATAGGCATATTTTCTAAAGACTGCCATAGCCTTTATTTTCAAAGTCACTGATTTTTTCTCGACTTTCTACATGTTAGTGCTTTCCAAATTTCCCTGACCAATACGAAATTACTTGACTGTTTCCTGACATGGAAAAAAAAACATTTACATGACCATGGCAATCCTGATTCTTGGGTAAACAAGGCTGCTGCATGTGTAATAATTTTCACTAAATCACAATTTTTAACAGCTGATGTCAATGTCCAAAATAAATGAAATGCTGATGACTTTTACAATTTTCTATTGACAACTGATAGTGAAACATGCTAAAAAGTGTTGAAAAGAAATGTATAAATTGAGCCGCAACATCAGAAAACCAATAAAGTGGTTGTGCGCCCAGAACAAACTCAGATCAGCCTGGGTATCCACCCAGTCTGATCAGAATCTTCGCTGTCCGCATGGAGGCAGCTGAGACCCTTAGCTAACCTTTAAGCTCTTAGCAAAGAGTCTGATCAGACTTGGTGGATGCCCAGGCTGATCTGAGTCTGCACTCTGTTCATTTTCTTGTGTCGCGGCTCAATTGTTCACTTACCAACAGCCAAATGACACTTCATCACCTCCCAGATGAACATAATGATCTTCAAACACAGTGCCTATTTCCGTAAAAAACTGCTTCAGGAAGTCAAATGTTGCATTTGGTACTGGATTAATAGGGCCGTAACTCCCATCCCATGAGCCTCCACTGTAGCACTTTGTTAAGAGATTGGTGATTGCTTTGCCCCATGATTGTGAGTGACCTAGCAGAAAACAATCACATACTGTAAAATCTACTTTTATCACATGACATATGTAACATCATGCATTAAATAAAAGCATCGCAAACAACTGCGTGATACCCTGCCACTGCAAACCTTCTTCACACACCAATTTTCCAAGATTTTATGCATGTATATAGCCCGGGGCAGGGGGAGATAACTCCCATAGGGTAAATTTGGGCATCACTGGAGGCTTTCATCCCTCTGATCATTTGCTGGAAGTTTCAGAGAAATTGCTTCAAACTCTGATTTTATATGGAATTTTTCATGATTATATACATGTATATAGTACCCGGGCAGGGGAAGATAACCCCCAATGATAAAATTTCTGTGCTCATAAAAAGCTTTTGTTACTTCGATCATGTTTGTAAAGTTTCATCATGATACTACAAGTAGTAAAGGAACTAGAGGCCAGAAACCATTTTTTGTACATTGACAAGTGCCATAACTCTGTCAGAAATTAACGAAATTTGCCCATTAACAATACCATGGGAAACATTCTTGGTACAAATGCATATGCAAATTTAAAGGAAATCCGTTGATAAATACTTAAGTTATCGAACGGAAACGAAGTGCCGATGGACTGACAGATGAATGGACGTACGTACTACGGACCGACGGATGGACACACGGACACATAAGCCATCAGGGGACTATCACACTGGTATAATTCACTGAAGGCCTGGGGTTGTATTTATAAAAGCACTTAAGTTGTTGCTATGCTGTTGCTAAGGCTTAATTTCTATGAAGGAGATTTCCTACAACTATGAAGTTTGCTCTGGAGGAACAGTCTTTTTTAGACTGTTCCTCCAGAGCAAATTTCATAGTTGTAGAGAATCTCCTTCATAGAAATGTAGCCTTAGCAACAGCCTAGCAACCACTTAAGATGTTTTATAATTACAGCATAAAATCAAATCAATTGGCCACTTGATTAAGATCCTGCATATAATACTTCATGAACTGTATTGCAAATTCACCGTTCCAAAGCCACGCCTACATTAAACAGGTATGCATCTATTCATTACTATAAAGTAATATCATGGACTTACTGTGGGACATTCAGTATGTGCAAAGTTATTTGTGGGGCTATGTCAAACGCTAAGTTGTCGTTGCATCAGTCAGTTATACATTATCAGGTGATTTTTAAGTGACATTCTAGGTGTTGCTCGGAAAGGTGTATGGTACAGCACACATGTGTTTGACTGCATACTGCTGACCTATTCAAGGACCTGCCATAATATAGTAAAGTCTATTTCAGAAAATAAATTGGCAGAATGATGAAACAGGTTCTAAGTATATTTAAATAAAACAAAGAACGAATAAATACCATAAAAAGGCTACAGGGTAAACTGTTTTAAACCATGTGGTCATCACTGGTCATGCGACAGTATGCCCATAATTATCCAACAAATCAATCTAAAGAACATGAATGGGTATACTGTTAGGGAAAGCAACTCTGCCATTTTCATTTTTGTCTCCCTTTCCTATGGGGGTAAGCTTTCAAAGGAAAAATTTTGCTCATCTAAGAGCAAATTCTTTTCTTTCAGAGCATACCCACTTTTGGAAGGACTCTGTCCCTCAGGAAAGCAAACAGGAAGTCATACAATTGTTCCCTTTTGTGAAAATGGCAGAAAAAACGTGGAAGTGTATCCATTCATCTTAAAATCTAGACAAACTTTATGAAGTTTCAGACCTGATTTAAAACTATACCTGGACTGTCAAACTCTGGTACCACTCTTATACCTCGTAGTCTAGCATGCTCTATTATTTGTTTAACATCAGCTTGTGTATAAACATGGGTAACAGGATCATAGGCACCCTAAGAAAACAAGAAACAATGATACATTATAATATTCAACATGAAGATTCTGTGGTCTTAAGATGATACTTTATAAAGTGCTTAAAACGAAAACAGTTGAATTTGCGAACAGCATAAATCCAGGTGAGGGAGTTCATACTGTTGCCCTCTAGTCTCTGAATTATCAGTATGATATAGCTTCGACCAAACATGTTTTGAAATTTTACTGACCTAAAAAATTTTTTTGTCTGCTTCTTAAGCACTTTAAGGGATAATACCACAGTCAGAATATATTTGATGATTTTAATACTAACCCTCCTATATGCCATAAGGGACTCTACTAGCTTCAAATTCAAACACGTTGCATAACTGTAATTGTTTTAATCACAGAGAACAGTATCCTTAGATTGTTGCATAAGTATTAAACTGTTGGGCTCTTCTTTGGGCAGTCTGATTTGAGACTACACACTGTCTTCTATGGAACTTCTGTTCCAGGACCAGCCTTAAAAAGTTGCAAGTTTGCTGTCCCCCATCCCTAGCTGATTTGAATAGGTTGATTGGTTGGTGTTTCATTTTTTTTTTTTTTTTTGGGGTAAGAATACCTGTTGTTTTGACAGAGTTCAACAATGACTCTTTGAACTTTGAGATACAGTAGTGAGCCTCTAGACTGAACACTGTCACAAGAAAAAAAATGTGCTCATTGCACCAGGGAATAGCAAAGAGGCTGATTAACCTGCAAATAAGTCACCAGTCTATCCATTTTAATATAGTTCCTGAGAATAACAAAGACCTTACTCAAGCTGTGTGGATGCCCTGACTGATCAGAGGATATGTGATATGTAAATGTCCGAAGGCTCTTTTTTTTGTGACACTAACAAAAAGTGACACTAAATAAAACTTCAACTTGCTACCAGCAGAGACCTATATAGATAGATGAATCTATATAGGTCACTGCTATCAGAGAATATCACTCAAGTGACCTTGTAGAAAGATATTTTATAGCTGAAAAACTTTTCTTATGGCACTAAATATTCCCATCACAGCAGCTTAGTCTCCACCATCTTCTTATGATAGACATGGGCTGATTAGCTGTACATGTGTGCAGATTTACTAGTTTGAACATTGTAAGTTCATCTTACAGCATGTAAGGTGAAAGTTTGTGAAAAACGATGACGTATAATAGGTCTCTGTAACATGTACCTACTGTATTGAACTTTATTTTCTTATTCTTAAAAGATTTAGTGGTCTGAACATTTTCAGTTCACCTTACGCCATGTAAGGCCAAGTTTTGACAAATGACCAAGTATAATTGGCCTCTGTGACTGTACAGAACTTTTTTTTAATTTACAGCTTTATGTGTGAATTAGAATGATGCTGGTAAGTGGGTAAGTGTGTGCATCTACACAGTCTAATCAGAGTCATTCTTGTTTGTATGAACAATCCATAAAAATGCTGAAGATTCAGCATCTAGATTCTTGGGATGGTTTTGAAAGACAGATCTAGATTCTTGGGATTGTTTTGGAAGACAGATCTAGATTTTGGGGATTGTTTTGGAAGACTGATCTAGATTCTGGGGATTGTTTTGGAAGACAGATCTAGATTTTGGGAATTGTTTTGGAAGACAGATCTAGATTCTTGGGATTGTTTTGGAAGACTGATCTAGATTCTTGGGATTGTTTTGGAAGAAGATCTAGATTCTTGGGATTATTTTGGAAGACAGATCTAGATTCTTGGGATTGTTTTGGAAGACAGATCTAGATTCTTGGGATTGTTTTGGAAGACAGATCTAGATTTTGGGGATTGTTTTGGAAGACATATCTAGATTTTGGGGATTGTTTTGGAAGACTGATCTAGATTTTGGGGATTGTTTTGGAAGACAGATCTAGATTTTGGGGATTGTTTTGGAAGCAAAACCCCATCTTATAGCTGAATGCCACACAACTGACATATATTTGCAGTAATTTTGGAGAGAGAAATGCTGGGCCGTATTTATAAAACGACTTAAGTCGTTGCTATGCTGTTGCTAAGGCTAAATTTCTAAGACGGAGATTCCCTACAACTACGAAATTTGCTCTGGAGGAACAGTCTAAAAAGACTGTTCCTCCAGAGCAAATTACATAGTTATAGGGAATCTCCTTCAGAGAAATGTCACCTTAGCAACAGCATAGCAACCACTTAAGTCGTTTTATAAATACGGCCCCTGGTCTGATAACCCAATGAATACTTTGAGAATAAGTACAGCAAACTTGATAAACCAACTTTTCTGCAGTGCTCCAGATAAGAAGGGGTAACAGAGATAATTTAAGGATAATTTTGCATATTTCTCCATAAAAACATATATTGTGACCATCATTAGAACCGTCTCACCAAGATGGTTCTAATGAGTGGTCACAACATATGTTTTCATTAAGAAATAAGAAAAATTATCTTCAAATTATCCTCATTACCCCCTCTTATCTGGAGCTCTGTTTTCTGTTGATCAGTTATTATTTGTATCTGCAACTAACAAAAAGTGAGACACAGCTATTAATTTTCTGGCGCTGAAAGAAAACTTTTCTTAGTTGGTTCTGTTTCTGTGACTCACTAGATTAGATCTCTATCTGTGATAATGATACAGGGTTCCAAAATTTTTAAAAGATAATTCTTACCTCCAAACTCATATTAGGAAAAGCACCACTTTCATATGGAAAAGACTGATCATCAACTATATGCCAGTGAAACACGTTAAACTTGTTCTGAGCCATCAGGTCCTGAAATAAAGGTAAGACATGGAAAACTACAAGCAGGTTTTCCTAAAATCATCATTGTGTTAATTGCTGATATTTATTTAGAATTTATATAGAGAAGCAAACATGTATTGTGCTTTTTCATCATATTTGGCATTGGTTGAAATGAAAATCTATGTACTGTATTGATAGTCAGGAGCCTAGTAGCTCAGTTGGTAAAGCACTGGCCTACTGATCTTGGGGACCTAGGTTCGAGCCCCTCTTGAGGTGAGAATCTTTCCTACTGTAAATGGGGTTCCACTGCACTCAGCCTTTCATAATCACCCTTCCATCATCCTGATATGACTGAAGTACTGTTTAAAAGGACGTGAAATTGCAGGTCATCCATTGATAGGCCATCCATGTGAAAAGCCAAATAGCACACAAAGGCTTAGGACATACACAAACAACACTAACTCAGAATAGAATCTGCTCTAACTGTTTTGGGGATTGCTGTTTGCAAATACCCAACAAACACTTTTTGCATTGCAGTGGCTTATCCTAATGTGCTTAAATATTGGGACACCTGGAAACCATTAATTTTCCATTTGGCTGTGCTAATGCAGACTTACCTGAGTGTATGTACATGTCTTAAATCTTTTTTACTAGCTGTGGGCACAGGTAGACCTCATACATCAGGATGCCTTGAAGACAATACATGCTCACCCACGAAAATTTAAAGGCTTTTAAACATTTACCCATTTAAAGTTAAGGATGAAACCTTCCTGTATGATACAGTCAACCCGCTTTACAACGGCACTCATTACAACAGCAAATTCTTTATAACGTCATTCTGATTTGCATAGAATGGCTAGATTGTTCTAAATATGCATTCTTTACAACAGCAAATTCAGTTTAACGTCAAAATTTTTGGGAACAAATGCCCTCGTTGTAACGAGGGTCCATTGTAATGAATAAATGTATCAACTGCCACATCAAACATTTTTTTTCTGAAAAAAAAAACATTTAACATCAGACTACTCCCTAAAGCCCTAGGATTTCAAGATGATAACTGACACCTCATATGTGGAGCTCAGGACCCAGTTGTTAAAAACTAATGACGTTGTTAGTTAACGAGATGTTAAATTTTCAACCATATAATACGTAGAAACACTGCCATTTTTTGCTGAAAAGATGTGAGGAGCTTTTGCAGTGCAAAAGCTTCTCACATTTTTCCACAAAAAATAAGAACCCACTTGATTTTATGAGTACTAGAAGAGTTATATAACAAATCACTGACTGGTTGTTTTCATTAAGCTAATGATGCTTTGAAAAACCGGGCCCTGATCCTTATACCTAACTTACCAAATTTTGCTTGAGTACCCGACCAGATACATAGTGCCTGGAGGTGTCTAGTAATAGCCCTCTGTGCTTGAATCTTGGTGAGTCTGTTATCTGAGTGGCATTTATCATAAACTGAAATATACATGAATGGAAACTGGTTACTGTTAAACTGATTATGGTCATAGTGAGAGCAGAGCTTCAGTTTTTGAAGATAATTAGTATTCAATTTCCTCAAGTTAAACATGTGTTAAGACCCCTCAGAAGAACTCCCTTCACAAGGCAGTTGAGGTGTCACAACTTATGTTTCAACAATTAATGTAAGAACAGATATTATCTCAAAATTATGTTCAAAGCCCACCCTTTTCTGGACCTGTGGGTGACAGTTTCCTTGTAGACAATGTGCACAGCAAAGCTGCTGATCAATCTTCACCGTCCAATACAGTGATTCCCCAAGATACAAAGACTTTAGTGACTGCACTGATCAGACTGTGTAAATTTGTCAACTGATTGGTCATGCATGCATCTTACATGCAACTTATAGCTGCAAGACACTGTATGCCATGATGGATTTGACCTCATGTATATGCCATTCATTATTCTTATATGGAAAAGATGACCACTATAGATGCAAGCAAATTTCATACCTCGCCAGTCTTGGCTTGGCGCACAAGTTGACTGAAGGTCTCCAGTCCCCGCAGGGCACCCCATACTTCATTAGCTGTGATAGAAGCACCAGCGCTGGATACCGAAAGTGTGTCTGGAAAATATTGTTCAAAATAAGGTGTATAGATACTGTATTTATTCAGCAGCTGTAAGACAAAAGGTTTCCCTTCCAAAATGACCCTTCCAAAATTACCCCTTACATGTTTATCTATATCAGTCTTGTGTAATTAACCCTTAATGCGCCAAGAAGAAGACGCCAAAATTTACGTCTGCAGAATTTCAAATAATGTTTCGTCCAAGGTATATCATATTGAGAATTCAAAGACTAGAGGGCAAACAGCGTAGATCCAGGTGAGGTGGCTCATTATGAGCCACCTCATCTGGATCTACACTATTTGCAATTTTAACTATTTTCATTTTTGGCGCTTTAAGGGTTAAGTTATTTAGATGGATTTTCTCTTCAAAAATAATCCAAAAATCTAGTTCCATCTTGTAAGATGGCTCTAGATCTTTGAGATTGTTTAGGAAAAGAAAAAACCCATCTTACAACTGAACCAATACGGCAAGGTGTAAAGATGAACTCCATGGTTTGAGTGCCATTTTTACATGGCCAATGCCCAGGCTGATATGATTCTTTGCTGGGCGCACATGGCATTTAGTTGTTTTTGATGTTGTGGCTCTTTTATTCCCTGGAAAGTGAATTATTTTTGCTAGGGGGCCTATTTCAAAGGAAAGAATTTGTTCTCCATAGTCATAGAGACCAAACACTTTCCTTTAAGAGCAGCTCCCTGTGAGAAATAGTTCAGGCAAAGTTATAAAACTTTTTTTCATGCTCAACTCAGCTGATCAAGAAAATTCAAACCCATATCAAATAAATCCTATGCAGTTTGCAGAGAAATTTACTGTTTCTAGTGCTGCTTCTCACATACTCTCTCTATCTGGGACACATAAAACAGGTTTGATTTCGTATTTTGAATTTTATTCAAAATTTAAAGTTGAGAACAATCTCAGCTGAGCATAAAAAAAAGTTTTATAACCTCTGTGCCAGGTATCTCGTTGGGTTTAGCAATGGCCTGCTGATCTAGCAGTCCTGGGTTCGATTCCCGCTGGATCGAGGCAGAAATCTTGTCAACAATAAACAGAGTTCCACTGTACACAGCCTTTCATTATCACCCTCCCATTGTCCTTATATGACTGAAATGCTGTTAAAAAGGATGTAAAATAGCAAGACATCCACCCATCCCTCTGAGAAAAGGAGGCAAGTTGCCAACTATTTCCATATCAGCCATATTTTAAGGTGAAAGATGCACTTTCAGAGGCAACAAGTGTGCCATTTTCATTTTTGCCTCCCTTCTCAACAGCCCTTAAAGGTTGGAATTTCGCTACTCTAGGAGCAAATTCTTTGATAGAAACCCATTTTGGAAGGACAACCTTATCCACGGAAGCAAACAATAAGTTGAAAAGGTGTCCGCATTCACCTCAAGAAGAGTTCTGAGCAAGCTGGAAGTCTGGGAGCTGCAATTATTCTAAATATTTGGACACCTTACTTCAATCATCGTACAGTTTAACCAACTGGACCATTAGTTCAAACTAATGACATCATTAGTTACAGAGATGTTAAATTTTCGAAAATATACATCAAAAAGGATGCTTTTTTGCCGAAAAAAATAAGAGGAGCAAAAACTCATCACAATTTTTCAGCAAAAATTTTCTTCAATTGATTTTGTAAGTACTGTGACGATAAATGAATCTTAGACTAACAACTTCCTTCAGCTAACAATGCTTTAAACAACCAAGCCCTGTACAAAAATGTGCCCTATGGCAAACTAAGCAAACCAATAAAAATTTTCTAACTTTTGATTTTTGGATATCCATAAATCAGTTTTTGGATGTCCATAAATAAGTGTGAAAATTTGATATTTTTAATTTGATTATTAAGGACATCCAAAAATCGAATTTTGGATAATCAAATTATGGATATCCAAAAAAAAAAAAAAATTGGATATCTTTAATTCAATTTGTGGATATCCATAAATAGATTTTGCATATCCATAAATTGATTTTTCGATATCCATAAAATATTATGAATATCAAAAAATGAATAATGGATATCTAAAAATTAATTAATGATATCTAAAACTGAATAATGAATATCCATAAATCAATTTTATGGATATCCATAAATTGAATTATGAATATCCAGAGATATATAGAGATATCCATTATTGGATTTTAGGATATCCAAAAATCTGCTTTAATTCAAAATGTCCATAAATTGATGGATATCTATAAATTATATTATGGATATCCATATATCTAATTATGAATATCCATATATCAAATTATGGATATCCATAAATCAAATTACAGATATCTATAACAGGATTTCAGGATATCCAAAAGTCTGCTGTAACTCACAATATCCATTAACTGAGCTATGGATAATCCATAATTCAATTAGGGATATCCATCAATTGAATTATGGACACCCATTAATTGAATTATGGATATCCAACATTATGCTGTATTTCTGGGTATCCATAAATTGATTAATGGATATCTAAAACTTGATTAATGGACATCAATAAATAGGGAACAGATAGTAAAAGGCACCCCATATAAATTGAATAATGAATATACAAAAATCAAGCGGAATGGTGTATATCCATAAACTGAATAAAATTATCCAAAGAACATATTTGGATATCCTTAATCAAATTATGGATATCCAAAAATCAGGTTTATATTAGATATCTTAAAATCAAATTTTGGATATTCAAAAATTATTGAGAATTCAAAGACTAGAGGGCAAACAGCGTAGATCCAGATTAAAAAATTATTGAGAATTCAAAGACTAGAGGGCAAGCAGCGTAGATCCAGGTGAGATGGCTCTATATTTTCATTTGTGGCGCTTTAAGGATTAAGTTATTTAGATGGATTTTCTGTTCAAAAATAATCCCAAAAATGTAGTTCTATCTCGTAAGATGGATCTATATCTCTGGGATTGTTTAAGAGAAGAAAAATCCCATCTAACAACTGAACTTATACGGTAAGGTGTAAAGATGAACTCCATGGTTTGAGCACCATTTTTACATGGCCAATGCCCAGGCTGATATTATTCTTTGCTGGGTGCACATGGCATTTAGTTGTTTTTGATGTTGTGGCTCTTTTATTTCCTGGAAAGTGAATTCCTTTTGCTAGGGGACCTATTTCAAAGGAAAGAATTTGTTCTCCATAGTCATAGAGACCAAACCATTTCCTTTAAGAGTAGCTCCCTGTGAGAAATAGTTCAGGCAAAGTTATAAAGCTTTTTTTCATGCTCAACTCAGCCGAGCAAGAAAATTCAAACCCATATCAAATAAATCCTATGCAGTTTGCAGAAGAATTTATTGTTTCTAGTGCTGCTTCTCACATACTCTCTCTATCTGGGACACATAAAACAGGTTTGATTTCGTATTTTGAATTTTATTCAAAATTTAAAGTTGAGAACAATCTCAGCTGAGCATAAAAAAAGTTTTATAACCTCTGTGCCAGGTATCTCGTTGGGTTTAGCAATGGCCTGCTGATCTAGTAGTCCTGGGTTCGATTCCGCTGGATCGAGGCAGAAATCTTGTCAACAATAAACAGAGTTCCACTGTACACAGCCTTTCATTATCACCCTCCCATTGTCCTTATATGACTGAAATGCTGTTAAAAAGGATGTAAAATAGCAAGACATCCACCCATCCCTCTGAGAAAAGGAGGCAAGTTGCCAACTATTTCCATATCAGCCATATTTTAAGGTGAAAGATGCACTTTCAGAGGCAACAAGTGTGCCATTTTCATTTTTGCCTCCCTTCTCAACAGCCCTTAAAGGTTGGAATTTCGCTACTCTAGGAGAAAGTCATGTGACTTTTTAAAAAGCTACTCTAGGAGCAAATTCTTTGATAGAAACCCATTTTGGAAGGACAACCTTATCCACGGAAGCAAACAATAAGTTGAAAAGGTGTCCACATTCACCTCAAGAAGAGTTCTGAGCAAGCTGGAAGTCTGGGAGCTGCAATTATTCTAAATATTTGGACACCTTACTTCAATCATCGTACAGTTTAACCAACTGGACCATTAGTTCAAACTAATGACATCATTAGTTACAGAGATGTTAAATTTTCGAAAATATACATCAAAAAGGATGCTTTTTTGCCGAAAAAAATAAGAGGAGCAAAAACTCATCACAATTTTTCAGCAAAAATTTTCTTCAATTGATTTTGTAAGTACTGTGACGATAAATGAATCTTAGACTAACAACTTCCTTCAGCTAACAATGCTTTAAACAACCAAGCCCTGTACAAAAATGTGCCCTATGGCAAACTAAGCAAACCAATAAAAATTTTCTAACTTTTGATTTTTGGATATCCATAAATCAGTTTTTGGATGTCCATAAATAAGTGTGAAAATTTGATATTTTTAATTTGATTATTAAGGACATCCAAAAATCGAATTATGGATAATCAAATTATGGATATCCAAAAAAAAATAAAAAAAATTGGATATCTTTAATTCAATTTGTGGATATCCATAAATAGATTTTGCATATCCATAAATTGATTTTTCGATATCCATAAGGGACGAGTCATTTATTATCAGGTGGGGGGGCCGGGTACATTTAGGGGGGGTCGGAATTTTTTTTTGAGATGTGCTGGGGGGGTCGGAAATAAAAAAGCCATGGAGTAGGGGGGGTCATATATTTTATTAGGCGTATTGGGGGGGGTCAGAATTCTTCCATTGGTCTCGATTTTTAAAAAATCTGTCAGCTTCTGGGGGGCAAAGCCCCCAGACCCCCCATTACTCTTATCATTTCAAACTCTATTCTTTCAAATTTAAAAATGTAAGGGCATTTATGGAAATGACACACAATACTTGGACAGCTTCTGTCCCAAAAATAGGTCTTTTTATTAGCTTGCTAGTAGAACAGTCAACAATTGTCTATAAAATCTTGTCGAGAAAATGTTTAATTCTCAATTAAATTTAATGTCTGTGTTTGCTATACCAGCTTGTCACCAGCAAAGCTACTGTGGCTTCTGCAGGGCTGCGCCCCCAGACCCCCATCTCCCCATTACTATTATTACAACAGTATCTGCATAATTAATGAACATGTCAGAATAAGTAAATGTTCTTTGTGTTTCATACAGGTTTTGATTGAGATTAGTCTGACATAAATAGGTAAAATGGTGTGTGTGTGAAGGGTAGCTGGGATGAGAGGTGGGATAGGGGGGGTCATAAACTTTTTTTTCACCAGTCTGGGGGGGGGGTCGGAAAAAAAATACTGGTGAGACTGGGGGGGTCGGAAAAATTTTGGTGAATCATATGAAAATGTACCCGGCCCCCCCACCTGATTATAAATGACTCGTCCCTAAAATATTATGAATATCAAAAAATGAATAATGGATATCTAAAAATTAATTAATGATATCTAAAACTGAATAATGAATATCCATAAATCAATTTTATGGATATCCATAAATTGAATTATGAATATCCAGAGATATATAGAGATATCCATTATTGGATTTTAGGATATCCAAAAATCTGCTTTAATTCAAAATGTCCATAAATTGATGGATATCCATAAATTATATTATGGATATCCATATATCTAATTATGAATATCCATATATCAAATTATGGATATCCATAAATCAAATTACAGATATCTATAATAGGATTTCAGGATATCCAAAAGTCTGCTGTAACTCACAATATCCATTAACTGAGTTATGGATAATCCATAATTCAATTAGGGATATCCATCAATTGAATTATGGACACCCATTAATTGAATTATGGATATCCAACATTATGCTGTATTTCTGGATATCCATAAATTGATTAATGGATATCTAAAACTTGATTAATGGACATCAATAAATAGGGAACAGATAGTAAAAGGCACCCCATATAAATTGAATAATGAATACACAAAAATCAAGCGGAATGGTGTATATCCATAAACTGAATTATAATTATCCAAAGAACATATTTGGATATCCTTAATCAAATTATGGATATCCAAAAATCAGGTTTATATTAGATATCTTAAAATCAAATTTTGGATATTCAAAAATCAAACTGAAGGTATAAAATGCTACTTTTCTTTTTTATTCAAGTATAAATGGATATTAATAACTTAAATTTTGGATATCCATATTAAATTCATTTTATAGATGTCCAATATTCAGCTTGAATTCTGGATATCCAGATAGTTTATATTTCTGATATCCATAATCAATACAAATATTGGTTTTCCTTTATCAAACTATGTATATCCAAAAATCAGAGTATGGATATGGATATCCAAAAATGAATATAGAATATCCACAAAAATCAAATATTGGACATACATAATTTAATCTTTGGATATCCAAAAATCAAAATTATGGCTATCCAAAACAATTTTAGGGTATCCTTTTAATATCTATATTTTTGGATAATTATAAATCAAATTTCCGATATCCAAAATTAAAAAAAGGAAATATACAGTAAAATGGTGCCCCATACAATGTCCACCAAACTATAGTATACACTTACAAGATTCATCAGACTCAAGTGCAGGGAATTCCCCAGTCACACAAGCTTTCTGTACATTGAAAGTCAAAGAAGATAAATCCCCAGCTTTAACCCTGTATGGCTTAAACTTTAAAACTTCATCTTCAGGTTCTGGTCGAGGCCCAAATATCATTTTCCGATAGCGAACAAAGGCGTCCTGGAGAATGTCACATCTTTTCGGATCCAAAAACACAAAACTAGCAGCATCGACAGCGAATATCTGTGATGTTGACACCATTTGCTTTGGTGCAGGCCATGGCTGTCCAACTGATGGGGTCACAGACACAGTACGTGGCCTATACCCTTCTTGGTAATTGCAATATACATAGGAAAATAAAACCAATAATACGCCAACTCTTCCTGATACTTCTGCCATCTTGTCCAGGAGAAAGTCATGTGACTTTGAACATGTGACAAGATAAGCTACAGTGCATTGCTATAAGTAAAGTTGCGCTGTATATTGTAGCCCAAAAAATATTGTCTACTACTAATACTAATACTACTGTTCTAGTACATATAGTAGTAATATCAGTTGTAATGGTAGTAGTAGCAGTAGTAGTGGTGATCATAGTAGTAATGTTAGCCTTGAATAGTAGTAGTAATAATTAGGAGGTTCGCAGAAAGATCCAAGCAGCCATTGGAGAATATGATGAACTCCTGACGCTGGTCAAGAAACGGGAAATAAGATGGTCTGGCCACGTCTGAAGGTCTTCTGGTTTAGCAAAGACGATTCTACAGGGCACAGCGAAAAGAAAAAGAAGAAGAGGTAGGCAGAAGAAGAGGTGGGAAGATAATATCAAGGAGTGGACAGGAATGGATTTTGCTAGCTCAACTAGGGCAGCTGAAAACAGGACAAGGTGGAGATTGGGATTGTTTCAAAGTCATCTGTGGTGCCCCAACGACCTAGTAAGGTTATGGGATAGAATAGAACATTACTGCTACTACTGCAACTTCTACTATTACTACTTCTACTATTACATCTACTACTACTAGCTATACTACTACTGCTACTAGTAATAGAACCACTACTACTTCTGCTCTGCCATTACTACTACTACTACCACTACTATATGCTGTAAAACATATGTTATATGATAAATAATTGAATGTATATTTTTATAATTTTTTCAGCGACAACAACAACAGCTACTACTACTACATGCTAAACAAGATTTCTAATATGATATATATCTCATATAGTTTTATAATTATACAATTTTACAATAACAACTACTGATACTACTACCACTGCTGCAAATGCTGCTTCTACTACTAATTCTATTTGCTATACTAAATATCTAATATGATATGTAAGATATTTCATATAATTTAATGAGCAAATCAGAAATCTACCCCTTTGTTTAAGCAGTTCAGCAACATGTTTTCAGTGGAAAATCTAATAAATATAAAAAATTATTAGTTTTATATTTGAAAACCTCAATTTATAGCTAATCCACTTGTCTGTCGTCTGCCAACATTGCTTTCTGGTTTGCTTTGTAATGAAATATAGAAAATAGGTTAAAAAAAGAGAGAAAAAAAAGCACATAGATGTTGCTGTTGTTGCAGCTGAATGACCAACTATCTGTGAAAGAGCTGCTTATCAGGTTTACCACGCGTGTCTCTTGTGAATTTCAGTTCAGTTCAATTCTCCTAACGACGTTCCCCAAGTGGCTCAGCGGTAACCATAGTTGCACGCACTTGGTGCCGTGTGTCCGTCCAAATCTTGTCTCTTGTGAACTTTTGTCAATTTATTTATATAGTTAATACATGTTTGGTTTTGAGGGCGGGATATGGGATCTGATTGTATTAGTTCCTGACCATTGCCTATCTGTTTACTTTACAGCATATTGTATGGCCTCTCTGGTCTATTATTATTATCACTGACCAGAGATGCATTTTCCAATGATAAATATTACGTGTGGTTCTTAAAGGCTCCATAGTCCTATCAGTGTAAAACACGTCCAAACACAAATCATTATAAAACGCCTTTCAACCTTCACGAGTGATGATAAAATGTAGGTTGGTGTGCATAAATTGATCAAAATAGTTGGCAAAAAGTATGGGAAACAGGTTTTTGAAAAACTATAAATCGCTCAACAAAATATGATTTTCCTTTTCTGGTTTGCGGTTGAGTGATGCAATATAAACGAAAGCGCCACAATGAATGGGGCCCCACTCTTGTACATTTTTTTACCATTTTATTCAAGGACCTGAAATCGAAAGTAGGTCATTTTAGTTGCCAACTAAAATGACCCAAATAAATTTTAAAAGTCTTTTTATGTGAAAGTCATGGATGTTTTATTTGTTTTAAGTTAGCCGATCGCGGTCATTTACAATGAAGAAACTATGATGTGAAGCTTGCGGCGATACCTCGCGATGAAATTTTTCATGTTTATAGAGCAATAGGGCCTTTAAAGAACGAGTCATTTATTATCAGGTGTGTGTGTGTGGGGGGGGGGGGGGGGGGCTGGTACATTTAGGGGGGTCGGAATTTTTTGGGTGATGTACTGGGGGGAGGGGGGTCAAAATTCAATAAGCCTCAGAGCAGGGGGGGGGGGGTCATATATTTTATTAGGCATATTGGGGGATCAGAATTCTTTCATCAGTCTTCATTTTTAGAAATGTCTCAGTTTCTGGGGGCGAAGCCCCCCCCCCCCCCCCCAGACCCCCATTACTCCTAATATTTCAGACTCTTTTCTTTCAACTTGAAAACTTAAAAGACATTTGGTTTAAACTTTATTTCTTTCGTATAACAAACAAACATTCAATGGACATTATGAAATAAATACATATATTATACAAAAGGGATCCAGAAGGAAGTCAAGAGACTTATTTGAATCTGTATCCCTCAATAATACAATAACACAGAATATATATACTATCTATCGTGTTTGTCGACTGAATTTACTTGTCTATTTTAACATATATATTGTCTCGGTATCTATGTTTATATATGCATACCCACATGCGGGGGCACCACAAAGTGTATTGATGCTCCCGCATGTGGATACACACATTTTGGTTTTTGCTATAATAGATGAAAAAGAAAGAAAGAAAGATTGTTACCAGTGTTTTACAAAGACATTTATGATAAAGGCACACAAAACTTGGGCAGCTTTATATAAAAACAGATCTTTTCATCCATTTCCTAGAAGAACAGTATGAAAGTGTCTATAAAATCGTGTCGAGTAGATGGTTTTGTTCGCAATTAAATATAGTGCTGCATTTGTAATATCAGCTCTCCAGGTGCCTTTTCATCACCAAAACTACTGTGGCTTCTGGAGGCTGCGTCCCCAGACCCCCGCCCCGCCAGAAGCCCAATTAATATTATTAACAGTTAAACATATTTCTGGATGTCATTAGCAGAAGAAAGTGCAAGGAATGTAGACAGAGTTTAAAATTCTATAACTAATTAGCCGGTTAAAGTAAGAAAATGTTCTTTGTGTTTCATACAGGTTTTGACTGAGGTCAGTGTGACATAATATGGTGTGTGTGTGTGTGTGTGTGTGTGTGTGTGTGTGCGTGTGTGTGAAGGGTAGCTGGGATGGGGGTCATAATTTTTTTTCACCTATCGGGGGGGGGGGGGGGGGGTCGGAAAAATAATTCTGGTGAGACTGGGGGGGGGGGGGGGGTAGGAGGGGTGTTGGGGATCGGAAAAATTTTGGTGAACCATAATATAAAAATGTACTCGCCCCCCCCCCCCCCACTCCCCCACCTGATAATAAATGACTCGTCCTTAACATATTAAGGCAGTCTGATTCTGAAGATCATCTGCCAAGACATATCACAACACTGATGTCACTACAACTCAGATTATTTATTTCCTTCGATTTTATCTTCTATTTCTTTGTATTTATTTATTCATCTTTTTGTAGGTCATTACTGCACAGAGGTGTCCACACAGTGAGTGCCTACACCACAGAGCCAGAAAAAAATGGGTATCTATAAAACTAGAAACGAACCCAAAATGGAACGAAACGAAACGCAACGAAACGAAACGAAACGGAACGCAACGAAACGAAACAAACCGCAACGGAACGAAACAAAACAAAACGCAACGAAACGAAATAGAAATCAATTGAAGCAAAATAAATCTGAAATCTAACAGCACAACATACATTTATATTTAAAATCCCTATATACCAATGCAGTAACAGTTACCCCCGACTATCACCTTTTAACTACAATTTCCAGCTTTAATAAAGTAGAACATAAGTCTCCTGTTGTGACTTTGCCAGCACAGCAAGGGCAACTGAAGGCCAAAGACTCTGTCAGTAGTGCCCAAGCAACCTTCAAAGGTTATGGGATACACTAGACTACCCACTAGACTAGAATGGATGTTAGTCTGTTGGCAAATAAAGGCGGGACGGAAACGGGACGCGATAAAGTGGTGGAGAGGGGGTGAGGGGTGGAACCACTTTTAAACCTCAATATATATTGTTTTAAGGTGGTGATTTGTGGTATATATAAAAATCTCAATAAAACCATAAAAAAGTATCGTATCTCCTTGAAAGTTACCAGACTTCTTATTTTTGTTGTTCTCTACAGTTTAGAATACAAAATAGAGGGACATGCTGTTTAGAAAAGTGTTTTTATATGAAAAGATCAAAGGGTAATTTTGTGCGAATAAATCTAAAAAATGACCATCATTATTGAAAACGTAACTAGGTCTGAACTTAAATTAATCCATTAAAAAGAGCGTCCTAGCAATTATTTGTTCCAACTCTTTCTCAAATTGTAAGGTAGGCCAGCTAAAACCAGTAGCTTTTTCTCAAATGTCTGACCATGTATATAAGTGCATGTATAGTGATTGCATTCATTAATACAGGTAGGTCAGTTATACCTATATCATACTCACAGTATAAATATTACATTACAATGACCAAACCAGGCGTGTTATTGTAATTATTCAACCTCGAAAATCATGAAAATAGACTCTACTGTGTATTTTAAGACAAATAATTTGAACACAGGCCACACCTTTTTTTTATCTGCTCAGCCTGATAACGCGCAGCAAAAATGGAAAAAATAATTGCTAGGACGCTCTTCATAATACATTAATTTAAGTTCAGACCTAGTTACATTTTCAATAATGATGGTCATTTTTTAGATTTATTCGCACAAAATTACCCTTTGATCTTTCCTTATATAAATCCCTTTTAACATCAATAAGTCCTGCATTTTGGGATTCTGAATTGTGAGAAACAATATAAAGAAGGCATCTGCTAAGTTTCGGGAAGATCCGTTGTATTTTCAGCATTTTATGCAGATTTTTGTCTTTACCCCAAATCAGTGATAATCACCACCTTAAGAAAAAAAAATGCGGTTGAAGAGAAGATAAATTTCAAAACGTCACACTCTGCCTCTTGCCTGTACATTTAAGGTTCATTTGGTGGTTTTTAAGAGGACATGAAATTTGGGTACGGGTATGTGGCAGTGGGATCCCGAACATGACAACAGTGAAACCAAGGGAAGGATAACTTAAGTTTCTGGGAACCAGGGAACATTTTCTGAAATCATTATAGTTCGAGAAAAGCAAAGACAATTTTTTTTTTCTGCGCAGCATAAAATAATTGTTGGGGACCAAGTCAAGGACACTATTTCAGGAACCTGGATCATATGTATGTAGCTGGTAGCCCGAAAAATGTCGAAAAGCTCATACGGCACTCCACAACAAAAAAAAAGTAAAAACAAATATTATTTATTTTTAAATAACAATCAAAAATTATGAAAATAATAAAGAAAATGCCCAGACCAAAACACCCTAAGACCAAATCAGACCCCAAAATCGTATGTAAGTTTATGAAATTAAACAATTCAGCCTAATATCTGTCTAAAAGTTAATGTATATTCAATTGATATCTTTCTGTGTACATATGTAAAAAGTTGTATTTTTTTTAATGTTGTATTGTTTTTATGTTGTTGTTATAGAGGGCCAACTGGTAGACTGGCTATTGCAGCCAAAGGTGCACCCTCTTTAAACATTGTATAAATAAATAAATAAAAATAAATAAATATTTGATCTAAAAAATACCCAGTAACTTGGTTACTTCAATATAGCAAAGTAAATGGATAAATTGGTGCTTTTTTAGTCTTCCCCTTGTGGTGTTGTTTTATCATGATACTTTCAGATTTTGTTCCATTTTGTTTTATTTCTATTTCGTTTCGTTTCGTTCCGTTCCGTTGCGTTTTGTTTCGTTTCGTTGCGTTGCGTTCCGTTTCGTTTCGTTTCGTTTCGTTCCGTTTTGGTTCCGTTTCTAGTTTTCTAGGGACCCGAAAAAAATCACATATGAGCACTTACTGTAGTTCACCTCAAGGGGAGTCACTCGTCAATAAAAATATCACCTCCCTATCAAAGAGTATCTATTTCCCGCAAAAATTTGACAGGTGGAGAAACCAGAAGTTGGTGCACCACATTTAGAAACAATCAAGTAAAACAGTACCAAAGTCCCTGATGTCTGAGTTTGCAACATTTTCGCGAGACAGAAAAGTGAAATTTTATTTACCAGAAGAAACTGAAGAGTCTTGTTCTATGCTGGGTGGCACAGCAGTGATTTTGCTCATGTCCTTGGTTCCAATCCCACTGACATTTTTCTTGAATACACAACAATGGATGCAGAACCCGCGTATGATACTTCTGATTGGAGCTATAGTGTTGTTTGTGATTTTCTTCCTACCTTATCTTTCACTGAGGAAGCTGAGAGACAGCGATCCAATTTTATATGGTTTGTATGCAATCTGATGACTTGAAACAGTCTCAAATAAAATTAGGACACTTTTTTTGTAGCAATGCTCTTTTTTGTAACTTTTTTTAACGGCATACTTTTTGTGAACAGCTCAAGATAGAGCTTGGCAATAACCAATATTGGCAACCCTTCAGTCTTATCTCATACTGTGCACGTTTACGTCAAGATAATTAAGTCTTGTAACTTCTCCTACTTCCAGTTGATGATAATAATAATAATAATAATAATAATAATCGACTTTATTTCTAGAGGGTGACACATTTAGCAAAAACTAATCTTCCATGAGGCCCTCACTAACTACAAATATGTACATACAGAAATTGAAAAAAAAAAAAAAAAAAAAAGACATAATGCATTATATCAGTGACCTATATATTAGAGTGACTCGCATCTCCAGTTAAATTTAGGTATTTTTCCAATAGACGCTTGTCGTGCCGCTGGACAGGTGAGTGGCTGAAAAAATCGATAATTCTATCGACCGCTTATTTCGCATCTAGAAATATTTTAATATTATCATTGTTTTATTTTATCTGTATAAATCATGTGTTCTTACAAACGTTTGCGTTAAATTGTGTACTCAATTTCCGAAATTTTGATACCAAACTTGCCAAGTTTTTATACGGTAGTTTTACTTGACGTAGTTAAAAAAAAAAAAGGGGGGCTGGAGGGCTTTTCAATATTAATACAGGAAACTTTTTTTTTTATTATGCATTTGGATTAGGATTTTGATCTTGACTCTCTCTTACTTAGGAGAATATGCATGCGTTGAAAATTGAAGTAAGTCAGTGACATAGGTTTTAATTAAGCTGAGTGGGTTGGAATTTCTATCAGAAATTATCAACGTGAATCGCCCATTTCATTAATGTTAAAGCCCCAGTCACACATTCACAGTTCAGGCTACGGTTTACCACGATTCACCACGGTTTGACCTAGACGACAAACCGGGGTGAACCGTAGAAAAATCCCGCATCACTACGGTTTGCCAGGGTTCCATTAGGGTTTCTCACGGTGTTTGTACGGTGTCTGTACGGATCATCTACGAATTCACGACGGTGCAAGGCGGCAGCACTACGGACAACAAGGGTATTTCACGGTCGCATTACGGAAACTTACGATGCTACTACGGTTCGATACAGTGCTATTACGACTCAAGCCGGTAGTGCCACGGCTCCTACGATTGTCTACGGTTTAACGGTGGTCATGATAATGATTTTTGTTGATGATGTTTAATTTATTTGTAGACAAGGAAAGTATTTTATCACATAATATAATACTAAATTTTTCGTAAAATGTGCAGCAAAATTTTGAAATTCGGTTGACAAATAAAAATTTTATTCTGAACATTAATTGTGAGTAGGTATTTTGCATTGACAAGGAAAGTAATCCAAGGTCATAAACTTTCGAGTCTGGGAAATTATTTCACTTGAATAAAAAGTGAGTTTTCGTAATGAAAAAATTACCACGGTTGTCCACGAATACCGACGGAAAGCCAGGGATAATCACGGATACACCTACGGTAGTGCTACGAACGAGCACGATTCTGTTACGGTTGCGCTACGGTTTAGGCCACACCCACAAGCCACCACGGTTCACCACGGAAGTTTTAAACAGTTTAAAACTTCCGTAGCGACTCCCGGATCACCACGGTTCTTCAAGTATCATTACGGAACACGACGGATGCATCTACGGTGCTACTACGAATAGGTAGGCTACGGTTTGTGAAACCGTGGTGAACCGTGGCCTGAACCGTGAATGTGTGACTGGGGCTTAACGTAATCAAATTACTATTCAACGTTAAGGTAAGCTTTTAATTTTATGATGATGTATTAAAATAGTAAGTTTTGTGATTATTTTGCTTGGTTTTGGGGGTTAATTTTAATTGATGTGACAATTCTTCAATGCATAACTAACCAACCCCCTGAACTCATTTTTGATGGCGAAAACTGTGAAAAACAAGTTTTATTTTAAGATTATTTTGACCCATTGAATCGGCACGAAATTGCGTAAAATAGCACTCAAACAATTAAAAAGGCATTCAACTTTATGAAAAATATCATTTCGAGGCTCAAAAATAGATATTTTTGGAGCCTTATTCAAAAACGGGGGAGTGGGGTTTTGAACATCCTGATTTGCCGATTTTAGCTACTTTCCTAAATAAGCATATTTTTATACTGTCATAAGACCATCATAATAGTAAATACTTGTCATGAAAATGATATTAAACAACATTTTGGTCCTTCCCCTTCCGTTTCCTAATGCTAAAATATTACCTCAAACCTTATTAACGACGGAGTACATCGTAAAAGAAGTGATGGTTTTTACGGCGGCGTCACCATTTTCTTTCGAGTGACCAATGTTTCTCAATTTACATCGTTAAAAATGAGCTCCAAAACCAAGCAAAATTATCACAAAACTTATATTCTAATACATCATTATAAAATTCAAGCTTACCTTATCGTTGCATAATAATTTCACTATGAAAACACCGATAAAATGGGCTATGCACGCCGTTAACTTTTGACAGAAATTCAAGCTTTTTCAGCTTGTATTAAAAATGGCGCTCCGGTAGGAAGCGCTGCAGACGCATGCGCGACACGCCTCTTTGGACCGAAAGGTGAAGACGCGAGTCACTGTATTTATAGGTCACTGATTATATAAACATAAACAATGATATAATAATACCAGTCGCACACACACACATCCCTTCACACAAACTGATAAAGTAATTGAAGTGCAAAAAACAAAAACAATACATATTTACATGGAAAAATATACGTACATAAAAAAGGAAACACAAAAACAATATATATTTACATGGAAAAAATATACAAATAAATTTACATAAAAACAAAAAAGAGGAAATAATTATTATTTATATGATGTTCAAGCATTACTAGTTGATGAACATTTTATCCATTTTATGCAGCATTTATGAAAAGAATCAACAGAGTCAGAGTTTTTTAACCACGCTGGTAAATTATTCCAGATAACTGGCCCAGAGTAGATTAAACTTTGCTTAAAAATTTCTTTTTGTGGCCTTGGAGTTTGATAATTGGATGTATTTACTGACCTGAGAGATAGAAGAGTTTCATTAATAGGTCTAAGAGTGAACATTGCATTAATATAAGATGGTGTGATAGATTTTGAAATTTTGTACATAAACTTCGCTTTTCTCAGAAATATTCGTTCATAAATATTTAGGATTTTAAGTTCATTCATACTGCAGGCAATATCAACATAATCATAATCTAAAATGATTTTAACCGCCCGCTTTTGTAACCTGTAAATTCTGTTGAGGTTAGAATAATATGTTCCTCCCCATACTGTGGAACAGTAATCAATGTGGGGTTGAATGTATGTCTTATAAAATTGTACCCTATGCTCAAGGGACAGATACTCTTTCAGCCTTGATAAAAGCCATAAATTTGAAGAAATTTTCTTAGCAATAAATTGAATATGGACTGACCATGTTAAATTATTGTCTACATGAACTCCGAGGACTTTATCATTATCAATATTTTTCAAAACATCATTATTGTATGTTAAATTTAAAACACTACTGTGTAAATGAAGGCGTTTCTGTGACGTGGTTATTAACATTACTTTAGTCTTGTCAGTGTTTAAAAGCATTCCATTGAGTTTACACCAAACAGAAAGTTTTTCTAAAGCTATCTGTAGACTTTGTTGAATGAAAATCTGAGAACTGTTGATCTGAAATATTGTCGTATCATCAGCATAAAGATCAGTGAATACATTATCAGTGTAAAGTGGCAAATCATTAATGAACATTAAAAATAACAAAGGTCCCAAAATTGAGCCCTGAGGCACACCATATATAATATTTTCAGCTACAGATTCACAATTATTAATGACAACTTTTTGTTTTCTGTTCATTAAGTAAGAAGAAAACCAGAGAATCGTTTCATCTAAGATTTTATAATGCCTGAGCTTTTTAAGCAAGAGTGTATGATCCACTAAATCAAAGGCCTTCCTAAAATCCACCATGACCATACCAATAATTTGACCTTTATTTATGGCTTCATGGAATTTATTGATCATCTGAAGGAGAGCTGTTTCACAGGAATGATTAGGTCTAAAACCAGATTGTGTTGAATGAAGGACATTATGCAAGACCAAAAAAGACATTAAAGAGTCATGAACATGTTTCTCTAATAATTTTGATAGGACAGGAAGGACTGAAATAGGCCTGTAATTGTTTGTGTCATCCTTAGGGCCATTTTTGTGCAAAGGCCTAACTTTACCTTCTTTCCATTTGTCTGGAAATTTTGAGTTAATTATGCTTTGATTACAAATATATGTTAAACTCTCTGAAATAAAGGGTGCTGCTAATTTTAATAATCTTGGCCCAATGTTATCAGAACCAGTAGCCTTTGTGAGGTCAATATTTCTGAGATTTTTTTCCACTTTTTCACAGGAGATTTTTGGTATTGAAAAAAAGGTGTCTGCAGGAATTTTTTCATTACAAAACTGATGCAACTTTTCAAAATTAGAAGTCTCAATAGGTTCTTTGATTTTTGATGCTACTGTCACAAAAAATTTATTGAATTCATTTGCAATATTTTTCGGATTTTCAATGATACTCTCATCAATTTTAAGGGAAAAAGTGTCTGCACTCTCTTTCCGCTTACTCGCCCCTATTTCCTTAAATAATTTCCATACACTTGCTGGATTATTAGCATTTTCGTTTAATATTTCTGCGTACTGATGTTTCTTGGACTGTTTAATCAGGCTGCAAACTTTATTACGCCAAATTTTGTACTGTTCATTAACATTGATAGATTTATACCTTTCACGTGTTCTTATTGCATCTATTATTTCCCCAGTAAGCCATTTTGGTTGTTGCTGCCGCTTCACTCGATGCTGTTTCAGAGGTAAATGTTTGTCAACAATGTCCAAAAACAGTGATGACCAAGTTTCAACTGCTTCGTTTGTGTCATCAAACAATTTAATGATGTCCCACGGTACTGATTTTAAATCATTGCAAAATATTTCTTCGTTGAAATTTTTAAAAGATCGGTAAGATATGGTAAAAAGAGATTTTTTAACAATGTATGATGAATTAACTTTTCTTGTTATAAAAACTGGAAAATGATCACTTATACCTAAAATAGGTGTATTTACTGACATTATATTATCTGGAGTATTACAATATATGTGATCAATTAATGTTCTTGAATTATTTGTGACCCTAGTTGCAGAATCAATAACTTGTTTAAGGCCAAATGATTCCATATATTCAAGCCATGTTGACTTAATATTTTCTTGATACAGGTCACGATTTAAGTCACCCATCAAGTATACTTCTTTTTCACACTCCAATACTTTATCAAATTGATTCTCAAACAATTCGTTCCACTGAATGCCTTCATGGGGATGCCTGTAAATTACCCCAACCAAAAAAGTTTTGCTGTTTTTCAGAAAAATTTCCAACCATACACATTCAATGTCATCACACTCTAAATCGTATCTTCTCACACACTTAATATCGTCTTTAACATAAACAATTATTCCGCCACCTTGTTCAGGTCTATTGACTGATACTGTCCTGTCTTTGCGAAAAAGTTGAAAGTTCTTGATGGTGAAGAAGTTATTTGGATGATTACCATTCAATTTGCTCTCACTCAGTCGTAGCAACTGAATATCGTTATCTGAACTGTTCAGCATCAAGTCCACTTGTTCCACTTTACTCTGAATTCCTTGGATGTTTAAATGTCCCATTTTGAAACCTTTTTTCTTAAGACCTAAATTCAGCATGCAATGGGCTCTCATGGAAGACACATTCAGATCATGCAAATTATTACTAGAAAATTGGTCATGCACATTATTTTCAACTGTTGCATTTGTATATATAAAGTTATTGTCAATATTTTCATCAAAAAAGGTTGAGAGGTTATAGTCACAATCACTTTGATGATAAAGTGTGGATATATCATAATAATCAGTATCATTGTTATTATTTGGTTCCACAATTTTGTGGGTAGTGGTAAGGCTATTACACCTACACTTTGAATGATTACAGTCACTGCATATATCCACCAATAGGTTGTATTTGTTTACTGAGAGGATTGACCTAGACTTAGAATTTTGAATACTTAAGGCATATTGGCCAACTTCCTAATAGTTCCAACGAACAGAGTCTTTGTGGCCATAGAACTTGCAAATGTAACACTGTAATTGTTTCTTATGATGGCATTCATATGTTTTATGGTTGCTCAAGCCACATTTAAAGCACCTCTCAGCATTATTATGGTTTGTATTGTCTTTTTGTTGTCTGTCCCTGAATGGGAAAGCATTATCTCTCCCTCTTGGACGTGCTTCAATCCGTCTCTGCGACAGTGGTATCTGTGGCCCCCGTGGCATCTGTGGCCCCCGAAGCATCTGTGGCCCCCCGTGGCATCTGCGGCCCCAGTGGCTGAGTTAATGGTTTAGAGTAAGCACATTGTTTGAAGCTCTCCACTATGTCAATATGTTGGTTTATACATCCAAGCAGGCCTCTTGTACCTGATGGTGACAGATGGATATTGTCTCTTTGTTTGTAGAAATGTGATTTCAGTTGACTGTGATTGTTGTAGAAATAACGGATTAGTTGTTAGATACAAGTATAAAATGTTGCCTTATGGTCTCTCATCTGCAAATTACTGAGAGAAAATAGCATGAGGCCTGTGCAAACAGAAGGGACAAAGATGAGCTTGTACATCCAACAACTTTATCATGCACAGAGCTCTGGACAGATAAGAGGGGGTACTGACTACTGAGGAAATTCAAAGATAATTTTTCTTATTTCTAAACAAAAACATATGTTGTGACCCCTCATTAGAACCGTCTCAGCGAGACGGTTCTAATGAGTGGTCACAACATATGGTTCTGTGGAGAAATATGGAAAATTATCCCTAAATTATCCCTGTTACGCCTTCTTATCTGGAGCACTGATCAGTATCTTCAGTGCTTGCACACACAATTTGTGAATCTATAAACACTGAGCAGTGAAGGCTATCGTCAGTTCCAAAGATGCCAAGATTGATCTGAGTCTCTTCCTGCACCCACATGATATAAGGTACTTTTTTCACTTGATGTTAGATCCAAGATATAAGTTTATTTATTTATTTATTTTTTCAATAATTTTGTTTGCTCAGTGTTTGGATATGAATCTATGCAAGATGCTGTGCCATAAATTGCCATCCTGTGCAAGCTGAAACTCATTTTACAGAGCTGTCAGAATTATTGAAATTATTTGGTATTTGTTTTCTTGCCTTGGCCTTAAAAATATGCATATTATGGACTATCAAATCCCCAAAGCAGAACTTCCAGGGTTAAATTGTAGAAAGCTAAAAATGCCAAGACAGTTTTAGTGAGATGTTATGAAATTGAAACTGATGAAATTCTCTTTAAAAGTCACCCGGACAGGTTTTTATTTATTTATTCATTTTTTGAAAGGGGCGAGGGGTGGGGGGGGGGGGGGTCAACTCTTAAAAGAACATATTTTTTTCCTTTGAGAGCCCTTTTTGAAGGGTTTTGTTGCACCAGGGAAGCAAACAGGAAGTCATGAAAGTTGTATTCCTGTCTAAAAATGGCAGAAAAAAAGACTTATACCCATACACTTTAATTAGATGGATTGAAAAATACATGAGATTGGGGAATCATTTGAGAATCTGCCACCAGACTGGCAAAATTAATTGAGATTTTGTCTCACTTAGTTAGGCTTGGCATTTTCAGCCCTAAAAGTTTGTCTGATCTTTTCTTAATTTACAGTGGTCAGCCTGTTCATGTTTAGCTCTGCTGTGAATCTCTTGATAGCCTTTGAGAATGATGATGTCATCGCAGATTTTGTAGCATTCTTCTTGACAGATGGTGAGCCCCAGCTCAAGACTGCACATGGAACCATGCTAAGCTATTGGGATGGACTGGTACATTATGGAATATGGTTGATGATTCTAGCAGCCATCTCATGGGGGTAATAGTAAAGGATACTCTATAAAAATCCTAAGACCTTTGACAGAGTTAAAGAGGAAACTATTTTCAAACAATCTTGTCAGAATTGAAACATGGTCTGACAAGGATCAAGCTAGAGATCAGAATGAGGGAGAAGTTTTTCTGATTTTAGGGAGAAGTTTCTGCCCATCTTTCATCTTTGCCTATATATTCTATACATTTAAACTTCTCCTTCAGCTCAGAACAGGGAGAAGTTTGATCCTGCAAGGAGACTACTTCTCCCGAGTCTCCCTGTAGCTTGATCCCTGGTCTGATACTGAAATCAGAATGCTAGGTACTTGAGCATACTTTTAGTGATAGAGAACAGCTTTTATGCTGGTATGGATAGATACTTTACATTAGCTTCATAGCAAGTGGATTATTGACTAGGCAGTTGGATAGACCTTGCTGCCTCTCAAATTTACCATGATACCCAGTGTAAACCTTGCACATTACATAGGAGTTATAACATACTCACGATCTGCATATGTAGGGATTGTGGTTTAATTGAGATAGTAGATTTTTTTTTTGTCTGTACATAAAATTAATCTACAAATTTTAACTAGTGGATTAGCTACAGTACATGCAGACAAACCATACAGGTAAAGGTTTCCCATAGCCTAATAGCCGTAGGGGTAGTGGGGGTTAGTGACCCACTGTATCTTGGGCACAGCTGATGCAAGGTGGAGCCCATCTCCCTCCTTTCGCTGCCTTGTCCTTCCCTGGTTCGAAAAAGGTACCCATTTCTGTTGGGTTGACAGAGAGAGTTTTCCAGTTGTCGGATGGCGACGGTGAGCCGCGAACTCACGACCTTCCGGCGACTTTTTGCACCATAACCTAGTCACTCTAACCACTCGGCCACAGGGCCTCTCTAGGCAAACCATGCTTTATCTCATTTATACCATGATTCCCATTGTGGACCTTGCATGTTATGAGATATTTCATGCTTAAGATTTGGATATCTAGGGATTGTGGTAAAATGTACAGTTACAATGTTTTTGATAGTGAATTTGAAAAATAAAATGGAATTACAGATAATTTGTATGCCTTTGCAAGCATTTTCATGTAACCTATATGTATTGTTACTTTACATGTGCAGATGTAGTTTTGTTTTGAATTCTAGCACTATGCTTGATTGCATAATTCATCTGAAAGCAGTATGATCAAATCAAATCAAATCAATTTTATTGGTACAAAGTCCAGTCAAAGGACTGTCACCAGTCACATGTATACAATAACACAAAATACAATTACACTTTACAAACAGACCCTTATACAAATATGTTATCAAGTTCTTAACCTGTAATCATCAAATAACCTATAATCATCAAATCAATCATTTAATCATTTATGCTGGAAAGGATGTTCATAAGATATGAGAAGGGCAAACCTGCAGAGCATTCTACACCACTGTGCAGTATGAACCGCAATTTTGCCCTTCTACCATCCACAGGAGCAGCTTGTTTAACTTCTTGTCTGCTACTGACTGTAATAAATATGATTGTCAGATCGACCTAGATACTATAATTTGCATGTTTGTGTTTAATAGATCCAACTATTAAAATTGACAATTTTCAAAGTCAAGACAATTCCCAGTCGCAAGTAAAATACTCCTGCATATTTGAAGAAATATACACAACTATTTGACTGCCAAAGAGAAGAGTGTCAACATCAAAAAGAGTGTCAATATCCATCACATCATGCATTATCAGCATTTGTTCTATTCAAGGCATTAATACTATTACTATTTATCAGTGTGTCTCTAGCTCTAAACATTTTGCAAATATTTGTTATGCATATATGAGCAATGTCATAATCTTTACATTCCATTATAAAAGCAAATTTCTCATCTACATTTTTACTGAAAAAAGATGGAACAATTTGTACTAATTCATCAAAAAATGTATTTCTATATGAGCTCTGTCTATACAATATTGTGTTGATTTACTGTAATGTGCCTAAATTTTGGGACACCTAAAATAATTAATTTTCCATATGGGACAAATGAAAAATTAAGTATTTTAGATGTCCCAATACTTGAGCAAATTATGGTATAAAACTTGAATTACAAACACATGCCTATAGTTGATACACAAGTTTGTCTTATATTTTTTCTTTGCTTATATTTGTCTTTTTGTCTGTTTATTCAGGGAAAGTTACCGCAGTGCTGGACTATATTGGGTTGGCTCCTTTATCAATAGTATCTTGGTTTTCTTGCCAGGAACCATTTTAGGTAAGTCCAACTTCATTAATAATTCAAAGATGTTTTTGGCATTTCTCAATCAAGTATAGTACTCCAGATGAGAAGGGGTAACGGGGATAATTCAGGGGTAATTTTTATGCCCCTGTGATGATAGTGTTTTACCCCTGTCCATCTGTCTGTCTAGTAGCATGTTTGTGTTATCAACTCAACATTGGGGAAGATGGGTCAAAGCAAAAAACACAGACCCAGATCAGACTTCTCTTGGAGAAGAGTCTTATCTGGGGGGTTTACACTTTTCCATTTGGTCTGCATCTTTTAGAAGCAATTTTGCAATGAGTCCCATTATTTTGAGCTCTGCTGTGCTGTTATAAATATGTAGACAACCAGCTGTGAAGTGTGTACTGTTTATAAGTATAACTTGATTTCAAAATAGCCATTTGGCCAGCAGATGACTGGTAGACACTCTCTGTCAATCCAGCATTAAAATGGTACCTTTTTCAAATCAAGGAAGGATAGCGGGATGAACTTACCTTTCATGTGCCATGCCTAAGAAACGATGGACCTCTAACTCCCAACTGCCCCTACGGCCACTAGGCTATGGGAAACCTTTATTTACCTTTTATATGTAGTCATAACCATCTGTTAAAAGGATAAGAAAATCTGTGTTGTAGAAGCTTTTAAAACAACTCAAAACAGTTGTCTCTTATATTAAATATTCTTCATGGAAAGACGTTGTAAGTGGTGTTCCACAGGGCAGTGTCCTTGGGCCTGTGTTATTTGTTATATACATAAATGATCTTCCAGAAGTTGTGACCAGTGTTGTGAAAATCTTTGCAGATGATACCAAGTTGTATAATACAGACAGCAATAATGACATCATTCAACAAGACTTAGATGCTTTGTGTGGTTGGGCAGATTTGTGGCAACTTAGATTCAATGTGGAGAAATGTAAAACAATTCATTATGGACGTGACAACCAAGACTATCAGTATACTATGAATTTTGAAGACATTGAGTCAGTTAGTGAAGAGAAGGATCTAGGAGTGATCTTCCAACAAGACCTGAAATTCAGGAACCACATTAATACAAAAATAAATAAAGCTAACAGTGTACTGTCATTGATATTCAGATTCTTTGAATATATTGAAAAAGACTCCTTTGTGCTGTTATATAAGGCATTAGTTAGGCCTCACATTGAATATGGAAATACAATATGGTATCCCTTCTTGAGGAAAGACATTATTAGCGTTGAAAAGGTTCAGAAAAGAGCAACAAAACTTATACCAGAATTGAAGGACTTCACTTATACTGAGAGACTGAGAAGGCTGAAATTGCCTAGTTTGGCTCACCGCAGGAAGCGTGGGGATATGATTCAGACCTTCAAAATAATTCGCGGCTTTGAGGATATACCATCAGAAAGGCTTTTCAGAATATCTACTTCTACAACTCGTGGACATCATTTCAAGTTGGAAAAATCCCACTGTAAAACAACTATGAGATTTTTACACCAATTTTCCCAAAGGATAATAAATAATTGGAATGCTCTTCCTACAAGTGTAGTTAATGCAAAAGATGTGAACGATTTCAAATCAAAACTAGATCATTACTGGAACCATGAAGTTATGTATATGTTCTAATCAGTAATATGTCTGCCAGACATATTTATACAAGTACTTGTATAATGCAAACCTGTACTAGATTATGCTCAGTTATCAGTTAAGAAAGTGACAGGACACAGTGACCAAAGGATTTCAAACTATGTCAGGCTTAAAAAGGAGTTATCTCCTTCCTTCAGAGCCCAACAACTATCGTCAAGATTCGTCAAGATTCAAGAAATATTTCTGTTTGAGACATAGAGTTCTGGAAACTAAAGTAGATTCATTTGATTCTGAACAGTTTTATTAAGGAAATGAACTCTATAAGCAATGCGCTTTCGTTCAGATCCTGTACGCTTATTGTATGTACAAATTATTGTGATTGCTGTTTATAGGAATAAATATTGTTTAAACTAACAGTTTTATTACTTTATAATACTGTGCTTTTCTTTTTGCATCTGATTATCTGTTGATTTATCTTCAATGGGTAAACTTTCTAAACACAAGTATGATCATTGATGTCTAGATTGCTGAATTTTGCAAGTTACTTCGTTGCAATAAATTGCCAATTTCTGCATGAGTAAATAGTATGTGTAGGGATACTGCAACAGGGTTCGAATTTAGACTCGCATACTCGCAAAATGCGACCAAAATTTACAGACTGCGAGTCCAAGAAACCACCACTTGATTTTCTTTGTGAGTGTAGTTGTCTCGGTGCAAAGAACTAATCCAGAAGTGTAATGTTTTTGTTTATGTGCAGAACAAGATGCGCAGTCGCAAACTTGTCTTGATCACCCAAGCGCTTGCCTTATGTGCCCTTCGTCAAGCGTCTGTGACAACCCGCATCTGCAAGCATCTGTTTTCAGTTTGATCAAAAAGCACATGTTCTCAAATCAATAAACATGGATAGATTTTAATTGTGAACTGGAAAAGGGGCAAAACGGGGAATCCGGAGGAAAAACCTTCTGAAAATAAACCCACCGAAACAGAAACAGATGCAGGCATGACTAAGACTGACTCTATTGGCCAAAAACCCCGAACTGTCCCTATAAAAACTGCATAAAAGTGGTAGAAAGAGCTCCGAGTTGCTTTGGAATATGAAACTAGAAGCTGTGGAGAGAACTTGGTAGGGTGTGTAGGCATGGCTCTTGTGAGATAAAGCCTCATTGGTAAGATACTTTATGTTGTCTGTCAGATAGGGAAAAAGGGAGTATAATGAATGAGAACCACTAGGTCGATATGAGTCATTGTAATCATCCCAGCCTTTTTCCTTTTTTTTCTGTCTTTCCCCTACTTTAACAGCCCATAGGTTTGAACTTAAAAAATAGCCTGGGCTATCCCCGATTTTTTTAAGCTAAAAAGACAGCCCACCCAGCTGGGATACATTATCGAATTGCATAAACTAACAATACAGGGCATTTAATGGTATAATTACATAAAATTATGGCATTCAGAGAAAAAGCAAGTGGACTTCCTGTTTTAGCAAGAAGAAAAATTGAGCACTTGCTAAAATTAGCAAGTGAGAAAAAAAGTTAAATTCAAACCCTGTGCAAAAGTACTAAGTATTGGGACATATATATCTCAGCAGTCAGTGTAGACTCGATCAGACTGCCCCCAAAGTAGCAGTCTGTTCAGGGTATACTGCTGTTTGCCATTTCATCTGCATATTTTTGGATGCATTACTGTATTGTAGAACTAAACAATTCCTATTTAAGACAATTAAACCATTTGTTTTGGTGTCCCAATTTTCAGAATTTTTATGGTAGTTTAATATTAACTCTTTAAACCCCAGTGACGCAATTAGCAAAATTTGCAAACAGCGTAGATCCTGATGAGGCGGCTCATAATGAGCTGCCTCATCTAGATCTACACTGTTTGCCTTCTAATCTTTGAATTCTCAATATAAAAAGTTGTGGGGAAGGCATTTTGTTAATTTTTGCAGACGTAAATTTTGTCGTCTGCTTTTTGGTAATGAAAGAGTTAATTTAAAAGTGCCTTAATTTTCAGGAAGGTTTGGTGTGAAGTGGCCAATGGTTTTAAGTCTTCCTTATCTTGTCTTACCACTGTGGATTGGAAACAAACTGCTGAAACAGCCAAAAAATGATACCACTGTCTATCAACAGGTAACCCAGCAGACACATGACGTCAAAATGAGGTTGTATTGTCGTCGATGCGACGTCAACACGAGGTTATTTAAGCGTCCTGCGCTGGGAAGGTATCAACACTTATAAGAAAAAATAAAGCAATAAGTAAATGAGTATGAAAATAAAATGATTAAATAACCAGAGGTATTGGTATAGACAGGTTGAAGTGTAAATTGCTTAATGTTAGTGGGAGTTTTAATTTTGCTAAATTCATAAATTCACTAATCTCTGGCTTGCATTCAAGAATCTTGCCAATATTTTATGAGCTGAGTTTCAAAAGGTGTTTGCTGATGACTATTTTAACAAACCAGTATAATTCAAGAACTGAAAGTATTTTTATGGGCCCTTACAGTTGCTTTCAAAACCCTCCCTAGTATCCCTAGTGAATTTATTTGTGTGTGTTCTTTATTTTGTGATTTATTTATTATCCCCTCACACCACGAAGTGGAGAGGGGATATAGGTTTTGTCCCGTACGTAAGTACGTACGTACGTACGTATGTTCACCTTTTGTCATCGCTCTAGCACTTACATTTCTCAACAGATTTTGAAATAACTTCACACAAGTGTAGGGCATGACAATATCTCGAGCAAGTTCGACTTTCAGGGTGCTGCGCCCAAGGTCAAGGTCACTGTGGCTATTTTTAGAAAAAATTTGTCAGCGCTCTAGCGCCTACATTTCTCAATGGATTTTGAAATAACTTCACACAACTGTAGGGCATGACAATATCTCGAGCAAGTTCGACTTTCAGGGTGCTGCGCCCAAGGTCAAGGTCACTGTGGCTATTTTTAGAAAAACTTTGTCATCGCTCTAGCGCCTACATTTCTCAACGAATTTTGAAATAACTTCACACAAACGTAGGGCATGGGCATGACAATATCTCAAGCAAGTTCGACTTTCAGGGTGCTGCGCCCAAGGTCAAGGTCACTGTAGCTATTTTTAGAAAAACTTTGTCATCGCTCTAGCGCCTACATGTCTCAACGGATTTTGGAATAACTTCACACAAATGTAGGGCATGACAATATCTTGAGCAAGTTCGACTTTCAGGGTGCTGCGCCCAAGGTCAAGGTCACTGTGGCTGTTTTTTGAAAAAACTTTGTCATGGCTCTAGCGCCTACATTTCCCAACAGATTTTGAAATAAATTCACACAAACATAGGGCATGACCATATCTCGAGCAAGTTCGACTTTTAGGGTGCTGCGCCCAAGGTCAAGGTCACTGTGGCTATTTTTAGAAAAACCTTGTCATCGCTCTAGCGCCTTCATTTCTCAACGGATTTTAAAATAACTTCACACAAATGTAGGGCATGACAATATCTTGAGCAAGTTCGACTTTCAGGGTGCTGCGCCCAAGGTCAAGGTCACTGTGGCTATTTTTAGAAAAACTTTGTCATCGTAGCTAGCGCCTGCCTTTCTCAACGGATTTTGAAGTAACTTCACACAAATGTAGGGCATGACAATATCTCGATTAAGTTCGACTTTAAGGATGCTGCGCCCAAGGTCAAGGTCACTGTTGCTATTTTTAGAAAAACTTTGTCAGCGCTCTAGTGCCTATATTTCTCAATGGATTTTGAAATAACTTCACACAAATGTAGTGCAAGACAATATCTCGAGCAAGTTTGACTTTCAGGGTGCTGCACCCAAGGTCAAGGTCACTGTTGCTATTTTTAGAAAAACTTTATCAGCGCTCTAGTGCCTATATTTCTCAATGGATTTTGAAATAACTTCACACAAATGTAGGGCATGACAATATCTCGAGCAAGTTCGACTTTCAGGGTGCTGCGCTTAAAAGGTCAAGGTCACTGTAGCTATTTTTAGAAAAACTTTGTCATCGCTCATGCGTCTACATTTCTCCATGGATTTTAAAATAACTTCACACAAATGTAGGGTATGACAATATCTCGAGCAAGTAGTCTTGTGTGAGGGGATTTGTATCGCCTGCGATGCCTTGTTTATTTTGTTTAATTATGGAGATTTGTTAAATTAGCTGCCCAGTAAGTGTCAAGCTGTAGTTTCTGTTTTGGTCTCTATTATTCAAATCTTGTCAAGATACTTCAGTTAGCAAGCTTGTAGATTAAAAATACATTAAATTAGGGAAAATAAATTTCTTGCATATGTCAAGTGATTTACAGTATCTTATCTTGTATTTTCCTCAGACAGAGCCAGCAAGTATAGACATTTGGAAGAGGCCTATGGATCTTCTTTTTATCTTCTACTTTCTCTGTGCAGGAATGGTGGATCTATTCAGGGGCTTGGTAAGGATACCACATTTTTGCATACCACCATTGTAGTTTGACTATTTGACTAAGGAAATAAAAGCTTTGGCATTACTCCCCAATGTGGGCAATAGTGCTTGCCCTATTATCATGGTTCACAGATGTTAAGGTGAATGGATACACATTCAAGGGAAGCAACTCTTCCATTACATTTTTGCCTCCCTTTTCAATCGGGGTCAAATCTGAAAGGAAATAATTTGCTCCCTTAGGAGCAAATTCTTACCTTTTAGAGAAGACCCCGTTTGGAAGAGCTGTTTCATGCAGAGAAGCAAACAGGAAGTCACAGCGTTTCGCTTTGTAAAAATGGCAGAACTACATGGAGGTGTACCCACACCTTATAATGTTATGCTTAGGTTTTGATGTGAAGGAAGGCATGAGTTCAAGCAATCTACAGTCAACTCCCAATATCTCGAACACTGATATCTCAAAGTATCTTCTATATCAAAGAATGTATTTCCTATTTTTATTTACTTTTTATACCCCGCCACATGTTAGTGGCGGGGTATTATGTTTTCACGTTGGCCGTCCGTGTGTCTGTCTGTCCGTCCGTAGTACGTACGTCCGTCTGTCCGTCCGCACTTCGTTTCCGTTCGATAACTTAAATATTTATCAATGGATTTCCTTCAAATTTTGCATATGCATTTGTACCGAGAATGTCTCGCTTGGGATTGTTAATGGGCAAATTTTGTTAATTTCTGACAGAGTTATGGCACTTGTCAATGTACAAAAAATGGTTTCTGGCCTCTAGTTCCTTTACTACTTTGAGTATCAGGATGAAACTTCACAAACATGATCGAAGTAACAAAAGCTTTTTTATGAGCACCAAAATTTTATCATTGGGGGTTATCTGCCCCTGCCCTGGGGCTATATACATGTATAAAATCATGAAAAATTCCATGTAAAATCAGAGTTTGAAGCAATTTTTCAGAAACTTTCAGCAAATGATCAGAGTGATGAAAGCCTCCAGTGGTGCTCAAATTTACCCAATGGGAGTTATCTCCCCCTGCCCCCGGCTATATACATGCATAAATCTGGAAAAATCGGTGTGTGGAAAGGTTTGCAGTGGCGGGGTATCACGCAGTCGTTTACGATGCTTTTATTAACTCCTGATATCTCAAACTATTGATCTCTCAAAGTAAATTTTCTGTTACCAGAAAATTTACTTTGAGATATTGGTAGTTTGGGCTGAAGTTCGACTTCGAGATATCGAGAGTTGACTGTAGCTTTAAAGTTGCAAATTAGATAAGTCTGTGGTTATGCAGAAGTCGTTCAAAATGGAAACAGTGAATTTCATGCTGGAAGACGGGTTTTCCGGCTTCGAAAACATCCCAGAAAAGTAGATCTGTCTTAGGCAAGTGTAGATCTACTGTGTTTGCAAAAGTCTTTGTTTTGGGACACTTCATTAACAGATTTGAGCTGCGACACGAGAAAACCAGCAAAGTGGTTGTGCACCCTGCGCAGACTCAGATCAGACTGGGCATTCACCCAGTCTGATCAGAGTCTTTGCTGTCCGCATGGAGGTAGCTTAGACCCTTAGCTACCCTTTAAATGCTTAGCGAAGAGCCTGTTTAAACTGGGCAGATGTCCAGGCTGATCTAAGTCTGCGCTGGACGCACAGCCACTTTGTTGGTTTTCTCTTG
This sequence comes from Ctena decussata, assembly GCA_963989385.1. Lineage (NCBI taxonomy): Eukaryota > Metazoa > Mollusca > Bivalvia > Lucinida > Lucinidae > Ctena > Ctena decussata. Next base: position 26,008,963 of record OZ022505.1, read on the forward strand.
TCGCAGCTCATTTACAGAATCAAGAACTTTTTGCATTCCTTGTCTGAACATGCAGACTTATGCTTATTCTGACTATTGATTGATTTCTTGCTTAATGTCCACAGTAAACAGCTAAGGTCATGTCGGGACGGTCAGTTATCCTAACCACACTATTCCTGGGCAGGCTTAGACCTCCTAAGCGGTTAACCAGTACTATGTGCACATACTTTCGCCAGTAACTGACAACTGCCCTTCTTGAATCAGTGGAAGGAGAAACGAAAGTATGTGGCAAGACCGGGTTTCGAACCCAGGACCTCTGACTTATGAGTCAGGTGCCCTACTGATTGTGCTATGCGGCCCGGCGCTTATTCTGACTAATTTTAGTAAAGGTGAGAGAGTACACCTCCATGGTATGCTGCTTTTTTTTATACGCCCGTTTTGAAAAAACGGAAGTATTATGTCGTGGCGCTGTCCGTCCGTCCGTCCGTCCGTCTGTCCGTCCGTCTGTAAACATTCTTGTGCGCGCCATAACTCAGTAACCATTTGGGATATCTTCATGAAATTTTATAGGCATATGTATTAGGTTGGGGGAACGTGTCGCGTACAAGAATGGTTGCTCCCCCTTTCTTAGTTTCGAAGTTATGCCCCTTTGATTAATTTTTTCCCTGCAAGTCTTGTGCGCGCCATAACTAGATAACCGTTTGGGATATCTTTATAAAACTTCATAGTAATGTTTATGAAGTCCTAACGATGTGTCGCGTACAAAAATGGCTGCTCTCCCTTTCTTCGTTTTAGAGTTACAACCGTTTCATTAGTACTTTGAGCCTATTTTTAGCTCACCTGAGCCGAAGGCTCACAGGTGAGCTTATAGTATAGGCAGGCATCCGTCGTCCGTCGTCCGTCCGTCGTCCGTCCGTCCGTCGTCCGTCCGTCAATATTTTCAAACGACATCTTCTCTTAAACTACAAGGCCCATTGTTACCAAATTTCATATATAGCATCTATAGGCAGGGGGGACCAATAATACTGTTTTTTATTCAAATCGCTTTTGAACTTTGGTTGCTATGGCAACTTAAAGTTTCCATTGACTTGTATGGGAAAAACTGAAAATTTGCATTTATTGCTATGTCACTGCAGATATTTTGATTAAACTTTTACAAAAATGTTCCTTGAGTAGTTCTCTATCAACCACATGAAATTCATGTAAATTGCACAATTTGGCTGGTTGCCATGGCAACCGAATGGTTAAAAATAGAAAAAAATATTCAAAAATCATCTCCACAGAAACTATACAACCAATAAAGCTCAAACTTCACAGAAAGGATCTTAGTACTAGTCTCTATAAAAGTACTGTTTTTCTTGGCAATTACTCTAGCAATTTGGTTGCTATGGGAACTTAAAGTTGCCATTGACTTATAATGGTAAAATGGAAAATTTGCATTTATTGCTATGCCACTGCAGATATTTTGACAAAACTTTCATAGAAATGTACCCTGAATAATGTTTAACCAGCCATGTTAAATTTATGCTTATTGCGCAATTTGGCTGGTTGCCATCGCAACCGAATAGTTAAAAATAAAAAAATATCAAAAAATCATCTCCACAGAAACTATGTGGCCAATAAAGCTCAAACATTACAGAATGAACCTTAGTACTAGCCTCTATAGAATTACTGTTTTTCATGGCAATTGCTCCAGCAGTTTGGTTGCGATGGAAACTAAGAGTTTTCATTGACTTATAATGGGGAAAATGGAAATTGGCAATTTTTGCTGTCTCACTGCAGTTATTTAGATTTTGTTTCTACAGAAATGTTTCTTGAGTAGTCCTCTATGATTCATATGAATTTTCTTCAAATAGTTGAATTTAATTGGTTGCCATGGCAAAAAAATATAGGGTAAATTTTCGAGAAAAAAAAATCAAAAAAATCTTCTGCTCAGAAGCCATATGGGGGATGAAGCTGATATTGTGCAAACGTGTTGATCACATTAGCCTCTACATAAATTTAGTTTTTCTTCCAATCCCATAAGAACTTTGGTTGCTATGGCAACTTATAATTTCCATTGACTTATAATGGGAAAAGTGAAGCCATGAGGGGGATGAAGCTGATGCTTTGCATACATGTTAATAACATTAGCCTCTACCTAAAGTATGTTTTATATTATCATTGCCCGTGTGAATTCGTTGCTATGGCAACTTGAAGTTTCCATAGACTTATAATGGGGAAAGTGGACATTTGGTATGTATTTCTGTGTTACTGCAGATATTTTGATAAAAGCTTTACAGAAATGTTCCTGGAGTAGTCCTCTTCCAGCCATATGGTTTTTCCCAAATACCTGATTTTGGTTGGTTGCCATTGCAACTGAAAGGCCAAATTTTCAACAAAAAAAATTTTTTTGCCAAAGATCTTTTTCTCAGAAGCCATTAAAGGTAGGTTCCTGTACTTTGGAATGCATCATAATTTTGATGATCTTTCATCCAAGTTTTTGGAAAGCACTTATAAAAGGGAATGAATAAGTTTCACTAAAAAGTATAAATCAAAAAAAATATTTGAAAAGTTGTTTTGCCAGGGATTTCCTAACTCTGCTTCGCACACCAGTTAGCGCTATTTTTAGTTCGCGCCAAAAATAGATAACGCAGCTGACGTCATGTTGCATTGCATTTTGGGATAGTTTTAACCCATCCGCCATGTCAGGACTCTCTAGGAGAGCTCACGGCAAGGGAAAATTGACCTTTGGAGAATGGCATCAGAAATTGCGCACTTATAGACATAATGAAAATAGTTATTTTTAGAACTGGAATTCCAATGAAAGAAAATAAACCAAAAGGGAAAACGACTTATTATATAATTTTCTTCAGCATCTGACGAGTTTCTCTGTAGCAACAAATTCAGAAAAATAAGAGAATTCAATAGTGCTCAGAAAAAGACGAAATTATTTTGTGGACATAATTGTTATCGCTAGTCCAGGAACCTACCTTTAAGGGGGTATAAAGCTTATTTTTAGCATAAATGTTTGTTATATTATCCTCTACATATTGGTGCATTGCATTTCTGTTGTGCATGTTGTTTTGTTGCTGTGGCAACTTAAAGTTTTTCCAACATAACCTCAGTGCTCAGGTGAGCGATATAGGGCCATTGGCCCTCTGGTTGTATACTTATCTTGTTCATACCATAACTTGGTAACCGTTTGGAATATCATGATGAAACTTTATAGCAATGTGCATGATCACAAGACAATGTGTCATATATAAGAATGGTTGCTCCCTCTTTCTTAATTTTGGAGTAACCTCCATTTGATTAGTATTTTCAGGTGTTTCTCATTCACTCCATATCTCCTGAGCGTTTTGAAATATTAGAATGAAGCTTTGTAGGAATGTGTATAATAATGGGGCAATGTATCCTGAACAAGAACCACAACTCTGGCTTACTTACTGAATTATCTGCCCTTGCATAAATTTCCTGTTTACTCTAATTCCTTAACCATTCGATATAAAAATCATTTCAAGGGAATATAGTACAACCAAAAAAGGTCTATCTAGTATGTTTAGGTTATCTCCCTTGTACCACTTTGTCTGTCTATCCTTTTGTAAGCAATCTTGTTCATTCTGTTTCTGCTTTATGACATTTAAACGGGCGTATTATGCGCCGCTTGCGAAGCCCTTGTTTTGTTTTTTTTTAAACAAACTTTTGTGATTTCCTGTTTGCTTCCCTGGACAATAAAACCCTAAACTGGGGTCAACTCTTAGTAGAAAGAATTTGCTCATAGGAGGTTACTTCCTTTCAGAGTTGACCCCATTGAGAAGGAAAACAAAAATGAAAATGCATAGTTGCTTCCCCTGAAAGTGTTCTCATTCAAATAAAGGATATTGTGCTTTGCTTTGATAAAGACCATTGTACCTATTATACCTAGGAAATATTTGCAAAGTTTTATTTTCATGAAACTTCACAAAATTAATTTTGTGAAGTTTCATGAAAATAAAACTTTGCAAATATTTCCTATAATTCACAGTATTTCTGCTCTGTTTTAAGGTTGTCCTGGGATGGCAAGATGACTTAGCGATACAGTATGTACAGCAGTTTGAACCATATTTACTGGACACCAGTAGCTACCCCAAAATACAGGTAAGAGAGCCTATTTACTAACTTCCATTTGGAAATGCCAAAGTGTGCAGTGTTGAATGGGTAAAAGGCAAGTATGCTACTTGATTCAACAAGTTGATGTGGAACTGTAAATTGTTATGTAACAGTAGTTTAAAGAAATGGAATCTCAGCTATAGTTTTCACTTCAGTTATAGCAATTAAGGTACCTGGCAAACAATTAATGTTATTGCAATCAGATATGCCCAGCCATTCAGTTACCATAAAAAGGCAGTAGACTGTTTCAGGGAAGTTCTTAAAATAGCAAACTCACTCCTGTAATGGTTGATTCCACTTGAAAAGGGATGCCAAAGTAAAACTGCTTGAGTTGCTTCCCCTGAAATTATACCCATTTACCTTAAGGTAGTGCTTGATTTTTCTCTGATTTCAGATGTTGCTGTACATGTTTTATTTTGTGCCTTACTACATATGTGCTGTGTATGGTTTAATAAATCCTCATGAAACTTGGATGGCAGACTGGTCACTGCTATATGCTGGAGCAGCTGCACAGGTTAGTTACCATAATTGATCCGCGACACGAGAAAACCAACAAAGTGGTTGTGCACCCAGCATAGACTCAGATCAGCCTTGGCATCAGCCCAATTTGATTAGATTCTTTGTTAAGAGCTCAAAGGGTAGCTAAGGGTCTAAGCTACCTCCATGCAGACAGCGGAGATGCCCAGGCTGATCTGAGTCTGCACTGGGTGCACAACCACATTGTTGGTTTTGTAAAAGTGGGGCCGGTCGACGTCGCCATACACGCCTACAATGGCGGATAGCAACGCCACCGGCCCCCGAGGGCCGGCGAGAGGCGCAAAACACGCCCACCGGCCCCCGGGGGCTGGTACAACAATGGCCGTCCACGCAGGCGCAATGGCGCCAAAAGGGCCGGTTCACCGGCCCCCCGATATGGTATATAAACAGCGCAAAAACACAGCTCACCAGAATCATGACAATCCTCTGAAGAAATCCATATTATTGGAAGAAACTAGTTAGGAAAATTGCGAAAGAAAGCCATGAACCAGCATGAGCAAGACCGAGGAGTGCCTGGCCCATGTCGTCAGTCACAATCCTCTAGCGTTTATGCTACTACCCCTCGCTAGGACTAGGATGCTCCGAAGTCGGCGTTCACTCTGATGAATCCAAGACAGACCACCAGCGACATGTCAGTCAGCCCAATCATTAGCTCACTGACCCTGACATCTACGTCAGGCTCTTCGTCGCAAGTGACCATCATCCCAGCAGAGAACCTGAAGAAAAGGACAAGGGATGCAATGGCGGAGGAAGAGCCGTCCAAGAAAAGGAAGACTCTAGATCTACCAGCTGAGGTCATGCCGTTCTACAAAGAGGCAAGACGAGTTCTATCCAGAATGGTGAACATGAGAGAACTAAGTCTCCTTTCTCACTGAGGGAATGCATTGGCAAGGACCTACCTCCCACCGGTCTCTCAGTCAGACTACGTGCGTCCAGCTGTATGATTATGACAAACATGCCGAAATCTTTACGGGCTATTACATTAGAAGAGGGTATCGGCAGAACACACTGCTACAGAGCCTCGAAAAAGCTCGAAAAGCAAATGGGGACACCCTGCTACGGCGGGGAAACAAGCCTGTTCAGCAAAACAGCCGAACCCATTTGTACTAACCCATGATCGTGACATATGTCGTTTCAAGAAAGCAATAATACAGTTATGTTCATTGCTAACAATTACCCACCATGGCTTTACCCCGAACCACAAATGTTCGCTATGAGAATAGTCACCAAGTTAGAATGACAGAACACCAGCGTGACACCCGCAATAAACGGGACACTCTGGTAGCAACACATTCTAACTTACCCAACCATTCTACAGAACACATGGGGTTTCAAACTATTGAAATCCTGTCCACAGATCCGGAACACCAAAAAAGCTGTTACTAGAAGAAACAGAGAATTCTACTGGATCTACCAGCTACACACACTCCGTCCGGTCGGGATCAATGTTCATGAATAAGACTGGAGCTTGTCAGCCACTCACTTTTACATTTATGTCTCCTCCCGTTCCAGTACTTATTCATGAACATGCAACCAAGCGGATAGCTCAAAGCATTTGCATGTAACGGCCAGGACTCCACACAACGATCCGCCATTTTTAATCTCCTAAAAACAGGAAATAAACACACTGAACCAAGCGTCACGCTCAACAGTAAGAAAATGGAGGATAGCAACGTCACCGGCCCCCGGGGGCCGGTCGACATCGCAATACACGCCTACGATGGCGGATAGCAACGCCACCGGCCCCCGAGGGCCGGCGAGAGGCGCAAAACACGCCCACCGGCCCCCGGGGGCCGGTACAACAATGGCCGTCCACGCAGGCGCAATGGCGCCAAAAGGGCCGGTTCACCGGCCCCCCGATATGGTATATAAACAGCGCAAAAACACAGCTCACCAGAATCGTGACAATCCTCTGAAGAAATCCATATTATTGGCAGAAACTAGTTAGGAAAATTGCGAAAGAAAGCCATGAACCAGCATGAGCAAGACCGAGGAGCGCCTGGCCCATGTCGTCAGTCACAATCCTCTAGCACATTGTTGGTTTTGTTGTGTCGCGGCTCAATTATTTAATTGGCTGTAGATTATAATGGTATAGTTTATTCGAACAGGATCGTGCAAAAAAGTGGCTTAGCATACCGTCATACAGTGATAACTCACACTGGTTGTTTGAATCTGTGCAGTGTAGCGAGATTTTTTGAGCCGCAACACGACAAAACCAACAATGTGGTTGTGCCCACTGGGCAGACTCAGATCAGCCTAGGCATCTCCTCAGTTTGATCAGACTCTTGGTTAAGAGCTCAAAGGGTAGCTAAGGATCTAAGCTACCTCCATGCGGACAACAAAGACTCTGATCAGACTGGGCGGATGCCCAGGCTGATCTGAGTCTGGGCTGGGCGCACAACCACATTGTTGGTTTTGTCGTGTCGTGGCTCTTTTGTTTTGTGTCTTAATTCTCATAGTCTATTTGTTCCAGGTGCAAGCAGCAAAGGATTTAAGCATTCAGCACAGATAGGCAGACTTGTCTGAGTCTTTGCTGTGCACATTTACCACAAACATCTTTTTTTGCATGACACAGTTCATTTTATTGATGTCTCCAAAGGGAAGCATACTTTTGCACTCTTTCTTTCTCCAATTGTCTGGTTACCCGTGGCAAATCATATATCTCAGTTTCCCAAAGACAGTTGAAGTAGATTTGATGAAACAAGACAGAAAGGTATTGATAATGAGACACTATGCTGCATGCATTTTTTTTTTCCATGCCTAAGGTCAAGGTTAAGTCAGGCTTAGAGGCTAGTTCCAAATAGCCATAGCGGTTACCTGTTACACTGCTTGTTTAAACTCTGTAAAGCCTCAGGTTCAATAGACTAATGGTGTGAAGTGTGAAGATTGATCTGTATCCTGCTGAGTTCCGAATTAGTTGCAGTTTTGAGAATAATTCTGTGACAATTTGTTTTATTTCTTTTTGAAAACATATGTTGTTACCAGGGCTGCAGAAATTCAAATTATTGTCTGTTCTGACCGAATTTGAGTTCGAAAAACCTTGGCATAAGGCACATTTTTTTCGGTCTGAAAAAACACAATTCACGGATGTATAATGACACAATTACCTAGACCATTAATCACTGCCGTTAATTGTCCATAATTATCAGCGAATATGCTAGAAAGCGACATGAGCGACGTAGTAGCTGAAAAAAATGCTGCCATTGCTTTTTTCCCCACAGGAAAGCAATAAATGTTGCCCTAATTTTTCTGCAAAATACGGTGTTAATTTTCTCAATACGCAACGTGTCATCGGCTAGTTTTACCTTTGGCAAAATTCAACATGCTTGCCGACTGGTTCAGTGTGCAATTTTATACTTCAAATATGTTCTGCAGATTGAAAAATCGATACACCATCTAGGATTTACTTGTATAGCTGACAGGTTGTAAATCTATTACCTATAGACGATGGCGGATATATACGATGGCGGATAGCAACGCCACCGGCCCCCGAGGGCCGGCGAGAGGCGCAAAACACGCCCACCGGCCCCCGGGGGCCGGTACAACAATGGCCGTCCACGCAGGCGCAATGGCGCCAAAAGGGCCGGTTCACCGGCCCCCCGATATGGTATATAAACAGCGCAAAAACACAGCTCACCAGAATCGTGACAATCCTCTGAAGAAATCCATATTATTGGCAGAAACTAGTTAGGAAAATTGCGAAAGAAAGCCATGAACCAGCATGAGCAAGACCGAGGAGTGCCTGGCCCATGTCGTCAGTCACAATCCTCTAGCACATTGTTGGTTTTGTTGTGTCGCGGCTCAATTATTTAATTGGCTGTAGATTATAATGGTATAGTTTATTCGAACAGGATCGTGCAAAAAAGTGGCTTAGCATACCGTCATACAGTGATAACTCACACTGGTGTTTGAATCTGTGCAGTGTAGCGAGATTTTTTGAGCCGCAACACGACAAAACCAACAATGTGGTTGTGCCCACTGGGCAGACTCAGATCAGCCTAGGCATCTCCTCAGTTTGATCAGACTCTTGGTTAAGAGCTCAAAGGGTAGCTAAGGATCTAAGCTACCTCCATGCGGACAACAAAGACTCTGATCAGACTGGGCGGATGCCCAGGCTGATCTGAGTCTGGGCTGGGCGCACAACCACATTGTTGGTTTTGTCGTGTCGTGGCTCTTTTGTTTTGTGTCTTAATTCTCATAGTCTATTTGTTCCAGGTGCAAGCAGCAAAGGATTTAAGCATTCAGCTCAGATAGGCAGACTTGTCTGAGTCTTTGCTGTGCACATTTACCACAAACATCTTTTTTTGCATGACACAGTTCATTTTATTGATGTCTCCAAAGGGAAGCATACTTTTGCACTCTTTCTTTCTCCAAGTGTCTGGTTACCCGTGGCAAATCATATATCTCAGTTTCCCAAAGACAGTTGAAGTAGATTTGATGAAACAAGACAGAAAGGTATTGATAATGAGACACTATGCTGCATGCATTTTTTTTTTCCATGCCTAAGGTCAAGGTTAAGTCAGGCTTAGAGGCTAGTTCCAAGTAGCCATAGCGGTTACCTGTTACACTGCTTGTTTAAACTCTGTAAAGCCTCAGGTTCAATAGACTAATGGTGTGAAGTGTGAAGATTGATCTGTATCCTGCTGAGTTCCGAATTAGTTGCAGTTTTGAGAATAATTCTGTGACAATTTGTTTTATTTCTTTTTGAAAACATATGTTGTTACCAGGGCTGCAGAAATTCAAATTATTGTCTGTTCTGACCGAATTTGAGTTCGAAAAACCTTGGCATAAGGCACATTTTTTTCGGTCTGAAAAAACACAATTCATGGATGTATAATGACACAATTACCTAGACCATTAATCACTGCCGTTAATTGTCCATAATTATCAGCGAATATGCTAGAAAGCGACATGAGCGACGTAGTAGCTGAAAAAAATGCTGCCATTGCTTTTTTCCCCACAGGAAAGCAATAAATGTTGCCCTAATTTTTCTGCAAAATACGGTGTTAATTTTCTCAATACGCAACGTGTCATCGGCTAGTTTTACCTTTGGCAAAATTCAACATGCTTGCCGACTGGTTCAGTGTGCAATTTTATACTTCAAATATGTTCTGCAGATTGAAAAATCGATACACCATCTAGGATTTACTTGTATAGCTGACAGGTTGTAAATCTATTACCTATAGAAAAGCAAGGAAGAATAGGATACCAGTCAGTAATTATTTGGCAATTTGGCCATATTCATAAGTTATATCAATGCTTTCCATGTGTCCTGGATTTTGCGGTTAGTGGCGGTGGGTCCGGCGCGGGGAAATGCTGTTTGGACATTGGTTCCGCCACATATTCCCTAAACCTGGCCCCTGTTCCCTGTCAGCTGTTTTGATCTAAGAGAGTACATATCCGAACCCGTTTGATGCTGGTTAAGATACACCACTGAAATAAGAGTTAAATGTAATGACGGCTATTCATTCATTCGTTATTGACTATCAAGATTGTAAGAAACATAAAATTAAGCGCATGAGGTGAACTGTACCCAGCTGTATTTGGAAAAGTGTTATGGGGTCTCTAAACAATGACGGTGAGCCGGGTTCGGGGAAATGATGTCTGGACATCGGTTCCACCACATGAACCCTGAACCCGGCTCCCCGACGTTGATTGTTTAATTTTCGTAAATTATGCCAAGATTCTTTGGAGAAGGTAAGGTCCGCCACATCCACAGGAAAAACAGCTATTATAGTATCTTACAAGACCTATTTTTGATTTGTTTGTATAATATATATCTGATGTTGGCAGTTAAATCGTTACGATGGTGATTGCTATAACCATAGTACTGGTAGTGAGATCCTGACCAGCCTGCATAGCTGTGCATGCTGTTCTTGGTCTCACCGGTATTGTTGACTTACCCGTTTAGGTGTTTAGATTATTCCAGGTAAAATGTTACGATGATATTACTATGGTCATAGTGCTGGTAGTGAGACCCTTACCAATCTGCATAACTGTGCCGGTTGGACATGGTCTCACTGGAGCTGTTGACGTACACTTTCAGATGTTTTGTATATCTCAGTTGAATTGTTATGACGCTGGATGATTGCTTTGGTCAAACAAACAAGAGAAATGATTATCTTGTCGTACCTCTATTATCATGATTAATTTTCAGCTGGCCTCTTATTTACTCATACTTTCCTGGTGAATCTTCATTCAGCTGCAAACATCAAAGATGACCACATGAAAGGCAGTTTCTGGATTTCCCTGCATTTTAATTGAGATGGTTATCATCACCCTAAATTGTTACTGTATGCAAATTCGTTATAAGCGGTAACAAGTCTTACCTGTGTGATAGAAATTATACACTGGTCTATAAATAGACTGTGTATTAGTGTCACAGACAACAGCTGTGTATATGATTGTGTAGGTAATTTAACGGAATAGGCGCTTATCAATAGAAAAGTACCTTACGCTAGGGGGAAAAGGGCCTTATTTGTCAGGGCAGAGGGGTTGGTTTTGAGGGCAAAATGGCGGGAGAGAGGGGCAAGAAGGGCGGGGCGCCCTTCTATACCTCTGTAGGGGAAACACTAACTAAAACTGTTGACGTACGCCTTCAGAAAGGGATGGTTTCAAAAGTACATTTATATATCGCTACCTGTCCTGTATATGTATATTGTATGTTATATGTATAAATGCTCATGGGCTATAATGGCCTAAATAAAGTATCAGTATCAGTATATTTAGAAACTGACTTGTGTGTGATCAAATAAGCGTGGCCGATTTATTGACAATAAACACTGATAAAGGGAGTATTTATGTTCTTTGAAGGTTTGTTGTTACTGCAATTATGTGATGGGTCAGTTGTTTTGCATGTGTTAGGTGTTGAATTGTTATGCATGCATACCTTGTGTTTCATATACTCTTTTGGATGAAAAGTCAGTAGTCATTAGTTTTTGTGACTATTTTGGGTTGTGGAACACGTTTCGTATGACGTCATCGGCTGTGCGATCCGATTTGGATTTTAAAATTTCTGTAGCCCTGGTTGTTACCCTTCATTTGAACCGTCCAGCCAGATGGTTCAAATGAGGAGTCACAAGATGATTTTTAGACAATTATCCATACAGGATCCCCCTTACTTCTTCTTATCTGGGGCACTGTAAGATAGTGCAGGGTTGCAAACGTGTGCAGATTACCATGAAACATGTAAATCTCTTTTATTTTGCAGGGACAGTTCACACATATTGGCGCTTCTTTTCATTCAAGAACTCCATTTAAACTTCGGGTACCATCCACTGGTCAGGCCAGAATGGCATTCTGGGTAATAAATGGCACTCTGTTTTTAATACCACAGCTGTTTGCATACAAACAGAATGCTGGTGAAAACCCCAGTGCACAAAATAGAGAAAAGGATGAATAGATTTTTGTTATGCATAATAGGATTTGCCAGACTATTTGTGATAAATTACCAGAACAAGCATTATTAGTTCAGTTTTAATACATGTAATCATCACACTAAAAACACTGTGCTTCTTATTATTTTCTTTCATTTAAGGTGAATGGGTACACTTTAGGGAAGTAACTCTTCCCATTTTTTTTTTTTTTTTTTTTTAGCCGGGCCGGGTAGCGCAATCGGTAGGGCACCTGACTCGTAAGTCAGAGGCCCTGGGTTCGAATCCCGGTCTGGCCACATACTTTCGTTTCTCATTCCGCTGATTCAAGAAGGGCAGTTGTCAGTTACTGGCGAAAGTATGTGCACTTAGTACTGGTTAACCGCTTAGGAGGTCTAAGCCTGCCCAGGAATAGTGTGGTTAGGTTAACTGACTGTCCCGACATGACCTTAGTTGTTTACCGTGGACTTTAAGCATCAAATCAATCAACCAACCCATTTCATTTTTACCTCCCTTTTCAATAGGGGACAACTCTTAAAGGAAATAATTTGCTCCTCTTGGAGCAAATTCTTTCCCTTAAGAGTAGACCCCTTTTTGGAAGGGCTACATCATTCAGGGACACCGACAGGAAGTCACAAAAATTGTAACCCTTTGAAGAAGTGGCAGAAAAACTTGGTGTAGTACCCATGCACCTCAAGTTTTAGCCTTGTTATTGCTGTTCAGCACGTATTTGTGTGAGAAATTGAGTTAACAAAAGAAAGATGACTAATATTATCCTTATTTTTGTTAGTTTGTTTTGTTAGAAATTCGATTTATGGTTTTCTCTATACTAATTTTAGTGCCTGTCTGAAAGATGCTTGTACAGTTTATTAATATCTAATGTCATTGATTGTCTTTTAGTTAAACTCAGAGAACTTGAGTGCCAGAAAGCATTTCAAAGTGTCTATATATTTATGAGAGTTAATGATTGGGGGCAGGGGGGCGTTGTGGGGGTATATGTAAGGGGAATAACTAAATTGATAGATGGCATGGCAGTTTTACACCCTTTTCAACAGTAAAACAGTCATATCAAAATGATGGGAGGGTGGTTACTATAGCTTTGTGCAATGAACCAGATTTTATCAGAATCTTACCTTCAGCGAGACTCAAACCTGGAATCCCATGATCTTGTGTGGGAAGGGTTATTCACTCAGCCATGCCAATGCTATCTACCCATAACTAGAGCCTCTGCCACATAAGGGTACAAATTTATATACCAGTGCAGCATTATGAGCAATTGGATCAAAGACTATGTTGAACAAAATTTAAGAAACTTTCTATACCTTTCAGAGCTCTAGATAAGAGGGAGTATTTGATGATAATTAAGGATAATTTTTCTTATTTCTCATCGAAACCATATGTTGTGACCCCTCGTCTGAACCGTCTCAATTCTGAACCGTCTCATTGAGACGGTTCAGACTCATTGAGACGGTTCAGATGAGGAGTCACAACATATGTTTTTATGCAGAATTAACAAAACTTATCCCTAATTATCACCAAATACTCCCTCTTATCTAGAGCTCTGTACTGTCCTTAGCATAATACCAGTTTCACACTAAGTTACATACAATAAAACATATAAGCATCTTAATGATGCCAATTAATTTCATATGTGTTACATAGAATGTTAATAATGTCATTATATATTTTTATGTAATAATTAAGTCATAATATATTTTTACATACAGTCAACTCCCGATATCTCAAACACTGATATCTCAAAGTATCTTCCCTATTCTTATTTCAATTTCAACTACTTTTATCTCAAACTACTGATATCTCAAAGTAAATTTTCTGGTACCAGAAAATTACTTTGAGATATCGGTAGTTTGGGCTGAAGTTCGACTTCGAGATATCAAGAGTTGACTGAGAAAATTACTGAAGTTCACAAATGGTTGAACTGTGTATAGTCTCGTAACCACATGGAAAGAACATGGTGTCAGAAATAGTGGTACACACAGATTACCTGTCCTCATGTTCTTAAGGTGTGTGGCTACACCTCCAAGGGATATCACTGATTTGATAGTATTTGTCTCCCAGCACACAAAGGGGCTACTTCCGCTGATTCAAGAAGGGCAGTTGTTAGTTACTGGCAAAAATATGTACACTTAGTACTGGTTAACCAGTTAAGAGGTCTAAGCCTGACCAGAATTGTGTGCTCAGGTTAACTGACCGTCCAGACATGACCATAGCTGTTTACTGTGGATGTAAAGCAACAAAACAACAACTATTTAAGGAAAGAATTTGCTCTCTTGGAGAGCAAATTCTTTCCTTTAAGAGTTGCCGCCATCGCTAACAGGACACAAACATTATTGCTTTAAAGCTGTCTCCATATACATGTAAATGGTGATCAGAATATGGAGGTGTATACATACACGTTAGGTCATTTTGAAATGAACCCAGCAGTGGTTTGGACCATACAATATTTTTATAGTTATAATTGTTAACTTTGTTTCTGAATCGTAAGTGTGTAGTGTTATTACACTTAATGTTAAGCTACACCTGCCATTTCTATCATTTGAACGATCTTGTTAGCTTGTCAAGGAATTTCAGACAGTATTGTTAGGAAAAAGTGAAGACCCAGTTTGACATGGGTCTACACTGTTTGCTCAGCTAAACTGTTTGAGTATTCAGGATCAATATCATATTGTGTATTTTATAGAAGAAGATTTTACTTTTTAATTTGCACTAGTCTTTTCATCAGTTTGACGGGGGTCATCAAACAGACTTCGTGTACATAGACACAATAATTTATTCCGTCCTAACATGTATTTGTATTTTGTAAAGAGAGCAGAGAGCTTTAAAGCACAACAGTTTGTTTTTGTCAGATGAAAGGAACAAAGCAAATCAAGCTGATCCTGAATGAGAAGACTTACAGGTAAATCTGCATCTTTTTAGTTGGCAGCTTTTCAGGTTATATGCAGTATGCTGTTTTCTCGTTGATTCATGCGCCTTATTATAATTTGCCAGCTTATGTCAGAAATTAACCGTTAAATTGATTTTGCATTCAAAAGCTGCAAATAACTTTCTGACAGCATGTCAAGTTATTAGTCAAGTTATTAAACTGGTGCGAATATTCATTTTAACTATAAAATAGGATACTGTCTCAGACTACCCCTCGGGGCAAAACTTGAAAAAAAGTTTCTCATTGAGTTCATGCCCTAGAATCAACTGCCAAATATTCAAAACAATTCTATTAGACTGTAAATATTTTGGCATATAAAGCTTTTCCCACAATATTTGTATGTAAAACTGGCAGTTTTATGGCATGATACTTAATATAAAAAGTTTGGGAGGATTTTTTTTTGGCATCACTGAATAAAATTAATTACTTTTTCAAAAAAAAAATCATTTTCCAACCACAATTTTATTTAGCACAGACAACCATGTTTTCGGACACATAAATGTTTTTTTTTCAACAACTTTCGTCGAATGAGTTGATCAATTTAATTGCAGTCCTCAGCAAACCATAGACACGAATCTATGAGAAGGCATGAATCCATGAGAAACGGGTATATACACCATGAGTATCCTATATAAGGGGACACTAAGCCATTACTGTAATGCATAAATCTGGTCAGGGGTTCCTTTTTTGCCATGCCTATGGTTCAGTATCACACTGAAGATTGCAAATGGATGCAAATGGAAGGTTCAAAGACAAAAAAAAAAAAAAAAAAAGAAAAAAAAGTCCATTAAAAACAGTACAGTAATGGTCCAGGTGTCCCAGTTCGATCATTTATTTATTATGGTCATTATGAGCTGGATTTGAGAAAAACAGTCACAGTGATAACTGTACAAAAACTGAGGATGCCCAGAACAGACTGTACTTGGATGGACACTCGGCGCCAAGTGCGTGCAATTATGGTTACGTACCGCTGAGCCACTTGGGAAACATCGTTAGGAGAATTGAACAGAACAGAACAGACTGTACAAATGCAATCTGGTCTGGACCTATGCTGTTTTCTCCCTGTTATGAGATTTATTATATTTACTAATATTACTAAAACGGTTTTGGAAATTAAATGAACAAAATGGCTTTACTTGTTGATCATTTCAGGCCAAATAAAATTATGTAATTTCCATTAGCTTTCGGAATTAAGCTTAGTCTGGTGTCCCTACACATAAGATGTTTGCAACATAAGGTGAATGGTTCACCTCTGTGTTTCCACCATTTGTGCAAAAGAACACATCATGTGACTTCTTCTTAGCTTCCCAAGAGAAAGAAGCCCTTCCAAAATGATATTTACTTTTAAAGGAAAGAATTTGCTCTATTCCGAGTATATTCTTTCTTTCTAGAGTTGAACCCTATTGAGAAGGGAGGCAAAAATGAAAATGGAAGACTTTCTTCCCCTGAAAGTGTACGCAATCAGCAACAGATATAGCCCAAGAATGACAACTCACTTTTTTACTTCATTTTAGTGTGAACTGGAAAATACTTGCTAGTTTCATTTCCGTGGAACACAACAGAAATGAAGTTTTGTAAAAATAATACAGTGAAATTCCTATTATCCAAAGACCCATGAGAATTCTGAAAGCAAAACCAGTAGGTGTATCCTTCACAAAAAGATGCATTCTTGACAATTTCTCAGTTTACAGAGGTTTGTATACTCTACTTTTTGCTGCCCTTGCAACATGGGGTTTAAGTTTCATCTGTTCTCAGAACTGCATACAAAGTTTCAGTTTGTTCTTCGGGGGCCAGTTAGGCCACTTGCTGCTATTAAGCAGCTGCTCTCAGCACTGCCTTCAACTTGCTTTTCAGGCAAATGTGCCAATCAACAGTACCAGCATTGCACCCTTTCTAATGCTTGCTCTTACATCTGTTAGCTCGTTACATCTCTCCACATGCTCCTATTCCCAATTCTGCCAGCTGTCCCTTTAAAAGGCTTACTGATTGTTTTATGGGGGAAAATGTCCTTTTGTTACTGTCTCTGGGATAGAGCTTGTTTAGCAAGGCGACAGTCCCTGGATATGAAGCCGTAACACTGGCTGTTACTAAAACCTTGTACTGCACCGCACCCTACCGCACCGGCTAAAACCTTGTACCGCACTTACGAAAATTTCCGTACACTGTCAGGTAAATTCCGAACTTTTTGGTCCGCATTTACGTTATATGCTATCTCCATGTTCAGATTTGTTCCTGGTCATTCTTTGTGAGAGTAAATTGGTCTAATGGTAAATAATGAAACTATTGATAAATATTACTTTATGTCGAATTTATGCCAGCAAAAACACTTCTCCATCTCAATATATATGCATTGGATCACCTTTCTATTTTCTGCAAGCAAATTCTCAATTTAAATACTTTAAATATCTTTTAGGAATGCATAATAATATGGCAAATTTACATTACATTGTCGTAGCTTTTTCTCCAAAGAATTCATACATGCATTTATCTGGTGCTTGCAACACGGATATACTTTTAAGAGTTTCTTCCAACCCCTGAAGGATTTTTTTTCAGAATGTATATGATATACATTCTGAAAAAAAATCCTTCAGGGGTTGGAAGATTATGTATATGCAATATGTTTAAATATAGGAAATTATCAAGATAAAGTTACCTTAAAACAAAAATATATATTGAAAGTATATCTCAATCTTTTTAATAAGTAAAACAAAACAAACCTAAACGCCAGGGACTACCATGTGATAGTTATCCTGAGAATTTATTGAAATGGATAAAACCGATACCAAAATCCTTTTTGAGGTTGGGCAATTAGAGTTTAAGTATAATATCAATATGTATATACTTCCAATTCATTGACGAGTCTAATAAAAAAACTTATTTTCAGAATCAGCATATATTAAGTAACATACCCTTTGCCTACGGTAGAGTCCGTAAAATTCGGTAGGGTTCGGAAATCTTCGGCGGTGCGGTACTCTATTTTACCCCAGTGCGGTGCGGTACAAGGTTTTAGTAATAGCCGTAACACTTTACCTCAAAGTGTCTTGTAGTTTACTTGCATATGTACAGTTTTGCCAGTTTGATAAGGCTGACTCCACTGCCGACAGTCCGTGACACCTACAATCACTGAACGACACCCTGATACTTTTTCCAGCTAAGGGCACACTGGGTGCAAATTTCCTAGTCTACTGGCTTGAGAAAATTGATTAGACATGCCACCTTTTGCGAGTCAAACCAACAACCCCCAGCATGAAAGGCAAACACTCGATTCACTAGGCCAAGCCTTCTGCTGAAAAATGCCCTGGTACTTAGACTTGCAGTATTCTGTAGGCAAGTAAACAATGAATTGATACAACAAAAACCTTAAAAAAGTTTTTTATTTCCTGTATAAAAGACTTTAAACAGATAACAAAAGTAAATTGGTCTATAAACAAATTTATCATATGACGCCGCTATTATTCAGTGGATAACATTGTGTCTAAAAATCGTATGACCACATGTAATAACAATGGCGCGTACACGTAATGTCATTGACAACGTTCATGTCAACAATGTGTTTTCTTATTGAAATAATGTTCAGTTTGAAGGCATTAAAATCCCATTTTATGGGTCATATGATAAACAGAATCTTACACCTGTGGTCGTTTCATATGAAATTTACAAAACTTGTTTCATAAATTTCATATGAAATGACCACTCGTGTAAGTTCCTCTACATATCGGACAGATAAGCTTGAATGGTTTTATATAAAAACTTATATCAACAACTGTCAGGCTATTAGAGTGGAACTCTGAGGCTGGCACCAACAAGACTGCAGTGGCTCTGCAAAGTGGTGAACGTGCATCGTGATCACATGATTATAACGGTAATATCTTGGGTTTCTAAAGAAAACAATCTTGAACCAATTAAAGAATCAGCCCTATCTCAGGTCTTAAAAACATGATTTTCATGTGATAAGCTGCATTTACCCCATACTAATGCCCTTTGTCTATACCAAATGCCATCTTTATAGGAAATGAAGCCAGTCATGAGGATGCATCAAAAGAATGGTCTTTCCCAGATAATGAGGTCAGTTTTTCAAAGTGTCCTGGTACATGGCTTCATTTCATTAAAGCAATGACAGTTGCTTCAGACAAATGTCTTTAGTATGAGGTGACTGCTGTTCTTGACATTAAACTCCGCCTTGTAAGACCTGAGATACACTTTTAAATTTTTTTTTTTTTCAAGAATTAACTTATAAGCATGTGATCACGACTTGCGTTGGACACCTTGTCCTTTACTTTCTAACAGTATGCAAGCTTTTCTCCATGCTCTTGTTTTGTCTACATGAAGGTTCCAGTTGTTGAGAATAACATAAAAGCAAATAATGATACAACTAGATTGTCTATATGTCCTGAGAAGGCCTCTAAACAGGAAATAAGAATAACCGATATCACTGTTACACCAGACAGAGATGACCCAGGTACACCTGAAAATAAAAATATAAGGTGAATGGGTATACTCAGAGCTCTAGATAAGAGGGAGTATTTGATGATAATTAGGGATAATTTTTGTTAATTCTGCATAAAACCCTATGTTGTGTTATGAATATGGTGTTTAAGTTGGTGTAAATATTTTCTTTTACCATGATTTTGCAGTTTTTAGATGTTTACTAGGTTTGAAATAAACAAGTTGTTTACATTGTACTTTAGAACATTCTGGAATAACTATTTTTAGTTCTGACAAAATAATAGGACTTTCTGTTGTAAACATTAAGAATTTTCTGGTATGAAATTATGTCAGAATTGAGTACTTTTTGGTAAGATCTATTTTTGGTTAGTTCCGGAATGTTCCTAGATAGTATATAAAGAAGACAGATTTTCATTTAGATCATCTTTGTAAGTTTCACCAGTCTATAGTTAAATAAGTTATACTGGAATTTAAACATACTGGATTACTTTTGTGACTATTGGAAATATCCATGTGCTCATACAGACTTTATTTTCTGGGATCAGAAATTATTAAAGGACTTGTGTTTTAAATTCTGAGGGACTTTCAGACTAAAATAAGGTATCTTAAATTACATATTTTCTTGATTAACAAATGACTGTTTTATTTTGATGTACATGTAAATAAATTTTGTTAAGTTTAAAAACAGGCTTGTTGCTGGTTTACTTCCATCCTTTTGTTACCTCCGCCAGGTCGTAACAAATTGGGGGCTCGAGTCCGGGATTGAAATTTCTTGTGCATCAAACAATTTTGAATAATAATAAAAAAAAAAGTTTCACTGTTTGCTATTCAAATAAGTAAAGCCAGCAAAAAGCTAACATGTCTTTCGATCTCAATAAATTCATTGCTGCACCTTCTCAGGAGCTGTTGAACTTGGCCAAAAAGACTGATTTATTGGATATTGCAGCGCATTATGAATTATCTTCAGTCAAAAGATCCATGTTGAAACATGAAATTAAGAATATTTTGATTCAGTTCTTTGTTGATGAGGAAATTTTTGATTCCTCTGCAGCCTCTCACATTCTCGTCACTCAAACTGATTTGCAGATGAGAGAATTAGAAATTCAAAGACAAATTGAAATGGAAAAATTAAGATTGGAGCATGAAGAAAGAGTAAGGATTGAAAAAGCTGAGCGTGAGGAAAGAATTAGGCTTGAAACATTAGAACGAGAAGAAAGGTTGCAGAGGCAAAAATTAGAGCAAGAAAAAGGAAGACTAGAACATGAAAAATTAAGGCTAGAAATGGAAGAACGAGAAAAAGAAAAAGAAAGAGAAATGCAAAAAGAACAATTAGAAAAAGAAAGAGAAATGCAAAAAGAAAAATTGGAAAAAGAAGAAAGAATTGAAATTGAAAAGGAGAAATTGAAATATGAAAAAGAAGAAAAAGAGAGAGAAAGACAATTTCAAATTAGAATGAAAGAAATTGAAATACAAGACAAGGCTAAATCAAAATCTTTGCCTTTGGACTCAACCAAAGTTTTTGATGTTACTAAACACATCAGACTCGTTCCTCCATTTCAAGAAAAAGAAGTTGATAAATATTTTCTTCACTTTGAAAAAGTAGCTGAAAATTTGAAATGGCCAAAAGAGCATTGGACTTTGCTTCTTCAGAGCGTTGTGATCGGCAAGGCTCGTGAAATTTATACTCAACTTTCTCTTGAGCAGAGCTCAGATTATGACAAAGTAAAAGAAGTTATTCTTAAGGCTTATGAGTTGGTCCCTGAGGCTTACAGGCAGAAATTTAGGAACTGTAGAAAAGAAAATGACAAAACTTATGTTGAATTTGCTAGGACAAAAGAGCAGTTATTTGATAGGTGGAGCTCATCAAAGAAAGTAGGCTCTGATCATGGTAAACTAAGACAGCTCATGCTTGTTGAAGAATTTAAAAGGTGCATTAATTCTGACATTAAATCATTTTTAGATGAAAAGGAAGTCGAAACGTTAGAGGCAGCAGCTCGTTTGGCTGATGATTATGCTTTAACTCATAAGACTTCTTTTGTGCACAAGCCTTTTCCTAAAAAGACCTTTTTCCCTCAGTCAGGTCCAAAATTCAGTCCCAGTAATCCATCTGGCAATTCCAGTCCCTCATATACTCCCAAACCAAAACCCCCTGGTGAAAACAAAGGTCAAAATCCCTTATCTCAGCCCATTTGTAATTATTGTAAGCAAACAGGACATATAATTTCTGAATGCTTACTTTTAAAGAGGAAGAGAGAAAAACAAGAGGGCCCAAAACCCACAGGTCTTACCTCTTTACGGTCAACACCACAGTCTTGTGTTCAGGATCAAATTCCTATTCAGGCCAAAATTTCTGAGACTGATTCTGTTATGGAGATTTATGAACCATTCTTATCAGAAGGTTTTGTGTCACTAAATTGTGACTTTGCCCAGTCTACCCCTATTACTATCTTACGAGATACTGGAGCTTCTCAATCCCTTATTTTGGCAGATACCCTGCCATTTTCCGAGAAGACTTCTTCTGGGACAAGTGTCCTTATTCAGGGTGTAGAATGTGGATTTGTTAGTGTACCGCTTCATAACATTTATTTGTCCTCAGACTTAATTTCTGGTCCTGTGGCTGTTGGTATTAGACCTTCACTACCTTTTAAAGGTGTTCACTTATTGTTAGGCAATGACCTAGCAGGAGATAAGGTTGTGGTTAATCCACTTTTGACCAACACACCTTGTGTTGATCAACCACCTGACCCCATTGAGCAGGAAATTCCTGACCTTTACCCTTCATGTGCTGTCACTAGGGCTATGGCAAAGAAAGCCATGTTGAATGATGGGAATCAGGATATTGATTTAACTGATACTTTTATAGGTCAGTCTTTTAATGACGAGATTTCAAAATCTCTTTCACCCAGCCTGTCTGACATGCCGACAGACTTTACACACAACTCATCTGTGTCCAACTCAGACCACTCCTCTTCATTTTCAAATGACAAAGGTCATGACCTTCTGTCAAGGTCACAGCTTTGCAAAGAACAACACAGTGATCCTGAGATCTCACCTTTATTTGAAAGGGTTTTAGATGAGAATGACATGTCCCAGGTTCCTGTTTGCTATTATGTCAAAAATGACATTTTGATGAGGAAATGGCGTCCTCCTGATGTCTCAGCAGAAGACGAGTGGACTGTTAACCACCAAATTGTGGTTCCAAGGGTTTATCGCCCTGAAATTTTAAACTTGGCCCATGAAACTCCCTTGTCAGGTCACTTAGGTGTAAACAAAACCTATCACAAGATTCTTAATCATTTCTACTGGCCAGGGTTAAAATCTGATGTTTCTAAACATTGCAAATCTTGCCATACATGTCAAATGGTAGGAAAACCTAATCAAACTATCCCTAAAGCCCATTTGCAGCCAATTCCTGCATTTGAGGAACCTTTTAGCAGAATAATTATTGATTGTGTAGGTCCTTTACCCAAAACAAAGTCAGGTTGTGAATATCTTTTGACCATAATGTGTGCTTCCACACGTTTCCCAGAAGCCATTCCACTTAGGAATATCAAGACAAAGACCATAGTTAAGGCTCTTGTGAAGTTTTTCACATTTGTAGGTCTCCCTAAATCTGTCCAGTCAGATCAAGGATCTAATTTTATGTCAGGAATATTTCAGCAAGTGATGCATAAATTAGGTATTAAGCAATATCGGTCATCAGCATATCATCCTGAAAGTCAAGGTGCCTTAGAACGATTTCATCAAACACTGAAAAACATGATCAGATCTTACTGCTTTGACACTGAAAGGGATTGGGATGAAGGCATTCATTTGCTGTTGTTTGCTGCTAGGGAATCTGTACAAGAATCTCTTGGTTTCAGTCCATTTGAGCTTGTATTTGGTCACACAGTTCGTGGACCACTGAAACTTTTGAAAGAGAAATTTCTTTCTGATGATGACAGTTCTTTGAATTTGCTTCAGTATGTTTCTGACTTCAATAACAGATTGTCAAAAGCCTGTGAAGCTGCTCGGTACAATCTCAAATCAGCTCAAAACAAAATGAAATTTCATTATGATGAAAATGCCAGGGAAAGAAATTTTAAACCTGGAGAGAAGGTACTTGCTCTTTTGCCAATTCCTGGCAGACCTCTGCAGGCCAGATATTACGGCCCTTACACTGTTGACAAAAAGCTCAGTGATGTAAATTATATTATCAACACACCTGGGAGGCGCAAGGAAAAACAGTTATGTCATATTAATATGTTGAAAAAGTACATTGATAGGGATAATTCAGTTGTTTCACCAATAAGTGTAGTAAATTCTGTCCCTCAAGAGCAATCTGAAATGGACTCTGAGGATATGAACTTTATAAAGTCTGATCCCTCATCATCAAAACTCCAGAATTCTGACATCTTAAAGGATCTCGACCAGAAACTGTCACACCTGGATCCAGTCAAGAGACTTGAACTGAAACAGTTAATTCTTGAATATGAGCACTTATTTCCGGACATTCCAACCAGGACTGACAGAATCTTTCATGATGTTGACATTGATGGCGCAAAGCCTGTGAAGCAACATCCTTATCGAATGAACCCTGTGAAGCAACAGTATCTCAGGGAAGAAATTAAATATTTGCTGGAAAATGATTTTATAGAACCAAGTCAAAGTGACTGGAGTTCTCCTTGTATTCTGGTGCCAAAACCTGATGGAACTTTTCGCATGTGTACAGACTATCGAAAAGTTAATTCTGTGACTAAAACGGATACATTTCCAATCCCACGTATTGATGACTGTATTGATCAAATTGGACAAGCCAAATATGTTACTAAATTTGATCTTCTGAAAGGATTTTGGCAAATTCCTTTGACAGACAGAGCTAAGGAGATTTCGGCATTTGTAACACCAGATGGACTCTATCAGTATAAGGTTATGCCATTTGGTATGAAAAACTCTCCAGCAACATTTCAGAGACTTATAAATAGCTTGACATCTGATCTGGGTGGTTGTAAAGCATATATCGATGATGCAATCATCTTCAACGATGAATGGAAACTACATCTACAAACTATCAGAGAATTCTTTCAAAGACTTAGTGATGCAAAATTGACAATCAATTTTGCAAAAAGTGAATTCTGTCATGCAAATTTGACATTTCTAGGACATGTTGTGGGTCAAGGTCAGGTTAAACCTGTAGAAGCTAAAGTGGAGGCTATCTCGGATTTTCCTGTACCTACATGCAAAAGACAACTGATGCGCTTTCTTGGTATGGCAGGATATTATAGGAAGTTCTGTAATAACTTTTCTGTAATTGCAGAGCCCTTGACAAATTTACTAGGTAAAGGAAAGAAATATATTTGGAATGAAGACTGTCAAAAGTCCTTTGATAAGCTTAAGGCCATACTTAAGAGTGCTCCAGTTCTCTTAGCACCAGACTTCAACAAAGCATTTAAAATGGCGGTAGATGCTAGTGACGTTGGTGCAGGCAGTGTTTTGATTCAAGAAGATAATGATGGTGTGGATCACCCTGTTTGTTACTTTTCTAAGAAGTTCAACAAACATCAGAGAAATTACTCTACTATTGAAAAAGAGTGTTTATCTCTCATCCTTGCTCTTCAGCAATTTGAAGTGTACTTATCTTCTTCAGCCACACCAATTGTTGTCTTCAGTGATCACAATCCACTGACCTTCATTCATAAAATGAAGAACAAAAATCAGCGGTTACTCAGGTGGAGTCTCATGTTGCAGGAGTACAATCTTGACATCAGACATATCAGAGGAAAAGATAATATTATCCCGGATGCACTTTCAAGAGCCTAAATTTGGCTATTACTACATGATGTCTGGATTAGTACTGATATATATACAGTGTATATGCATTAAACTTAATTTTGTTTCATAATTGGTCATATGGCAAAAGAAAGCTTTATTTCATAAAACTTTCTTTTCCTTGAAGAGGGGAAGTGTTATGAATATGGTGTTTAAGTTGGTGTAAATATTTTCTTTTACCATGATTTTGCAGTTTTTAGATGTTTACTAGGTTTGAAATAAACAAGTTGTTTACATTGTACTTTAGAACATTCTGGAATAACTATTTTTAGTTCTGACAAAATAATAGGACTTTCTGTTGTAAACATTAAGAATTTTCTGGTATGAAATTATGTCAGAATTGAGTACTTTTTGGTAAGATCTATTTTTGGTTAGTTCCGGAATGTTCCTAGATAGTATATAAAGAAGACAGATTTTCATTTAGATCATCTTTGTAAGTTTCACCAGTCTATAGTTAAATAAGTTATACTGGAATTTAAACATACTGGATTACTTTTGTGACTATTGGAAATATCCATGTGCTCATACAGACTTTATTTTCTGGGATCAGAAATTATTAAAGGACTTGTGTTTTAAATTCTGAGGGACTTTCAGACTAAAATAAGGTATCTTAAATTACATATTTTCTTGATTAACAAATGACTGTTTTATTTTGATGTACATGTAAATAAATTTTGTTAAGTTTAAAAACAGGCTTGTTGCTGGTTTACTTCCATCCTTTTGTTACCTCCGCCAGGTCGTAACAGTTGTGACCCCTCATCTGAACCGTCTCAGCGAGACGGTTCAGATGAGGGGTCACAACATATGGTTTCGATGAGAAATAAGAAAAATTATCCTTAATTATCATCAAATACTCCCTCTTATCTAGAGCTCTGATACTTTCAGGGGAAGCAACATTTTCATTTTTGCCTCCCTTCTCCAATGGAGGTCAGCTTTTAAACAATGTGCTGCTCTAGGAGCATATTCTTTTCTTTACAAGCAGATTACCTTTTCAGGGAAGCATTTAGGAAGTCACAAAAGTTGCCTCTCTTTGTAAACAAGAGTTGTCAGAAGACAACAAAGCGTGCCTTATGGGTGCCTGATTCTCACAGTCACAAAGACCTACAAATATAATAGGTCATCTGCAGAGTCAGACTGAGCCATTATCCCAGGTATATGATGAATACATACTAAATACAACTCAAAATATGAAGCAAAATCACTGAATGATAAAATTTATGTCAAAGTGACCTCAAATTCCCAAACATGATGTTAATCTATAAACAGTTTTGGAGACACAAGGCAAAAATCAATGAACCATGAAATATAGGTCACAGTGATCTTTAAATAATATGAGGTCATTCGCAATTTCAGACAGATCCATTATGCCAGATATGATGTTAATCCACCAAACAGTGCTTGAAATATAAGACAAAATCACTGGACCATGAATAAAAGTCAAGGGCACAGGAGTCAGCATGGTAGCTTTGCAGCTGCTGCAATTATAGGAATATGCTATTTGACCAAGTATCAAGTGTCTTGTTTCAAAGATATCATCAAAACTAAAAATTTTGCCTTAAAAACAGTGCCAAATAGCAAAGTCAGTCAACCGTAAAATATAGGTCAAGGACATACAATTGTGTCATGCAGCTGCTGCAGTCATATGGATGTATATATGTACCAAGTATGATGATTGTAGCTGCTATAGTTCGTAAGATACAGAGTTGAACATGGAGTTAAACGCAATTGTTAACATTGGTTAACCTGATCACGGATGCCAATGAGGACGCTGACCGGTACGCTAATGCTTACGCTGACACTAACACATACTCAGACTAAGACGCCGGGGGTATAGCATAAGCTCTCCTTTGCTTCGCAAAGGCGCGCTAAAAATGGCAGAAAAAAAGTGGAAGTTTACCCATTTACTTAAAATAAGCCTAAGTTCACAAGAAATGGATGCTAACACATTTCCTATCTGCTCCCCACCCTCACATATATCTCCATAAATTAACACCATTTCTTGCCCTATCTGCTTCTCCCACCCTCACTCCAACATTTTTCATTCATTTCTTTATTTTCATTTTCAACGTAAGAGTAGTGTACCGTCAGGCTGAAATTGACCCAAGTGAGAATGCGACTCTAGCCTAATTATCAATGTACAGTGCACTTATAAGAGAAAATACAGTATAAATACCATATAAACTGTTAAAAGAGTGCTAGAGCAGTAAATGACCTTATGCAAATGCCCTTATCACTCCTTATTGTCAGAGAATATTTTACAGAAGAATCTGTTGTCACAAAAGCACACTTATTTTCCTAAGATTTTTATGTTACATGTTATATCAAGGGCGTAGCTACGTATACGGCAAATACGCAAGTGCGTATTGAAATTTTGTCAAAATTGACAAAATTTCAAAACGCACCTGCATATTTGCATGCTGAAATTTTATAAATTAGACAAGATTTCAATACCAATTACCAAAGTGGCTGAAATACTAGCTTTCCTTTCAAGAAGTAGAGCATAAAACATGGTTGTGCGTATCATGAAATTGCCCCTAGTTACGTCCCTGTTATTTTACTGACAATGACAAACAACCTGAATACTCACTTAAAATGTGCAATATCAGAACGGAAATCAGCTGTGATATAACAGCACCCTAAAAAATTACCTGCGCCTGCTGCACTTGAAAGGCAAAATATACCGTAATGTGCATAAGTATTGGGACACCTAAAACAAATAATTTTCCATTTGTCCCAAATGGAAAATTAATTATTTTTAGGTGTCCCAAAAGTTAGGCACAATACAGTATTATAAATGAGCTATCAAAGAGCTAGAGCAGTACATGTATTTGCTAACAATGTGTGTACAAACCTAAAATCTGCAATATCAAAATGGCAATCAGCTGTGACATAATAGCACCCATAGTTCCCTCAACTGTCTTTTTTGAATCTGGAATATAAATTATCTACCAAAATGATTACAACAAAAAGTCAGAAAAAAATCTTTTTCCTTGTTATACTAGTTTGGAACACTGGTTTGTAACAAAGATCACAGATCAGAATATATTAGACCCATGACTTTTGATTTTAACCAGAGCACTAAACTTCTATGACTGGTCCAAGGAGAACTAGTTTTCAGGCCTACTTTCACTCATATCAGCAAACCTAAATTAATTAACCCATTAATAGAAATGTGAATAGATATACTCTCGAAGACATAACTCTGCCATTTTCATTTTTGCCTCCCCTCTCAATGGGAGTCAACTCCTACAAGGAAAGACTTGCTCCCCTTTGAGTAAGTTCTTTCCTGTAAGAGCACACACTAGTTTTAGCAGGGCTTTGTCATCCAGGAAAGCAAACAGGAAGTTACAACAGCTGTTTGCAAAAGTAAAAATGGCAAAAAAAAAATCATGGAGGTATACCCATATACCTTAAATGCTTTGCATGTCCACTAAGGCTACATTTGTACTCTACAAACCTAGCACTGTGATGAGAAATGGTTCTAAACGCCATCTGATTAGACAAGTGAGCTGAAAATAGTTTTGCCTTTAGAAAAGGGACATTATAGCGTGTTTACAGTGGAGTCAGATCTGCCAAATTATCATGAAACTATTGCAAAAAGGGACTGAAAACAGGTGTATGATAAACTTTGATGCTACCACATCAATGTAGCAATGAGCTTGCCCATATATGATCATGCAATACATTATGTAGCCTCTGACTATCTGAGCATGGTTACATATGAATATTAAAAGTCGCAGTTTTCTGTTTATTTCTATATCAATTAGCTAAAATGATGCATGATAAATAGAAAAGAATGTTAGTTACTTTTGGTATCATGTTTATCAGGCTCAACCTGAAAATTAGGGACAGCTCAGCTTCCTACACATTTTCAGATCTTGTCTGATATACATGATATCAAAAAGAACTAACATGGTATTCTCTATTTTTCTTAGCATGGTATTCTCTATTTTTCTTAGCAGTGTAATCAGCCTTCATTATCCACAACAGATTCCTCAGGATCCACTGACTGCTGACTCAAATAGGGAAGACTGATCAGACAGCACAGATCAGTGTCTTCCCTTTTTATATACCCGTTTTGAAAAAATGGAGGTATAAAGGCATGGGGCTGTCCGTCTGTCCGTCAACATTCTTGTGCACACCATATCTCAGTAACCATTTGAGATATCTTCATGAAATTTTGTAGGCATATATATTAGGAAGGGGCAAAGTGTTGAACACAGTAATGGTTGCTCCCCCTTTCTTAGTTTCCCAGTTATGCCCCTTTGATTATTTTTTACCCTACTAGTCTTGTGCGTGCCACAACCAGATAACCATTTGGGATATCTTGATGAAACTTCATAGCAATGTGTATGAGGGTCTGACAATGTGCCGCATATAACAATGGTTACTTTCCCTTTCTTTGTTTTGGAGTTGCATTCCTTTGATTAGATTTTTTAGGCTATTTTTGTGTATACTAATATTGTGCATTCAATAACTTAGTAACCATTTGGAATATCTTGATGAAACTTTATAGCAATGTGCATGATCACAAGATGATGTGTCACATATAAGAATGGTTGTTCCCCCTTACTCAACTTTTGAGTAACATCCCTTTGGTTAGTTTTTTTAGGCTAGCCCCATTCCCCCATTGACTCCATAACTCCTTAACCCTTTGAAATATTTTAATGAAACTTTGTAGGAATGTGTATAATAATGGGGCAATATATCATGAGCATGAACCACAACTCTGGCTTACTTACTTCCTGAATTATCTGCCCTTCCATCAATTTCAATTTTACTCTGTAACCCCTTAACCATTGGAAATATTTTAAAAAGACATTACGGTGATGTGTATATTGTCAAGGAAATATATTATGACCAAGAATGGTACTCTAGTTTACTTAGTTTATGAATTATCTCATTTTTTTGACTTTGGCATTTCTCGACTTCTGAGCTGCTTTACCCTTGAAGCTGATTTTTGGTATACTAATAGTATTTGATGTGCTAGATGTTATAATAACATTGCAGTCATTAATTACAGAGTTGTTTCCCCTGTTTGTCTGCCTGTCCATCATTCTATAAACATATAAACAATCTTGTTCATTCTGAAACTCCTTCATGACACTGAAACTGGCGTATTATGCGCCGCTTGCGAAGCTCTTGTTGTATATGCAACAGTGTCCCTATCTCCTGTTACAGTTCAAATATCTAATGTCACCCCTGGTTAACTGTGTATATACAAGGGCTGTTACAAAACGAAAAAGAGCTGTTATGAAATGAAAAAGAGTCATAGTTACCAAACGACCTGATGACCAGGTCGTTCGGTAACTATGACTCTTTTTCATTTCTTAACAGCTCTTTTTCGTTTTGTAAATTCCTTGAAAACATATGGTGTGAATATGGAAGGTTCAGATAGTGTTGGTCTACCCTGTTTGCACATAAAATATGGCAGTTAGCCTTGCAATGAGGTGCACTGCATTTTCACAATGCAGTGTGTGATATTTATGAATACATACCTGGCCATCTATGTTTTCCTATCTTCTGTCCCACTAGTGAAGCTGCACTGTCACCAATGCCTGTAGAAACTATTCCAGCATATATCTTTAAGTCAGCATGGCCTGAGAAATACACCAAATATATCACTTTATTCCTAATGATTGGTAAGGGACACTGTCTTCTGACAAAGGGTAGTACTGTAGTCAGTGTAAGTTCCGAAAGTAATTCTTAGTAGCATGTATGTTGTAACCCTTCCATTTTACTGCCTTGCCAAGGATCACAAACTAAGTATAAACTAATCTCCAAATTATATGTAAACTCAACCCTTCAGCTGGCCCTAAATAAACATTGTTGTTTATAACCTTTGTACGAGCTTATTCTAACTGCACGTAGCACTAGAACTCAAATGAAATGCTACAACTTGAGTTTATCTTCTGGTTTTGCAAAGTCCTTAGACAAAAATTCCAACCCAATTGTTTCAAAAGACCTTGTAATACATGTACCTGCTGCTACAGATACCTGACCCCTTCACAGAGTAAACCATATGGGCTGGTTTTACAATATAATGACAAAAATGTTACCATTATTAGTATGAGATAACCACAGTGGTAAGGAACAGCCAATGAGAAGATAGAGAGGGGTCAGTATGAGGTCACCACTATCTTGTCTGTCCAGGAACACTTTGAAATACTGCTCTAATGCTGGTCCTAGGGGTGGCACTTTATACAGTCGTAAAACCTGTAACAAAAGAAACAGAAAAGGCTGACATCATTATCAAGAAATTTATATCTTTCACAAGTTACTGCTGTACAGAGAGATTTATGAGGGGTATGGTAACACAGCTATTTTTTCAAAGGGAGACACCATTTGTGACTGTTTCCAGGCCCCGAGGTTATAAAACTTGAGTACATTCTCAAACTCAAAATAAAGCACACTGATTGGCTGCTCTATGGCTGCTTCTGAGCACATGCTCAGAAGCAGCCAATCATTGTGCTTTATTTTGAGTTTGAGATTATACCCAAGTTTTGTAACCTCGAACCTAGGCCAATGAAATCCTTCTAACAAGTTGTCTACTCTTAAAGGAAAGAATTCGCTCCCATTGGAGACACCCACTGAGAAGAAAGGTAATGGATGGATTGAAGACTTGCAATATTATGTCTTTGTCAATAGTATTTCAGTCATATCAGGACAATGAAAGGGAAATAATGAAATGCTGTATGAAATGAAACTGCAGGAAACAAACTGCTAGCTAAGCAAGTTAGCACTTAAAGATGCTTTTCTCCACTTTTATGAAGGAAGAAAACTTAAGCAGAAAAGGACTTACCATATAAGCGGTAATTTTCGTGGGTTCAAATTTTCGCGTTTAAGTGTCAAAAACATTAACATTAATTTTCACAATTTTTAATTTTTGAGGTTAGCATGAAAAGCAAAACTACTTCTTTTTCACTTGAGCCAGCTTGTTCATTAACTTGTGGCAGGGCTGCCGTAGGTTAATGAAAGAACTGGCTCAAGTGAAACGTACCAGCAATTACCGAAGCAAACAGAAACAAAATATATGAACACTGTGTCTACAGAAGATACTTTGTAAGAAACAGGAAACTATTTGCGATTTTAATTTTCGCAGTTTCTAAGTGACAGCGAAATACCGCGAAAAATGGAACACTGCCAAAAATTATCTTGAATACGGTACTTCTTACTGGGTGAGTACATTGTCATGGGTGGCACCGCTTGAGGTATATGGGTAACCACCATGTTTTCCCTTAATCTTTTGTATTGTAAAAATCAACCTGTGTGAAAGAAACTTTTTCAACTTTCATAAAGTGGAAGATATTGCAAAATTTTCTCACTTCATACAAGCATGTATTTAAGCAGAGTGGATTCATCACAATATCTTTTTTACAAAGGAGATGGCCTTAACAGAACAACTCTTTCTTCTCTGGTTGGTGAATCCCTCTCTAAAGGGAGATACCTTTAAAAGAAAGCATTTCATTTCTAGAGAAAATTCTTTCCTTTCAGAGTAGGCCCCTTTAAATGAAAGGCAAGAACTTCCTGGCAGAGCAGTTTGTCTTAAATGAGTATTTTATTCATTATATGTTTAGTATGGGTTATATTTAAATCTCTTACCTCTAATATCACTAGAACAGCCAGAGCTACAACTGAGGCAAGATATAACATGTTGGTATTGCACAACAGTCCTGGAATGTACACAGCAATCACCACTAAGTGGAACAGCTTTCTGACCCTTGTTGTTACAATCAGAAATCTCTTGTCACTATGTGTTTGGACTATTTTTTGATGGTCCAATTGTGATTCAGGAAAGAAGTTATTAGCACTGTGTTCAGTCTCTTGCTGAATTTCATGATAATCTTTATCACAGTTTAAATCAGGACTTCTAGATCTACAAGAAAGTTGCTCTTTTTCCATTTTATTTAAAGCGGCTGGTTTTTCATCCTTCACGTTTGATACTACTGATGTTGGTGAACCATTTGTTGCCATAGATGAGATCAGTGATGAGTTTGTATGGTGTGCAGTCACTAAAGAGGACTTCTGTGATTCACTAAACTTTTCTTTTTGGAATGTTTTAACTGATGATGATGATGAATTTGATGTATTTCCATAGAATATCACAATATAAACACTTATTACAGAACACACAATCCACCAGAGAAAGAGGAATATCTGAAAAATAAAACAAAGATGTATATACACCATCTTTACTTGCCATTTTTACACTTTTATCACTTCCTGTTTGTTTTCCTGCAAAAGGTAGTCTCAGGGGAAGCAACTGCCATTTGAGGTGCGACACGACAAAACCAACAATGTGGTTGTGCGCCCAGTAAAGACTCAGATCAGACCTGGCCATTCACTCAGTCTGATAAGCCTCTTTGCTAGGTGCTTAAAGGGTTACTAAGGGTCTAAGCTACCTCCATGCGGACGGCGAAGACTCTGATCAGACTGGGCGGATGCCCAGGCTGATCTGAGTCTGCACTGGACGCAACGCCACATTGTTGGTTTTCTCGTGTCGCGGCTCATTTTATTTCTGCCTCCCTTCTAAACGACGAATCAACACTTAATCCACATTGTATTTAAGGTACATGAATTCACCTCAATATTTTTAGGAAGGGTTTTGTCACCCACGGAAGTAAACAGGAAGTCATAAAAAAGTTCCCCTTTGTATAATTTGCAGAAAAACATGACGGCATGTCCAGTCAGCTTAAGTGTTTCTCCTACTACAAAATGTTTTAACATTATTTGCAAAGAAAGCTTACTCTGACCAGATTCACACTGGTCTGGCATTCAACATAGGCAACGTACTATAAAACATGATTGTTTTCGCATACTTCTGATATTAATTTCAAACTATCATCCTTACGACCCGGCAATTTGTTATACCTCCTAGTCAGACCAGACTTTCGAAGAAATTCCGTCTAGTATAAATGCAGTGCTTGAATAAGGTTTTTCACCAATTCGTTACCTGGTCGTTGTAGCCCAAAAATTGTTTTCAAGCATTTGTTGAATATGCATATCAATTCAGTAAAACTTTTGAGTCCTATTTCAAGAGTAGGGGGTCGGATGGTCCATGAGACTATACTTCTGAAACAAACTTATCCTGATGAGCAGAACAAGCAGGTTCCTTGTAATTTGTCTTCGTTGCCTGTGTTGAATGCCAGACCAGTGTGAGATTGCTCTGTAGGAATTGTTTATGAGAAGTCTGATCAGGATTTGCAGTGTTTGCACAAACAGCTGTTCAAACAGTAATAATGGGAAATATGAAGTCTACAATAAAACACTACAATAAGAGATGCAGTGTGAAAGTAACCACATGTACACATGTACAGTTATGCAATGAATGCTAAAAGTATCAGAGTTTTCCTAGTTAAAATGGCTCCAAAACTTGAAATTTTCTTCAAAAATAAAAATCCAGTTTTTAAAAGCAGTACTTACAGACTTCTTATTATTGAACATAAGCCTTGAAATAGTCTTGATTCCATCCCACCTGATTATGAACACAAATGCAGGAAGAACAAATAAAGCACCAACCAATCCAAAAATTAGGTAGAATGACTGCCACTTTTGTTTGTCAGATTTTAGGCAAACAAACAGAATGGTTGCCAGGGCAACAGATACAAATATCACCTGAAAACAAAAAGAAGAAAATAAATTCAGTTCAGGCAAACAAATCTCAAAGAACAGCTGCTATGGCAACAGAGAGAAAACATACATGTCTATTTATTTATTCATTCTGCTATAAGACTGAGGCAGAGGGATGGTGGGTGGGTGGATGGTGGTGGAGAGGGGAAGGGCAGGTTTTCCCCTAATAAGTACACCAGTCCTATTATCTATACTACAAAATTGTTTTTCCCTTCCGCCGCTCCTCACATTCTATTAAACATCATATACATGTACTAGTACCTATATTAAAACTTAAAGTGCCAAAAAGAAAACAAGTTGTATTTGCAAACTGTGTAGATCTAGATGAGCTGGCTCACATTGAGTCACCTCATCTGGATCTACATAGTTTCCTCTCTAGTCTTTGAATTCTCTATGATATAGCTTGGATGAAACTTTTTTTGCAGTTTTGCAGACGTGAATTTTTTGTCATCCACATTCTTGGTACTTGAAGTCTTGTGTATCATACAATCCTGCCTTAAGTGACCACCCAATGGGACTCACAAAAACTGTCTGCTTAAGACAGGTGACCCCTTAATACAGGTTCATTTGCACTGTATTTGGGGTCAAGGGACCCCAAAAAGTGGCTGCTTATGACAGCTGACCCCTTAAAAGAGTGACCCCTTGAGACAGGTTTCACTATTTTTTTGTAAGCCATTCTGTATTGTCAAAGTTCTTGTTTCCTTGCTCTGATCTACTGTAGATTTATATATCAGAGGTCCAGAAAAATAGGGTTTTGACGATAATTGCAGAACATTTTCTTAATTTTCAATTTAAACATACATTGTGACTCCTCATAAAAATTACCTCATTAAGGGAGTTTGAATGAGGGGTCATAATTTATGTTTAAATGTTAAATGAACAAAAATTATCTGAAAAATATCATGAAATTCCACTTTTATCTGGCCTCTGATAAATACATGTTTTAACTAGAATTGTTTTTCTACGAAAAAACAGATGTCTCCCCCCTTTTTGATGTCAAAAGGATCAGTCATTAAGACGCCAAGGGAAAAACAATATGTTTTCCTACCCTGAAGCAGGGATTCATAATAAGTAAAAAGTATAAATGCAAGAGTTATAGTTGTTATGCTCTGCATGTCATGTAATGTTGACTGATATTCATATTTAGTTTATGTCAAAACATATAAATGCAAGAGTTACAGTGCTCTGCACGTCGTCTATTTATATGTAGACTGATATTTGTATGAAGTTTCATGAATATAGCTTAAACGGTTTTCAAGTTATAGAGCTTAGACGATTGAGACACGATTTTGTGAATGACAAAGTTCCAAGGGAAATAACTCAAATAGTATAAATCCTGTGCTCTGCAGGTTATCTAGTGTTGACTGACATTTGTATGAAGTTTCGTGAATATAGCTTGTCCGGTTTTCAAGTAATAAAGCGATTGAGACACGATTTTGTGACTGACAAAGGTCCAAGGGAAATAACTCGAGAAGTATAAATGCAAGAGTTATGGTTCTTGCACTATGCAATTCTTCTAATGTTGATTGATATTTGTGTGAAGTTTCGTGAATATAGCTTGAATGGTTTTCAAGTTATAGAGCAGACACGACTGAGACATGATTTTGTGACTGACAAAGTTCTAAGGAAAATAACTCAAATAGTATAAATGCTAAAGTTATGGTTCTTGCATTCTGCACGTCGTCTGATGTTGATTGATATTTGTATGAACTTTCATGAATATAGCTTGAATGGTTTTAAAGTTATAGACGGACTTGACTGAGACGCAATTTTGTGATGGACAAAGTTCCAAGGGAAATAACTCAAAAAGTATAAATGCCAGAGTTACCATTTGCGCACTCTGCACATCGCCTCATGTTGACTGATATTTGTATGAAGTTTCGTGAATAAAGCTTGAGCAGTTTTCAAGTTATAGAGCGGACACAATTGAAACACAATTTTGTGATGGACTAAGTTCCAAGGGAAATAACTCAAGTACTAGAAATGTTTTTCAGAGAAAAACTGATGTCCCCCCACCAGCCCATTTTCCATTCCCTATAATGAAGTCCTCCTGTGACCTTGAAAATGAGGTCAAGGTCACCAAAATCTGATCAGCTCTTAAGCTAGTCCCAGTGATGTATTCATGCAAGTTTGGTGAAATTCCATCTATTGGTTCATGAGATATTATGGGTACAAGAAATTGCCATCTAAGTCCTCCAATGACCTTGAAAATGAGGTCAAGGTTGCCAAAATCTAAATCAGCTCTTAAGCTACTCCCAGTGATGTATCCAAGCAAGTTTGGTGAAATTCCATCCACTGGCTCATGAGATATTGTGGTAATAGGAAATTGTCATCTCAGTCCTCCAGTGACCTTGAAATTATGGTCAAGGTCATCAAAACCTAATCAACTTTTAAACATGTCCCAATGATGTATCAATGCAAGTTTGGTACAATTCCATCCATTGGTTCAGGAGATATAGTGGGTACAAGAAATTCTCATCGAAGTCCTCCAATGACCTTGAAAATGAGGTCAAGGTTGCCAAAATCTAAATCAGCTCTTAAGCTACTCCCAGTGATGTATCCAAGCAAGTTTGGTGAAATTCCATCCATTGGCTCATGAGATATTTTGGTAACAGGAAATTGTCATCTCAGTCCTCCAGTGACCTTGAGAATGAGGTCAAGGTCATCAAAATCTAATCAGCTTTTAAACATGTCCCAATGATGTATCCATGCAGGTTTGGTGAAATTCCATCCATTTGTTCAGAAGATATAGTGGGTACAAGAAATTGTCATCTAAGTCCTTCAGTGACCTTGAAAATGAGATCAAGGTCATCAAAATCTTATTAGCTCTTAAAATTGCCCAAATGATGTATCCATGCAAATTTGATGAAATTCTATCCATTGGTTCAGGAGATATAGTGGGTACAAGAAATTCTCATCTAAGTCCTCCAGTGACCTTGAAAATAAGGTCAAGGTCATCAAAATCCAATGAGCTCTTAAACTTGTCCCAATAATGTATCCATGCAAGTTTGGTGAAATTCCATCCACTGGTTTAGAAGATAACATGGGTACATGAAATAGTCATCTAACTCCTCCAGTGACCTTGAAAATGAGGTCAAGGTCACCAAAATCTAATCAGCTCTTAAACTTGTCCCTATGACGTATCCATAAAAGTTTGGTGAAATTCCATCCATTGATTCAAGAGATATCATGCACACAAAGTGGGTACATGAAATTGTCATCTAAGTCCTCCAGTGACCTTGAAAATAAGGTCAAGGTCACCAAAATCTAATCAGCTCTTAAACTTGTGCCAATGATGTATCTATGCAAGTTTGGTGAAATTCCATCCATTGGTTCAAGAGATATCGCGCACACAAGAAACTGTCACGCCGACGCCGACGCTGACGCCGACGCCGACGCCGACGCCCGGGAACCGCACTGAAAACAATATGTCCCCCCTCACCTTTGGTGGGGGGACATAATAAATGCCAGAGTTACCATTCTTGCACTCTGCACGTCGTCTCATGTTGATTGATATTTATATGAAGTTTCGCGAATATAGCTTGAGCGGTTTTCAAGTTATAGAATGGACACGATTTGTGACAGACAGACGGACGGACAGACGCCCGGGGAAAAACAATATGTCTCCCGACCCTAAAGGGAGAGACATAATCCTAATGAACGTCCCTTCTCAAATAAACTCCCCCTGCCTCTTTTCCAAATATATAGCTGTACTGACTTGCCAACCTCCTTGTTTTCCATTAGTTTTACAAAAGGAAATAACATGAATTCCTGTTAGCTTATCTGGAGAAGGTAGCTTTTCCAAATGGAGTTTACTCTATAAGGAAAGCAAATTCTTTCCTTGCAGAGCTGATCTCTAATGAGAATGGAGGCAATAAAAAGGAAAACAGTAGAATTACTTCATTTGGAAGTATATCCATTCACCTTTATACTAGATTTTTATAATTAGTTTTGGCAGTAGCTTATTTGATTCTCTCAAGGCTCTAAATAATACCCCACTTTCGTAAAATGCAACATATCCTGGGTGTTTAATAGAATACAGTACATGTACTACTTACGGCTGTTGCTTTATCTAGAATGTCTGTATGGATCCCTTGTAACTGCTGAATAGACAGAAAAAGAAAATCTTTCATCATGAACAGAGTTTCATATAGAGCGGAGTTTTGATGGTAGATTTTTGGATTATTTCAGCCATGACAAAACAAAGAAAGTGGCATGTGGGCGCAGCAAGGACTCAGAGAAGCCTAGACATCTGCCCAGTCTGATCAGAGTTTTTGCTGCCATCATGGAGGTAGCTTAGACCGTTAGACTGGGCGGATGCCCAGGCTGACCTGAGTCTCTGCTGAGCACATGTGCCAGTTTGTTTGTTTTGTCGTGTCACAGCTAGGTTATTTTACTAGTACTCCCATACAAACAAAACTTATGTTGTGGTCTCTCGTAAGAACACAATTATACATTAAATGTAAACCTTGAAAACCTTGCATGCTACTTAGTTCAAAAACTTTTTTTAAAACTATTTGCAGACCTTGATCAGAATATATAGTAGAACTTCAATGAATCAAACAGGCTTTGGACCATGAA
This sequence comes from Ctena decussata, assembly GCA_963989385.1. Classification (NCBI taxonomy): domain Eukaryota; kingdom Metazoa; phylum Mollusca; class Bivalvia; order Lucinida; family Lucinidae; genus Ctena; species Ctena decussata. The sequence goes on from OZ022505.1 coordinate 26,048,392, forward strand.
AATTAGTTCCAGCCAAGGGTAGTTCCAGCCATCCAGGGCTAGTTTCTGAATGAACTGACCTCTGGGGACCCCAGAATGAGTTCTAGCCAGGCAGGGTAAATGAGCCATCTGGGTTTGAGCCATTGGAGTTCTACGGTACTTGTGAGGAGAGTCTTATTTGGGTCTACTCCATTTGCACCAGAAAATCTGTTCAAATACATGCATTAAGTTTTTGGTATTGTACATGCATAGGCTAAATAAATACCATAGTGACCCTTAATATTTGGACAGACAGGTCTGATCAAACTGCTCCTTTAGGAGCAGTTTGATCTGGGACTACCATGTTTGCCATTCACTAAGCATCATTTGGATGCATTTACCTGTGTACAATCCACTTTCTACGAATTTTTGAACAATAATTGTTGGACTTTTGGGTGTCTGAAATTTTAGGGTCATTACTGTACTGCTGTATCTATGCATCAATGATGAGTGAATTACTCCTATAATTTGGTCACTTAAACGCTTCAATAAGACTTTACAAAATTGACTTTACAAAAGCAGAAAATTAATGCACAACTTTCAATAAAATCTTTCAGGTGTTACTGATAATTAAGAATTCTAACACAGTGCGCCTATAGAAGCAATGGAAAGTTTCCGTGTTTTATTCTGCAACAATTCACTGTTTAGGAGCGCGTGAGTCTAATTGCTGACGTCACTCGCAATACTGATGTAATTTTATGACGTTTTGAGACGTTAGACGGTGTTAAGTTGCTTATTCTTTCTAAAAGCGCCATAAAACTGTACATTTATATTAGATACAGTTTAGAAAATTAGAGAGAACATGAACGCTCTAGCAAGATAATTGGGAGAATTTGTATGAAAATAATAATTTTTCAGCAATTTTGAGTGTTAGAATCGAAATAGTTCAGCTCTAGCATTGAATTGTTGAGTAATAATTCACTGTTTGTCGGTCAGTTGTAAGTAGATATATCACTCGCGCTCCGGGCTCGTGATATGATCTACTTTACAACTGACCTCCAAACAGTGAATTATTACTCAACAATTCACTGCTAGAGCTGATCTATTTCTTAAATAATTTTTCCTTATCCGTGAATCATCGCAAATTAACACATGTTGTTGGAGGGCAGACCACGAAATATTAATTAACGACAGCCGCAGACCAGAGTGAATTAATATTCATATCTGCCAACAACATGTGTTAATCTGAGATAATTTACCAGTAAGGAAAAATTAGTTCGATTCTAACATTATATACGATCAAATTGCATGAATATTGCGACTTTTTCTAATGGACTCTTTTGAGTCAGACGTCGCCAGAAATTTTATGCGTATGTTCGATGTCATCAAGGTGCGAAATGTGCATGCCAAGCGTTAACAAAGTGACTTATCAAATTTTCACAGAGCACTGCTTCCTATATGCTCAATGGAAAAAACGTTAAAGTCATGCTAGAATAGAAATTTTACAACTTCAAATATCATTTGGAATCCTACCATTTCACTCTGACATCTGACAACAAAATGCATAATTTCATACCTGGATTTAGACTGAAATCGTTCTCAAAGGGAAGTTAAACCCAAAACAACCAACCAACCAATTCATACCTGGGTGCTGGCTTGAATGACCTTGAACCCAAAGTAGGTCAGAAGCTGAGATACTATGGCACCTTCTCCTACAGTAAAACTCTGTGACAAATGTTTCTGTATAGCACCATAGAGCATGGCAAAGACTAGAGTAAAAGACACCAGAAGAACTGAAATAAAGAAAAATAACTAGAGGTGGCAGTAAGCATGGCTTACTAAATACCCCCCGCGTTTAACAGTTAGGCATGCAGCTTTGTCATTTAAGTTTTACATTTACACAGCATACATGTTATGACAACTACAAGTGCACATCTATATACCAATATCTGTTCACATATTTAATATCAGTCAAACGGTTTAGGAGAAGTAGCGACAACAAACTCTGTTTGCCAAGACTACAAAGGGGCACAACAAAGCTGGAAAACCCTTTTGAGAAAAACAGAGCAATATGTGCCAACTCTTTCTTCTACTGTATCTGTGCACCAAATCGGAATAAAATGGAAGTGAAAATGGCATAAAAAAACTTCAAACTACGGCAAAACATATAAAAAAGGGGCATAACTCATGCAAAAAGGGTTAATGCACATCTTCATACCAATATGTGTTCAAATACTTAATTTCAAGAAAATCTGTCAAATGGTCTTGGAGTAGTAGCGATAACAAACTTTTCTGACAAAACTACAAAGGGACATAACTCAGCAGGAAAACCTTTCCTCCAGAAAAACTGAACAATATGTATCAGCTCTTTCCATATGCTGCCTCTAGTAACCCAATTTGAATAAAATGGAAGCGAAAAAGGCAAAAACACTATAAAATAGGGCAAAAATTATCAAAAAGGGGCATAACTCAGGCAAAAAGGGGCAGAATTTAAAATCAAAACCCTAACGCACATCTTCATACCAATATCTGTTCACATACTTAATTTCAAGAAAATCCGTCAAACCATTTAGGAGGAGTTGCGATAACAAACTTATTTCATGAAAAATACAAAGGCGGCATAACTCCGCAATTAAAACCTTCGAGGAAAAATTGAAAAATACGTATCCAATATTTTCTTATGGTGCATCCATGGACAAAATTTGAAACAAATTGGAGCAAATTTAATGCAAATACCCTATAAAATAGGGCAAAAAATATCAAGAAGGGGCATAATTCAGGCAAAAAGTGGCAGATTTTAAAATCAAAACCCTAATGCACATCTTCATACCAATATCTGTTCACACACTTAATTTCAAGAAAATCCGTCAAACCATTTAGGAGGAGTTGCGATAACAAACTTATTTTACGAAAAATACAAAGGGGCATAAATCCGCAATTAAAACCTCGAGGAAAAATTGAAAAATACGTATCCAATATTTTCTTATGGTGCATCCACGGACAAAATTTGAAACAAATTGGAGCAAATTTAATGCAAAAACCCTATAAAATAGGGCAAAAATTATCAAAAAGGGGCATAACTCAGGCAAAAAGGGGCAGAATTTAAAATCAAAACCCTAATGCACATCTTCATACCAATATCTGTTCACATACTTAATTTCAAGAAAATCCGTCAAACCATCTAGGAGGAGTTGCGATAACAAACTTATTTTACGAAAAAAATCCGTCAAACCATCTAGGAGGAGTTGCGATAACAAACTTATTTTACGAAAAATACAAAGGGGCATAACTCCGCAATTAAAACCTTCGAGGAAAAATTGAAAAAATACGTATCCAATATTTTCTTATGGTGCATCCATGGACAAAATTTGAAACAAATTGGAGCAAATTTAAGGCGTTGCGGACGGACGGACGGAAAGACGGACGGAAGGACAACGTCAAAACAGTATACCCCCCACAAACACAGTTTGCGGGGGGTATAACAAGCACATGTAGTGTATTAATCCTAATAAAGTCCTCCTGCCTCTTTTACGAAAATAATGTTATGCTGCATGAGTTCCTGTTTGTTTCGCTGGATAAGGTAGCTTTTTAAAATGGAGCCTACTCTTAAAGGCTAGAATGCTCCTAGAGGAGCAAATTCTTTCCTTTCCTTTAAAGGGAAATCGCCTCAATGTTCGTGCGCACATTTTGACGCAGCGTCATTGTTTCCTGCTATGGTTATCATGACGTCGTTTGGTGTAACGCTAAAACGTTTACGTCACTTTCGAAGACAACATGGGCTCTTTGTTGAAACAAACGTATAAGTGTTTTGCTACAGAAAAATGGTAAATATATAAAACTGGACAAAAGAAAAAATACGACAAAAATGGGGCTGAAGAATTTTATACGGAAAAGAGAGCGCCAATTTTTTTGCGGGTAGTGTGTAATTTTTTAGGAATTAAATGTCAGGTAAGGAGAGGATGTTAAAACTGCAAGCGCGTTTTGAATCTCGTAATTACTTAATGCAAGTATAACTAGAAATGTTTTTCAGAGAAAAACTGATGCCCCCCCCCACCAGCCCATTTCCGATCCCCTCTAATGAATAAAAAGCCAGACAAGTAAAACATCCAGGCAAGTTTGGAGAAAATCCATCCACTAGTTCTAAAGATATCCTATATAGATGACTATGTCCTTTAAAAAGGGGTCAAGGTCACCAATTACTAAACATGTCTTAAAAGATTCATTCAAGTCTAATGAATATCTGTCAATTGGACCAAAATATAACTAATTTTAAGAGAAAAAAATAAGCATTTTTAAGTTAGCTTTAGGTCTTGAAAATGGGGTCACGGTCATCAAAAAACAGTAAACTCTTGAGATTGTCCCAAAGGTATATCTATGAAAGTAAAGTGGAAATCAAGCCAAAGGCTAAGGAGATATTATCAACTTCAGTGAATTTTTCACATATCTAAGTCCTCCTGTGACCTTGAAAATGAGGTCAAGGTCACCAAAATCTGATCAGCTCTTAAGCTAGTCCCAGTGATGTATCCATGCAAGTTTGGTGAAATTCCATCTATTGGTTCATCCAATATTATGGGTACAAGAAATTGCCATCTAAGTCCTCCAGTGACCTTGAAAATGAGGTCATGAGGTCAAGGTCACCAAAATCAAATAAGCTCTTAAGCTAGTCCCAGTGATGTATCATAGCAAGTTTGGTGAAATTCCATCCATTGGTACATGAGATATAGTGGTAAAAGGAAATTGTCATCTCGGTCCTCCAGTGACCTTGAAAATAAGGTCAAGGTCATCAAAATCTAATCAGCTTTTAAACTTGTCCCAATGATGTATCCATGCAAGTTTGGTGGAATTCCATTCATAGGTTCAACAGATATTGTTAGTACTAAAAATTGTCATCCAAGTCCTCCAGCGACCTTGAAAATGAGGTCAAGGTCACCAAAATCTAATCAGCTCTTAAACTAGTCCAAATAATGTATCCATGCAAGTTTTGTGAAATTCCATCCATTGGTTGGGGAGATATAGTGGGTACAAGAAATTGCCATCTAAGTCCTCCAATGACCTTGAAAATGAGGTCAAGGTCACCAAAATCTAATCAGCTCTTAACCTTGGCCCAATAATGTATCCATGCTAGTTTGGTGAAATTCCATCCATTGGTTCAAGAGATAATGAGCATACAAGAAATTATCATCTAAGTTCTCCAGTGACCTTGAAAATGAGGTCAAGGTCACCAAAATCTAATCAGCTCTTAAGTTTGTCCTAATGATATATCCATGCAAGTTTGGTGAAATTCCATCTATTGGTTCAAGAGATATAGCGCATACAAGAAACTGTCACGCCGACGCCGACGCACCGGGATCCGCACTGAAAACAATATGTCCCCCCTCACCTTTGGTGGGGGGGACATAAAAATATAAATAAGGACTTGGTAGCATTTGCTTGAGTCATGAAATACCCATGCAAACAGTGAAAGCGGAGATCAGACTGAGCAAATGCGCAGGCTGATCTTAGCTTTTATTGTTAGCTCATGTCGTTACGGTAATTATGTTTTGTCTTTTTCTTTTCTTTTTGAATAGTTGCTTCTAAGATTTAACGCAAGTGACATAAGACGATCAGCCATATTGTTCTCGTAAGATACAAATTTTACAACGGCTAGGCGGCGACACTCTTATTTTTCACTAATCGCCCTAGACTTTCCACAGGATTCATAGATTGTCGATGCGAACAGGGAAAAATTATCAAAATGCATATCCTCCAAAATTGGTCTCATCATTAAATGATAAATTGAAATCATGCACCACGGACAAAGCTTTGCCGTGAAAATACATGACGGGCAGTGGCCGGGTCCAACAAGTTGAATGTTCGCACATAAACTTGTTCATCAGATATAAATGTGATATAATCTGGACCAAGAGAAAAGTTGGAAATTCTAAGAGAAGAGAAATAACAATGAACATGCTGCCTAGTTTCAGTCCTTGGAATTTCTCTCATTAATCTGTTGTCTGCATACGAGAAATTTTGAAGGCGACAATTTCATATAGACTATATGTTCAAGACATAAGAGCATTGCTGAAATTGAATAGGGAATTATACTGCATCGCTATAAAAACCATCGAAAGGTAAGAGCGCTATCCATATGGCCGTTGATGGCGCCAAATAGAAAGCGCCGTCAACGCATAAAACCTTGACGTCAACGCGCTTATATGAAAACCGCACGAAATAAAAGTGGTTTTCCTTCCATAACTCGAATATTTGGTCGATGACCTATGTTTTTTATTTGCTTATTTGCACGAGGTGGATCATTCCTTTACTATATCAAAAGTGTATAAAAATTTCAATGGTGGAACTTTTTATATTGAAGAAATTCCACCTTTTTTTCCAAAAATGGAAAATGGCGGGAAACTAAAAACTGAAAATAACCTATATAATGAGCAGGGCTCGGGAAAACCGGATTTCTTCCGGTCCCAGACCGAAATTCAGAAATTGGGACCGATTGGAAACAGCCCAAAGCCCCCAAAAATCGGTCCCATACTGGCCCAGTACTTAGGAAATTTTCTCCGATTCGTCCGATAATTGTTACATACGGCCGTTTGATCTTGTCCCGACGTATGAAATATCGCCACTGTCTTTAAAATGCTAGCACGTGTCATAACTAATCGGATTAACGCAGGTGTTAGCCAGACGAAAAGACCGCCTACGGGCCAATCGAAATTGTCAGTATGGAGCACTGAACAACATGTCAGACCGCCTACCTGTCAATAACAAGTGTCATAATGGCGCGCACTCTTACGACAGTCTGCAAAACAACTTATCAAAATCACGATGACTGGGCTTTGGGATGAAAGGTGTCCATCTTGTAAAAAAATAATGGGACTATAAAATATGAAAATGGAAACGTTCATTTCACCGATTTTCCTAGTTGTATCGTCATATCGTCACGCAGACCAGTGCGAAAGTAATGCCGATCAGTGCACAAAAATAGTGCATTTTGATCAGGGTCTACGCGATTATTATATTGGGTATAATACTAACGGTAGCGTTGATATGCAAATACCCGCTCGTTTATGGGTCAAGCACGTTTTGTCTTTGATGTAAAGATAAAAGACGCCGCTCTGAGTATAACGTACACAGTGTCATTCTAACTGTATGACGGCTAAAGGTACCTACGTACACACACAAATGGCTAACAATCGTATCAGCCAGCGCAACTAAGCAGTCGAACCGGTCTTTCTTGTTCGCATCTAACATGAATAATAATGAACGGCGACCTAGCGACAACCGAATACTTCGGTGGAAGCTAGTCATTATACGCTCTTCACGTGTTCCGTAAGTCACCATTTCTGACGCGGCCCATTCGCGGCAGTGGAGGGGAAATTATGCAATTTGGGTACGTTAAACAGTACAACCATCATAACTTGGGCGAGTTAATGCTCAGGACTTACGTATTGTTCACAAACAGGAATGACAGTCAATAATATTATTTCGATGCAATGGGCTTGAACAGGTTGTCTCCCCTGTCCACCTGTCAATCAAGTGTGATGTCTTCTATCACGTCCGCTTTGCCTACGAACACGTTCTAGTCTTGTATTTGCTTCTACATGCGTAGCTAAACGTCTTAAAATGTTTGAAACCAAGAACTCCACCAAACACAACAATGTACGACCATTGTACGGAAATCGGGATTAATTCATAGGACTTCGCTCGTTGTCATTAGTTTTCGTGACAGGTATCATTTTTTCCAATAGAAATTAGTTAGGTAATGACGTCATCGGCTGGACCGATTCATTTTTCAATATTTCCCGAGCCCTGATAATGAGACATACGACGATGAAAATTTTGATAGGCAAACAAAGAGACAAGAAAGAGGAGTTGATTAATCTTTATTTCGAAACGATCGGTCATCTATTTTCTCGGATAAAGTGTTCGTAATAGACATAGTCATGTTTTAAACAGGCACATAGGTGGCGCTGCGTTATCTCAAAAAGTAGTACGGTGACCCCATTTTTTTATTTCATTTTTTCACTTGGCATATAATATTCTACCACTGTGTGAAGTTTCAACAAAATTTCAATGGCAGTTTTTATAGGGTGATTTCCCTTTAAGAGTTGACCCCTACCAAAAAGGGGGGTGAAAAATAGTAGAGTTGCTTCCTTTAAAGCAACCCATCCTCTTTATATTGCTTATTAGAGGGGTTGTGGCAGTGGTTGATTTACTACATTTTAGATTCTAAATAACGCCCCCCTTTTACAAAATGCAATGCCTCCGGGGCATTTAATAGGATTAATATGGTATATTAAATGAATTTATATCACCCACCAGAGTGGCTCTGGTCTGATTAGAACTTGACACTAAGTGCAGCTATCACAATACCAAGTAAGTTTTGCCCATGTAATATTAATATAGTGTATTAATCCTATTAAATGCCTCGGGGGAGTTGCATTCCTTTCAGAGGAAGCAGCTCTAGTATTTTTGCCTCCCTTCTCATTCGGGGTCAACTCTTAAAGGAAAGAATTTGCTCCTCTAGGAGCAAATCCTTTCCTTTAAGAGTGGACCCCATTTCAAAAGTACCTCATCCAAAGAAGCAAACAGGAATTCATGCGAGTTAATATAACATTATTTTCGTAAAAGGGGCAGGGGGTGTTTATTAGAGCAGGGGAGTTTATTAGGATTAATAGGGTAAGTTTTGCCCATGTAATGTTAATATAATTCCTAACAAATTACTTATCTGCTTTACTTTGTCAATTTCCTCAATTAAAGAACAATAACTCAGCATAGCTGAGGGTATCCCAATGAAAGCTGCACTTGCATCACAATGCAGTAGAACTTTAATGGCTCGAACCCTGATGGCTCATTAACCCTGCCTGACTAGAACTCCTTCTTTGGTCCCTAGAGGTCACTTTATATAGAAACTAACCATGGATGGCTAGAACTACCCCTGGCTAGAACTAATTTTCATGGTCCCAAGCCTGGTTGACCCATTGAAGTTCTACTGTACATTAAATCTATTATAAGCCATGAAATTCCACCCATCGCTTACTTAGTTATGGTTCCAAACAGATGAACTCAATGATTTTCAAAAGATATGAGAAAGATACTTCTTTTCCTAGAAAAATGCTCTATATATGGGTAGTTTTTCAAGATACTTTCTTCAATAGAAAAGCCTTGTAGGGCTAAACCATTCTTTAAAAGGCGAATGAGGATACTTTTAGGGGAACTAACTCTTCCATTTTTGTTTTTGTCTTCCTTTCTATGAGGTCTTTCTATGGGGTCAACTCAAAAAGGAAAGAATTAGCTCCTCTAGGAGCAAATTCTTTCCTTTAAGAGCAGCCCCATTCTGGAAGAACTTTGTCATTCCAGGATGCAAACAGGAAGTCACATAAGTTGTTTCGCTTTGTTAAAATGGTAGATATCCATTTAGTTAGATCCCATAATTACCCCATGATACTCCCGTTATCTGAAGTTGTAAAAATGCTCAATTTCACCTGGAGCTCTGAACACACAGAGCATTCTGTTATGAGTCAGGGTTTTCTTTTCCCTTCAAAAACAATCCCAAAATCTACATCCATCAATAAGTGTACAAAGTTTGAAAACAATCCATTGAAAACTGTGTTAGGAGTAGATTATGCAAACTCTATACCCAAAAATGCAAAAAGCTAACCAAAATGACTAAATTCAAAAGGCTGTAATTCTGTTAAAAATTATTCTACCTCCATCAAAAAGTCAGGTGCACAAATTCATTATGTTCACAATATGTGTACAAAGTTAGAAAACAATCCATTGAAAATTGTGGGAGGTGCTGATTAAACTCTATTCCCAAAATTGTGACTTACTGACGGATGGACGGACAGGAGCAAATCTTAATGCCCCCTGACTATCCTCATAGAGGCATAATAAATAGGTACCTGCAGGTCCACTGAGTAGAGAAATGACAGCTTGTAAGAGCAGCAACACAGCACTGATGCATTCTGGTAAAATACTGGTACTCAGCTTTGTCCAAGTATAATGTACAAACACTACTGATACAGTCAGAGTTTGAAAATAATTTTCTGAAATATTAAAATGTGTAAATTTTGTCTCCACTAGAAAAGAGCCCGCGCAAGCGCGGAAATATTTCATGATGGTCAAGTTTATATAACAAGTAGCCTAAAGGGCAACAATTGCTCACCTGAGAGACATTGTAAACCTATAGGGATATTTAAGATGCACAAGGGCAGCTAACTCCACAGTCAGTGGTCCAATCAGGCTGAAAATTAAACTCATCCAAAACATTATGTATGCCCTCATTTAATATATGCAAGTTTAAAAAGTATCCGATCAAGAGCACAATAGACAGAGCTGTCAAGGGCAGCTAACTTCGTAGTGGTTGGCCTGATCTGGCCAAAATTTGAACTTGTTTAAGATATTATGCATTTCCTCATTACCTGCAAGTTTGAAAAGGATCGGATCAGTAGAAACCAAGAAAAAATGGCGACATTGATTTTTTGGATGCTCAGGGCAGGTACTCCATAGTCAGTGGTGGGATCTAGCCGAAATGCTAACTAATCCAAGCTTTTATGCATATCCTCATTACCTGCAAGTATGAAGAGGATCCGATGAAAAATGAAAATGTGATGACGTTGTTTCCTCCATTATAAGACTATGGGATTTTTTTTCAAACGCTCAAGGGCAGCTAACTCCGTAGTCTGTGCTCGAATCCGGCCAAATTTCGAACTCATCCAAGCTCTTATATATGTCATCATTACCTGCAAGTATGATAAGGATCTAATCACAAACCTTGATTGCAGCACCCTGAAAGTCAAACTTGCTCGAGATATTGTCATGCCCTACATTTGTGTGAATTTATTTTAAAATCCGTTGAGAAATGTAGGTGCTAGAGCGATGACAAAGTTTTTCTAAAAATAGCCACAGTGACCTTGACCTTAGGCACAGCATCCTGAAGGTCAAACTTGCTTGAGATATTGTCATACCCAACATTTGTGTGAAGTTATTTCAAAATCCATGGAGAAATGAAGGTGCTAGGGCGATGACAAAGTTTTTTCTAAGAATAGCCACAGTGACCTTGACCTTGGGCACAGCACCCTGAAAGTCGAACTTGCTCGAGATATTGTCATGCCCTACATTTGTGTGAAGTTATTTTAAAATCTGCTGAGAAATGTAGGTGCTAGAGCGCTGACAAAGTTTTTCTAAGAATAGCCACAGTAACCTTGACCTTAGGCGCAGCACCCTAGAAGTCAAACTTGTTTGACATATTGTCATGCCCTACATTTGTGTGAAGCTGATTTAAAATCCGTTGAGATGTAGGCGCTAGAGCGATGACCAAGTTTTTCTAAAAATAGCCACAGTGACATTGGCCTTGGGTGCAGCACCCTGAAAGTCGAACTTGCTCGAGATATTGTCATGCCCTACATTTGTGTGAAGTTATTTTAAAATCTGCTGAGAAATGTAGGTGCTAGAGCGCTGACAAAGTTTTTCTAAAAATAGCCACAGTGACCTTGACCTTGGGCGCAGCATCCTGAAAGTCAAATTTCTTCGAAGATATTGTCATGCCCTACATTTGTGTGAAGTTATTTTAAAATCTGCTGAGAAATGTAGATGCTAGATCGATGACAAAGTTTTTCTAAAAATGGCCACAGTGACCTTGACCTTGGGTGCAGCATCCTGAAAGTCGAACTTGCTCGAGATATTGTCATGCCCTACATTTGTGTGAAGTTATTTTAAAATCCGTTGAGAAATGTAGGCAATAGAGCGATGACAAAGTTTTTCTAAAAATATGTGATGATGTTGTTTTCTCCATTATAACACTATGGGATTTTTTTCAAACGCTCAAGGGCAGCTAACTCCGTAGTCTGTGCTCGAATCCGGCCAAATTTCGAACTCATCCAAGCTCTTATGTATGTCATCATTACCTGCAAGTATGATAAGGATCTAAGCAAAAACAGTTGAGAAAACGTGATGACGACATTTTCGCCATTATAACCCTATGGGATTTTTTTCAAACGCTCAAGGGCTGCTAACTCCGTAGTCTGTGCTCGAATCCGGCCAAATTTCGAACTCATCTAAGCTCTTGTGTACGTCATCATTACCTGCAAGTATGATAAGGATCTAATCAAAAACAGTCGAGAAAACGTGATGACGCCATTTTCCCCATTATAACCCTATGGGGGCTATCTGTTGCCATGGAAACCAGAGTTCTTAGCTGATCGGCACCAAAACCTAATGCAGCCTTTCCCCCACCCCAATGATGATTCAGAAAAAATTTGATTGCGATCGGCCCACTGGTCTCTGAGATATTTATGTTTGAAAGTTTTGACGCACCCACGCACAAACCCACGCACGGACGGACGACGGCTCGACTCCCGTCCTATAAGCTCACCTCTGAGCCTCTCAGGTGAGCTAAAAAAGCGAGTTTTAATTTTTTCAATGTAAATGGCCTTATGCCCAGGTGAAGATATGACCTTTACCATGAATTCTCACTAAAGCTTCATTTACCTAATTAGTTGTCTGCATCTACAAATTTTCAGGTAGCAGACTGCATTGTTTCTAAAAAAAAATCAACTTTTTTTCACTTTTTCCTATAGAAAAACCTAAGTGACTCAAAAGTTGACCTTGCCGTAAAACAGATCAAGGTCATCCCAGGGTCATCATTTATATAAATTTTGTTGAGCTTTTGAGTCCTTGATGCGACATGCTAAGTTTCAAGATCATAGGATTTGTGGTTCTGGGGGAGAATTGGTTGATTTGATGCTTAACGTCCACGGTAAACAGCTAAGGTCATGTCGGGACGGTCAGTTAACCTAACCACACTATTCCTGGACAGGCTTAGACCTCCTAAGCGGTTAACCAGTACTAAGTGCACATACTTTTGCCAGTAACTGACAACTGCCCTTCTTGAATCAGCGGAAGGAGAAACGAAAGTATGTGGCCAGACCGGGTTTCGAACCCAGGACCTCTGACTTATGAGTCAGGTGCCCTACCGATTGCGCTACGCGGCCCGGCGTGGTTCTGGGGGAGAAGATTTTTTATCTTTTTTACCATAATAAATGTTTGCCATCTTGGTTATGTGACCTGTCCTGGGTATTAAATTGGGTCCTGGAACGTTTTGGGGGAAAATATTCAAGCCCTCTGAAGACTAAAAGTAAAAAGTATGCAAAGATCAGGAACTGAAGCAATCAAAATCCAAATCCAGCCCTCAAACCATAGTTGGAAACAACTAAGATTACAAATAATCAAGATACAGAGAACATATGGCCAACAGAGTGAGCAGCTTGTTCCCAAAAGGTGGCCGCTCAGCAACCCAAACCGAACCAAAAATAATAAGAACATACATAAGGTAAAACATCACAGAAACTCTGACACCAAAAACAGGCAACAGAGAACCACAACAGAACTACCGCCTTGGAACTTATTTAGCTTCGTTGAATCATTGAAATTGATTTGTCTGCTTCGCTGCACAGGTGAAAGACGCGGTGATTTGTCCCACCTCAGCCCCCCCCCACCCCCCCCACCCCCACCCCGAAAAAAAACAAACAAAAAAACAATATACAGTCCAGAAATATCTGTGGAAACTCTGTTTCCATCATAATATGACTTTTATTTAATTTTAATAATTTTTCCTGATACACTTATGTATAAGATACACATAAGTGTTTTTTTTTTTGTTGTTGTTGTTGTTTTTTCGCGGGGGGGTGGGGTGGGGGGTGGGGGGGGGGGGGGGTGAGGTGGAACAAATCACCGCGTATTTCACCTGTGCTTCGCTGGAAAAAATGCCCTTTCTTACCTGGCGCATGTGTGTTAACCTTAGACATTTTTAATTTTTGTCTTTTCGAAAGTTCAGTTCAGTTTGAATTCTCCTAACGACGTTTCCCAAGTGGCTCAGCGGTACGTAACCATAGCCGCACACACTTTGTGCCGTGTGCCCGTCCAACTTTTCGAAAGCCCATGTGCGTTGAGCTTTATTCTGCAATGGGCGAGTTCGATTGGCTACTCGTATTGACTATCGTTCTGGAAGAAAATGGGTCTTTTCGAGCCAGGGCCGTCGGGAATATGACCATTTAGTTCTTCATCCGTTCGGACATATGAGCAAAAATACAAAAATAAATCGTTATTTATGGGGAATGACGTACGTTCATGGGTCGGATTTTTGCATTAGAACCTGCTAAATTTGGACTTGAGCGCGCCGATATAACGACGCAGAACCGAAACGACCGGATTAATTTAAAACGTGTATTCGAGTACACGATAATTTCACTCGAACGCACCCATTGTTGACAAAAAAAAATCGACCAATAGTCGAAGTTTCTAGAAAAATACTTGGGAGAATTTAAAATGAAAGACGAATTTAATTCCCAAATTCTTTAAATCTACGTGAAACTAAAACACACGCTAACCGAAATTATCAATGATAGCAATATGCGAAAGAACCAGTATAGAAATTACGCTTGAAAATGCCACCAATTTTGCAGTTTATGCGTTACTTCGTTTATTTAGTATTATAGATAGGTTATTTACAAATGTACAGTATAGATGCATTTTATAAAACATGTAAATTATTGAAGACAAGAATTTCATGCGGCAAGGGTCAGCCATGAGCTTTCAGATAGGGAGAAGTTTTGCTACATTTTCTGCATTTTAGGGAGAGGTTTTGGTCCAAATTTTAGATTTCCCTTTATGTTCTATACATTTTCAGCTCCCTTAGCTCAAAACAGGGAGAAGTCAGCCAGCTTAGGAAGACTATTTCTCCAAAATTGCCCTCTAGGCTGAGCCTTGCATGATGAGGCTACACCACCACTACCAAAGTACTTGTTTCTATGTATATTTAATCTTATATTCGTTGAAGTCTCTCAGAAATGGTGTTAAAATGCAGTGGGTGGAAAAAAATATGGATATATATGCTAAACAGAGTGTGATAAGTAGGTAAAGGTCAGTAAATGATACTTGTGTTGCAGATACAATGTAAGCCCCAACACAACAAAACCAACAAAGTGGCATTAGAGCCCAGCAAAGACTCAGTTCAGCCTGGACAGCTGCCCAGGCTGATCAGAGCTTTTGCAATGTGCTTAAAGGGTAGTTAAGGGTCTAAAAAAGCTCTATGCAGACTGCAAAGACTCTGATCAGCCTGGGCAGATGCCCAGGCTGATCTGTGTCTTTGCTGGGCGCACATGCCACTTTCTTGGTGTTGTCATGTCACGGCTCATGTCATGATGCAAATCTGTATGAAGTTTCATCCAAAAAGGTCCTTTACTCCAAGAGAAATGACGCTAAAAACACAATGACCAGAATTAAATGTGGCTATGTTCAACATAGCATGAAAATTATGTCATGTTCAGCTAGCAATGCTTGTGCTGAACAGACAATATCATGGCACACCCTTGCATAAAGCTTCATCAAAACAGGTTTTTAGTAGCTTAGAACTGGAGCAAATTGAAGTAGACAAAACATATATGAGGTTATGTATAGTACAGCATGAAAACTTGTTTATGGTCTGAAAAAGTCAACAGTGTTATGGGAAATTATGATGCAAATATAAAATTTCATCACAATAAGCCATTCAGTCTCCGAGATTAGAGCTAACTGCTTTACGCAAGCATAGTTGATGACAATAACCAAATAAAATTAAATAAATAAATACTTTATAGTGATATAAAGTGACCCCCAGTTCTCACCTTGCCTATAGGAGAGCATGTGTATCAGAGGCAACATCAGAGTACACCAGAGACCAATACATCCTTCATGCCTGAAAAATCACAGGAATGATTCCTTAGGTATTCATATTACAATGAGCCGCGACACGAGAAAACCAACAAAGTGGTTGTGCTCCCAGCGCAGACTCAGCTCAGCCTGGGCATCTATCAAGTTTGATCAGACTCTTCGCTATGCACTTGAAGACTAGCTAAGGGTCTAAGCTACATCCATGTGGACAGCGAAGACTCTGATCAGACTGGGGGATGCCCAGGCTGATCTGAGTTTGCGCTGGGCGCACAACCACTTTGTTGGTTTTCTCGTTGTGGCTCAAATGAAATTCACTTGATATTTCACCTAGCAGTGTTATGCATACCCTTGCAGCTATCAGTGACAAAACTGACAATATGACGATATCACTTTGATGTCTCTTTGTCATCACCTATCAATTATGTTGTTGTGATTAGACTATCCCCATGATGTAACTGCATGTGTATACCATTGTTAATCCAATAGCAATTAAGAAGTAACATTTATTTTTTCATTGTGTGATGAAGCCAGTTGGTGGAGCTAAAATTCTATGAAGCGCAAAGCGCTTCTTGTAGAATTTTAGCGACAACCACTGGCTTCTATACACCATGAACAATGAAAAAATAATTATATTTGAATTCTTTACACTTTAATTTAAGACCCTTTCAAAAGTGTAGAATATGCAAAATATGAGTTGAAGAAAAGTTAGTAACGACGTCTTTGGCTATTATGTTAAACAGTCGTTGCCACAACAAAACGTCAATCAAATGTCACATAGACCAATCAGTTGATTGACTGATTTATTGCTTAACGTCCACGGTAAACATCTATGGTCATGTCGGGACGGTCAGATAACCTTACCACACTATTCCTGGGCAGGCTTAGACCTCTTAAGCTGTTAATCAGTACTAAGTGCACATACTTTCGCCAGTAACTGACAACTGCCCTTCTTGAATCAGCGGAAAGAGAAACGAAAGTATGTGGCCAGACCGGGTTTCGAACCCAGGACCTCTGACTTATGAGTCAGGTGCCCTACCGATTGCGCTATGCGGCCCGGCATAGACCAATCAAGACGTTCATTTACCTTAGACATCGCTTGACGACGTCACATGATCAATTGTAGTTCATTGGTGTATGAAGCTAGTTGCTCTAAAAGATTTACCTAAGGGAAGTCAGTGGCAAGTGTAAATATGTGAAATTGGCAAAAATCAAAGAGAAAACATTTTTTAACTAATTCATTCTTGAATAATTTCAATCAGTGTTCATAGTATATGTTTTGATATCTCATCAGAATTGTCTCAGATAGACCACAACCTATGTGTTCCAGAGTAACAATATACTCATCCAGGAATAATTTTGAAAGGCCCCTGACCCTCATATTCAGTAAGCCTTAAACAAAGCATATTTTATGGTCATCATCCCAGTGAGACCGCAACCTATGTGTTACAGAGAAACAATGAACTTATCCAGTGATAATCTTGAAAGAACCCTGACTCTCATAATCTGTTGGTCTGATACAAAGCATATTTCTGCCCATTACCTGTCTGCAGTTTTCTTGCTGCTTCCCAGCTCCAGGTACCATGACAACAGCAGATAAACCAAGGTAAAAACTGAAAATTAGATACAAAATATAGTTAATTTTTCACAGGTGACAGCTATTAGAATCTAAGGTAAAAACTTATCATATTAAAAAGAATCAAAGGACCAATAGCCCTGAAATAACAGATTCCCTAAGAATAAAATTATGGTACAAATGTATGGTCGGTTAATCAAAATAATTTCAAACTGCAGCCCTATTCGATGTATGATTCAACTCTAATACAGAAAGTTCATTTATGTAAAATAAACCATTTACCGAAAAAAATTCATACACCTGCCAAAAGGATATCTCCTGTGTACACGCGATTTCTGAATCTTGACAACAACAACTGGTTTTCAATAACTTTTAGTATATGCAGTATTTCGTATTAACAGCAGACAACAGTCAAGGAATTTACCTCCAAGAAGGTGTCCACTCAAATGTTTACAATATGCCATGCATATTGTTCTATAAATAGCCACTGATAAGCAGATGTCCAATATAAAATCACTCACTGGAGGCCAAGAAAAACATGAAGCATTACTTTTACATTACATTTTCTGCAATGATATGACGAACTTGGAATACTTTTTTAGATAAGTTTACAACTTTTTAACAGTTTTTTAGGGAAAACTAATTCATTCTACTTAAAAAAGTGAAATGGGTGCTTATAAGGATGGAGGTGCTCAAAGGGGTAAATACAGTAATGTACCCACAGGCTGCAGACTGATTTTTATTATGTGTTTTGTTCTCTTCACATTTTCTGGTCACTGGTGTTACTTGGATATTTTTCGTCATATGTATATAATTTAACATGCACACAATATGCTATAAAAGTTCTCTTTTCTTAAGCTTCATACAAAACTGGTTTGTGAACCCAGACATTCTTAACAATATGATCCTATGATCACTTTATTTCAGAGCAATACAACTGTGAAAGCCACTTTCCAAAATTCCCTTGTGACAGCCTTGAATGGCAGATAGAATCTGCCATTAAAATCCTAGATAAACAGTGTAGAAAAAATTTTACTTTGCATTTTTCCCATCAAAATGTCATTAGAAAATGAGACATTGTTATGGACATGATCACACATTGTAAAGTATGGTATATCTAACATATCCAAGAAATTTCCACATTTAATCAACCAGTGGATTATCAGTTTCAGTGTTCTCCCTAGAAATTTCAGAAGGCATGTCGCTTTTAGCACAAAAATCAGATTTTGACTTGTTGACCAATTTTTGAAATCCTTAATATTGCAATAGTTTGTCAAAATTAGCCTAAATTTACATTATAAGAATTCATTGATGATCCTTAATGCATTTAAAACAACTTTATTTGCTAAGAAATAAAAATAATAGAATTTTAATAAATTTTCAATAGAAATTAAGACATGTTGCAAAGGTAATTTGAAGAGCAAGGCATGTTGCTGCAAGCGACATGCCTTAATGGTCTGGGGAGATCCCCGAGTTTTAATGCATGACATAATTAAATGTGACATCATATGAGCTGAGACACATGAAAACCAACAAAGTGGCATGTGTGTCCAGCGCACACTCAGACCAGCCTGGGCATCCACCCAGTCTGATCAATCTTCCCTGTCCGCATGAGGCTAGCTTAGACTCTTATAGTAGCAAATTCTTTTCTTTAAAAGTAGATCTCATTTTGAAGTCGGTAAATAGCTATTCATAGCTAGTATTACTTGTTACTGTCTCCGACGTTAAATAAATTTTGACTTTGACTTTGACTTTGAAGGGTTTCCTTCTCCAGAGAAGCAAACAGGATATAACAAAAGTTGCTTCCCTTTGAAAAAATGGTTTAAAAAAATGAACTTGTACCCATATAGCAGGTTACCCTTACCTGTGATGTACACTCCTCCAGTAGAATTTGACAGTAAAATATACCATAATGCAATGAGGATACCAGCAGACACCGTCCACAGTTCTAACAACTTCAGTAGCATCATTTGAATACTCAGTGTTCGTATTGGCTGTCACATGCTCTTGCAACATAGTTTAAAAGCTGTAATGGAATGGCCTGGAAGTGATGAGAATTTACATTTTATTAGCTACAAGTTGCTTCCTGTCTGTCAGACTGAGAAGTCATCAGAGAAACTTTCATGTAATGTCAAGTCATTTATTCCCTGCCATACCTTTTCAGAGGCTGAATTTGAGATCTAACAGTGATCTGATTATTGTTCTTGTCTACAAAGCCGGCAACAGCAACAACTACCTGTTATCTGCAGAGGTTTTATGAAACTTTCTGTTCACAGACCTAAATTTGCCTGATAAATTGAATTTTCATCAAATTTACCAGTTACAGCAACTAAAGCACATTTTCAGCAAAAATTTCCTCAATGAGTGTGCTGTCTGTTTAATGCAATATGACTGCCTCCACAAAAGTCTCAATTCTACCAGAGAATTTTCTTGCAGTTTGCAAGGCTGTGCATGTGCAGATGTTATATACAGAGCTCTAGATAAGAGGGGTATTTGATGATAATTGAGGGATAGTTTTCTTTATTTCTCATTGAAACCTTATGTTGTGACCCCTCATCTGAACCGTCTCTTTGAGACAGTTCGAATAAGGGGTCACAACATATGGTTTCGAGACAGTTCAGATGAGGGGTCACAATATATGGTTTCAATGAGAAATAACAAAAATTATCCCTCAATTATCATCAAATACCCCTCTTATCTAGAGCTCTGTAAATATAGGGTGTTTTCAGTAGATAATTGGTCTACTTTATACCAAAGGAACTATAGTAGATCATTTCAAGCTTGTTCCCTTTGTTGGTTGGTTTGGTTGAAGCCTTTGAGCTGCGGTATCTCTCTAGTATCAAATCAGACTCTGGTACAAAACTTCTCATGTATAGTGGGAAGTCCAAAGTTCGGTGCTTATATCTCGTGATATCTCTTGCCTCATAACATTTTGCTGCCATATTTTCCAGGGAAAAATCAAATTATGTCTTTTGATACAAAACTGTGACAAGAAAAATCAATTACATGTACATACCTGAATGTAGGTTGATAAAAATATATCAAAAATGATTTTTTACAGGTTATAATTTTTCTCCATTGCTAAAAAGAGTTCAACCTAACTTTTATGATATAGTTTCTTTTCAAACCACAATAGGTCTGATTGATTCAGAAAAGAAACCCCTGAGGTTGTCTCAGTACCCAGTCAAACAGGCTGGATGTCCAAGATAATTTTTGCAAAGGTAATATTTTACTTGAGCACTGAATATCGGACTGAGCTTATGTTGTCTGTTGTAATATGTGACTTTAAATAAAGCTTCTTTGTCTTTATCTTTATCTTTTTACTGTTGACAAATGACAGACATGACCTACTTTTATACCTTGATGCCTTGACGATGGTTGTTGGGCTCTGAAGGAAGGAGAAAACTCCTTTTTAAGCCCGACATAGTTTGAAATCCTTTGGTCACTGTGTCCTGTCACTTTCTTAACTGATAACTGAGCATAATCTAGTACTTTTATTCCCTGCTGATGCTGATTAGAATAAAACAGGAGTTTGTTGTTTTAGGGAAAAATTACCAAAATTATCCCATTTTGAATGCAGAAGAATGCAGTGAATTTCAGGTCAGCAACATATTCAAATTTTCAAATTCAAATTAACTACACCGAACTTTGGAGGTACCATCATCAGGTCTAGGATAGCCATAAATTTACATACAGTCTGTAAATTTACAGACAATCTGTAAATTTACAGACATTTTAGTCTTTAAATTTACAGATTTGGGCACATGCATTGTGGAAAATGGTGCTTAACATTATATCTGTAATGTTGAATGTAATTTGAGTGAAATAACATGAAAAGCATGAATGCAGATGACGTTCATGTTGCTCCTGCTAACAACACATCTCCAAAGTTTAGGCGTTTCCATAAAAATAGCATTCTATGCCGTTCTGTTCAAACAGAGTCTGTTAAAAATGTGTTAGATCATGCAAATTATTATTCTACTGCTAAATCAAGACTGCCAGTCATGTAAAGCATCGCCATTTTGACCTCAGATATAGAAATGCGGCTACAACATATTGGGTATCACTTACCGTTGGACGAATTGCCTTTGGTATGAAATGCCCCAAAACCGCTTGTATTAGTTCATTTAGACTGATTTTGCGGTCAAAGGGCAAGAACTGTGTCTGGTTTAGATTAAATTTTATGATAAAAGAAGAAAGCAAATGTATGCAGTTTTCTGCAAAATGTCAACCATAATATGATGAAAACAGACAGGTAGGCGAGAGACTGCGGATTTTTCATACAAATTATTTACAGGAACTGATTTTTGCAAGTCTGTAAATTTTACATGCGCTGGAAAAATTTTGGTGAGATGTCAACAGATGACAGACACAAGGTTTATTTCAATGGAGAAGAGAACAAACATGAATATGGGGTTGGATTTCTTGTGCATAAGGACATGGTGAGTACTGTCTTGGGATGCCGACCAGTCTCCAGCAGGCTGATGTCAATTCACCTGAGAGCAGAGTTAGAGAAAAGAAAGCAGGCCTTTGAGATGAGATGCTAATGAAGGTTACTGAACATTTTGTACAAGGACCATATAACCAATGAGGAGGTTCGCAGGAAGCTCCAAGCATCCATTGGAGAATATAATGAACTCCTGATGCTGGTCAAGAAACGGAAACTAAGGTGGTTTGGCCACGTCTCAAGGTCTTCTGGTTTAGCAAAGACAATTCTTCAGGGCACAGTGAAAGGAAAAAGAAGAAGAGGTAGACAGAAGAAGAGGTGGGAAGACAATATCAGGAATGGATTTTGCCAGCCCAACTAGGGCAGCTGCATACATGTGATGTCTCCCGGATCATCCGGGAGTCTCCCGGAAATGAAACCCATCTCCCGCGCTCCCGAAAAGTCTTCAGAATCTCCCGTATCCTGAGTTTTCCTATCATAGTTTTTTCTGATTGCCCCTTTTCCAACGCCATGCCCTTTTTCCCCCGTTAGTAAGGATATATCCACATGTGTATTCACAGCATCAAATATTGTTTTGATAGTGCAATACACAAACACATCATGTCTGTTGACATTAATCCTGTTATTCAGGTCACTAATAAACTCACTGACCCGTGAAAACACCTGGCCGTGTGTCAAAGAATTACCGACGAAATGTGTCAGGAAGATATGACACGTGAAAAGGAGACGATAGGCCTGTTTTACAACTACACAAAATAAGCATGCGCAATACAGTCAAAGACTTTGTTTTTCACTGCTTAGATTCCCTTAGACTCATAGACAGTAGATGCAAAACTCTTTTTAGACTGCACAGAGGTGCAGGCTGATCGGTGTCTTCACTTGTCGCTCACTCCGTAAGGTATTTTTTCCCCGAAGTGTGCATATTATATCGGGGGAACTTTGATAATTTAAGGTGTAAAACTTACGCATGAAAGTTTTGATACTTCTGTCTGGTGCATGGGTAGTTTTGCATCAGAAACAGAATTTGAACGTTGTTATATACACTTTTAACAGTTTTAATAGCTCTGAGTACCTTTAAACAAAACCTAATTGGTTATGAAAGAAGATAAGTAGACAATGGAAATAGAAATTTTAAGGGAGACAAATCTGTATGACATCTAAAGTATAAGCTTTTGCAAAAGCTAGATTCTGTGCCAGACAGATACAATGAAAATAATGATATAAATAACAGTAATATAATAATAAATACATAATTATAATAATTAAAGAAAGGAGGTATTGAGGGAACAGTAATATAATAATAAATAAATAATTATAATAATTAAAGAAAAGAGGTATTGAGGGAAGGGGGGGGGGGGGGGGGGGGGGGTAACTCAAAAGTTAACTAAACAAACAATACTATAGTTCATGTTTATTTTAAAATAAGAAGAAAAACAAAATACAGTAAACGACGTGAAACGACGCGTCAAAGTTGCCGTCAAAAAGTCTCCCTAATGGAGAACTCAATCTCCCTGAAATGAAATCCATTTCTCCCACATAAGGACCTCATCACATGTATGCAGCTGAAGACAGGACAAGGTGGAAAGGGACTGTTTTGAAGTCATCGACCTAGTAAGGTTACGGGATAGAATAGAATAGAAAATTTACAGACAAAAATATCTAAAGATTTAAAGACTGTCTGTAAATTTACAGACTGTCTGCAAATTTATGGCTATCCTAAACCTGATCATAGAACTCTCAAGTAAACACTGACCTGGACAAAATATCCTGGCATCATGTGTTACCGATAGCCTAACAGGAACGACGTGCACAGCATTCTAAAGATACTAATATTGCTGCCTGTTTTTCATCGTATATGAAATAATTCGTCAATTTTCACGCTGTACTACGCAAAATTACAGCGGAGTTCTCCAGCATTGTGTTGATATGCGCCCCAGACGGAAGTGTGTAGAAATTAGCCAATCAAAATGTCCATTATGTATTACCGATAGGTCATTGGCTGAGGCAGGTATCATGCGCTGAGAAACTGCTTCCCCTATAAAACTGCGGTGGCCCATAGCTGTGTTATAAAACTGCCATAAAACAATGAGTTCATGTTATATTTTATGAACAATGTTAAAACAAACATTAAAATCAGAAATAGAACTTTTTTGAGGACTGGAAGACATGACCTCTCAATAACAGAAGAAATACATACCTGATTCATACATGTGATGAACTCCCGATGACCATGTGGGAGATTTGGATTTCATTTCAAGGAGATTGAGTTCTCCATCAGGGAGACATTTTGACGGCAACTTTGATGCGTCGTTTCACGTACTTCTTATTTTAAAACAGAAAATGAACTATAGTATAGTTTGTTTAGTTTACTTTTGAGTTACTCCCCCCCAGGCCCCCCCACCCCCCAAAAAACAACAAGAGGGCCAAGTGGCCCTGAATCGCTCACCTGAGCAAAAAGGTTAAAGGTCAAACTAGGGTCATAATTCGAACAAACCTGATAGTTTGCAACCATTTCCAAATGGTTCTGAAGAAGAAGATTTTTGAATGTTTTTCTATGTATTGCTATGGTTCAAACCCTGGAACCCCTGGGGCAGAGCCATTTTGGACCCTGGGGCCATCATTTGAATAAACTTGGTAAAGGACCACTAGGCAATGCTAAAAGCTAAATTTCAAGCCTTTGAGCCAAGTGGTTCAGAAGCAGGAGATTTCTAAATATTTTTCTGTGTATTTCTATGGTTAGAACCCAGGACCCCCTGGCGCGGGGCCATTTTTGACCCTGGCACCATCATTTGAACAAACTTGGTAAGGGACCACTAGGCAATGCATCATACAAAATTTCAAGCATCTGCACTAGGGGGTTCTGGAGAAGAAGGTTTTTAAGTACATTTTAATTTCGAACCCAAGACTGCCTGCCCCAGGGCCATTTTGGATCCCAGGGCCACCATTTACACAAACTTTGTAGGAGTCCACCAGGCAATGCATCATACCAAATTTCAAGCATCTGAGCCAAGTGGTTCTGAAGAAGAAGAATTTTTAATAGTTTCCTATGTATTTCAATGGCTCAAACTCAGGACTCCCTGCCGCAGGGCCATTTTGGACTATGGGGCCATCATATGAACAAACTTGATAAAGGACAACAAGGCAATGCCTCATACCAATCTTCAAGCATCTGAGTCAAGTGGTTCTGAAGAAAAAGATTTTTGAATATTTTTCTATGTGGTTCTATGGTTCAAACCCAGGACCCCCTGGGGCGGGGGCCATTTTAGACCCTGGGGTCATCACTTGAACAAACTTGGTAAAAGACTACTAGGCAAAGCTACATACCAAATTTCAAGCATCTGAGCCAAGTGGTTCTGAAGAAGAAGATTTTTTAAATATTTTTCTATATATTTCTATGGTTCAAACCTAGGACTCCCAGTCGCAGGGCCATTTTGGACCTTGGCGCCACCATTTAAACAAACTTGGTAAAGGACTACTAGGCAATGCTACATACTAAATTTCAAGCATATGAACCTTGCTGTTCTGAAGCAGAAGATTTTTTTGATATTTTTCTATGTATTTCTATGGTTCAAACCTGGGACTCCCTGCCCAGGGGCCATTTTGGACCCTGGGGTGCCCATTTGAACAAAATTCGTAGAGGACCACTAGGCAATGTTACATACCAAATTTCAAGCATCTGAAGCATGCAGTTCTGGTGAAGAAGATATTTAAGTATTTTTTAGTTTCGAACCTAAGACCCCCTGCCCCAGGGCCATTTTGGACCCTGGGGCCATCATTTGAGCAAACGTGTTAGAGGACCACTAGGCAATTCTACAAACCAAATTTCAAGCATCTGAGCTAAGCAAATCTACAGGAAGAAGATTTTTAAGTATTTTTTAGTTTCGAACCCAAGACCCTCTGCCCCAGGGCCATTTCGGACCCTGGGGCCACAATTTGAACAAACTTGGTAGAGGACCACTAGACAATGCTACATACCAAATTTCAAGCATCTTAGCCAAGCAGTTCTAGAGAAGAAGATTTTTAAGTAATTTTTAGTTTCCAACCCAAGACCCCCTGCCCCAGGGCCATTTTGGACCCTGGGGCGCCCATTTGAACAAACTTCGTAGAGGACCACTAGGCAATGTTACATACCAAATTTCAAGCATCTGAAGCAAGCAGTTCTGGTGAAGAAGATATTTAAGTATTTTTTAGTTTCGAACCCAAGACCCCCTGCCCCAGGGCCATTTTGGACCCTGGGGCCATCATTTGAACAAACATGGTAGAGGACCACTAGGCAATTCTACAAACCAAATTTCAAGCATCTGAGCTAAGCAAATCTACAGGAAGAAGATTTTTAAGTATTTTTTAGTTTCGAACCCAAGACCCCCTGCCCCAGGGCCATTTCGGACCCTGGGGCCATAATTTGAACAAACTTGGTAGAGGACCAGTAGACAATGCTACATACCAAATTTCAAGCATCTCAGCCAAGCAGTTCTAGAGAAGAAGATTTTTAAGTAATTTTTAGTTTCGAACCCAAGACCCCCTGCCCCAGGGCCATTTTGGACCCTGGGGCCAACATTTGAACAAACTTGGTAGAGGACCACTAGGTAATGCTACATACCAAATTTCAAGCATCTTAGCCAAGCAGTTCTGGAGAAGAAGATTTTTAAGTTTTTTTTAGTTTCGAACCCAAGACCCCCTGCCCCAGGGCCATTTTGGACCCTGGGGCCACCATTTGAACAAACTTGGTAGAGGACCACTAGACAATGCTTCATACCAAATATCAAAGCTCTAGTCCTAGCGGTTTCAGAGAAGATTTCATTTAAAGCAAATTGTTGACGACGCACGACGCACGACGCACGACGGACACTGGGTGATCACAATAGCTCACCCTGAGCCTTTGGCTCAGGTGAGCTAAAAACAACCTCCTTTCTTTAATTATTATAATTATTCATTTATTATTATATTACTGTTATTTGTATCATTATTTTGGTATCTGTCTGGTTCAGAATCTAGCTTTTGCAAAAGAGTTCAAGTATGATTTCATACAGATTTGCCTCCCTTGAAATTTCTATTTCAGTTTATCTACGTATCTTCTTTCATAAACAAATAAGTTTTGTTTAAAGGTATTCAGAGAGCTGTAAAAACTGATAAAAATGAATATAACAATGTCCAAATTCTGTTTTTGACACAAACTATACCCATGCACAAGACAGAAATATCAAAACTTTCATGGGTAACTTTTACACCATTAATGATCACAGTTATCGGCCATATATAATAATCCAGATATAATTTGCACTTTGGGGAAAAAAACCTTACGGAGTGAGCAACAAGTTAAGACACCGATCAGCCTGCACCTCTATGCAGTCTAAACAGAGTTTTGCACATCTATTGTCTATGCGTCTAAGGGAGTCTAAGCAGTGAAAACAAGTCTCCGACTGTATTGCGCATGTTTATTTTGTGTAGTTGTGAAACAGGGCTATCGGCTTCTTTTCACGTGACATATCTTCTTAACACATTCGTCGGTAAAACACAACGTGTTTTCATGGGTCAGTGAGTTTATTAGTGACCTGAATAATGGGATTAATGTCAACAGACATGATGTGTTTGTTTATTGCACAGTCAAAACAAATATTTGATGCTGTGAATACACATACATGTGGATATCTCCTTACTGGCAGGGAAAAAAGGGCATGGCATTGGAAAAGGGGTATCAGAAAAAAATTATGAAGGGAAAACTCAGCATCCGGGAGATTCTGAAGGCTTTCCTGGAGCGCGGGAGCTGGGCTTCATAATAGGGGTGACTATTGCAGGCCAAAATGACTATTGCAATACTATTACTATTGCAGAAATCCCTATTGCAATACTATTACTATTGCAGGTTACTATTGCAATGCATTGCAATAACTATTGGAGACAGCATTGTTATCCAGAAATTCTGCTTTTATGTATAAAATCTTGTTTGTTCACATAAGTTTATGGCTAAAAAGCATTATTTAATGACTGTCATTTCACAATGTGCACAACATGACAACAAAATACAAGAAAATGTTATATTCTCCATTCTTTGAAATCCAATACAAGCTAAACACAACCTTTCTTATTATTCTTTTAGTTAAAAATACTTCCTTCAAGAAAAAGATGCATGTATAGAAACTATTGAAACTATTGCGATATTGGAAACACTATTGCCGATAGCATTGACATTGCAGCTTTCTCTACCGATAGTGACTATTGCCAGTGTCACTATTGCGATATATCGATAGTTCGATGTATTGTTACACCCCTACTTCATTTCAGGGAGACTCTTGGATGATCAGGGAGACATCACATGTATGCTGATTTTAAAATTAGGTGATATCTAAAATAAATAAGATCTCATGAAATAAATTTGTGAAGGATCCCACATACATGTGATGAACTCCTGATGACCATGTGGGAGATTTGGATTTCATTTCAGGGAGATTGAGTTCTCCATCAGGGAGACTTTTTGACGGCAACTTTGATGCGTCGTTTCACGTACTTTATTGTATTTTTTCTTATTTTAAAACAGAACATGAACTATAGCATAGTTTGTTTAGTTTACTTTTGAGTTACTCCCCCCAGCCCCTCCCCTCCCCCACCCCACACAAAAAAAACTCCTTTCCTTTATTATTATAATTATTCAATTATTATTATATTACTGTTATTTGTATCATTATTTTGGTATCTGTCTGGCACAGAATCTAGCTTTTGCAAAAGGGTATACTTGAGATTTCATACAGATTTGCCTCCCTTGAAATTTTTTTTAGTATATCTACATATCTTCTTTCATAAACAAATAAGTTTTGTTTAAAGGTATTCAGAGCTGTAAAAACTGATGAAAATGTATATAACAATGTTCAAATTCTGTTTTTGACACAAACTATACCAATGCACAAGACAGAAATATCAAAACTTTCATGCGTCACTTTTATACCATTAATTATCAAAGTTATCTGCCATATATAATATCAAGATATAATATTCACTTCGGGGGAAAAATACCTTACGGAGTGATTGACAAGTTAAGACACCGATCAGCCTGCACCTCTGTGCAGTCTAAACAGAGTTTTACATATATTGTCTATGCGTCTAAGGGAATCTAAGCAGTGAAAGCAAGTCTCCGACCGTATTGTGCATGTTTATTTTGTGTAGTTGTGAAACAGGGCTATGGCTTCTTTTCACATGACATATCTTCCTTAACACATTCGTCGGTAAACACAGCTATGTGTTTTCACGGGTCAGTGAGTTTATTAGTGACCTGAATAATGGGATTAATGTCAACAGACATGACGTGTTTGTTTATTGCACAGTCAAAACAATATTTGATGCTGTGAATACACATGTGGATATCTCCTTACTGGCAGGGAAAAAGGGCATGGCGTTGGAAAAGGGGTATCAGAAAAAAAATTATGAAGGGAAAACTCAGCTTCCGGGAGATTCTGAAGACTTTCCGGGAGCGCGGGAGATGGGCTTCATTTCCGGGAGACTCCCGGATGATCCGGGAGACATCACATGTATGCTCCCAGGCTTGCAACAAACCTTTACAAACATTATTTGAACACTGAAAACAATGAATGAGCAAGAAGTCTAATAACTGCATACCTATGCACATATGGCACTTCCATGCCACCATACTTTAAATATTCATCCACCATACTTTAAATATTCAGCGCGGGAAGCTGTGTAGCTGCAATCTATTTTTTAGCACGGATGGGTAAATAAACACAAGAGAAAGCGTCCTTGGAAGAAGTGAATACACACGGTTAAATTTCAGCGATTTTTAATGGACAAAAAAGTGTTATAAAAGAAAATGGATTAGAAACATGGTGTTCTACACAACGGGTAAGTTTACCTTTAAGATTAAGATTAAGATTTATTCAGGAATTAAGATCATTTAACAAAGTAACGTATACTATCTAAAAGCGATTTTTGAAATTAAAATTTAAAAATTAATCAACAAGTGAGGTAATTAAGAGCACACTTAAATGATATTTATGTATATCGTCGATGTATCCAACTTCGTTATGCATAAAACTTCGTTATGTTTCGTCATCTTCCTGTCCCGCGCGTGAGGTCAAGGCTACCACGTGTGTCTGTTGGTAAACATTGAGCTCGAGAACAGTCAAAGTTGTTCGGCTGTTTTCCAGTGCACTATGTGTTTCAAGCAAGTAAGTACTGAGCAATCAAATTCTACATGCTTAAAAGTAACAATTCTCACTATTACTTTTTTCTCATGGTGTTAAAATACCCACAATTTCCTAGATTTTCAGTTTTTCACTTTGTTTGCTGAACGCATCATTCGGATGACTTCTATAGAGGGTTAAAATCCAACACACATAAAAAAAATATTTTAGGCCAAGCCAATTTTACATTCAGTTTCATGTCCCTATCCTTAGGCTCAAAAATGGAAAAAGTGACTCCTTTTGAATGAATAAACGCTGTAGCATGTTTATATTTCAGCAGTTTATTAATTAATATGAAACAAATTTAACAAACAATAGAAAAACTTATAAAACAGAGTAAAGGCAACATGCTGAATGGTAGTAACCTCAACCAAAACAATCAAAGAAAGTAATTCCCCAAGCAGGCTCCTCTACTGAAAAATCAGAGATTGATGAAACTGAAAAATGTTGTGTTTGCTCTAAATACACCCCTGATCAAGTCAGAAATTCTTTGGACATAAAGTTCACCAAGTGGTTACAGTGTACAAATTTGTTACTTGGAATGAAAGCACTGGGTCCATCTTATATATTGCACCCCTATGAGAGCTGTGAAGAGAGACATTATCTTTTACTTTACTCACTGCCCAGAAGACCCCCCCCCCCCCCGAAGAGTAACTCTCCCCATTCAGATTTGTAAATAGTGTGTTAACTGTTTTAGTTGAAAAGATTAATTTTTGAATTTGTTAAAATTGTTACTGTTGGACTTAATAAATAGAGAGTACAGTAAAGGGTTGATTTACAAAAGATGGACCCTGGCATTGATCTGAACCAAAAGTAATGGTGAGTAAAGAAATAATGCCTTACAGTTTTATTAATTTTTTATTTTTTGTTTTTGTTTTGTTTTTGGTATAGTAAAATTAATTTGGAAAAATCTTACAACGAAAAAATAATAACCTTGGCCTAATTGAAGCATGGCTAATTAGCATAAATGTCAGCGCATGCGCCCTAACGAAGTTTTATGCACTTCCCATTGTTTACAAGATGGCGGACACACGCTAGCCGAAGCGTTGAAAACAATAGAAATTGGAATCTCAGGGTCATTATTTTCCCCATTAATGTTGCCAGAGGTATTGATTCATCGGGTAATGGTGGATTAAATTGTGGCCGCCATATTGTCTATTGCCGAAAACCGCGTATACTCTTAGGGTACCGAAGTTTCATGCATCGAGGATATATCTATATGAATTTAATTTAAGAAAATATAAAATTATCACAGTGAATTTGACTAGAACTTAAGGAGTTTTGGAATGAGCTAGGCTGCTAGAAGTAAAAAAACTAACACCCACACCCATTTTCACTGATTCGAAAGATTCGATCTTAATACCCATGGATAGCCCATAAAGCCTAAATGGCTTATTTCCAATGGGGTCCATTCAGGTACGAACAAGAGTTTATTCTGAGCATTTCAGTTGAAGAGATTTTGCAGAGTTCTAGAAAATTCTTTCATCTGTCAAACAAGGGGTAAATGTGATATGTGATGTTGGCACATCAAAAACGCTTGCAACATACAGGAAGCTATCGGAAACACATGGCTGGCGATAACACATGATGCCACGATATGATGCAATCCGAAAGTCTAACTACAGTATCAGATTTCCATGTGTTTAATGGTAGACCATATATAAAAGTACGACTTACCCGGCCCCACCATCAAAACCCTGTAATAACAATTCTAGAGTAGACTTTCTAACACTAGTCAGCTAGTTAAATGTCTGCGAAAACATATAACATTATGACAGGATCTATTCGCATGGCAGTCGTGCCATACGAATTAGAGACATAACGGACCACGGACAAAACGGACCACGGATAAAACGGACCATGCTTGGGACAGAACGGACCGCGTTCAGGACATAACGGACCACGTCTAAGGACAAAACGGACCACGTTCAGACCTTCCGTTAACCTTGAGAAAGCATGTTTCATTTTAGCTGCAACACTAATAAAGCAATTTGCATGCTTAAAAGATGAAAATCTTACCCCTTTATCAACGGATTTAATCAATTAGATAGTTGCGACAATCAAAGATAGCTAAGATCATGAACAGTAGTCAAAATATTTGTGACCCTTAAACATTGACTTTGGTTATTATATACTTCTTCATCTTTTAATTGACACCAATTAATGGTCTGGTTTGTCTTCTAGCGTGGCCCGTCTGGTCCTTAAACATGGTCCGTTTTGTCCTGAAACGTGGTCCGTTTTGTCCTGAAACGTGGTCCGTTTTGTCCTAACCGTGGTCCGTTTTGTCTGGTCCGTTTTGTCCATGGTCCGTTTTGTCCGAGTACCGTGCCATACCGGTAGTTCTGTTCTGTTCTGTTCTGTAGTAGAATTTCTGCCAAAGTTGGCACACCTCCGGTCTGTTGGAGTAATCACTTGCACACGGTTAAAATGGTTTTATATCCACCACCCTATTTACACTTTAGTCAGTCTCTATATACAGTTTATAAGCTAAAATAATTCTAAAATAATTGCATTAGCGACCGCTCTGTTGTGACCTGGATAATCTCTGTTTATTTTGCTTCTTAATCTTTTTCTTGTTTGGAGGGATTAGCAATAGTCTCTTGTATCGTTCACAATGTAAAGCATGACAAAGCCTTCTACCGTGGAATTCTACAGTCTTTAGTATATGATGGCTATGTTTATGGGTGGTTTTAGCATAAGCACTACAGTCTCTAAAAGCATCAATTTCAAAGTTCATCGGGAAACCGCCGTGACGTCACAGTAATGGCGGCTCCTTAGAGACGGTGAAAACAATCCATAGCAACGCATTGTCAGCCTTCCGTGATTTTGGTGTATTTGAATTTTTAGACCTATTTATGCTTATTTTTCGTTAAATATACATGTATTTTAGAAATTTCAAATGTTGACTTTTTTCAAGCTTATTCGGCGAATTTTACGCACGAAAGCAGCTAAAATACATTTTTTATGGATCTTTCAAATCACGTCATAGGCTATTCAATTCACGCACGAACTTTACATATTCATGTATCTGTCATGCTAGGCAAAGACCACAACACATCATTATTATCATTATTATTATTGAAAAATATCATTTGAAAAAAATATTATTGAAAAGAAATATAAAATAAAACTTGTTTAAACAAATATCTATATATGTTATAAATTGCGTGGCAGAACCGTGAAAATGCCGATCATGTCCAACGTAATTAATCTTGTTAAAATTCTGTTAAGAGTTATGATAACTGATAATTATGAAGTAGCAGTAATAATTATGATAATAAGATAGGGGAATAATAATAATGATAATAATGAAGGTGGTAAAACAAAATAATAAAAGTAAAAAGTATGCAAAGACCAGGAACTGAAACAATCAAAATCCAAATCCAGCCCTCAAACCATAGTTGGAAACAACTAAGATTACAAATAACCAAGATACAGAGAACATATGGCCAACCGAGTGAGCAGCTTGTTCCCAAGACTGCCGATTAAAAATTTTGCAACAACTAGATCTAGATATATGTACTCCCATTATATGAGATATCGGGTATTCTGACGTCCATATTTTATGTTTTTATGCTGATATTTACATTTTTACTTTCATTGTATACCCACTCCAAGAAATGAAAATGAAACTAGAAATGAAAATGTCAGAATAAAAATAGGAATAATAAAACGAAATGTTAAATAAGAGAGTGGCAAGTTTTATGTTATAGAACTAGATGTATATGAAGATCTAGCTAAAATAATTTACTGAGACAGACGATTTATCACATAAATAGATGCAAACTTTAACATATAGCATTATGTTGTACAGTACTTATTCATTAAAGTATGTATCGCAAGTTTTTGGAAATATATGAAACTACTGTGCATGCAAAAATTCAAGTAATTTGCGGTGATGTATGAAGTTAGGGGATAGGGATAGGTTGGGAGAGTCTAGAGACAAGGAATATTCTTTTCAGGTTTAGCCTTGAGTACAAATTCATGGTGTGTCAAGCAGTTGTAACTAGATATATCACTCGCGCTCCCCGCTCTTGTTGATGTGATCCCTTTTACAACTGATCTCTAAAACTGTGAAGTTTTACTCATCAATTGATTGCTAGGGCTGAAATAGATAGAGGTGTTATCACTCCACTCCTTACTTTACATGGATTATTAGTCATTAGCGTCTTCTCTGCGTGTTTTTTTTTTATTTTTTTAATTTTGCTATGTGAGTGTGTTTTTAGATGCACGTGGGGGGGGGGGGGGGGGGGGGGGGGGAGGGATGTATTTTATTACCAAACGTGAAGGTTATCTTTTTATAATGATCTGTGTTTAGACGGTTCTTTTTACCACTGGTAGGACAATACAGACTTTAAAATGCCTTTCAGTATCATGTGTTCTTTTGAGTCCAGAAATAAATGACATGCCCTCAGGAAAGTCAGTAGTTATTTCGTTTTTTTTGTTTTGCGTTTTGCGTTTTCAAAAACAGATTGGAACTTGGGTAGGTTGTGGTGAAGGGAGGAAAGGGTTGTGATGGGGCTTTCGATTGTTAGTTCTTCATCATCATATTATTATCATTATCATTACCGTTTTTGGTGTTTAAAAAGTTTAAAAGTAAACATATGTCTATGTAGTGTTTGCGAGGGGAGGCGGTGGGAGAGAGAGAGAGAGAGAGAGAGAGAGAGAGAGAGAGGAGAGAGAGAGAAGGGTGCCAGCGGAATTTATTCTCTTGATTAAAATGTCAGCCGGTCTTCTTAATAATTGATCCCTAAAATTAAACATATCTTTAGTGTTTTTTTTTTTTTTTTTTTGTTTTTTATTCCATTAATGAATTACAAAATGTAACGCTTAAGTAAATATTTGGTATCCTGGACTAGACGAAACGGGGTGGGTAGTGAATGGGGTGGGATCTGGTAGCCTCACAGGGGCTTGTATCACACTTTTTTCAGGCTGCAGTCATACGTGTATGTATTGTATTACACAGGGGCTTGTATCACACTTTTTTTCAGGCTGCAGTCATTGGTGTATGTATTTTATTATACACCTATGACTGCAGCCTGAACAAAAGTGTGATACAAGCCCCTGTGCACCAATGACTGCAGCCTGAAAAAAAGTGTGATACAAGCCCCTGTGGATAGCCTATAGACTACTAAGGTTGCGTTTTTTTTTTATTTCTTCATATTATTATTATTATTATTATTATTATGTACTTATGCTATATCGCATCTAGAAGATCTACTATTCAAATAACTGACTAAATATGTAGCCTATTATGTCCCGTTCAATGTATCGTGTGCTTAATTCGGTTATAAATGATTATTTTCTTCTTTTTGACGATCCTATTATGTCCCGTTCAATGTATCGTGTGCTTAATTCGGTTATAAATGATTATTTTCTTCTTTTTGACGATCGGCAGCTTTCTGTTTGCTTATGGAGATTAAGTTTCTTTAATATAGAGTGTTTCAGGCTTGCCTAGGCAATATATGCGTCTTAAAAGTAAAATTTTTACATCTATTTATATTATAACGCATATAGCGTATCGGTGTGTTTTCACCGTCGCCATGCGTAACCAAGCAAACCACGTGACCGTAAAACCGGAAGCGCGGTTTCCCGAATTCAGCTAAACTTGGAATAGTATTTCAAACAAAAATTTATAAGGACTCAAGAAGATCAATGTAGAGACAAGAACAAACAATCATATTAAATCAAGTCGTTAGTCTTTCTGGGGCCTACAATGTAAAACTAGATGATTGTGTCTGTAAGACACGAATGATGCCCCCGTGCAGCCCATGTCACAGAACAGTGTACCTCCCTGAAGTACCTTCAAAAGCCAAAGACTATCTACAAAGAATCAATCGACAATTACACTATCTCTATATACTTTAATGCAGCAAACTACCAATTAAGTTCAAAAGGCTGTAATTCTGTCAAAATTACTTTTATCTTTATCAAAAAGCCACATGCACATCTTTATTATGCCCCAACATTTGTACACAGTTTGAAAAGAACCCATCAGGAGTTGATTACACAAACTCCAAACGACTAAGTTAAAAAAGCCTTAATTCCATCAACATTAATTTCTGCTCCATCAAAAACCACATGCACATCCTCATTATGTCCACAACAAGTATGAGGGTGTCACCCCCCCCCCCCCCCCCCTTATCGTACGCAAATTAGAGAGTATTCTATCTATCTCTCGATACTGAGACGATCGTTTTCTGATCATTACCTCAAGTGTGGTGGGTGGCTAAATTTAGAATTTAGCTCAAGGGAAAAACAAACTTTCGGGGTGTGCCATTAAACTATTTACAAGAAGCAGATCAGAGGCATGCTAAAACACTTGCCTCTGGACCGATAATCTAAATAAGGGCCTTAAAATCCTCAGCGGTTTTGGCAGAAACCGCCAAAGAGGAAAGACTATTCCACACAGGAATAGTCCTGGGGAAAATGAGTTTTTTTCAGGGCACCACTATATGCAAGGTATCTAGTGTATTGTGAGTCACGGGATGCCCTAGTCCTTCTCAACTTTGGTGCTGGGGTCAAGTACTTATCCTTCTCAAGGGACACAGTACCAGAGTGAATCTTGTAAAAGAAGGTTAAGGAGGACTGCTCCAGGTGGGCCTCCAGGGATGGCCACTCAAGCTCGTCCAGCATATCGCCGACACTACTTGTGTTCCGCCATCGCCTGCAGGTCCACCTGGAAGCTGTTCTCTGCACCTTCTCCTGCTGAATCTGAGTTTTATGATAGGGCTGCCAAATAGGTGCTGCATACTCTAGTTGAGGGCGAACCAATGTTTTTGTATGCAGCTTCCTTAGTTTGCCTAGGTGCCAGTGCCAAATTGCGCCGAAGAAATCCCATTGTTTTAGTTGCCTTACTTGATATTTCTGAAATATGTTGACCCCAATCCAAATTGTCTGTAATCGTTATACCGAGATACTTGGCGGACTGCACCTGTTCCAATCTTAGCTGATGGAGAGAGTAATTAAAGTGTATTTGCTTGCCAGGGAGGTGCCGAGTCACCCTCATAGAATGACATTTGGCAACATTAAATTTCATTTGCCAATCGGCCTCCCATTGCGCGAGGCTGTTCAGGTCATCTTGCAATATCTGGCAATCCATGGGGAGAAGATATTCCTATACAAAACACAATCATCAGCAAAAAGACGAACAGATGACCTGATGTTGTCTGGAAGATCGTTAATGAAAATAAGAAACAGGACCGGACCTAAGACAGATCCTTGAGGGACACCAGATAGAACCGGGACTGGATCTGAGGTTTGGCCATCTAAAACCACTTTTTGAGAGCGCTCAGAGAGCCACGAAGCGATCCACTTTTGAGTAGATCCTCTAATCCCGTAATAATCTAATTTGTACTATAGCCTCCTGTGTGGTACCTTGT
The DNA here is from genome assembly GCA_963989385.1 of Ctena decussata. NCBI lineage: Eukaryota > Metazoa > Mollusca > Bivalvia > Lucinida > Lucinidae > Ctena > Ctena decussata. Next base: position 26,085,640 of record OZ022505.1, read on the forward strand.
CAAAGGCCTTTGCGAAATCCATAATAATTACATCAGTCTGCTATTCAGTACGCAGAGTCATGGTATGCAGTATTCAAGAAAAACAATATAGCAAAACCGCCTCTTGGATACCTTGATACTTCTGCCACTGGTTGATACTTCTGCTACTGGTTGAAATGTGAAGGGTATCCAAGAGGCCCTTTTGCTATAGTGTGTGAGGCCTGATGCCGAAATGTTTGTGCATATCTTTCTCTTCTATAAAAGTACAAGCACGTATAAAAGTTAACAGGGAAAGTCAGTGTCTAATAATTTACAAGGAGTGAAAGAGTCAAAGTGTGCATTCGTACTTCTCGGGGGAGGGGGGGGGGGGGGGGTGCAGCGCATATGCCTTTTATTCCAAAACAAAACGTATATGTTTACATCCTTTAATGATCACAGAAAGTTTCATTTGAATTGGATCCTTAGTCGTTAGTAAGAAGGAAATGGATTATTTTATATTGTTTAAGATCCCTCCTCCTTGGATGTTGGGAGCTTAGTATACTATCCTTTTGCTTATCTTTACGTTTTGCACTTGCACATAAGGGCTCAGCGAACTTTAAGCGTCTAGTAATTTTGATGGATGTATCGTGACTACATCTGCTAAGTTCCACCCCTGTCCAGGGACCACTAGGCATACTATTCCCAAACCGTATTATTTACGATGCAGTTTAAATCCCTAAATGCCCACAGAAAGCTTCATTTGAATCGGTTCACTAGTTAGAAATTTATCGATTTGTAGACTCTCCCCCACCCCTGGGACCCGAGGCTAAACGTTTGTGCGCATCTAGATATGGTACCCAACCATACCAACCACATCAATAAGTTTTCATGTTCCCATCGTTAGGTGTGGCAATTGTGACTTAAGAATGGACTGTCTGACTGACTGTACGAGGTGTGTTCCAAAATTAATGTCAGTCGCCAATCGTGCAATGTGGGCTCAAAACCACCTCTTATCGATATAGTGATCATACAAGTTTCAGCATAGGTAAAAATCTCGCTCACAACTTCACAGACCTTTGTACAGTGTACGTCAGCAGCAACTTAAAGATGCTGCTCACACAGGTCGCCCTGCAACAACAACAACCATACGTAACATCGAAAAACATCCACAATGTCCTCAAAAAAGATACCCGATTTAAAGTGAGACAATTAGCCCGGTTAACAAACTTGTCGTTAGCACGAGTTCATGGTATTTTGAAGAAGCATTTTCAACTTAGGAAAATAAATGCAAGAGGGATACCCCATTTGTTGACAGATGAACAAAAGCTGACCCGTGTAGCAAATGCAAATAATAATAATAAAAACTTTTGAAAATATTCCCCCAAAATAGCAAAGAGGCTTTCAACAATTTAGTAAGTGGTGATGAGACCTGGGTTTACTATTTTGAACCAAAGCGGATGTGTTCCAAGCGAATTTGGGCCAACAAAAGTGCGAGACGTCCAAGTATTGCCAAACGAACACGAACGGTAAAGAAGGTTTTGTATGTATTTTTCTTCGATAATAAGGGTCCAGTCATGCAAACTCCGGTGCCAAAAGGCAGAACAGTCACAGCAAAGTTCTATAAAAATATCGTACTACAAAAACTGATGAAGTACTACAAAACCCACCGCCCAAAAACATGACCTAAGCACCTCAGCCTCTTGCATGATAATGCTCCCGCTCACAAGGCAGACCTTGTGTCCGAGTTTCTTTTAGTCAGAGGAGGCTACCGTCCTACCACATCCTCCATTTTCGCCAGACCTGACTCCCTACGACTATATTCTGTTTCCAAAACTCAAACATCATCTATCTGGAAAAAGATGCAATACGAGAAATGCCATTGGATCTGCGGTTTATCAGTATCTAATGGGTGTCCCCATTGAAGAGTATGTGAACTGCTTCCAAAAGTGGATTGACCGGCTAAACAGGTGTATTTAGGTCGATGGAAAGTATTTTGAAGGGCAGATCAAGTAAAAACAGAGCATTTGCAGTAAAGGAAGAAACAAAGCAAGTGACGACATTTATTTTGGAACAGACACGCGGACTGATTTTCTTCGTAATATGTGGATATAACTACCAAGCTTTCAATGTGTGAAAAAATATGATGACGAGAAAACCTCGGACCGAAACCCTAAAATATATGATATAGGTCTTATACAAATTTTAAGAACAGGTCTGATGCGTAACCGACAAGTCCACTTTCCGCTAAGGTTGACTGCCCATTTTAGCACAATTTAAACATATTTTACTACAGCTGACTACTTACTGATATAACACCTTATCATGGCAGCTTTAATATTATGAGAAGCCATCTCAGCAGCAGCTGTCATTGTAAACCTAAATTAAGTTGATTTTACCTTGAACTTCACTGATTTGACTTATCAATTTGGCACCAAGGTACTGGCATAATGGGAAATACTACTGTAGTCCCTGAACAGTCTGGCCTTGTGCAGACATTTTTGTCCCAATATTTAGTGAGATGGTGAAAGTTTCACAGATCATTATGGAACATTTATTTGCTTGTAAGACCAAATTCGTACCTGTGTTTATTTATCACGTAGAGTTAAAATCCAAGTATATGCATGTACATGATAAACAGTAAAATGAATAAGATGATGAGGGAAAAATATCAGAATCCAATTATGTCTATGCAAAGAATATATTAATAATAAGCATCAGTTCTAGAAAGCCTAAGCTGCCAGGGTGAAAGCCAGTCAACAAGTTCTTAAAGTTTGAAAACTGTCTCGAGACCTTGTATTGCTTACATGCCATTTTTTCAAGGTCTTTTGAATAGGTGTTTTTAGGTCTAGTTTCCACAAATATCTAGTTTTAGTTAAGAAACCAGTTTCAAATATTTCAACAGCAGAGTATTGACATTCGAATCATGAAGTTCAGAATTTGGTCTTTTCCGTGCTTTCATTTTAAGGAGCCATAGGATAGCATGTATTTACGCACAACTAGCCAGGTAAGTGATTTTGAACAGTGCACTGATTGCACATGTATAGTATTCTAAATCATATAGGTGTGATATCCCTTATTCAGTGAATAAACCTTACCACCACTGAACTAGAAAGTGTAAACCGTTTTTAAAATTCGTAGAAGAGCTATAGCAAGGCATTCAATAAATTATATACACCGAGGCTCCTGTAAATAAGGCATTCAATAAATTATATACTGAGGCTTCTGTAAATAAAGACTTTGTGAAAATTAGATGGCTATATATATGCATTCAATTAGAGCAGGCATCATTTAACTTGTACCGAATCAGTTGCTGCGACTTGTGGCGACAAATGGGGACCTTCAGTAGTCAGCGCTGATCGGGGATTCCTTCTAAATGTCATGTCCTTTTGAACAGCTTTTAACTAATTTACCTAATATCTGATCGGAATTTCAAAGGTATGCAGATCCGATTTACAGGGAGCAAGCATGTCATGCCTACATATGTTTGGAGCTACATGTGTGGCTGCCCTGCATTAATTTTAGGGGGTGGAGAAAAGGCGAATAATGGTCAAATTGAGCATGGGGTATTTTAGAATGCTGAGGTTTTTATATTGTTTTCACGGCACGCAGTGTCCAGCACCCCATTCCTCCTACCTCACCTACCGGCCCTGGGATAGGAGCTCAGAGATCGGCCTGGACTGTTACCGACGAAAACACAGCTTACAAGTTTAGGCGTTGGAGAGTACATCATTGAAAATTACACTGAAACAACAAACGAGGCAGAATTGTTAAACTGAACATTCTGTTTAGGGTTTGCATTATTTAGTAACCACTTTAATTTCATGTTTCATGTTTCTGATCATTTGACTTCAAAATCTATAATGAATTTAAATCGAACTTTGCTGCACGAGATCCTATGAAATGTCTGAGCAAGACGTAGAGCCCATTTCTGATGTCCATAATTCCGCATTCAGGTTTAGGTGATTCAATGGACCTGTCATGTCCGCCCAGTGGTACGGTCCCGGTTTTTAGCAATCTGATCTATTCTTAGACAATGGAAAATCCGAATTTCGTTCTACTTTATGAACTTTTACACAAGGTGGGCAGCAGGTTCAGCTCTTATCTAATAGCGCAACCTGAAGTAGGTGTATGAATAAATGGCTTCTTTCCGTTTCATCCAGACAACTGTCAAGGATTAAAACAAGGTAATCAATTTTATCTGGACTCAAAATCACATGATCATTGCAACACAAAACTGAGAGACACACGATTGAAATGTCATGTAAACACTGACATGACTTGCCATCAGTCTGTCTGACTATAGGACACGTCAACCTTTTATTTCAATCACAATAACCCAAAACAAAAGCTGGAAATCCCAGAGTTCTATAGAACTTGGGATAAGCCGTTATTTTTGTATGCTTGGGGTTACTCAGGCCACAGGAGCTTGGAGTTCTAGCTTAGAAACGTTTCTAAACCTTGTCATCCAAAGTGCCCAATACAACACTGTACAATAATATTTTTAAATGACATATGGTCTTTCCGATTTTTGACATTTTGAAGAGTCTTGCGGTCTAAACTTTAAGCGCCTGTGCTCAGGCTTTGGAAACCGTTATTGGAAGATGAAGTTGGCAATTAGGCTGCAACACTCGAGTCTTGGGGTCTTTCGGATGAGACTTTAAACCGAGGTCCCGTCTCCATATGACCTCGTTGTTGATGGGACGTTAAACCCGAGTTCACTCACTCACTCGAGTCTTGGAATAAGATGTTAAAGTTGTTTTTTTATGCTTATTTTAGCTACATGTACTTTACCATTTTCATCTATCAGCTTTCGTTCACTTCTATCCGCTATCTGCTATTCCTGACCTAGATCATCATCATCGGGCACAATCTTCTCAGTAGTAAGGTAGCCCCTATATAGTTTATAGTCTCTTCTGAACCTTCTCCACTGTCAAGATAACAAGGGCATAAACCTTAGTTGGCTGTTAAAACACATGAAAGCTCTCAGCCACAAGCATTCTGTAAAAGTGTTCTAACTTGGCATACACTGGTGCAACTTGCATTTATAGGCTAACACGAATAGACACATTGTGACTTTGTTCTTCTTAAAGCATAGAAACGTTGCATATATGAGCCGCGGCAGGACAAAACCAACAAGGGCTTCGCAAGCGGCGCATAATACGCCTGTTTAAATGTCATAAAGCAGAAACAGAATGAACAAGATTGCTTACAAAAGGATAGACAGACAAAGTGGTACAAGGGAGATAACCTAAACATACTAGATAGACCTTTTTCGGTTGTACTATATTCCCTTGAAATGATTTTTATAATATACATACCATTTATTTCGAATGGTTAAGGGAATAGAGTAAACAGGAAATTTATGCAAGGGCAGATAATTCAGTAAGTAAGCCAGAGATGTAGTTCTTGTTCAGGATACATTGCCCCATTATTATACACATTCCTACAAAGCTTCATTCTAATATTTCAAAAGGTTCAGGAGATATAGAGTGAATGAGAAACACCTGAAAATACTTATCAAATGGAGGTTACTCTAAAATTAAGAAAGAGGGAGCAACCATTCTTATATATGACACATTGTCTTGTGATCATGCACATTGCTATAAAGTTTCATCATGATATTCCAAACGGTTACCAAGTTATGGCATGAACAAGATAAGTATACACAAAAATAGGCTCAAAGTACTAATGAAATGGTCGTAACTCTAAAACGAAGAAAGGGAGAGCAGCCATTTTTGTACGCGACACATCGTTAGGACTTCATACACATTGCTATGAAGTTTTATAAAGATATCCCAAAAGGTAATCTAGTTATGGCGCGCACAAGACTTGCAGGGAAAAAATTGATCAAAGGGGCATAACTTCAAAACTAAGAAAGGGGGAGCAACCATTCTTGTATGCGACACGTTCCCCCAACCTAATACATATGCCTATAAAATTTCATGAAGATATCCCAAATGGTTACTGAATTATGGCGCGCACAAGAATGTTTACCAACAGACTGACGGACAGACGGACAGCGCCACGACATAATACGTCCGTTTTTTCAAAACGGGCGTATAACAAAGTGGTATGTACACCCAGTGAAAACTCAGACCAGCCTGGGCATTTACCCAGCCTGATCAGTCTTTGCTGTGCACTAAAAAGGTACGGTAGTTAAGGATCTAAGCTACCTCCATGCCCACAGCAAAGAGTCTGCTCAGATGGGGCAGATTCCCAGATTAATCTGAGTCTTTGCTTGGTGTACATGCCATTTTGTGATTTTGTCGTGTCACGGCTCATATAGTTTCTGCACTACTAGTATGCTTTTGTCACCTTTAAATTGCAGTTTTCAGCTTTATTCAACAATGGCAGACAGCAAAGATCTACCAAACAGTGTTTTGAAAACATTTGAAGAAAAGTTCTTCGACATGGCAGCATCTGGCCAGGCAAATGATGTGAAAATATACCTCAAAGGTAAATACATCAGAACGTTAACATTTATAATGCTGCAGTTAGACCCACAAAACATGGATGTAAGGCGGGGTTTTGAGGATAATTCTGAGATAATTTTTCTTATTTCTCAACTAAAACATATGTTGTGACCCCTCATTAGAACCATCTCGCAGAGATGGTTTTAATGAGGGGTCACAAAACATGGTTTTATAAAGAAATATTGAAAACTTTTTCTTAACTATCCCTGTTACCCATTCTTATCTGGAGCACTGCCTAACTGCAAAACTGTTTAAGGGAGGATACCAGTATAGGGAAGAGAAGCTAATATTTTCTGAAGGGTGCAATTAGATTACATCTTTTTGTAAAATAGTGTAGATTGTCCAAGGTGGCAGTTCAATGTCTCCCAGAAATGATATTTCAATGAAAACTTCTCTCGCCGATCATATCTCTTTTCTTTCTCCTTCCCTCTGGGAGACGGCTCGATATAGACTGAAATACTGTCTCAACGAGCCATTAAACCCAAAGCAACCAATCAGCCAAAATCAATGAAGTCTTCCATAGTTCAAGTGCAGAAGGTGATTAGTAGAGAGACTCTGGCCAAATAGACAGAATCTGATAGGCTTTGTTCATGTACCATATCAATCAATTTGTTACACTACCAATAAAATAAAGAGCATCCAGTTCACTCTAGGTGACCTAAAGTTAACAATACGTTTCCAAGAAATACCACGCTAACCACGAGTCGGCACTATCAGAGCACTAGATAAGAGGGAGTATTTGGTGAGAATTATGGATATTTTTTGTTAATTCTGAATAAAACCATATGTTGTGACCCCTCATCTGAACCGTCTCAACGAGACGGTTCAGATGAGGGGTCACAACATATGGTTTCAATGAGAAATAAAACAAGAGGACCATTGGTCCTGTAGCTCACCCGAGTCCATTCAGCCTCAGTACTCTAGGGTGAGTTACTCTTAGTCCATTGGTCAACTGGTTCTTGTGAAAAAGATTTTTAAAGGTTTTAACCATATATGGGCATGGAGGACATGTTGGTCATGTGACCTGGACATTTGAAAAAATGTTCTTTCCCTCAACCCCCTGGAGGCTCTATATGAAGTTTGGTTTCAAAACTGGCCCAGGGGCTTTTGAGGAGATGGTTTGATACTGTCAAATGACAGAGTTCTGGGTCAAAAGTCAAAGAATGACCTTGATCTCTTGTACTCATAAATCTTCATGTACTCATTAAGATGACTGTAGATATCAATTTTTAGGCATAAATCTTCAAAACTTTCCATGAAATCTTATGTTCTAGCATTTTCCCACATTTGACCTTGCCGTAAAATAGTCAAGGTCAACCCAAGGTCATCATTTTAAAGGTAGGTTCCTGGGCTAGCGATGTCAATAATGTCCACAAAATAATTTCGTCTTTTTCTGAGCATTATTGAATTCTCTTATTTTTCTGAATTTGTTGCTACTGAGAAACTCGTCAGATGTTGAAGAAAATAGTCGTTTTACCTTTTGGTTTAGTTTCTTTCGTTGGAATTCCATTTCTAAAAATAACTATGTTTATTATGTCTATAAGTGCGCGATTTCTGATGCCATTCTCCAAAGGTCAATTTTCCCTTGACGTGAGCTCTCCTAGAGGTCCTGGCATGGCGGATGGGTTAAAAGTATCCCAAAATGCAATGCAGCATGACATCAGCTGCGTTATCTATTTTTGGCGCGAACTAAAAATAGCGCTAACTGGTGTGCGAAGCAGAGTTAGGAAATCCCTTGCAAAACAACTTTTCTTATACTTTTTTGATTTACACTTTTTAGTGAAACTTATTAATTACCTTTTATAAGTGCTTTCCAACAACTTGGATGAAAGTTCATCAAAATTATGATGCATTCCAAAGTACAGGAACCTACCTTTAAACAATCTTGATAGTACTGGAGATCCCAATGCTACATACCTTGCTTCAAGGCCATCAGTCAATTGGTTCTGGAGAAGAAGATTTTTAAAGGTTTTTACCATATATGGGCCTGGCGGCAATGTTGGTCATGTGACCTGGACCGTTTGAACTAATTTTCATTCCCTCAAACCCCTGGAGGCTCTGTATGAAATTTGGTTACAATTGGCCCAGTTGTTTTTGAGGAGATTGTTTGATATTGTCAAAATGTGAAAGTTCAGGATCAAAGGTCCAAGAATGACCTTGACCTCTTGTACTCACAAATCTTCATGTACTTATTAAGATAACTGTATATACCAATTTTTAGGCATAAATCTTCAGAACTTTCCATGAAATCTTATGTTCTAGCATTTTCCCATATTTGACCTTGCCGTATAAAAGATCAAGGTCAACCAAAGGTCATAATTTGAACAACCTCGATAGTACTCAAGTACCCAAAGCTACAAATCAAGTTTCAAGGCCATCGGTCAATTGGTTCTGGAGAAGAAGATTTTCAAAGGTTTTTAACCATATATGGGCGTGGCAGCCATATTGGTCATGTGACCTGGACCGTATGAACAAATTTTTGTTCCCTCAACTGCTGGAGGCTCTATATGAAATTTGGTTTCAATTGGCCAAGGGGCTTTTGAGGAGATTGTTTGGAATTGTCAAAATATGAGAGTTCTGGGTCAAAGGTCAAAGAATGACCTTGACCTCTTGTACTCATAAATCTTCATGTACTAATTAAGATGACTGTAGATACCAATTTTTAGCCCAAAATTTTCAACAGTTTCCAAGATATCCTATGTTCTAGCATTTTGCCATAGAAAAGGACAAGGAAGAAAATTTGACCTTACCGTAAAAAAGGTCAAGGTCAACCTTAGGTCATTATTTGAACAACCTTGGTAGTACTCGCGTACCTGATGCTACATACCAAGTTTCAAGGCCATCGGCCTACTGGTTCTGGAGAAGAAGATTTTTTTAGGTTTTTACCATATATGGGCATGGCGGCCATGTTGGTCATGTGACCAGGACCGTTTGAACAACTTTTCGTTCCTAAGGTCCCAGGAGGCTACATATGAAATTTGGTTACAATTGGCCCAGTGGTTTCAGAGGAGAAGTCGTTTGAAAATGTTGACGGACGGACGGACGGACGACGGACGACGACGGAGCCTGACCATACTATAAGCTCCCCCGGAGCCTCTGGCTCAGGTGAGCTAAAAAATTATCCCTCAATTATCATCAAATACCCCTCTTATCTAGTGCTCTGACTATATGCCTGTGTCCATGGTCATGAAAGCTGATTTCATGCTGTGATTGATATGTTTTAGGTGCAGTAGATGTGAATGTAAGAAATGATCGTGGATGGACAGCACTGATGCTGGCAGCCAGAAGTGGACATACAGATGTTGTCAGTGAACTCCTAGAAAAAGGGTAACATTGGACATGATCCTCAAAATGCTCTGTTTTGCTTTAAATGTCTCATTATGTCGTCACATACCCCAAAATATTTCAGACAGACCACATTTCAATTTCTTTGGAGTTAAATGTAAGGGCAGGGGTTTCATTAACTTTTTGGCAACTGATGGTCTAGGCAAACAGGCGGGCGATTTTGTTTCCATATAGTTTCTGTGCAAAATTTCCAAAATACATGCACAGGATAAGGCCTGAGTAGAAGGGGAAAACCCTCACTCTTTTCTCGCCTCCTGATGACACCCGAGGTTTTTAACTAATTTGTCTGGTCAGTGCATAATTTGACAGTTGGCAACAGGTCAGTTAAGGTGTATGTGTACACCTTCATGTTTTCTGCCATTTTTATTTAGAGAGACAAATTTTGTGACTTCCTGTTTGCTTCCCTAGAAGACATAGTCCTTCCAAAATATGGACTGCTCTCAAAGGAAACAAGTAAATTCGGTGAACTTATATCCCGAAGAGGCCCTGATTTGTTGTTTAAGTATAAGTTTCATAGAATTCCATTCATTGATGACTTAGTTATGGCTCATTTTATTGATTTTAAGTCAATTCAAGGGCAATAACCCATGCATTACTGTGGCCAGTCTGATGAAACTTCACGTGCATAACCATGTTATGGTGATATATATTTAGTTTAAGTTTCATGAAGTTTCGATAATTGGTTACATAGTTATGGCTCATTTTATTGATTTTAAGTCAATTCAAGGGCAATAACCCATGCATTATTGTGGCCAGTCTGATGAAAATTCACGTGCATAACCATGTTATGGTGATATATATTTAGTTTAAGTTTCATGCAGTTTCGATAATTGGTTACATAGTTATGGCTCATTTTATTGATTTTAAGTCAATTCAAGGGCAATAACCCATGCATTACTGTGGCCAGTCTGATGAAACTTCACGTGCATAACCATGTTATGGTGATATATATTTAATTTAAGTTTCATGAAGTTTCGATAATTGGTTACATAGTTATGGCTCATTTTATTGATTGTAAGTCAATTTAAGGGCAATAACTCATGCATTACGCAAGCCAGTCTGATGAAACTTCACATGCATCAGCGGTTTATGATGATACATATTCATTCTAAGTTTCGTGAAATTCCGTCCATTGGTTACATAGTTATGGCTCATTTTATTGATTTTACGTCAACTCAAGGGCAATAACTCATGCATTACTGAAGCCAGTCTGATGAAACTTCACGTGCATCAGCGGTTTATGGTGATACATATTCATTCTAAGTTTCATGAAATTCCGTCCATTGGTTACATAGTTATGGCTCCAGACGGACAGACGGACAGATTTTACGTCAATTCAAGGGCAATAACTCATGCATTACTGAAGCCAGTCTGATGAAACTTCACGTGCATCAGGGGTTTATGGTGATACATATTCATTCTAAGTTTCATGAAATTCCGTCCAGTGGTTACACAGTTATGGCTCCGGACGGACAGACGGATGGAAGGATGGACGGACGGACGGACCGACATGGAGAAAACTATATCCCTCCGCCTTTGGCGGGGGATAAAAAAAATGCTTCTATTCTTTCTTTTTGGAATTGACTCCAATGGTGCAGGTAGGCAAAACTGGAAATGGTAGAGTTGCTTCTGAAAATCTGATGCTTATGAATATGTGCATACTGGCAAATTTGTCAAGAAAATAAATACATAAATAATCAATACCTTTCAGCCCAGATTAACTGATGTGTTTACATTGAATCCAAAGTAATTCAGTTGAATGCATATGTAACTTTTTTGTGATATAAAAATAGAATATGTCTTGAGCTGTGAAGCTGTAATTTGTACAAATCAGTATTAAAAGTGTTTTTCTGCCAGTTTTCTTAGGGAAGCAACTTTTATGACTCCCTGTCAGCTTTTTGGACTATGTACTCCTTTCCAACTTGACGTTACTCTTTAAGAATTACTCTTAGGGGGAGCATATTCTTTACTTCAAAGCCACCATAGTCCTTGCCGAAGAGTAAGCATTCAAATGTAAAAGATCATTATAAATAGCAGTTTACCTTTATTTTTGATGCCGCTGACAATGGACAATTGGTTAATATTGAAAGTAGGTCATTTTGGTCAGCTGCTAAAATTACTCAAATAAATTTTCAACACATTTTTATGAGAAAATAAAGATTTTTTTTTAAAGCTGGCCTTTTACAATGTTGAAACTCTAGTGAAAAGCGTGCAGTGATATCTTGTGACAAAATAATACACAAATTTATACCGCTGGGAAAGTAGTTGGGGCTTTAGGAGAAACTGCTTGTGAAAATGGAGACAGTCTTCAGAACAAGGTTTATTTCCCCTGATGGTGTTCTCATTCACCTTCATTATCATTACAGGTGTGATGTGAACATTATAAACAGCACTGGGCAAACTGCTTTAGACATTGCCATGTTCTGGAACCATTCTGATGTTGCTAAGCAACTGAGGTTAGAGGCAAAAGTTCAGCATCCAGATGATCATTTAAGGAACTACTTTTCTTTGAATAATTTGAATCGTTGCTCAGACAAGAGAAAGGACAAAACCTGGCTTAGAAATAAGATGCTGGAAGAAAATACAAAATTTATACTATTTTCAAACCTTAGTGCTTTAGTAAGTCCACTGAAAGGCAAAAAACAAAAGTGGCGGTACCAGCTAGCTCGCATAGATAGGCAGCATGTAGAACACCACTTAGCTAGTAATCCAGTCTGTATATTTCTTGGACTTGTACAAGAAAATAAGCACATTCCTTTAACATTTGAAGAAGAGGCTTTGTATGCTGTCGATATATCTGGACAAGATGAATCTAAGTTTTCATCTTTGGTACCCGACAGTACATTTATACCAGGTTACCCAGCAGCAATGCAGCTAGAACCTGCAGAGGCAGGAATTTATGCAGAGGCTCGATCAATGCTGGCCTGGCATGACAGGTACCAATTCTGTCCAACCTGTGGGACCAAGACATTGATAGAGGAAGGTGGTTACAAAAGATCTTGTCCAAATCAAGAGTGCAGGAGCAATAAAGGTATTACAACTCGATATAAAGCATTAAATTTTAGCTTCTGTTCCAATCCCTAAGCTTGTACTGTTTATATTTGTTTGTGTGTTAATTGTAACTGAGAAACAATGAAATATGAGCCGCGGCACAACAAAACCAACAATGTGGTTGTGCACCCAGCGCAGACTCAGATCAGTCTGGGCATCTGCCCAGACTGATCAGAGTCTTCGCTGTCCGCATGGAGGTAGCTTAGACCCTCGACTACTTTTTGAGCACCTAACAAAAGACTGGTCAAACAGGGCGGAAGCCCAGGCTTATCTTAGTCTACGCTGGACGCACAACCACACTGTTGGTTTTGTCATATCGCGGCTCATATGTTTAAACCAATAAAGGTATTTGTAGCTTTTATTTTCAAAAAGTATCATGTTGCCTGACACAAAAGAAAAGAGACTTAAATGATCACTGGCACATACCCAGAGATACATACACTTATAAGCTACTTTTTTTTTCTCTGATGCATTCACAGGATCTTACTTCATATTTTATTTAATTTTCATTGACATAGATCACATTGAGCCTTATTAAACAGAGGCTTTATAGGACTGATTTATTTTTTGATGAGTCTTGGGTCATGTTTGCATGTTTTTCTATGAAACTCTAGCCTTATCACCTCAAAATGGTGAGAAGCTTATTTCTCTCAAATATCTTCCAGGAGCTCAGTTTGACCTGTACATTTGATAATGATTTTTTGATAATATAAATGTATTATTTCAGGAGTGCACAACACCTGTTATCCTAGGACTGATCCATCAGCAATTATGTTAGTGATCTCCCCTGATGGGAAGAGGTGCCTTCTGGGAAGAGCCAAACGGTTCCCTGCAAAGATGTGGTCATGTCTGGCTGGTTTCATGGAGCCGGGGGAAACTATTGAAGACACAGTAAGACGGGAGACAGAGGAAGAGAGTGGAGTTATTGTGGACCGAGTAGAGTATCATTCTAGTCAGCCCTGGCCCTTTCCAGCATCCTTAATGCTGGGGTGTATAGCTTATGCAACAACAGATCATATTAAGGTCAGTATACGAAATACAAGAATTCTTGCCTGTCTGCACTTTGTTAAAACTACAGCTAAGCCAGAAAATGTTAAACTAGAGCTAAACCCGAAAACTTGATGCAATACCTACCGTAAAAACTCTATATATTTGGACAGTCAGGTCTGAGCAAATAGTGCCAACCCAGATCGGACTAGTCTGATCAGGGTTTACACTATTTGCCATCTCATTTGCATTTTTGGGCACATTACTGCACCGTAAAACCAAACTGTTCCAAATTTAGGACAATTATGGTAATTATTTTTAGCGTCCCAATATTCAGAATTTTTACAGTATGTCTAGTGTCTGTTAGTCACAGTTGAGACAAAAATAGCTTTATGTAAACTGTAAAAATTTGAAGTATTTTTTTATTTTAGAGTTATTATGGTATCATATAAGTTGGAATTCATGGTTTGCTTTGCAGGTAAGGGGACTGCTTCAAACACTGAAAAAAGGCAAAAAAAAAAAAAAAAATCCGAAAAAAAAAAAAATTAATAACTGTATAGTGCATACATGTTGATGGCAACTCATTACTGTTCAGCAACTATTTACTCCTCTAAATTATTTTTCTGTATTTTGTGTAATAGATTGACGAAGCTGAGATGGATGATGCCCGCTGGTTCACCCGCCCCGAGGTAGTTCAGATGCTGACTCACCAGCACCCCCAGGGCCTCTTTGTACCCCCAGAGCAGGCAATAGCCCATCAGCTAATCAAAACTTGGGTCAGAAGAACAGCCAATTTATGACAATAAACTCTTCAGTGCAGTACTTTTCTGGAAATATTGGGACACCTTTATCAAGTCTGTAATTATCCTTTAATCTGAACAATTTTTTTTATCTCTGAAGCCACTGCAGCTGTGTAACTGAAATAACTCATCAAGCATGATAAAATTAAAAGCATTCAGAATGTGAAAATTGTCCAGACTGCCTAGTTGAGATGGCAATCGTTGCTAAAAACAGTACATTTTCTTGAAAACACTTTAGTGTAATTCATTTTGAAGCCTGTCAAACTTTCTGACAGAGTAGCAAACAGTGCAGACCCAGATCAGACTGCTCCTTTGTGGATCAGTCTGATCTGAGTCTGCAGCATTTGCTAGGACAGTTCTGTCCCAATAATGAGGGTATCTGCAATATTTATTTCAAACTGTTCTTGTCTATTCAGTGCTCCAGATAAGAAGGGGTAACAGGGATAATTTTGGGATAATTTTCCATAGTTCTGCATAAATACAGGCATTGTAACCCCTCATTAGAACCATCTTACTGAGACGGATCTAATGAGGGGTCACAATGTATGTTTTCGTAAAGAAATACGAAAAATTATTTCAGAGTTATCCTCAAAACCTGACCTTGCCCAGAGGTTATAAAACTTGAGGACATTCTCAAACTCAAAATAAAGCATACTGATTGGCTACTTCTGAGCACATGCTCGGAAGCAGCCAATCAGTGTGCTTTATTTTGAGTTTGAGATTATTCTCAAGTTTTATAACCTCGACCCCTTATCTGGAGCTCTGTCTATTAATCTGATGCAAAAACTACCTCATTTTCACAACAGTTTTATTTCCATGAATCTTTGCATTAGCCAATAATAAAACTTTTACAAACATTTCCTGACAAACACTCGTTGGGTTTAGATTGTAGTTGAATAAAATGTTTGTACAGAAAATAAATTTTACAAAATTAATGTCTCTTTTGTTTTTATTTTTTAGGAGCAATTTTTTTCCTTCCAGAGTAAACACAATTGAGGAAGGGTTATGTCATCCAGGGAAGCAAACAGGAAGTCACAAAGCGTGTTTTCCTTTGTAAACATGGTGGACAAATGTACAGGTGTACCCATACACCTTTATACGGTAAACCAGTACTTTGGTGGGTCATTACTGTAGATGCCCACAGACTGACAGTCAAGAACATACAAATTCAGTTATAGTTTTATTGGTCATGTTAATTTTTCAAAAACTCCCCAACATTCAGAATCAAATCTGGGCCCAGTTGTTCAAAACTAACAACGTCGGTAGTTAGCTAGACCTTAAAATTTCAAATGAAACGTTAATGTCTCAAATACCCCAATTTTTTTTCGTTGAAAAAATATGTGAAGCTTTTGCACTGCAAAAGCTTCTCACATGTTGTCAACAAAAGCTATCAGTGCATTTGGCTATAAAGTCATAACACACTTAACAAGTGACCTCTGAACGAGCTCGTTAGGCTAACAATGCTCTGAACAACTGGGCCCTGGACTGCAAGTTAGTAAAATGACATGACATGTTAAGCATTAGAAATAAAACTTTGTGAGATTCTGAAAGAAAAGAAAGAAACTGAGATTCAATGTTTTAAATATAATGAAGAAGGAAATTCCCTGTATTTTTATTTCTTTTTTTTAGACACTTCACAATGGGTAACTTTGGAAGCTAAAGAAAACGAAACTCGTTGGAAATTATTCATGCTTAAATGACACTGAGTTTTTAGTGAGTTTTTTATTTTCTGAAATGATTGATAAATGACAAGGTTACTGGACAAGGATAAGCTTAGGAAAGAGGTGTAGGAAAGGAGAAAGCTATGATCCCTCATTAGGACTGCCTTGTTGAGCTGGTTCTCAACAGAACCACCTCAGCAAAGCAGTCCTCATGAGGGGCCAAACATAATTGAGCCGTGACACAGAAAAACCAACAAAGCGGCATGTGTACCCAGCAAAGACTCAGATCAGCCTGGCCATCCACCCAGTCTGATTAGACTCTTCGCTGTCACCATGAAGGTAGATTAGACCCTTAGGTACACCTTACGTGCACAGCAAAGACTCTGATCAGACTGGAAGGATGCCCAGGCTGATCTGAGTCCTTGCTGGGCACACGTCATATTGTTGGTTTTGTCTTGTCGCAGCTCATATGTTTCTGTGAAACAATGTGCACAACTCTTCCCCAAAAATTCTTATCAAATACTTCCATCATATGGAGAGCTGGCTATCTTAAAATAAGCCTAAAGAATGCTTTTAAAACAAAGCAAGAAAACAGAACTCACAATTATAACCAAAATGTATACTTTATATCAATAATGAATGAACATTTTTGATTCAATATAATGCTGCTCAAAACCGGTTTAAACAGTCATGGCACAATTTCTAGGCAAATAATAGCCAAATGACTACAGAAGTAAGAAGGAATAAAACAATCCTCAAAAGATGTTTACATATACCAGTTCATAATTCTGAGATTCTAATGAAAAAATACTGTCAACAGTCGATATCTAAAAGTCAAAGTTCATCTCAAAGTACTGATATCGCAAAGTAAATTTTCTGGTCCCAGACATATTACTTTGAAATATCAGAAGTTTGAGATAACTGGAGTTGAAATGTAAATAAAAATAGGAAATGTGTTCAAACTACATCCTTTGATATTGCAGGGTAGTTTGAGATGTCAGTGTTTGAGCTATAGAGAGTTGGCTGTATTGCAGTATAAGATAAAAGCTAAAAGTAAAACTTATTAAACCTGCAGTAAGATATTATGCAGCAGAACAAAAGCCCTGAAAGTGTATTCATTCGTCTTAAATCATTGCAGGTCCAGAAGCACGCTTCAAAATATGCCATTTCATCTGAATCTACACCGGTGTCCATATCATCAGTGATATTATATTTGTTCAACTACCCTGTTTCTATAAAACCAGTCCGTAGTAAATTCACTAATGAAAGAGTTATTTTCAGAGCATACTTACAATGTTTATTCAGCACGAGTATGAAACCCAGCACTTGTTAAAGTCACAGTCTTGTCTGTAAATATCATAGGTAAAACAAAATTTGCCGCTTTTTTTTCCTGAAAACAAACATGTAGTAAAATGCAAAGTAAGATGTTTTCACAAAACTAATGCATAGTAAAATGCGTAGTACTATTTTTTTTCCAAAAAATAAATGAGAAGTAAAAATGCGTAGTAAAATGTTTCTAAGAAAACAAATGCTTAGTAAAATGCGCGGTGGCTCAGTGGTTAGTGCACCTGACTCTGAAGCCAGAGGTCGTGGGTTCGATCCTGACTCGAGGCGAAATCTTTCTATGTCCGAACGCGTTTTTCTAGCATCATTTGCAGGGATGATGCAAACAAGTTTGCCGTCCTTCAGATCGGGACAGTAACTGGAGGCCCCCTGTGCAGGGACAGTCATCCCCTGTGCAGGTTAAAGATCCCTACTATAGCTACATGGCTATACGTAGGCTTTCATCCTGCAACACCTGAGTGTACAAAAGTACACCGTCTGTGTCCCCTTCAGGGGTTAAGGCGTAAATGGAGGAAAGAAAGAAAGGGTAGTACAATATTTTTCCAAACACAACGAGTAGTAAAAGTGAGTAATAAAATGTTTCTCAGAAAACAAATGCTTAGTAAAATGACATAACGATTCAGATAAGCCTTTGCAGCCATGGACAGTGCTACAGATAAGAAGGGGTAACAGGGACAATTTAGGGATAATTATCCATACTTTTCCATAAAAACATATGTTATGGCCAATCATTAGAACCATCTCGCCGAGACGGTTCTAATGAGGGGTCACAACATATGTTTTTATTGAGAAATAAGAAAAATTATCTTTGAATTATCCTTAATACCTCGTATTATCTGGAGCTCTGATGGAGTCGGCTCAGTGTGCCATGTTTGCATAGACAGACAATCAATGGACCTTGACAGATGTGTAAGCTGCACTGAGTGCTGGTTAGTCACACATTCCAGAAGGTACCTTTTCTCATGAAGGGGCTCAAACAGGCTACAAATATTTCTGTTGTAACACTTGTATCCTGTTTACACTTCAGAACACTATTAAGGTGTATGTTTTATTTATTTTTTGTTGTTCTTTTTTGCAGTTATTTTTACAAAAGGAAAACAACTCTTTTCACTTCCTATTTGCTTCCCAAGAGGATAAAGTCCTTTCAACATGGGGTCTACTGCTCAAGGAAAGAACTTGCTCCTACAAAATGGCTGACTCCCATTTAAATGGGAGGCAAAAATATAAATGATAGAGTTGCTTCCCTTGAAAGTGTACTCATTCACCTTAAAAGTGTCATACATAACGCATTTACTTTTAGAGGACCTTTCAGGCAATTTTTCAATCCTCATCTCTGAGGTCCTGGACAAACAGAGGCATATCGGCAGAGTAAATATGAATATTGTGATGAAATGATTAATGGCATCAAGAATATACCAGACAAATAGCATGTAATGACATGTTACAAGTGTTATAAAGCACCATAGCACAATACTGTATATATCACTGACACTGTTGAATGCTGATTACATTATTTCAAGATTCTTCTGTCCTCCAATATTATTCACTTTGACATCCAACGCACCAAAATGCTCTTTCTTTCGCTTCCAACTTAATCCATTTTAACGTACACCTGAAATTTGAGTTGTATAAAATTATCACATTTGCTCTTTTATAGTGTATGGGTATACCTGCATCTTTTTCAGCCATTTTTACAAAGGGGAGCAACTCGGTATTTCCTCCTTGCTTCCCTGCCTTCCAATAAGGGAGTCTACTCTTACAGGAAAGAATTTGCTCCTGCAGGAGCAACTTCTTTTCTTTAAGAGTTGACTCCCATTGAAAAGGGTAAGGAAAATGCAAATAAAAGAGTTGCTTCCCCTAAAAGTGTACCCATTCATCTCAAGTGCACATGCTCTGAGAAGTGCATAATTAAGCCGGGACTAAACACAACCAACAAAGTGGCATGTGAGCCCAGTAAAGACTATGATCAGCCTGGGCATGCACCCAGTCTGATCAGTCTTAGGTGTCGGTCTGCATGGAGGTAGCTTACACCCTTAGCTACCCTTTAAGTGCACAGCAATGACTGATCAGACTGGGCAGATACACAGGAGTCTTTACTGGGTACAAAAGCCACTTTGTTGGTTTGTTGTGTCATGGCTCCATTATTAACACACTCTTTCTGTCTTACTGTGCACACTTGCTTCCTCATTTATGACAGCCAGTAACCATTTTGAGGGTAACAATTTTGCGCAATTTGTTTTTACTATTTAAAGCAACCATACATGAATTATCTTTCATGAAGGTATATCCTTTCCCCTTATACTGAATGAGTGTATTATCTAAAACTGCCGTATCCATTAATTCTACAATTCCCTGATTTTCCCTGACTTGAAATCCTTTCCAAATTTCCTTGACTAATCACAAAATTCCCTGACTTAGAAAAAAACATTTCTAAGATGTTTCTCCCTGGTCATGGCAACCACTACTGTGTCAAAACAATGATGGCAGCATGACAAACAGTGCTGTTCCTGATCAGACTTGGGAGCAGTCTGATCTTGCTTGTCCTGATCAATTTCAGCACCAAATGACACCGAAAATATGCACACCCTTTCCAGCTCTAAATAAGAAATTTAACAATAATTTTCCTATACACAGTAGCAAAGATTTTGTAAAATAAACTTACAGTTTTAATCTCTGTATAAGCAGACAATCCATATTCTCCTCTGTAACAAAGAAATTGAAAACAGCATCATAATTTCTGATAAAAATTTGATCCAAATTTTAGTTGCTACTACAAGTTTTTTTATCAGTGGAGAGATCAAAGGCCATAACTTTGGAAGAACAGATGGTTAGAGCCCATTCTTATAGTCCCTTCGGCTATGTCAGGGAACAAAAATGTAAGTGGTGCCCAGGGAACAAAAAAATGTAAGTGGTGCCCTAACAATAGATGGCTGCTTTTAGCAACACCTAATTTTTTCTTAACCACACTGTACCTACTTTCATTTTGTTTACCGTATTCATCCTAATAAATACGCCTGCGCTAATTAACGCCCCCAGAATCTTTTCCGAAAATAATGTTATATCAACTTGCATGAATTCCTATTTGCTTCTCTGGATGAGGTAGCTCTTTGAAATGGGGTCTACTCTTAATGGCGAGAATTTGCTCCTGGAGGAGGAAATTCTTGCCTTTAAAAGTAGACCCCTACTGAGAAGGGAGGCAAAATAGTAGTGTTGCTTCCTCTGAAAGTACACCCATCACCTTTATATTGCTTATTAAAGGTATTTTGTATTAGTGGCTGATGTACTACACTTTAGGCTCTAAATAAAGCCCCCTTTCGCAAAATGCCCTCAGGGCATTTGATAGGATTAATACAGTAATTTGATTCTACAACGCAAAACATTCACAAATCTTCAATACACAGATAGATGTTGGCATCTGAGCTCAAGGTGGGTCATTGAGTATAGTTCTCAGATGAGCCACCACACAACAAAACCAACAATATGGCATATGCTCTCAGCAAAGACTCAGCTCAGCCTGGGCCATCTACCCAGTCTGATCAGAGTCTTTGCTGTCTGCATGGAGCTAGCTTAGACCCTTAGCTAACCTTAAAGCATACAGGGGCGACTCTGATCAGACTGGGCAGATGCCCAGGCTGAACTGAGTCTTTTCTGGGTACACATGCCACTTTGTCGCTTCTGTTGTGTCGTGGCTTAGATAGCTTTTCAATTTCTCATATAAAGCATTATTATGACCCTCATTAGAACTGCCTTACTAAGCCGCAGGGGTCACAACATATTTTTTATATAGAAAAAGTAAATAAGAGAAATGATCTTAATGCCAGGGTCAACACATTAAAATTTACCAAGTCGTTAAAGGGTGATATATAGGTCATGGATACCAGTAAGGGCAACATCAATAAAGACCATCCTAAGAAAAAATTTCATACCAAGTTTAAAGATTGTAGGTATTGCAATTTCAGAGTAATAACAGAAATGAGCCGCGACACGACAAAACCAACAATGTGGTTGTGCGCCCAGCGCAGACTCAGATCAGCCTGGGCATCCGCCCAGTCTGATCAGAGTCTTCGCTGTCCGCATGAAGATAGCTGACACCCTTATCTACCCTCTAAGGGCTTAGCGATGAGTCCGATCGAACTGGGCCGATTACCAGGCTGATCCAAGTCTTCTCTGGGCGCACAACCACATTGTTGATTTTCTCGTGTCACGGCTCAAATGAATTTTAGTGCTACAGTCAACACAACTGTAAACAGATGGATGGGCAATATGATGGACAGACTGAAATCAGGGTGCATGTATTTTGTAGCAGGTGCAACAAAAGTTATCTTCATATCTTATACTTACAATTCTCTTCCAAGGCCAGACATCTTGAAGCCTCCAAATGGTGACTGAGCTTTAACAACCTCATAACAGTTAATCCTGTATTAGAAACAAACACATTCAGCTTTACTGGCAGATTTTCAAAGGCAAAATAATTACAATGTACAGGAATCAATTCAAGATCTCAGAATCATGTCTATTTCTTTCTTTTGGCCCCAGAAACTTCCCATAAGAATAGTAATAAAATGTATTAAAAAAGTATTCTTATTTCTCACCCAAACATGTTGTGACTACTCATTAAAACTGCTTCAGTCAGCAATTTACAACAAGGGGATCACAACATTGAACCTCGACACAAGAAAAAGTGGCATGTATGCCCAGCTCAGCCGCAAATCAGCCTGGGCATACACCAAGTTTGATCAGTCTTCGCTTTGCACTTAAAGGGTAGCTAATAGTTTAAGCTAGCTCCATGCAGACAGCGAAGACTCTGATCGAACTTGGCCAGGCTGATCTGAGACTTCAATGTGTGCACATGCCACTTTGTTGGTTTTGGTCATGATGCGGCTCATATGGACAATTGGAGTAGGAACAGAAATTTTCTTGGGCACCCGATAATAAGTATCTTTCATGGGTGTGAGGTGTGGATAGAAAAATCTGTCACGAGGCTTGCCGAGTGATGCCGAACAGTGATGCCGAGTAACAGATTTTTCTATCCACACCTCACACCCATGAAAGATACTTTTTCTTGCACACCGCGTTTAACTTTAGAACTTGTTAAAATGCATAATATTAGTGCTTTAGAGGCTTTTATTTGATTTTGAAAGAAGGCACCACTTTCAACGAACCCCATTCGGTTCTTTTCGTCAACGTCTGGCGTGCATAAACTGACGTCATTTTTGCCCTCTTCGTGACGTCATCATCTAAAATGCCAACGTTACTTGACGACACAGATATGTGACCTCCAATACAACCAATGCATTGAATGCTTGTGATTTTTATCCAGTCCTGGGTGAGATAACATGGGTGAGATAAGATTTGTAGGTACAGGGGAAGCACGTGGATATCCTTATCTGGTGTGCAAGAAGAATATATCCACAATTTCCACCTGTACTGACAATTCTTATATCATACGTTATCTCACCTGGGACTGACGAAAAATGATGTGTAGTCAATACATTGGTTGTATAGGCAGTCAACTGACACTGGCTTTTCACATGATAACATCAAAAATATGGCAAAATGACATCAGCCTCAGTCCTTGACATTGTCAACTTCTTCAAATTTCATAGAAACATCTCAAACACTAAAAGTATGCACTGTAGCACTGTACCAAGTTTTACCTTGAAAAACAAGGTATGCATGTAAGATGCAGATTGAACAAGAAATGTTACAGTATGTAACAAATGCCCCCGAAGGCCCCTTAAACTGACCTTTGACCCTGATTGTAACCTCAACTTGGGCAAGGAAGCCCAAATCTTCCAAGTGAAACGCCTTTTTATCACGCTTTACCTTTCTGTGAAGTTTGATGAAATTCACTTCATCAGTCTCCAGTCAGTTTGGAGATATAATCTGACCTATGTGCCCTGATTGTGACCCTGACCTTGGGAATGGGAACCTAAATTTTGTTTGTGACATACCATCTCATTATGTCTTACCATTTCAGGAAGTTTAATACAGTTCGCTTAAGAAGTCTTTTTAGTAATTGGGGAGAAACAACCTTTGACCTCAGACTGTGACCTTGAACTTGGGTGTGAAAGCCTGTATCTTGTGTGTGTCTTACCTTCTCATTAAGCTTCATCTTTCTGTGATGTTTAAGGAAATTTGCTTTAATTTATGTGCAATTGTTGAGACATGATTTGACATCTGACCCCAGATTGTGACCTTGAACTTGGGTTTGGGAATATAAATATTATGTGTGTCAAACCTTCTCATTATGCTTTGTATTTCTGTGAAATTTGATGAAATTCAGTTATTAAGCTTTAAAGTAATCGCAGAAACACTATTTGACCTCTAAGTCCCGACAGTGACCTTGACCTTGGGTTTGGGAATATAAATATTATATGTGACAAATCATCTCATTACTCTTTACAATTCTGTGAAATTTGATGAAATTCAGTTATGTAGTTTTAAAGTAATCGCAGACACTATTTGACCTCTAACCCCCGACAGTGACCTTGACCTTGGGCGTGGGAACCAAACTCTTGTGCATGACACACCTTCTCATTGTGCTCTATCTTTCTGTGAAGTTTCATCAAATTTGCTTCAGTATTTTATAAGTTATAGCTGAGACACGATTTAAGACATGATTTGACCTTTTACCCAACTGTGACCTTGACCTTGGGCATGGGAACCAAACTCTTGTGCGGGACACACCTTCTCAATGTGCTCTATCTTTCTGTGAAGTTTCATCAAATTTGCTTCAGTAGTTTCAAAGTTATCGCTGAGACACGATTTAAGACATGATTTGACCTTTGACCCAACTGTGACCTTGACCTTGGGCGTGGGAACCAAACTCTTAGGCGCGACACACCTTCTCAATGTGCTCTATCTTTCTGTGAAGTTTCATCAAATTTGCTTCAGTAGTTTTAAAGTTATCGCTGAGACATGATTTGTTACTGACGGACGGACGGTGCGATGTTACAGACGCACGGACGGACGCACGGACGGACGGACAGTGCGATTTTAATATGCCACCCGAAGTCCCTTCGGGGGCATAAAAACCCGTCACTTGGGATCAGTTCAGCATCAAGAGTGACAGATTTTTCTCTTCTTACCTAACACCCATGAAAGGTACTTCTTTCATGATTATCCTCAAAACACAACCACATCTAGACCTCTATTATACTCAACTGAATAGATACACCTCTGTTTTTCTCCGCCATTTTTACATTATGAAACAACTTTTGTGACTTACTGTTTGCTTCTTTGGACAGTGAAGTCTTTCAAAAATGAAGCCTTCTCTTTCAGAAAAGAATTTGCGTAAGAGAAGCCCCTAATAAAATGGGAGGAAAAAATTCATCTGGATATGCATTACCTTCCTTGGAGGTATTCAGATTCCCATTAGATACCTACCAACAGGTCCCAGCCTGTACTCCTTGGGCAAATGTCAGTGCTTTGTTGATATCTTTAGTAAACACTGCAGCTGCCAAACCATAAGAGGTATTGTTAGCTCTCTCAATTACTTCATCCATTGTCTTAAACTTGAACAACTGCTGTACTGGACCAAATATCTAGTGTAAGAAAATAAATCAACATAAAAATTCTAAAAATTGGGACACCAAAAATAACTACTAAAAACGGAACAATTTGGTTTCAAAAAGCAGTATTATGTTCAAAAGATACAGATGGAATGACAAACAGTGTTGCCCCATCATGTCAAGTTTGCTCAGAACTACTTATCCCAATAATCAAGATTTTTGGGTTCATAAATTACAATAGGTTTTTCTGCCCTGATAAAATTATGCTAAATCAAAAGCTGTATAGTCAAATCTATATTAAGAGTCACCCAAAAAGTGATTACATATGACAGGGAATTCCTAATGACAGGTTCAAATATTTTTTGTCCTAATGGACATTGAAAAAGGTGGCTGCTAAAAACAGGGAACTCCTTTAACAAAAGGAGTGACTCCATATTCCTTGAATGATTACTATGGTGAAATAAAAGCATCGTAAACGACTGCGTAATACCCCGCCACTGCAAACCTTTCATAGCTTTTTTTTCTTGATTTCCTACTTGTATATAGCTACAGGACTGGGGCAGATAATTAACCTCCTTCTGATAAAATTTTAACCATCACTAGAAGCTATTATTGCTTTGATCATTTCTTACATGTTTCATAAAAATTCCTTTCAGTTCTGATTTTATGTATATATGCCCATGGCAGGGGCAGATAACCCTGCTGGACTAAATTCTGGTTGTAAAATAAAGCTAATGTTACTTATATCAATTCTGTGAAATTTCATAAAGATATACCAAAAATCTGATTTTATATGGATTTTTTCATGATTTTATACATGTATATAGCCCTGTGCCAGGGCCAGATAACCCCTGGGGATAAAATTTTGATCATGACAGAAAGCTTATATTGCTTCGATCAGCTGTAGCAAGTTTCAGGAAAATCACTTTCAACACTGATTTTATACAGAATTTTTCATGATTTTATACGTATATATAGACCTGGGGGCAGGGGCAGATAACCCCTTGGGAACAAAATTTTGATCATGACAAATAGCTTATATTGCTTCGATAAGCTGTAGCAAGTTTCAGGAAAATCACTTTCAACCCTGATTTTATACAGAATTTTTCATGATTTTATTCATGTATATAGCCCCGGGCCTGGGGCATGTAGCCCGGGTGGACAAAATTCTGCTAACAACAGAAAAAATATATCATTTCAATCATTTCTGTGAAATTTCATTATGATATTTCAAAGTGTAAAAGAATAACAGACCAAAAACCACTTTCGCGACACTGACAAGGGCAATAACTCTGTCACAAGATATCGAAATGTGCCCATTAACAATCCCAACCGAGATATTCCCAAGACCAATTCATATGCCAAGTTTGAAGAAAATCCGTTAATAAATACTCAAGTTATCGAACGGAAATGAAGTGCTCACGGACGGACAGACAGACAGACGTACGTACGACGGACGGACAGACACACGGACAGCCAGCGGGAAAACATAATACCCCGCCACTAACGTGTGGCGGGGTATAAAAACATGAAGACATAACGATACACCTAAAAGTCTTTATGAGTTTTCATGGCAGCCGTGTTGTTTTACTTCAAAGCATAAAACTACTGCCACAGC
Source organism: Ctena decussata (assembly GCA_963989385.1). NCBI lineage: Eukaryota > Metazoa > Mollusca > Bivalvia > Lucinida > Lucinidae > Ctena > Ctena decussata. Next base: position 26,112,391 of record OZ022505.1, read on the forward strand.
AAGAGCTCCAGATAAGGGGAACATTGAGGATAATTCGAAGATAATTTTTCTTATTTCTAAACGAAAACATATGATAATTACCCCTAAATTATCTCAGTAACCCCTTCTTATCTGGAGCACTGCTAAAACTTTAAGTTACCTCCTCCTTTGCTATCCTCATAGTATCTTGTACATCAGAGAAGACAGTAGGGGCTATGAAGTATCCCTTGTCCCCTAATCGACTCCCTCCAACTTCCAGCTTCGCCCCTTCTTTCTTTCCAGATTCTATCAGCTCCAGTATTTTGTTGAACTGCTCATCATCAATCTAGAAAAAAAATAAAAAAATAATAAAAAAAAATGATAAAGCAGAGGAGAGAAAAAACAAACAAGAGCTAAACCTTCTGGGGAAGCTACTCTGCAATTTTCATTTTTCATCAGGATTTTCACTGTTTGCCCAGTTAATTTTGTTTTAATTCAAAACAACTGACATATAAAGAACATAATGTCACTGTCCGAATTTACCCGCTGTCCGAATTTACCCGACTTTACCCTACTAGAATCAAAAGTCTAAACTCACATATCACAGAAGGGATGTGTAAGTCAATCAAAAAAGAAAAACTGTTCATTGAAAAAGTATAATTGAGATGCGACATGACAAAACCAATAAGGTGGTTGTGCGCCTAGCGCAGTCTCAGATCAGCCTGGGCATCTGCCCAGTCTGATCAGAGTCTTCGCCGTCTGTATGGAGATAGCTTAAATCCTTAGCCAGCTACCCTTTAATGGCTTATCGAAGATTCTGATGAGACTTGAGGGATGCCTAACTGATCTGAGTCTGTGCTGGGAGCAAAACCACTTTGTTGGTTTTCTGGTGTCACAGCTCAGTTTGTTATGAGGTGGAGTCAAAAGGTTTGTCGAACAGGGTATTCTGCCAAGTGTAGCACAAACTTCTTTACATATCTAGACAACACCACATCTCAGTAATTCTAACCAATCAAGTTTACTTGTCTCAACATATTTGAGCAGCGATACAACAAAACCAACGAAGTGACAGGTGTGCCCAGTGAAGACTTAGACCACCCTAGGTATCCGCCTAAACTGCTCAGAATTATTGCCGTGCACTTATAGAGTAGCTAGGGCTCTAAGCTACCTCCATAGGACAGCTAAGACTCTAATTAGACTGGGCAGATGCCCAGGCTGATCTCAGTCTCTGCTTGCTGCACATGTCACTTTGTTGGTGTTGTCGTGTCGGGGCTCATTTGTGCATCTACTGAGACATTCTAAATTGATAATCATCAGGCAATGATGGAAAACCAAAATTTTGAGTTCAGGGCAGTAATAAAGTTCCTCATGAGCTGACATTTGTGAGTATAAGTTCAAACCACTTACTTGTAATCACCTACACTGCATTCCAAATCTGGCCCTTAATAATTATTACCTACTAAGATATTTGAAATCACATTTGCATGGAACAATATTTCCTGACGATGACGAACTCAAGGCTACCACAAAGGCATGGTTTGAAAACCAAACCGAAGACTTATATTTCAAAGGTGTAGGCAGTCTGAATTTAAAGTTGACTAGGTGCAATGCAGACTATACAGAAAAATAAATAGTACAATGCATGGGCTACTGCTGCAATCTATATCTCATTCTATGAGCTTGTTTACCTTCCCTCATATTACCTGGGGTCCATTTTGCACTCCAACTTCATAAGGGTCACCAACTTTTCTCTGCATGGCAAGTTCTATGCTTTTCTTGACAAAATCATCATAGATTTCCTCCTGTACAAATGTCCTTGACCCTGCTATACAGCACTGACCCATATTACTCATGACCCCATCATGGGCATGCCACACTGCCTTCTCCACTGAAATAATATAAGGTGAATAAGTATACTTTAAGGGGAAGGAACTCTTTCATTTTCAGTTTTGCTTCTCTTCTCAATGGGGGTCAACTTTTAGAGGGAAGAATTTGCTCCTCTATCATCTAGAACAAAGATGAAGTCACAGAAATTGTTCCCCTGGATCAGGCAGTGCTGTTGTACAGATTGATCTGAGTCTTAAATCACACTGTTTCAAATTAAAAGATTTTCCAAAGTTTGTAAACTGTGTATTCAAAAGAAAGACTGATCAGACTGTGCGCATGTGCAGTCTGATCTGAACCTTTGATCAGACTGCTCCTTAGGAACCCTGATCAGACTGCTCCCCAGGATCAGTGGCTGCAATGTCCTAATTTTTCAACTATCCCACACAGGACACATTAGGACTTACCCAAATTCAATTATGGAAGTGTCGAATGTAGAAATGATCAAGGTGCAAAAATATCTAGGAAAAAACATTCCAACAAGAATTCTGCGCAATGCTGTGTCTTGCCTAACGATACTTTGTCACAAAACAGAGGTAAACCAGGAAACACAATGCAAATCTTGAAAGGTTAGAGAACCCCAATATTCAGTCAAGATGCTACAATGATGACAGATTTCAGTTTCACCATTCCAGATACATGTATATGCATGTCCCAACTTTTAATGCCTCTAACCTTTATCATTCTTAAGAAACAAAAGCTAATCTTGTGGTGACTGTTGCAAAGTCAAAGAACCTTAAAATGTCCGTCAAGAGGCAATATGGATGGTGATTTTGAGCTTGACTCTTCAAGATCTTTGCATAACTTATGTTCCATGGCCCTAGCACTAATAGTTCTTGAGAAACAGAACTAAAAAAGACAAAAAAAGCAAAGTTGGTGAATGGCAAGAGTAGGTCCAGACTGGATATCAGGGCTGGGTTGAGCTTTACTCTTCCAGATGTATGCATGACCAAATTTTCATGGCTCTAGCCCTTAAAAGTTTTGTTAAACATAGCTTAACTTGAAAATTCAACAAAAAATTACAAAGCCAGTTAACCATAAAAAGTAAGTTGAGACTCAGTATTGATGAAAACTTTGAGCTTTACTCAGCCAGATGTATGCATGACCGAAGTTTCATGGCTCTAGCCCTTATAATTTTTGTTAAACATAGCTTAACTTATGAAAATTCAACAAAAAATTACAAAGTTAGTTACCGGTAACCATAAAAAGTAGGTCCAGACTCAGTACTGATGTAAACTTTGAGCTTTACTCAGCCAGATGTATGCATGACCCAAGTTTCATGGCTCTAGCCCTTATACATTTTGAGAAACAGAGATAAACCAACAAGAGGACCATTGGTCCAGTAGCTCACCTAAGTCCATTCAGCCTCAGTACTCTAGGGTAAGTTACTCTAAGGCCATCGAACAATTGGCTCTGGTGAAAAAGATTTTTAAAGGTTTTAACCATATATGGGCATGGAGGACATGTTGGTCATATGACCTGGACATTTGAAAGAATTTTCATTCCCTTAAAGGCCCTGTCACACTACAACGTTTCAGACAACGTATGCCAACGTATGAAAAATTTATCCAATACGCTGGCATACGCTGCAGATAAATTAAAACATCAAACAGCAGCCGATTTTGGAACGCACACATAGCGTACTGAAACGTATAAATAACTTATTCACAACTTATCCCTAACGTATACATAACTTCTACAAGCGTATAACAGCGTGTTCCCAGCGTATCTGTAGCGTTCTTGTCTTATGCCGAACGCATGCACAACGTTAGTCTAACTTACGCCGACCTTATGTATAGTGTGTTGGAGCGTGCTTCGACAATCAGATGTAAAGCGACGGCTCTCTACAACACTTTTTATGGTAGTGGACGTTGATCGATGGACATGCCTAAAGAACGAAAATTAGAGAACTTTGCAGGTAGTAGCTGACCACCTGCATGCCTACCCTCGTCCCAATCATCACCCGACTGTCGTGCCTATGATGGTAGCCAACCTCCCTCTCGTGCAGACTCCAATGCCTCTTTAGTGGTATCCGTGGTGGCATCTGCGGCAGCTGTGGTGGCATCTAAAATATTAACCCCCTCTCAAGCCCCAAAACCACAAGCAGAAGTGGTCCAAGAAGATTCCTTATTTAAAAGTGATGAATTGCTGATCTGTATCCAATATATATAGCTGAAGCCCAGGCCGCTGGCGGATATGTTACCTAAATACGCTCAGTGCCTTCGAGACACGCTGAATACGTTATAAGGTCGTCAGGCATAGGTTGGATACGTTCTGGATACGTTCGGTATAAGTTACAGGTAAGTTACCTATAAGTTAGAAATACGTTACGCGTACGCTCCACAATGGACCTGCTGGCTGCCGACGTATGTCAACGTATGATTAACTTACAAGTTACGTGCATGAACGTACGCATAACTTACCTGTTGCGTACACCAAACTTATGACTAACTTATAAACAATACCTCGGCGTACCTTGAAAATTTTATGCATGCACAAAATTTTGTGCCGCATTCGACGTACAACAACTTATACCAACGTATTTGAGCGTGCTCGTAACTTGTTCATAACGTACCCCTAACTTATTCAACGTACACCAGCGTGTTTGCTAAATTTCTCATACGTCGGCATACACTGATGCTATACGTCACTGTGTGACAGCCACATAACCCCCTGGAGGCTCTATATGAAATTTGGTTTCAAAATTGGCCCAGGGTCTTTTGAGGAGATGGTTTGATATTGTCAAAATGACAGAGTTCTGGGTCAAAAGTCAAAGAATGACCTTGACCTCTTGTACTCATAAATCTTCAAGTACTCATTAAGATGACTGTAGATACCAATTTTTAGGCATAAATCTTCAAAACTTTCCATGAAATCTTATGTTCTAGCATTTCCCCACAGTTGACCTTGCCGTAAAATAGTCCAGGTCAACACAAGGTCATCATTTTGAACACTCTTGATAGTACTGGAGTTCCCAATGCTACATACCAAGCTTCAAGGCCATCGGTCTATTGGTTCTGGAGAAGAAGACTTTTAAAGGTTTTTACCATATCTTTAAGAAGAAGATTTTTAATCTTCAACACTTTCCATGAAATCTTATGTTCTAGCATTTTCTAATATTTGACCTTGGCGTAAAAAAGATCAAGGTCAACCCAAGGTCATAATTTGAACAATCTTGATAGCACTCAAGTACCCAAAGCTACATACCAAGTTTCAAGGCCATCGGTCAATTGGTTCTGGAGAAGAAGATTTTTAAAGGTTTTTACCATATATGGGCGTGGTGGCCATGTTGGTCATGTGACCTGGACCGTATGAATTAGTTTTTGTTCCCTCAACTACTGAAGGCTCTACATGAAATCTGGTTTCAATTGGCCCAGGGTCTTTTGAGGAGATTGTTTGGAAATGTCAAAATATGGGAGTTCTGGGTCAAAGGTCAAAGAATGACCTTGACCTCTTGTACTCAAAAATCTTCATGTACTCATTAAGATGACTGTAGATACCAGTTTTTAGCCTAGAATTTTCAACAGTTTCCAAGATATCCTATGATTGTTCAAATTATGACCCTGGGTTGACCTTGACCTTTTTTACGGTAAGATCAAATTTGCTTCCTTGTGCTTTTATATGGCAAAATCACCCCGTCCAATCGAAACGCCAGAAAAATGGTACGAACGCCGGATATGCGGTATTTTCACGCCGAATTGTGGTCTTTTTGTCAGAATCGCTGCCATTAAATTTGACAGCGGGTTACAAAAGTCGGATGAATTAATAGTTAAAAACGGTAAGTGAGTAAAACGAATTAGCCTATCTGGATCTACATAGATTTTACTAACTGTCGAGACTTCATTTAGTTTAGAAACTACGTTTGTTTGTCGTAACATTCAAAGTGATTTTTGTCTTATATGTTCGGCCTTTCGCTTAGACCTTATTCACTTCCTCAAGTTTCGTACTTTTATAATTTTCATTGAAAAGGGTCACAATGAGTAGGCTAAAGTAGAATTTTAAACATCCTCATACCATTATCTTTACTGGTTAGTAAAATCTATGTAGATTCAGATAGGCTAATTCATTGTACTCACTCACCGTTTTTAACTATTAATTCATCCGACTTTTGTATTCCGCTTTCAAATTTAATGGGGGCGATTCTGACAAAAAGACCACAATTCGGCGTGAAAATACCGCATATCCGGCGTTCGTACCATTTTTCTGGCGTTTCGATTGGACGGGGTGATTTTGCCATATAAAAGCATAAGGAAGCAAATTTGATCTTACCGTAAAAAAGGTCAAGGTCAACCCAGGGTCATAATTTGAACAATCTTGGTAGTACTTGCGTACCCAATGCTACATACCAAGTTTCAAGGTTATCGGTCTACTGGTTCTTTTTTAGGTTTTTACCATATATGGGCATGGCGGCCATGTTGGTCATGTGACCAGGACCATTTGAACAGTTTTTCGTTCCCATGAGCCCTGGAGGCTACATATGAAATTTGGTTACAATTGTCCCAGTGGTTTCAGAGGAGAAGTTGTTTGAAATTGTTGATGGATGGACGACGGACGGACGGACAACGATGGAGCCTGCCCATACTATAAGCCCGCCCGGAGCCTCTGGCTCAGGTGAGCTAAAAACTCAACCAAAAATTACATAGCTGGTGAACCGTGACAAGTAGGTCAAGACTCAGTATTGATGGAAGCTTTGAGCTTTACTCTCGCAGATGAATGCATGACCCAAATTTCATGGCTCTAGCCCTTATAGTTTCCGAGAAACTGAGCTAAACACAAAAACTCAACATAAGGTTACGCCGCCGACATCGGAAAAAGCAATATCTATGTCTCATCTCTGTTTTGCAGGAGAGACAAAAATCACAGTCCAGTTGTTCCAAGTATTGTTAGCCCTTTTTTTTCTTGTGGTGGGGGTGGGGGGGGGGGGACAAAAAATGGCTGTGCTTTTGCACTCACTACATTTGAAAATATAATGTCTGAATTTAATTAAAGTTGTCAGTTTTCCAAAACTGGGCACTGAACATCAAGTCAAAAAAATGTGAAGATTATCAGGACCTACATTGTTTGCAATTTTGTGAAGAGTTTGAAGGTAAAAAAATATCTGAAAAATCATTATGATTTTTTGGAGGACTTTTAGAAGAAATACTATCACTGACATCTAACACCTTCGAATTCTTACTTACAGTCAGCATCAGCAAAAATAACATTAGGACTCTTCCCACCTAGCTCAAGGGTTGTTCTCTTTAGATTGGTCTGTCCAGATGCCATCATAATAACCTTACCAATCTAAAACAATAAAGAAATTTAAGGAGAATGAGTTCATGTACATTTTCAGAGAAAGCAACTCTTCCACTTTCATTACTACCTCCCCTCTCATTAAGGGTTAGACTTTGCTCCTAGAGGAGCAAACTCTTTCCTTTAAGAGCAGACTTCTTTTATGGAGGACTTTGTTGCCCAAGTAGCAAACGAGAAGTCGAAAAAGTAGTTTCCCTTTGTAAAAATGGCAGAAAAACATGCAGGTGCACCCATACACATTAAATAATCAGTTGGAGCTCAAGATAATAGTTTTTTTATGCTAATATTTGAATTATTTTTATTTCTCCATAAGAACATAAACTGTGGCTCTTCATTTTAACTGCCATAGTAATTGAGTGCATGCCCCAAAACCTAGATCACTTGCTTCCTTCTTCCCCAACCCACTCATGCCCTGGAACAAAGCTCACTTGCACCTATCCCCTCTCCCCTCCCCACCTCCACCCAAGAATACATGTCTACCTTATCTGCACTCCTACTTTTAGTATACCTTTTTCCCTCTTTGGAATAGTAGTGGGTACAATTACCTCTGTTGAACCAGTAAAGGCCACTTTATTGACATCTGAGTGACCAGACAGGGCTGCTCCTGCAGTAGGGCCATAACCAGGGACCACATTAGCAACACCAGGAGGGAAACCAGCCTGCAAGAAAATATACAGATGACACAAATGTACTTAAAATGAGCAATATACATGTATAACATAATGTAATGCGACAAATAATGTAAATTTAATGCATCTGTTTATATATCCTTAGATGCCAACAATCATTTAATAAAAGGTAAAGGTAAAGGTTTCCCATAGCCTAATAGCCGTAGGGGCAGTGGGGGTTAGAGACCCACTGTATCTTTGGCACAGCTGATGAAAGGCGGAGCCCATCCCTCTCCTTTCGCTGCCTTATCCTTCCCTGATTCGAAAAAGGTACCCATTTACTGCTGGGTTGACAGAGAGAGTTTTCCAGTCATCGTATGGCGACAGTGAGCCGCGAACTCACGACCTTACGGTGACTTTCTGCACAATAGCCGAGCTACTCTAACCACTCGACTACGGCGCCTCTCTAATCATTTAATAGTAACTGTAAATTATGGAACTTAAGCTATAGTCTTTGTCTATCTGTCATTAATTAATAGGAATAAATGCATCAAATACAAAGGCTAGTAATAATCAAAATAAACAAATACAGTGAAACCTGTCTTAACCAAAGCACCCAGGGTAAGGAGTCTAAAGACCAAAGTTGCTTGCTTGAGGCAGATGCTTGCTTAAAACAGGTATTTACACTGAAACTGCTGCATTGGGATATGAGATTTTGGCCTTTAGGGAAGTGTCACCAAAACTTCTTATGGCCCTCTCAGTTGCACCAGAATTTCACCAAACTTTTTACAACCCTCCCAGTTGCACCAGATTTTTTATTCAACCCCCCACATATGTGCCAAAAAGTTTATGATCCCCCTCTCCACCCACCCCGCAGCAACCCTTCGAATACCATATTACCTTTTATATGTCAGACTTACCTCAACCAAACCTGTATGAAACACAAAGAACATTTTCTTATTTTTACAGGTTAATTATTCATGCATATTAATGGTATGTTTAATTTTCTGCACTTTTTTCTTCTGCTTATGCTCATCCAAAATTATAATGTTGAAAGCCCTATAGAGCTGGTAATAATATTAAGGGGGAGGTGACCAAGATGAAAAGAGTCTTGCCTAATTGCGTATACCAGAAAGCAACAGTTTTTCTGGCACAGTTCAGAAATATGTATTTTACCAAATAAATTTGGGCTAATCTGCATCTGTCTAATTTTACCTCTTTTATCAGTGAGGCCAGATAGAGGGCAGTGAGAGGAGTCTGCTCAGCTGGCTTAATAATGGTAGTGTTTCCTGCTGCCAGGGCAGGGGCAAACTTCCATGAGTACATCAGGATTGGGAAGTTCCACTGAAGTAAAGAGAATAACATTTCACACACTGGTTAATTGCATATATATTTGCATGGCTAAAATATTTGAAATCACTCTTTGTTTCAGAAAAGTTTGAATGCCAAGGAAGAGCTGCAAAATATAGGACAAGCATTATATTGGATTAATTTCACCAGCATAGCGTCTTTTAATTTCAAGAAAATGCATACATGTATAAAAGTTTTCTGTCATGGTTTTCTGTGGTAATATTTAGGACTGCTGTTAAAGTATGTAAATTCAGCCTTGCACTAAAAATTGTCTTAATATATGTTGTCTATATAGACATAGTCTATTTATATAACCTTTTTCACTTATTTTGTATCAAAAGATTGAACAGAATATATTGACAGAGTCAGAAAAACAATCTACTGAACTCGTTTCAGCTTTGTAACAACTCTGCTTGTGTACATACCGGTATGATTTGACCACAAACTCCCACTGGCTCATGACGTGTGAAGCAAAAATATGGACCATCTGAAATTAATTGTTTTATACTTTCAAGCAAAACTAAAAGCCGTTTATTAAATGTAAAACTTAATGTCTCTTATCTTAGTCTATTCATTTGCTGAGCTAAGTCTATCCTTCACGTAAATAAAAATCTTCAGCAGAAAAACTCTTACAGTACCAAGTCTAGAGCTCCAAAAACACTAAAATTTGGTGGTAAAAATCTGACACTTTTCTTTTTCTGCACAAAAATGGACTTTGGGTTCTCATTACTGGAATGGCAGTTCTAACACAAATTCAATCAAATCTAAGTACAGTAAGTGAGCGGGGGCTAACGTAAACCCTGATTTATTGAAACCACCTAATTAGACCAAACTCAATGCAAAGTTATTCCAAAATGTTAACAGGCAAATAAACAGATAAAGAATTTTTCATGGCAACCTGGCCCCGAGGTTATAAAACTTTTTTCGTGCTCAACTCAGCTGAGCATGAAATTTTCTCTGCTGATAAATATAAAAATACCAAGAAATTCAGCATTTTTCAGACTCAGATAAGCCAAGAAGGCTATTTTTTCTACTCATAAATATTAAAATGCCAACAATTGTTGGCATTTTAAAATTTATGAGCAGAAAAAATTTCATGCTCAGCTGAGTTGAGCATGAAAAAAGTTTTATAACCTCGGGGCCTGCTGTATCCGTACTACTTCATGTGACACATTAATGACTACAAAAACTACAGAGCTCACACAATGGCCCAGCTTTGGCACCATCTCCTTGGCACTACACTTGCAGCTCTGCCTAATTATTATTTTCTCTGAGACTAACCTGCAGGAATTGTCTTCCCCTGAATTTTATCTGCCCACCCAGCATAGTACCTCACCACCTTGATGGCAAAGTTGAGATCACTGATGGAGGAGGTGTATGGTTTACCATTGTCTAACGTCTCAAGGCTCTGAAAGAAATTCACAGATACATGTAAATAAACAGATAATTTATCTCATTTCTCCATGAAAATGTATGTTGGTACCTCATCAAAATTATTTCAATGTAACAAAACTGTGTTGTGCCCTTATTATAACTGCCTTACCAAGTGGATTCCAATGTGGGCCATAACGTATGCTTTGCAGGGAACTGACATAAATTGTCTCAGAATAAACATTGATACTCTTTTAATCTGGAGCTTCAAAGATTATGAGAATCCATCCTGTCAGGGGTTTCTTGCCCACTTACTATGACAGTTTTTTCCAATGCATAAAACCCATGCAGAACTTCCGTTCCCACACCGTATGACGTGTTGTCCTACACTCAGTGGCCAGTTATTTTTGCTGAATTAGACCAGTTTATATACCTGTAGATGCATATTGCAATTTCAGATGGCTTTTGACCTTAAAACTAGAAATGTTTTTCAGAGAAAAACTGATGTCCCCCCACCAGCCCATTTTCCATCCCCTATAATGAAGTCCTCCTGTGACCTTGAAAATGAGGTCAAGGTCACCAGAATCTGATCAGCTCTTAAGCTAGTCCCAGTGATGTATTCATGCAAGTTTGGTGAAATTCCATCTACTGGTTCATGAGATATTATGGGTACAAGAAATTGCCATCTAAGTCCTCCAATGACCTTGAAAATGAGGTCAAGGTTGCCAAAATCTAAATCAGCTCTTAAGCTAGTCCCAGTGATGTATCCAAGCAAGTTTGGTGAAATTCCATCCATTGGCTCATGAGATATTGTGGTTATATGAAATTGTCATCTCAGTCCTCCAGTGACCTTGAAAATGAAGTCAGGGTTATCAAAATCTAATCAGTTTTTAAACATGTCCCAATGATGTATCCATGCAAGTTTGGTGAAATTCCATCCATTGGTTTAGGAGATATAATGGGTACAAGAAATTCTCATCTAAGTCCTTCAGTGACCTTGAAAATGAGGTCAAGGTCATCAAATTCTGATAAGCTCTTAAGCTAGTCCCAGTGATGCATCCGTGCAAGTTTGGTGAAATTCCATCCATTGGCACATGAGATATTGTGGTAATAGGAAATTGTCATCTCAGTCCTCCAGTGACCTTGAAAATGAGGTCAAAGTCATCAAAATCTAATCAGCTTTTAAACATGCCCCAATGATGTATCCATGCAAGTTTGGTGAAATTCCATCCATTGGTTCAGAAGATATAATGGGTACAAGAAATTGTCATCTAAGTCCTTCAGTGACCTTGAAAATGAGGTCAAGGTCATCCAAATCTAATTAGCTCTTAAACTTGCCCCAATGATGTATCCATGCAAGTTTGATGAAATTCTATCCATTGGTTCAGGAGATATAGTGGGTACAAGAAATTCTCATCTAAGTCCTCCAGTGACCTTGAAAATAAGGTCAAGGTCACTAAAATCTAATGAGCTCTTAAACTTGTCCCAATAATGTATCCATGCAAGTTTGGTGAAATTCCATCCATTGGCTTAGGAGATAACATGGGTACATGAAATTGTCATCTAACTCCTCCAGTGACCTTGAAAGGTCAAGGTCACCAAAATCTAATCAGCTCTTAAACTTGTCCCTATGACGTATCCATGAAAGTTTGGTGAAATTCCATCCATTGGTTCAAGAGATATCACGCACGCAAAGTGGGTACATGAAATTGTCATCTAAGTCCTCCAGTGACCTTGGAAATGAGGTCAAGGTCACCAAAATCTAATCAGCTCTTAAACTTGTCCCAATGATGTATTCATGCAAGTTTGGTGAAATTCCATCAATTGGTTCAAGAGATATCGCGCACGCAAGAAACTGTCACGCCGACGCCGACGCCCGGGAACCGCACTGAAAACAATATGTCCCCCCTCACCTTTGGTGGGGGAACATAATTACCGTCAGGTACTCTTTAATGAGTTTCATACTCATGACCTTGAATTTACAGCCACATACTCCTTACTGAGTTCTGTACCCATGACATTAAAAACTTACAGCCAGGTACTCCTTATCCCTCTCCATCAAATCAGCATACTTATACAGTAGTCTGCCTCTATCACTGGCATCCATAGATCGCCATGGCGACCCACGTTTGAAGGCCTCCTTTGCTGCTGCCACAGCTTTGTCAACGTCAGCCTGAAAATATCTATGGTATCTGATACACATCCTTGCTTTAGCCACCATTTATACAGGGAAGATAACTTTAACAGAATTGTATGAGCTTCCCTGGTAGGCAATTCTGTCCTTGAAAGGTGGCTAGTCTTAAAGGAAACAATTTGCTCTCTCCAGAGAGCAAATTATTTCCTTTAAGACTAGCCCCTGAAAATCATCTTTAATGGCAATGTATACATCTAAAGACATAAAATGAGTCTTGATATGTAAAAGTCTGTCTTAAAGCATATGAATACCATGTACATTGCATGCCCAGATTAGCCTGTGATTAAAGCTTACACCCAGCTGCGCCATTCAAAACCTTATCTAGTCACATGCAAAGAGTGCATGCCCATATCAGCCAGGGTCAATGCCTAGTCTGTTCAGGGCAAATTGTTAAGGACAAATATAGTTTACCAACACAATAAATGTAGCTGCAGTGGCCACATCATACAAAAATCAAATATGCTAAGCCTAATGATGGATGGATGATTTGCAGTTTCAAAGCCTTATCAACAATATCAAGCCAATGGAAAGGTGATAATGAAAGGCTGTGAGCAATAAAAACAAGCAAATCGTTGAAAAAAATCCCATTCCAGTGGGATTCAAACCAGGAATGCATCCTTCACTTTGCAATCAATGCTAACAATATAAAACCCCACTAACCTTTACCTACAACTTTCTTTGCTTGACCTATAAATTCAGATCATTCTGTTTAATCTGTTTGCTATAGGTCAAATATTGCAGTGACCTTAGTCTACTCTGGCTTTTTGTTATTGTAACTTGAAGCATTAACAGTAAATACATGTGCCTAGATATCACTTATGAGATGTGCATGCTAGAATATCAAATTACCCCTGCAAATTACGCAAAAGATTGGAATGCATGATTAACACTTAAACGCCAAAAATAGGAGTACATTGTAGTTGAATCTGCAAACAGTGTAGATCCAGATGAGGTGGTTTATAATGAGCCACCTAACCTGCATCTACATTGTTTGCCCTCTAGTCTTTGAATTCTCAATATGAAATAGCTGGCAAAAATATGTTTTGAAATTTTGCAGACGTACACTTTGTTGTCTGCTTTTTTTTATGCTTTAAGGGTTCACCATTAACTGTAATTATTATTCTGAAACTAAAAAGTTAATTTTACCATCTGGTTATATTTCAGAAAACTCCTGGCAGAATGACAAACAGTTCAGACCTTGATCAGACTACAGCAGTCTGATCATGGTCTGTACAGTTTGCTCAGACACTTTTGTCCTAGTAGTAAGGCTCATTACAGTATACCTTGTCTCCTTCTTGTACATCAATTATCTTCTCCCCATTTGTAGGGTTGATAGTAGGGAATGTCCTCCCAGAAACAGAGTTCACAAACTCATTATTGATGTAAATCTGAAAGAAAAACACATAGCCTTCTTAAGGTGAATGAATACACCGCCATGTTTCATCACTATTTGTTTTTTCAAAGGAAGACCACATTAACAGTTTATTGCCGGCTTTTCTGTAAGAGCAGCCCATGCAACAAAGAAGTCTACTGAAATAAAGGGGAAAATATCCTGGAAGAGTGAATTCTCCTTCCAAAAGTTGATCCCCATGGGGAAGGGCAGCAAAACCAAAAAAAAAAAAAAAAAAAAAGAAAAAAAGAAAATGCTGCCATCCTAAAACGACAAAATAAAATATTTCCAGAAATGCGGCTAAAAACTTGACTTTTTGGAATGCACTGTACACAGAGTTTTCTATTAATTACTGTGTCGCTTAACATCTTGCACTCTAGGGTGTGGAAGACTGTATCATATCTGGGCTATATTTGGGGTTCTGCAAATGTTGTCAATGTAGCCATTGGCAATTTTGCCAATGGTGCCATTGGTTGCTAATGGTACCATTGGTAACCCACCATAGACCCCTGAACAGTATCAGCAGCCAATGATGCCAACGGTACCACTGGTAGAGCCATTGGCGCCAAATGCGCTTTTTCTGTAATTTGAAATTTTGTTTTTCTAAGAAAATTTGCTTTCATCCTTGAGGGAAAAAAATGTTTATTCTCCTGTCTAAATTCTAGTGTTTATGATAGATTCACTAAATTGCCTTACTGAATGAAGCAATTTTCCTGTGTTGGTAATTTTGCCCACGCCCTAAGGAATTGCAATATGTCTGTAGTTTTGGCAGCCAATGGTCAGCAATATTGATACTATTAGTACCAATGCAGGGATACAGACTAGCGGTCGCCCACTCGCCCACTGCGAGTAAAAAATCGGGTGGGCCCCTAAAATTAAAATGACAGTCGCCCAGCTTGCGATCATCAGCTGTCAGCAAGTGTCTGGCATGTTTTCGCCTTAGATTGGTGTCCCCTCGTTTTGGAGAAAAATCCTCCACCTCAAAGGGCATTGCAAACTGCCACACCGATATCTGCGTTGAATATTCGGTGTTCCATCATATTTGTGTGTTGGATTTTATTCACTATCGAAAAACAACATGGCTGCGTCCTCCATTTGACAGCAAAAATCCTGACCATTTGTAATTTTTTCGCGCATAATATGGCGATACATAGCTGGTGTTTCACACCCGTTAGCTAAAAGAAAGCAAAACCCAGAAGAAAGGAGGATTTACTACAAAGCCTACGGAAACAGTGCAAATCTCGCGCAGATTCTGAATAAAAAAATTCTCATGTTTCTGACGTTTTAAATGTGGGCCCCTAAATTTCTGGCCGGGCAACTAATTTTCAGTTTTTAGGGGCCCAGCTTGCTCCTATGAAAAATTAGTTAGTCTGTATCCCTGCAATGGTACAGCCAACCATGCCAATGGTGAAACTCTGAATGGCACTGGCATGCCATTGGTGACATTGGCAGAACCCCGAACGCACCCCAGGCAAATCAGGGTCGAGTTCCATAAGGTGAGCGTTACATAGCGTTTTATACCAAATCATTAATGGTTTTGCAATGCTGCCTTACAAAAAAGCGCTTCATATCGCTATGTGGCCTTTGGAGCTGCATCTCATAAAGCGCTTTTTGTTGCGCAGCATTGCACAGACAAAGCGCTCTGTAGCGCTTTTTGTTTACATGTGTTGTAAGCTATTAAAAAAAATTACTAGACAAATTTCACTGTGCAACTCAGAGCTATAGAAAAGCGCTTTAGGAAAGCACAGTCATTGGTATCGTTAGCAAAACGTTACACAGCGCTCGCCGTATGCAACTCTCGCAAGGCTATGAATAGCAAAGTACTATCGAGTAATGGTTACCGTCGAAATGCATAGTTTGAGGAAAGGAAACTTCAGCAGCAAAAATATTATTCATTAGCCAATGTCAGTCAGATCTGTTGGATGAATATTGATCATGGACTTATAATACACTTACTTGTGTATACTTAATCTCTGGATTTCTGTTCGGAGACGACATTTTTGAGAGCTGAAAATTCCACCCACCAGATTTTGGCTGCGGCTATTAGGGTCAAGGTCGCTTGCTAATTTTTCCCACTTGCGGGGAACCAGCTATTTGACAAGCGCGAAGATTCAACTGCAGGGGAAATACTTTGTAATTTTCGCATGAAAGTTTTCGGATTTCAAGAAGCTGCTTTGTCCAGGTTGATTCCAAATTTTAATTTCTTATTTATTTAAATGCTAGATCACTAAAAATCGCACAGAATATACCCCAGTTATGGCCTAAATAGATTCGTACCCCGCAATATTTTAAGCCATTATTTTCGATACTTAAGTATTAACAAGTATTAGCTTTTGCCAAAAGCATGGTGCAAGCTCAGCTTAACATGGACTTTAACATTATTTCACTCCCTTTCGGTTATTCACAAATCATGTCTGCTCCATAACTGTTTTTCTCAATTTGCTGATTCCGTCATATCTGATTATTACTGTAATATCAGAAGCAACATTACTACCTTATAGTCCACTGGACACATGCCATCAGTCTTCACAAAAGTCCGTGGACTGCCGGACATGTCTGGTAAACTTGTCTCAGGTCCGTTGACAATTCCTAGAAATCCGGACCGAATATCCGGTGTGATTTTCACGCCGAAAATCGTAGTTTGGCCGAACATCTGAAGATGCCAATTGATTCTTCTGGACTTTGAATAACTATTCACCCTATGACAGTGTCACTGCTATGCAGTCTAGCCGTGGTTGGAGGTCTCTGGAGCAGAGGAGAGCAGATGCTCGTCTTTGCTTGTTTTACAAAATTCTGCACAATATTGTTGCTGTGCCTTTTCCATTGTATTTTACACATCCTACAAGAATGACACGTCACAGCCACTCCCTCACATTACTGCAAATTCACACTCATGTAAATTTCTATAAATACTCCCGTCTCGTTCTTCCCCCTGGCTGTTGTGCCATGGAATCGACTACCAGCTGATGTTGTTTTGCTGCCTAAACCGACTCAGTTCAGTGTGGCAGTCAGGTCTCTTGACCACCAGATGCCATAAATACAACAGACATGTTTTTAACCTGATTTTAATATCTCACTTCTGTTAACAGTTAACAGTTTTAACCCTTTCACCTTTCTTCACCTCAATTTTGCACTTTTTAGACTCATCTATTCATCTCACTTGTTTCTTCACGGCGCGCAATCATCCTGCACGTAATCCTCGCGAGGGGGTGTTGCAGTATAACTAGATAGATAGATAGATTCATTGTTACATTGCAAATTCAACCAATCAAAAAGGGCGGGCAATAATACAAAACAGTTTTCCCCCAGTAAACGATGAAAAACAATAAAAAGAAAACGAATTCACCTTTCAGTTGAGTGTCAACAAGTCCATGTAAACATGTTACGGCGACTTCTTGTAACGAGTTTCCCGCCGTTTCCCAGCTCCAATCCACGAGGGTGCTCTAGGTGCTCAAGTATGCAAAGTCCAAGCAGGAAAAATGAAAATCCACGAGGGTGCTCTAAGTGCTCGAGTATGCAAAGTCCAAACGGGAAAAATGAAATGTCCACGCCTTTATGAATGAGACAGGTTTTATAAGGGATCATCCATTTAATATTCTGGGAGTGGGGTGGGGGGTGTGTGTGTATGTGTGGGGGGGGCTGGTATTCTTGATGGAGACAGCACATTTTATTTCACTGGCCATTTGAAACAATTTCTTTTCTTTTCACCTTGAGGGAGCTAATTTCTTTTTTTTTACAAACTAACTCAAACAGGTTATTTTTTTTAAGTTTATAGGCTGAACTATCAGACCCTTGTTTACTTGACCTTAACATCCTTTTATTTTACCCACATCAGTAATTTTTACACCTTTTTTTCTGACAAAAAAGAACATGGTGCTGTCTTTAACCAGGCTAAGGGCATGGCTTAGCTTGCTTTTGCAAACCAGTGCCTGGAGCATGTTACTCTCTTCATCTAAGGTACAGATACAAACATCCCTGTATGAATTTGGCAAAAAATTAGGCCTTAATTTAGGGATATTTTGGCCTAAAGTTAGGGCTGTTTCGGTAAAGTTTTAGGGCTAACATTAGGAATTTAGGTTTTTAGCTCGCCTGAACGAACGTTCGGGAAGAGCTATTGTTGTCACCCTGGCGTCCGCGTCCCCGTCAGCGTCCGCGTCGGCGTCCGCGTCGGCGTCCGGATTGGATGTTTTGGTTAAAGTTTTTTAAAGACCTATATCTCCTTAACCGACAGATGGATTCTTTTGATACTTGCTCTGTACTTAGATATTGGTCCAAAGTTTAAAAGGGTACTACCCCGGCCCCACTCAGTGACCTTGATGTCAAGGTCACGGACTTAGAAAATTAGATTTTTTTTTTGACTGGATGTTTTGGTTAAAGTTTTTTAAAGCCCAATATCTCCTTAACCCATTAATGGATTCTTTTGATACTTGCACTGTAGTAAGATATAGGTCCAAAGTTTTCCAGGGTACCACCCCCACCCCGCTCAATGACCTTGATGTCAAGGTCATGGACTTAGAACATTGCCTTTTTATTAGCTCGCCTGAACGAAAGTTCAGGAAGAGCTATTGTTGTCACCCTGGCATCGGCGTCAGCGTCCGCGTCCACGTCAGCGTCGGCGTCCGGATTGGATGTTTTGGTTAAAGTTTTTTAAAGACCTATATCTCCTTAACCCATTGATGGATTCTTTTGATACTTGCACTGTAGTTATATATTGGTCCAAAGTTTAACAGGGTACCATCCCCACTCCCCTCCGTGACCTTGATGTCAAGGTCATGGACTTTGAAAATTGGGAGTTTTTTGAACTGGCTGTTTTAGTTAAAGTTTTATAAAACCCAATATCTCCTTAACCCATGGATGGATTCCTTTGATACTTGTACTGTAGTTAGATATTGGTCCAAAGTTTTCCAGGGTACTACCCCCACCCCCCTCAGTGACCTTGATGTCAAGGTCATGGACTTAGAAAATTATCTTTTTATTTTTTCAATGTTTTGGTTAAAGTTTTTTAAAGACCCATATCTCCTGAACCCATAGATGAATTCTTTTTATATTTGCACTGTAGTTAGATATTGGTCCAAAGTTTTACACAGTACTACCCCAACCCCGCTCAGTGACCTTGATGTCAAGGTCAGGGACTTAGGAAATCGGTCTTTATTAAAGTTTTCTAATTGCATACTGATTCATAATGCTTGGCAGAGACTTAGTTTACACTTGAACTGATGTTAGAATTTTTTTTGAGTTTTTACAAAACACTATATACTTACCCCACTTGATGACCTTGAAGTCAAGGTTATTGACTTTGAATTTTGGTTAAAGTTTTATATTTATGAAGACATAATTTGATTAATTTCACAGTGCCACAATGGACTCATTTGATACTTATACATGTACTTGGACTGATGTTAGATAATGGTTCAAAGTTTGATACATCCCAGCCTCCCCCTCCCACCACCCCTACCCCACTCCTCCCCCTACCCCCTTAGTTCTTTGACCTCAAGCTCATGAACTTTGAAATTTCATGTAATTTTTTTCTTATTTTAATTTTATTTTAAGACATTTCTGAGACAGCTTTTGTTTATAAATGTGTTGTCATTATGGACATGCTTGCCTGAAGTTTTATGCATAGCAGTCCACACCACCATAGTGACTGTGTGATGGGCAAGCACCTATTCAGGCGAGCTATGCTGTCAGGCGACAGCTCTTGTTTTTCTAGCCCAATCATATTTATTATTTATTTATTTATTCTATTTATTTAGACTTTATTTACAGAGGGTAATACACATTATTTACGTGTAATACACGTAATATACTTTATTTACAGATGGCAATACACACATATGCCATAACATGCTTTATTCGCACTTTAGAAAGTTTGATAAATACTTACTGATAGAGTCACAGTATACATGAATGCCAGTTAATAAAATGGCTGAAAGTTCTGTGCTAAGAAGTTAACAAAGGGGGTCTGGTGACAACACCCCCCAGAAGCCAAAGCAATTCCCTAATTTTAATGGCAATTTTAAGACTGGAAACAATAGAGAAAAACTAGGGATGATGATAAAAATAAGGGTTTTTTATTTGAGGACTTTTGCCTTTTAGAGTGTTTATTTTGCCATAATGGCTTTGTCTCCGATAAGCTAGTGACTCTTTTGCAATTCATTTTTAGCTCGCCTGAACGAAAGTTCAGGAAGAGCTATTGTTGTCACCCTGGCGTCCGCGTCGGCGTCCGGATTGGATGTTTTGGTTAAAGTTTTTTAAAGACCTATATCAGGGCTCTCACACCCCTTTTTGGGAATGGGGCCGGGGCCTTTAGAATTGGGAAAAATAGCGTCGTTTTGTCTAAAATTGGGAAAATTTTCATTGTAATATGTGTGAAGTTTTCATAGTCAGACCAACACTATTTACATATGGTATTGTTATATTTTCAGAGGAATCCAGTCAATAAGCAGACATAGATCTAGCAGATAGTGAATCATAATAAACTTTATCAAATAGTTGGGATATTAGATAATAACAAAACTATTTGTGTGTGTTGAGTTTTTCTTTCTTTCCTTTGAACAGGCAATTTCCCTATCTTGCCACTCTCAAATTGGAGACAAGACTGGGACCTAGAAAAATAACAACAGTATAACGCTCTAGATTTGAAGCATCTGTGAACTAAGCATAATGTGAAATTGAAAGAAAGTGGACTGTCACAATGCAGAACATGACAAAACTTTCAGTCCTGCAAGTACAAAACATCCACGGTACGTCACTATCACTATACTAACTCTTGGATGTCCCGGTAATCCTGTTTATGGTTTTGGATATGGCCGAAAATGTCTGTAAAAATCAATTCAGGTACGAAACACAAAAACAGCAGAATCATCCACCCTAGGTGAAAACTCCGATCAAATGTTAGCATGGGAAGGCTTTAAATTAAATAATAAGTCAAAATATTGTTCACCACAACAATATTGGCCCTTGAAGCAAAGAAAATATTAACATATTGCAGCGAAAATCGCTAGGCTATTCGCTAGTCTTATCATATATGACCAACAAGATAAGCGTAGCCATTAGCGTAGGTTTAGGGGAGGTAACTACCACACTAGGCTATTCGCTAGTCTTATCATATATGACCAACAAGATTTGAGGTCATACACCCAGTAATCAGACATTTTATAAACCCCCAGCGAAGAAAACCGAACATCACCGCGGATGGTATTTCTCCAGCTATCGCGTAACTGCCGTATTTTTAGAATCAAGTTTTATCACTACTCACTAGCATTACCGCTGAGAGATATCATATTAGGACACGAACTGAAAACACGAGAAATGTGCTTTTCTTTTATATATCCATGGTTGATCTTGTTTCATTTTACTGAGCTGATAGAAAATTTTGGCACCTTTAACTGTTTTGTAGCTTTGATTTTAATTAATTAATGATTATAGTTTTGAATTTAATATTTCTTAACTGCCATAGAAACGTAAAATATTCATGCTACATAAGATAGCGGGCATAGTTTGAAACATGGAATGGAATGGATGAGATAATCAACATTCCAATGGCTACAGTCCGGGGCTACAGTATGTCCCCAGAGCTTGGGGTGTTACTCGTACTGAACGGAATTTATCGCCTTGAGGGCAAACCCAACTAAATGCCATCCCAAATCCATGGAATGAAGTGGAGAACATTTTCTTGCACACCGGATAGAAAATGCCATTCTTTTCACCTGGGATATAAAATCTCATCTTACCCTAGTGTTCTGACCCAGGACCGAAAAAAATCACGAGCTGTCTATGCACTGGTTGTATAGGAGCTCACGTACCTGCGTCGTCAAGTGACGTTGGCATTTAAGATGATGACGTCCCGAAGACGGTAAAAATGACGTCAGTTTATGCATGCCAGTCGTTGACGTAAAGAGCCGAATGGCGGTCGTTGAAAGCGGCGCCTTCTTTCAAAAATAAATTTAAACCTCTCAAGCACTAGAATTACGCATTTTAAGAGGTTCTGGAGTTAAAACAAAACGTGGTGTGCAAGAAAAAGTATCTATCATTGGTGTGAGGTGCGGATAGAAAAATCCGTCACTCGGGATCACTGTTCGGCATCACTCGGCAAGCCTCGTGATGCCGAACAGTGACCCTCGTGACGGATTTTTCTATCCACACCTCACACCCATGACAGATCCTTATATTCTTACCTACGAGACAGAGTTTGTTCTATTTTTAGCAGTGCTGGAAAATTCTGTCTTGCCCATGGGCTGGGACAGCTCACACGAGCTTGAATTCTGTGTACCACTACGCGCTCCTTGAAATACGGTGCGCCCGGCTTGGCGATTCCATACTTTATGCATTATTCTTTCATCGATAAAATCCAACCCAAGAAAGGATATTCATTCTTTATAATACCAATATAGCCTGTTTCAAGGATAGTCAATGTTTCACCGTGACAAACACTGTCGAGGAGGCCGCCATTTTGAAGACGTTACCAACTGACGTTTTAAATGACGTTGACGTTACGTCACAATTAACGTCATACACGCGCTTTCTGTAGTCGTCTCAATACAAATTTTGTTCTTTGATATAAATTTCATTTAGAAAATCTAAAAATAAGGGTTTGTCAAGGACCTATTTTTTACTTGTCTGTTCACTATGTACAGCAGCCATGAGGGTGACACGGTTGTACTACTTACATTTGTACACGTTCGCATGAAATAGGCCTATTAGTTCCCCGTTCAATTTGAAGTAAATATTAATGTAGGTAAGAAAAATAATCAATCATTGGTCTCCGATGCGGACAGGGAAATCCCAACCCTCGGGCAAACGGGGTGTGTCGGAAACTCGGTAAGCCTCGTTTCCGACACACCCCGTATGCCCACGGGTTGGGATTTTCCTGTCCGCATCGGAGACCAATGATAGATTCTATTTGTCCATTCCATTCAACTTTCATAAAATAGCAGTTCAAAGTTTAAACTATACCGATTAATTAGACCTCATAAATAACTTAACAACTGACATTAGCTACAAAACTCTGAAGTGTATCAACACCTGTTAATCGGGTCGCAACGCGAAAAAGTGGCTTAACGTCATGGTATCAATGGTTTAATAATATTGTAGAGTCACCTAACCTGTGCAAACCACCACAAAATTATTACGAAAGAATGGAGGGTATGGTCACATAGTGTAACCCGTGCTAATCTGAATCTTCTAAGTTCTAACAAGACGAATGTCTATTTTTCTCACAAGGCCCCTTATTGATAAACCACGGTTTTGTCTGCAGTGTTGTACTTTTAGCAGACGATTTTTATAATCTGCGCGTAGAGAATGCGCAGTAGCCCGCGCAGAAAATATTGTGTGTCGGATTTACTGGGTGCCTCACCTATAAGCGTAGCCATTAGCGTAGGTTTAGGGGAGGTAACTACCACACTAGGCTATTCGCCCTCTAATGGAAGGGAAGTAACTCTAACAGTACATTGACTAACTCTAACAGTACATGATAAAACCCGGTACCACTTTCCAGTAACAAAACATGACCATCGTGATTGAAAAATTAATGTAATCGCTTCCCGATTTTTAAAGTTATAAATTATGTTAACATTTTTAGTTTTAGGTGGTTTTTAATACATTTTGTATTGATGCAACTGCAGTATTCTTGGACCAAACAGGCTTAGTCAGATTGGGAATTTTTCATCTGGAATTGGGAAAAAAAACATACTTTTTGGCATTGGGAATGGGGCCGAATTTCGGCCCCAAATTTCGGTGATCGAGAGCCCTGTAATAATAATATCTCCTTAACCCATGGATGGATTCATTTGATACTTGCACTGTAGTTAGATATTGGTCCAAGGTTTAACAGGGTGCCACCCCCACCCTACTCTATGACCTTGATGTCAAGGTCATGGACTTAGAAAATTGGAAGTGTTTTTGTATTGGATGTTTTGGTTAAAGTTTTATAAAGCCCAATATCTCCTTAACCCATTGATGGATTCCTATGATACTTGCACTGTAGTTAGATATTGGTCCAAAGTTTTCCAAGGTACTACCCCCACCCCCCTCAGTGACCTTGATGTCAAGGTCATGAACTTAGAAAATTTATTGCTGGGATGTTTTGGTTAAAGTTTTTTAAAGACACATATCTCCTGAACCCATAGATGAATTCTTTTTATATTTGCACTGTACCTAGATATTAGTCCAAAGTTTTACAGAGTACTACCCCAACCCCGCTCAGTGACCTTGATGTCAAGGTCAGGGACTTAAGAAATTTGGTCTTTATTAAAGTTTTCTAATTGCATACTGATTCATTATGCTTGGCAGAGATTTAGTTTACACTTGAGCTGATGTTAGACAATTTTTTGAGATTTTACAAAACACTATATACTTACCCTACCGGATGACCTTGAAGTCAAGGTCATCGACTTTGAATTTTGTCTTAAAGATTTTGGTTAAAGTTCTATATTTATGAAGACATAATTTCACAGTGCCACGATGGTATCAGTTGATACTTATACTTGGACTGATGTTAGATAATGGTTCAAAGTTTTGATACATCCTAGCCCCCCCCAAACCCCAACCCAACCCTCCTACCCCCACCCCTTAGTTCTTTGAGCTCAAGCTCATGTACTTTGAAATTTCATGTGGATTTTTTTTATTTTAATTTCATTTTAAACTTATTTCTGAGATAGCTTTTGTTTATTAATGTGTTGTCATTATGGACATGCTTGCCTGGATTTTATGCATAGCCGTCCACACTACAATAGCGACTGTGTGATGGGCAAGCACCTATTCAGGCGAGCTATGCTGTCAGGCGACAGCTCTTGTTAGTAGAAACATTTACTTGGTAATGCGGCAGATCAATAATACATGTATGTGAATGTTGTATAGGATGTTTTTGTAAATGTATGCACATGTGGGTCCGCTGGTGTAAAACAATTGTAGATAAAAGTAAAATATTACTAATATGAATTAAATAGGTGTTACCTATATACGTGCGTTCCCATCCACTTCATATGGCTACTTCGTAAGATGGATGTATATAATGATGTTTAGGCCAAAATTTATATGTCTGTGAAAAATGTAGGTGGATGTAGGATTCTTTTCTCTGCAAATCTTCTGATGATGGTTTATATTTGAACATAGTTTTGTAAAAATATCTTCAACGGTTATAAAGTTACAGAGGGAACACCATTTCTATACTGAAAAATTACAAAGGGGCATAATTTCATTAAAAATGTAGGCAGAGCTACTGATCTTGTTTTTCTGCACATCATTTGATGATGCTTTATAATTGAACAAAATTTCATGAAAATATCTTTAAATAAAGCAAAATGTACTATGTTCAATGCTCAAAAGGGCAAAATGTACTATTTTCAATGCTCAAAAGGGATAACTCCAAAAAATCCGGAATAACTGTCTTGTTTCCTTCACATCTGTGTAAATTTCATGAAAATATCTCTTTAGGTTTTTAAGATACAGAACATATGGATCTTGTTCTCTGCACATCGTCTGATGATGCTTTATATTTGTATAAATATTGCTGAAAATATTTAGGCGACGGCTAGTGACAACCGGTTGTCAGCAGCCTCACAGGCTAGAGACAACCGGTTGTCACTAGCCTGTTAGGCTGCTGACAACCGGCTAATAAATTAATGTGCATTTTAAAGGACAGGAAGCATTGGTTCATTGTAAAAACATCACAAATAATTCTCCATAGTTTTATGCTTTAAATCAAGCTACATATGAATCACAACAACAAAATATCTGCAGATAAAAAGCAAACATATGGAGAAGAGATATCTTCTAAAAATAGATTTTCCTAGGGAAGTAACTCAAATCATACTTTGTAAGGGAACTAACTCAAAATACCACTTGCAATTTTCTCTGAAGTTTATGTGCTAATTCTGTTTGCACAATTGCCTCCATGATTAAATAGTAGTTATACTTGTATTCATATTATGAATTTGAAGTTTATTTTTCCTAGTGGATAGAATCAGTGAAAAAATAAATTTGCTTGACTGAACAGCAGGAATATAGCTATAGGGAAGAGAATGTACATGTAATGGTTACTGGAAAATTTATGTAAAATCTTTTCCATCAAGATAAATGTAAAATTTGTATGCATGTGATGCATAAATTCTTTTAGCTATTTCTATGAACAACTCCATGACTTCTAGACAAAAACAAAAAAAAACAGAAATTTACATCTGATTTGTTTAATAGGTTCTTGCTTTCTACAATTTCAATCAATTTAAAACTTGATCAGAGTGAAAACAAATATCAACTCATATATATAATAGTCATACAATGAAACGAATATGCTTAAAATATCTTGAGTTTTATTTGAAAATAACTGGATTTATAGTAACTGGTTGTCAGCAGCCTGTGAGGCTAGTGACAACCGGTTGTCAGCAGCCTTTGAGGCTAGTGACAACCGGTTGTCAAAAGCCACTTCCAAATAGGCATTACAAAACTTTTGTAAAGTTTTTCAAGAACTAACATCGTTTACATACTTAAATTTACAAAGAGGCATAATTCCATAAAAATGTAGATGGAGTTACAGTCCTTGTTCACTGCACATTGTCTGATGTTTTATATTTGTACCAAGTTTCACAAAAATAACTCATACAGTTTCAGAGCTATGGAGCAAACATGATTTCCATACTAAAATTTTCAAAGGGGCATAATTCTGTAGTAAATGTAAGCAGGATTTTCTCTGCCCATCAAGTCATGATACTTTCAAGTTGAACTAAGTTTTGCGAAAATATCTCATATAGTTTCAGAGTTATGGAGCGGACACAATTTCCATACTAAAATTTACAAAGGAGCATAATCCATAAAAATGTAGGTGGAGTTACGATTCTTGTTCTCTGCACATCCTCTGATCATGCTCTATTTTTGTACTAAGTTTCATAAAAATATCTCATAAAGTTTTAGAGATATGGAGCAGACACTATTTCCATACTAAAATTTACAAAGGGGCATAATTCCATAAAAAATGTCAGTGGAGTTATGGGTCTTGCTCTCCGCATTTCGTCTGATGATGCTTTATATTTGTACCAAGTTTCGTGAAATCATCTCAATCGGTTACAGAGTTATGGAGCGGACACAATTTCCATACTAAAATTTTCAAAGGGGCATAATTCCGTAAAAAATGTAGGTGGAGTAACAGGTCTTGCTCTCCACACATCCTCTGATGATACTCTATATTTGTACTAAGTTTCATGAAAATATCTCGTACAGTTGTAGAGTTATGGAGCGGACATGATTTCCATACCTAAATTTACAAAGGGGCATAATTCCATAAAAAATATAGGTGGGGTTACGGGTCTTGCTCTCTGCATGTCGTCTGATGATGCTTTAAATTTGTACTAAGTTTTGTTAAATTATCTCAGTCGGTTATAGAGTTATTGAGCGGACACGATTTCTAAACTAAAATTTTCAAAGTGACATAATTCCGTAAAAAATGTAGGCGGAGTTCTGGGTCTTGCTCTCTGCAGGTCGTCTGATGATGCTATATATTTTTACCAAGTTTGAGAAATTATCTGAATCTGTTACAGAGTTATTGAGCGGACACGATTTCCATACTAAAGTTTTCAAAGAGGCATAATTCCGTAAAAATTGTAAGTGGAGTTACGGGTCTTGCTCTCTGCACATCGTCTGATCATGTTTTATATTTGTACCAAGTTTTGTGAAATTATCTCAATCTGTTACAGTTATTGAGCAGACAGGATTACCATACTAAAATTTTCAAAGGGGTATTATTCTGTAAAAAATGTAGGTGGAGTTACCGGTCTTGCTCTCTGCATGTCGTCTGATGATGCTTTATATTTGTACTAAGTTTCGTGAAATTATCTCAATTGGTTACAGAGTTATTGAGCGGACACGATTTGTGACAGACGGACGGACAGTCAGACAGACAGACAACCAGGGCAAAAACAATATGTCTCCGACCCCTTCAGGGGGAGACATAAAACATAATTGTACATACCTTCCTATTAAAGCTTTATATCTAAGGCTTCCTTAACACCAGATACCTCAAACCAGTATGTAGCATTGTCAATTTTTCTTCTTGGTGACTTTGTCGAAGTTGTTGAAATCTTGTATGGCAAGCTCAAAATAATATACAGAATTGATGATTGCTGAGTTAATCACAGACAAACACCAATGTGTATGAACCAGCCAATACAAATATCTGCAGGGTGTGCGTTGCAGGCGAAGTTGGGCGATAACTTCGCCTTGGGGCTCATAACTTCGCCCTGGGTTTCCCGAAAAGCGAAGTTCGAGTCGCCCTGTTTTTCTGGGTCGTAAGATCAATAATTCGTCAAAATGACTGGCGCCAGTATATCAGATTTCAAGGCCAATTAACAAAGCCCCCTTTCATTTACCAGCGTTAATCCCATCACCGACCCTGATTGAGCTTTGATCTCGATAGGTGTTGCCGACATCAAGTCGGTAAAATTAACACCACGGCAAAGCCAACGGTAGTACAGTTAATCCACTAAGTGACGAGCGAAAGAGCTTTGATCCCGCTACATTTTGCCGACTTAATCAATCCATCTGCTTTGGCGGCAGGTGTAAAGCGCATTCTGATCATGGTCTTTATTGATTTCTTACGTTATGGTAGAAATTTTCCTATCTTTCAACTAGCGCGATAACGAGCAGAGCAGATACCACTTGACAGTTCTCACTTAGGCAGGCTTACGAAGTCCGTCGTATTCTTCGAGGTTCAGAATGATAATGCTGGCCGTGTAGACAAGTGCAGGACAGCGCATCAGGTTATGATCTACATCGTTCATAGAATTTTGTGATTGCAAAAGTTCTTCGGACAGTGCAGCCCCGACGCCGGGCTGCACTATTCGCAAATGCATTACCCGAGACTTACTCATTCCCGTCGAATCGCTGTCACATATTCAATATCGTTTTGAGGATTAACCGGCATATGAACAATCTCAAGTCTCAAAAAAAAAAATTGCAAAAATTGGCGACCAGTGCGAGTTATGCATTTTGATCAATGCAAACGCGATTACCGTGCGTAAAACCGGTAGTGCATTGGTTAAAGACGGTAACCATTGCACTTTAATAGGTCAGACACGTTTGTTTAATCCCACTTGTTGATTTCAGCTTCAGATCAAAGGAGCCGCCGTCTGACACGTGCAACTCAATGTGTCAGATTGAACCGAGAGACGGGACAAGGTATCTTAACCCAGACATACACTGATAGCAAAGACTCGTATCAGCCTGCGCAATATTGTAATGCGATTGGTGTTTCCTGTCCGCTAATAAGGTCTTTGTGATATGAGCGTCACCGTTACCCAAGAAAAGCGAATGCTTTCGAAGAAGTCTGCACTCTTCGCATGTTCCATAAGATACATTTTATGTGGTGCGGGTCATGAGTTCCCCGGACTTCCCCGCTGTGAGTTAAAATATTTTCTTTGTGTCGGGTAAAATAAGACCTTACGCCATCTGAAACTGAAGTTAATCAGAGTCTTCCTTTATAGATTGTTCATCGAGTTAGCTTTCATCAGACTTTGGGAGTGCGCATGCTAATCTGCGTCGTATGCATAAGTACCTTTTTTAAAAGTAGCCTTCGAAGTGGTGAGATCGCATCCACGAGTTTGGCATTGTGGGTGTGCAAACGTAAACCAGCCTGCGCAGTCTTGTCCTAATTTTCAGATTTTGTTTCAAAATACAGCCAGTTGTCTCGGAACGAGACTGCGCTATGTACGGTGCTGGTGTAAAATTTACTTCGGCATTGAGCCGACGACCGAAATCGCGACTTCTGATCAAAGTTTTTCCGTACAAACAAGCTCTGGACCGTGCGGAAGTTATATAATAGAGGAACAAGACTCGGATAAGCCTGCGTATCCGCGCTGTCAGAATCTTGTCTGTTCGCATCAATTAAGTATGGATTCTGAGAAATATATAGCCAAGGCGTTGACTCTGAAGTCTCTATAAATGCGCAAGCTTTCTGAGACTTCATTGGTACATGCAGTGTCGCAACATCCAGACTTCAAAGACACCGCTAGACAAGTGGCACGTGCAGATTTGTACTGGTGTGTCACGGGGAAAGATACTGGGTGCATATGCAAAGAGAACTGACATAGATCAGCCTGCAAGTCTCCGCAGGCTTATCGGAGTCTTTTCTGTTCGCATCTAATGTACATGAAATCTGACGGAATCGCATAACGGTCAGTATGCGCAGATCTGCATCTTTATCTATAATTGGGCAGGGGAAAAAGAAGTTAACAAGGTCATAACTTTCGTTTTTAACTATGACAGGACATGAAAAAAATCATGAATTTCTCGAGTCGCCTTGTTTCTTGAGAAGTCGCTTAGCTTCGGCAGGACGGCGAAGTTATTTCGCCCGATTTTTTGGGCCCAGCGCACACCCTGTATCTAAGTCTTTTTAGGCTGTGACTTGTCTCCCAATCAGATGTGCCAGATTAGTTAAAATCTCCTAAAATGTATAAAATGAAAAATGATTTTTCAGTTATTCATTTTTACAGTACATGCAAATGCATGTACATGTAACATGTACCGAAAACACCTGAATAGCTCACCTAAGTCAAAAGGTCAAAGGTCAACCTAGGGTCACAATTTGAACAAATCTGAGAGTATATTAATTTCAAATGCTGTGTACATGTACCAAGTTTCAGTGTCATGGGTCATTTGATTGTGGAAGCTTGTTAACGATATGTGCATGACAGCCATATTGGTTACCAGGAAAAATTTGAAGTTGGTGAAATATGAGTGACCTTGATCAAAAACTGATACTGACCTCTGTTGCTCAATAAACTTCAAGTCGCCATTTATTTGACTGTACATACAAACTTTTATACCAAAGGTTTCAACAAATTCTAAGATATCTCATTAAATTGCAGAAATTTCTCAAGCATTAGGAAGCACACGTCTGACCTATGAGTTATCTGTAAAAAGGCCAAGATCAACTCAGGGTTTAACCGTTATCATTTGAAAACGGAAGTGCCATTTAAATAGAGACAAAATCTACGGTCCAGTGAGACTCGAATGATCTGTGAGTCTATGATCCAAGGTCTGAAGCACCTAACCACTTACTTACACTAGGTAACTGGGATGCAAACTGGGATCTGCTTCATTCACACAGTTGGTACTTGTCTGACTCACTCTACAGTGTAGAAAATTGCCATCAGAAGAGATGGCAAATCCCCCAACTGAAGACCCCATGGGCCTTGGTAAAAAGGGTGCACTTCAAAACACATACATGTATAAGTAATATATTGTCGTTCTTTTATGCTTTTGATTGACATTATCTGTTTAACAGATGCATTATTATCTTATACTCAGACTTAAACATTATGCTTGACTGCTAAAAAGAGGTTAAATCTCAAACAGCCACCATGTACACAGATGTATAGCATATGACAGATACACTCAACATTTGATTGTGTGAAGAATAATTTCTATTTAGAACAAACCATACAAACCTAATTTTGAGCTCTCAAGTAGGTGAATTTGGACAAAGAATCCAAATCTGAAAAAATATTTTTGTTAAATGTTTTTTTTTGGGGGGGGGGGGGGGGGGGGGGGGGGTTGACTGATTTAGTGCTTAACGTCCACGGTAAAGAGCTATGGTCATGTCGGGACGGTCAGATAACCTAACATCACTACTCCTGGGCAGGCTTAGACTAGAGCTTAGACCTCCTAAGCCGTTTAAGCGTTAACCATTACTAAGTGCTCCTCTTTCACCAGTAACTGCCCTTCTTGAATCAGCAGATGGAGAAATGAAAGTAAGTGGCCGGAATGGGTATCAAACCCAGGACCTCTGGCTTATAAGTCACATGCCTTACTGACTGCACTACCCGGCCCAGCTCAGCATAAATCAAAAAGAAACAAATTTTAAGAAACTGGCCTTACCAGGAACATGTAGAGAAAACCAACAAAGTGGCTGTGCAGGGATAAAGACTAACAGGGGTCCAGTTGCCCAAAGCCCCTAAACTTCGGGCTGGGCCCCTGAAATTTGGAAGAAAATGCCCATACCCCTAATGTTAAATTCTGAATTTTGGCATAATCATTAGTCTTTATCCCTGTTGTGCGCGCAGCGCAGACTTACTGTCGTCTCGGCCTATTGAGCGCATAGGCTTAATCGGCGCAAGTTACGTAACGTAATTTACCGTTAAACATGTGTTGATAATTTTTGTCGGCTGTTATCCAAGCAGTCCTTCAAGCCGAGATCTTTATATGCGGTAAAGAAGATCATGTCTGTCCAGAGGGGTTAGTTGCACTTGGTTTTATGCAGATATTTGCAAATGTTACTTGCAGCTCGGCATATGTTGAATACACACCCTATTTGGCAATCTTTGTTTACAAACACAGCGGCTCTGCGCACACATCACGAATGTAGGTCAACTCACTTCAGCAGCACTTGTAATTTGTAAATAATAGTTATCACTCTTTGCATGCCTTGCATAAATGCACATAGTAAAGAAGTGAATTATAAAATAACTCACTCAGCTAATGTCCAAAGGATCATGATTTAACACTGCTAAAGCAAATAGTTGTTGAAACTTTCCACAAGCTCCTTCTGCAGCCCACGGAGTGATGTCATGAGTATAGTCTGTTTCACAAATTAGCCCATTATTTATGTCAGGAATAAGACATTTTCAGAAGCTGCGTCAAATTGGCCGACAAAAACGGGATCCCTCGTGCACAATGGTACATGAGTTTTGAGTTTCTTTTCATATTGTGATCAATACCAGATGGTGGATTTGAGATGAAATAAAGGGTGATTATTGTACTTTATAAACACAATATCTGTTGTTTATTTTTTACCGTTCCTATTTACACAGTTAACGATTCTTTGTGTAAGTGCGCCAAATAGGCCAACAGCACTGTAAATCAGCATCTGCCCAGTCTTCAGGTCGCATCGGAGTCTTCGCCGTGTGCCTAAATGGTAGCTTTCTTTCTTTCTTCCATTTACGCCTTAGCCCCCTAAGGGAACACAGACGGTGTACTTTTGTACACTCCGGTGTTGCAGGATGAAAGCCTAGGTATAGCCATGTAGCTATAGTAGGGAACCAAACCAAACCTTTAACCTGCACAGGGGATGACTCTCCCTGCACAGGGGGCCTCCAGTTAAACGTCCCGATCTGAAGGACGGCATACTTGTTGACATCATCCCTGCAAATGATGCTAGAAAAACGCATTCGGACATAGGAAGATTTAGACTCGGGCGGGATTCGAACCCACGACCTCTGGCTTCAGAGTCAAGTGCACTAACCACTGAGCCACCGCGCTTCTCCTAAAGGTAAAGGTGTAAGCAGGCCGTGTAAGCAAGCTTCATGCGGACAGCAAATCTGATCAGACCGGGCGAATGCCCAGGCTGATCTGAGTCTCCGCTGGGCGCACTTGCCCCTTTGTTGGTTTTGTCGTGTCAAGCTCAAATCTGAAATCACAGTCATATCAAACGTAAAGGGTGTGGTATGAATGACCAGGGTACCATTCAGTTTGACCGAGGACTAGCTCAAGCGATACACCATCGTGACTGAACAGCGAACCTCCTGTGGTACGTCCTGGTGAATGATTGTCTTTGGACGTATCACCAGTAAACAATTCTGTACGAAACGGATAGGATACGAGCACCAGTACTGATGCATTTTCTTTTTCTTTCTTTCTTTCTTCGTATACTGCTACACCCTCTCTCGAGGATTATGAGCAGGTGTACGATGTACACTCCAGTTTTGCAGGACGAACCTCTTCGATTTCCTGAATATTTCATAAACAAGATACCTGCGCACTCTCCACTGAGACTGCCTATAACGTACAGGCCTAGTTTTGATTTCTGTTCTTACCAGCTGATAAACAACCTGTTTAAATCAATAAATCCTCTTTGAAGCGACGAAATGTTACCAATGGCCGATTGAAAATAGCCGCGTTGCCGAACGGTATCATGTGATCAAGTTGACCAATGAAATTCTTTCCTGCCGTCGTCAGGGTAGATTGGTTCCTTACCTTATAAGTAGTCATATCTATTGATTATTGGCCAACATGGGACCAGTTTATCGCGAAAGGTAGCCGAGGTGGACTGAATGGGCATAATCTGAAGCGTGCTCCTTGCTTGATCATCGCAAAAGCATTAAAATGCAAGCGTTTTCTCGATCGTCCGCCTATGGGGAGCACGACAAACGAACTAACAACCTCAGGCTTCGCGTCGTCGGGAACGCACGTATAAATATGGGGGGTCTACAATTGTAGATAATAGTAAAATATTACTATAAATATGGGGGGTCTGGGTGGCGCAGCTTCCCCCCCCTCCTCCCCCTCCCCCCCCCCCCCCCCCCAAGAAGCCAGAGACATTAATATAAAAACTCAATTCAAATGGAATTATCTGCAGACTCTATTTTTTTTTTTTTTTTTTTTGAAATTTTGGGTGGAGACTGGTTATTTTTTTCACTTACTTTTGAGAACAGATTATAAATTTTAACCCCGCTTATGAGCCAGGTTATTTTTTTTACTTGCATATCCAAAGAATTTTTAAATACACCAGCCCCCCCCCCCCCCCCCCTCCCCCCAAAAAAAAATATCAAATGGTCGGTCCCTAAGGGCCAAAACAAAGTCTATACGAAGATACAAAATTATTCTTGAATTAGCATCAAAACTGAATATAAGATATAATCAAACTCACCAGGTTTTGCCTTTAATAAAATACATATATTTAAACATATATGGTGCTGTTTTATAATAAAAAAGGACAAATTGTGGTAATTCTGATTTTGTGGACTTTTTTTTCGGTCTGGTAAACTTGTCTGCGGTCTGGTAAAAGGACCAGTTTCCATAAGGGGGTTTTCCTGGTACAATTATAATTGAATAATATTTTGTGAACAATTAGCCCTATGTAGGGGATATTCATCCATAAAAAGTCAAACGGAGCTTTGGTTTCATGTACACACAGTTTTTAAAGTTTTATATTTTTTACGCCTTTGGTATAGCGCGGCCGGGATTCAAACTCATGACCTCCTGTTTCCGAAATGGATGCTCTACCAATGAGCTATTGGGGCTGGTATATAGAGGTATGTAGCTATAGCTGTGTGACAAACCTACAGACTGAGCTATTCCTTTGAATGTATTTTTATGAAACTTGGTATCTTTCCTAAGTCAGTCTGTCTCTGGAATTCCCTCCTAGCTATGGTGGCCAAGGCTGCCTCTTTGGTATCATTAATAAGCTTAGAAATATCAGTGCATGTGGTTGGTTTCACACACTAAACTTAATCCATTGATAAGTAAATTTGTCTAAGTCAGAGGATGGAAGTGTACATTACCCAAATACCATACCACATTTATTTGACTCCCGTATAATTCCTATTAAACACACTAGAGGTGTTCAGAATCAGAATTTGAATGCTGTTGTTCTTTTCATTATTCAGTGTTATCAGAGCCCTAGATAAGAGGGGTATTTGATGATAATTGAGGGATAATTTTCTTTATTTCTCATTGAAACCATATGTTGTGACCCCTCATCTGAACCGTCTCCAGAATTAACAAATTTTTATCCAGAATTAACAAAGATTATCCCTAATTATTACCAAATACTCCCTCTTTTCTAGAGCTCTGGTTAAATGACTTGACAGTTCAGTAATGTCATCAGAGAAGACAGATGAGCCTGTCCCCAGTGTCAGCCCTGGGAGTTCCCAATCCTTGGCTCCCAGTACTGTTCAAGCCACCCCTGAACTGATGAATGTCAGCCCCCTGATGGGAAACAGTGGAGAACCAGTTGTGAACTCAGTGACCTTGCCAGTGAAGGAAGCATTGAAGAAGAGAGAATGGCTTGACAACCAGCTTCATCAAGTCAAGGTTAAACTGTACATGCAAAAGTCAGGTACAATAGACCCTGGTTATAACACTTCTCATTATAACACTAATAAGGATGCTGTATTTATTTGGCTATTTATTCAGCATTGAGATAAGAGCTTTAATAATTATACTGTATTTATTTGGCAATAAGATCTGGGGTCGTATTTATAAAAGCACTTTAAGTGGTTGCTATGCTGTTGCTATGGCTGTATTTCTATGAAGGAGATTCCCTACAGCTACGAAATTTGCTCTGGAGGAACAGTCTAAAAAGACTGTTCCTCCAGAGCAAATTTCATAGTTGTAGGGAACCTCCTTCATAGAAATGTCGCCTTAGCAACAGCATAGCAACCACTTAAGTCATTTTATAAATATGGCCCCTGGACTTTCACCTTCCAAAAAGACCACACTGTGCAAATCAGTCTTGTATTAATTCTGCTATGAGATTTTCTTTTTCCATTACAAAACAACCAAAAAAATTATCCAGAGACCATCCAATAAGGCTACTTTTTCACTCATGATGGTGATTTTTTGCAAACAGGACACATTTTGATTATTTTGGTGCTTTTGCATACATACACATTTTCTATAATTTCAGAACAATGCAAAGCTATTGACAGCACACCTGAAGAAGATCTTAATAAGATGTGAGTTGATTTCAGATGGTTTTTTCATGTGGCTTTAGGACAACATAATGTGTTTAGTCATAAACTGTGTCTTTGGTAACAGTAGGTGTTGAGAGCAGACTGCACGTAGGTGGAGGCTGATTTTGAATCTTTGCTGGTCATATGCCCTCAGGTACTGTTACTGAACAGGACTTAGCCTAGAGGGAGGTTTGGGAGAAATATTCTCCCTGAACTGGCTGACCTTCCAATTTTGAGATGAAGGAAAATTTTAAATATAGGATGTACAGAACATTTAGGGAAATCCAAAATTTGTACAGAACATTTAGGGAAATCCAAAATTTGTACCAACACTTCTTCCTGAGATACTGAAAGTGTTGTGAAAGTTCTCTATCTCAGAGCTCTAGGCTGAGACCTGGGTCCAAGGTTATAAAACTTGAGTATAATCTCAAACTCAAAATAAAGCACACTGATTGGCTGCTTCCGAGCATGTGCTCGGAAGCAGCCAATCAGTGTGCTTTATTTTGTGTTTGAGAATGTACTCAAATTTTATAACCTCCGGGCCAGGTGAAACAATATAAAATGAAAACAATATGTCCCCCCTCACCTTTGGTGGGGGGACATAATGAACCCTTCAGAAAAGAAAAGAGACAGCAAAAACTCGTATCAGCCTGGGTATTAGTCTGATACTGGATTATCTGTTCACCTGTTTTTGTTAGCTCACCTGGCCCGAAGGGCCATAGTGAGCTATTATCATACCAATGCGTCCGGCGTGCGTCGTGCGTCGTCACGGAATTTGTCCGTCAACACCTAAAAACAAATATTCAAACATCTTCTTCTGTCAAACTACTGGTCCCATGGTTCTCAAATTTCACGTGGAGCATGACCTGACTCCAGGGTCTTAGAATTATAAAATTGGGTCAGGTTGAAAATCCAAGATGGCCGCCGTTACTAAAAATAGCAAAAACAACATAATAAACTTCTTCTCCAGAACCACTGGGTATATTTGTCTGAATTTTGGCATGGAACATCAGTGAAACCTTGGTATTCAAAATTGTAAAAATGAAAAAAATCTGTAGCGGAGTTTTGTCACAGTGACCTACTTTCTGTTTACGTGTGTAATTTTGCTCAAATGCCAACGTCAAAAAATGACCTATTTAAACAACTTCAAACAACTTCTTCTCTAAAACCACTGAGCCCATGGATCTCAAATTTCACATGGAGCATGACCAGACTGCAGGGTTTCAAAATTGTAAAATTGGGTCAGGTCAAGAATCCAAGATGGCTGCGGTTACTAAAAATAGCAAAAACAACAAAATCAACTTCTTCTCCAGAACCATTTGGTATATTTGGTTGAAAGTTTGCATGGAACATAACTGGGACCTTGGTATTAAAAATTATAAAAATAAAAAAAATCTATAGCGGAATTAGGTCACAGTGACCTACTTAGCGTTTACAAGGCCGATTTTGCTCAAATGTCAATATCTAAAGAAAATGCAACCAATTCTGACCAGATTTGGTCAGAATTGGTTCTTGAATGGAATTATTTCAATTTTGTGCCAGTTGACTATCCAAGATGGCCACCATGGGGGCCGTTACTAAAAATAGCACAAACATAAAAATGACAATTACTCAAGAACCCTTGAATGGAATTGGACCAATTTTGTGTCAGAATGTTCCTTGCATGAAGCCGTTTCGATTAATTGCAATTTGGCATTCCAAGATGGCCGCCATCTGGTGTTACTAAAAATAGCACAAACATAAAAATGACAATTACTCAAGAACCCTTGAATGGAATTGGACCAATTTTGTGTCAGAATGTTCCTTGCATGAAGTCGTTTTGATTAATTGCAATTTGGCATTCCAAGATGGCCGCCATCTGCCGTTACTAAAAATAGCACAAAACATGAAAATGACAATATCTCAGTAACCGCTGAATGGATTTTGACAAAATTTGTGTCAAAATGATTCTTGCATTGAGATGTTTCAAAAATATCTAACTGTAGACCATTCATATTGGCCTCTGTTACTAAAAATAGAAAAATGTGAAAATTAGAAAATCTCAATAGAGTTGGATTAATTTTGTGTCAGAATGGTCCTTTCATTAAGCTTTTTCGATTTTTTGCATTTTGGCATTCCAAGATGGCCGCCATTTGCCGTTACTAAAAATAGCACAAAACATGAAAATGACAATATCTCAGTAACCGCTGAATGGATTTTGACGAAATTTGTGTCAAAATGATTCTTGCATTGAGATGTTTCAAAGATATCTAACTGTAAGACCAGTCATATTGGCCTCTGTTACTAAAACTAGAAAAATGTGAAAATCAGAAAATCTCAATGGAATTGGACCAAATTTGTGTCAAAATGGTCCTTGCATGAAGGCTTTTCGATTTTTTGCATTTTAGTAATCCAAGATGGCCGCCATCTGCCGTTACTAAAAATAGCACAAAACATGAAACTGGCATTATCTCAGTAACCCCTGAATGGATTTTGATGAAATTTGTGGCAAAATGATTCTTGCATTGAGGTGTTTCAAAAGTAAATATATAAAGACCAGGCAAGTTGGCCTCTGTTACTAAAAGTAGCAAAATGTGAAAATGAGAAATTCTCAGTGGAATTGGACCAATTTTGTATCAGAATGGTTCCATTGCACAATAGCCAGGTGAGCGATATCAGGCCCATTTGGGCCTCTTGTTTTCATTAGGCTGGTTATTTTGAACAACCAGGCCCTGGTGAAGTGACTACAAAATTCCAGAAAGTTGCCAATCCAAAATTTCAGTTTGGATATTTTCAGGGAGTTTTGTGATAACTCCACTAGTTTATCTGAGATTTTGTACTACCGTAAAAATTCCAAATATTGGGACACTAAAAATAATTACCATAATTGTCCTAAAATTGGAACTGTATGGTTTTACAGTGCAGTAATGTGCCCAAAAAATGCAAATCTTAATGGGATGGCAAATAGTGTAAAGCCTGATCAGGCTGATCTGGGTTTGCACTATTCGCTCAGACCTAACTGTCCCAATATATAGAATTTTTACGGTAATATGCTGCACATCCATACCAGGCAAATAGCTTTGTTATATTTTGCAATCCTTTGCAGAAGCATGAATGTTTAATTTCCGCATGGAATTGGAATTGTGCATTTACCAGGTGTGATGTGGTAAGCTAAACCTTTCCTGACTGGACAAAAATACTCATTCACATTCATAGATGAGTTTGATACAGATATGAGGAGCCCTGGTAGCTCTGTAGGTTAAGCGCTGGCCTGTTGATGTAGCGGTCCCGGGGTTGAGTCCTGCTCGAGGCGAAATCTTTTCAAGTGTAAACAGGGTTCCATTGGACATAACCTTTAAGCACCCTCCCATTGTCCAGGTAATACTGAAAGAAAAGGACGTAAAATTGCAAGTCATCATCCATCCATTATTACAATTAGTAACAAATATTGTTTAGGGTGAATACCCTCATACGAATCATAGTTAAACTGGCTATATATTGTATCTATTCGTTATAACACACGGTTTTCCCCACAGGCGCTTGAAGTTTAGACCAACCATGAAACACTTTAAAATGTCAAAAAATCGGGAAGGCCATTGTGTCATTTAAAAATGTTATTGTATAGTGTTGTATTGGTCACTTTGGATGACAAGGTTTATAAATGTTTCTAAGCTAGAACTTCAAGCTCCTGTGGTTTTCCCCTTCCAAAAATCCCAACAATCTAGATCCATCTTAGAAGATGGATCTAGATTTGTGGAATATTTTTGGAAGAGAAAAACCTATCTTTTAGCAGAATTATATAAAATCAGAGTTGATATTTTGGGTCATTCTTTTGAGGGAAACTCCCATATTATAATCAAATAAATACAGGAAGTTTTAATATTTTTTGTCATGTTTTTCAGGCACCAGAAGTTAAAGGATGAGTTGATTAACAAAACAGCAGTACAAGACAGTCAAGAACAGATTCTGAGAGGGTGAGAGTTTGAAATTCGTAGTTTGTAAGATTTCAAGAGGCTGGAGGGCAAAAATATACTCCAGCTTAGGTCTTACTTTCATATGATGTTGAGTTTATTTCATACATGTGAGCAGTCAAACCTGCCTTAAGCTTTATTGTTTGATGTAGATGCATGTCTATTAGAGGTCCATTTATACTGCAAAGAGACTACTTCATGATGGTATTCTGTCCTCTTCTGAACGTTTTTTGCTGAAGCCCTAAAGCACCAAAAAACGCTGACAACAAAATTTTCATCAACAAAATTTAAAAAAATGTTTCATCCAAAAACATTTCATCCGAGCTATATCATACTGAGAATTCAAAAATTAGAGGACAAACAGTACACACCCAGAATGCCACTCAAAGTCACCTGATAGTGTGTATCTGACCAATGCAACGGCAACTTACCAAGTGACATAGTCTCACAAACAAAATTGTACATGTTCAATGCCACATAAGTCCATGATTTTACCTTACAGTTAATGGAGGGATGTATACCTGTTTAAAATTGGCGTGGTTTTCGGATGAGGTGGCTCATAATTCATTATGAGCCTGCAAATTCAACTATTTTCAATTATGGTACTATAAGGGCTAAAAGGGATGGCCATTAAGACAGAGTTGACAAATAAATTTTATATTTTATGTACAATTATTTAAAAATGAAAACATTGAGATTTCGAGTTCACAGATTGTTTTTTTTTTTTTGAAAACTAGAGTTAACAGTAAATGTTTCAAAGATGATGTATCAAACAAGTGAATTATGAGAAGCAAAAAGAGAGCTCTGCATTTGCAAGCAGCTAAGGCTCAAATCAAGATTAGTCTGTGTTTTTTTTGTGGGTTTTTTTTTTGCAGTCTGGTCAGAACTTTTGCTGTTTGAACACAATATATGGACCCTGAGGAATCTACAGACACAACGCTGGCCACGTTCAATTGTTATTAGAGGGGAAAATCCTTTCAACTGTAAACTGGGTTCCATGGCACACATCCTTTCATTATCACACTCCCATCATCCTGATATGACTGAAATACTGTTGAAAGGATGTAAAATTGCAAGTCATTCATTCATCCATCCATCAAACATGTTTTATATTGCAGAGAGCATTTGGTGAAAACCGCAAGAGACATATTAAATAGTGATCCTGATGGTAGTGGAGATAAGACAATTGTTGCTAGGAAAAGGTAGGTGCCTTAGCGATGATTCTGTGACCACATTTTGCTATAACACTACAGCATAGGTATCTGTGGTAAAAAGTTTAAGGAAAATGGCGAATTTCCTCAATGCAGATTGGACAATTTTATGACGAGAATTGGTATGAATAACAACAAACATATGCCATGATTTTTTTTTTCTGTAATTTGGAAATGATGTCCATGCTCACTCTATTGGGAAAAATAGCGCCATTTTTCATAAAATTTGATAAATTTAAGAATAGTGCAATTTGTTCTTGAGGGGCAGGGATGAGGAAAAACTTAAAAGGTTTGTCTGCTTGGCAGTTTCACTCAGGCACTTAATCCATAAAGAGCACCCATAATATGGTGTCATGTATGAAAAACATGCTTCTAAGAGGCAGCAAAGTCTGTCATGCACTTGAATTTTTTTTTCGCTTGCTTTTGGAAAGAAAAAATGAAACTTTCAGACAGTTAGAGTTGGCACCTTATATCGGTTATTATACCCCCGGCATACGAAGTATGTCGAGGGGTATATAGTTTTTGTCTTTCCGTCCGTTCGTCCGTTCGTTCATTCGTTCATTCGTTCGTTCGTTCGTCCGTACGTAAGTTAACATTTGCGTTAAAGTTTTGCGTTAAGTTTTTTTCTTTTGCTTCTGTTATCCAGAGCTTGCTCATAAGTGCTTAGTGTTACCACAGAATGGATACTGATCAGTCTGCATCACCATGATGCTGCTGCTGGCCAAAGGTCAAGGTCACAGACTTAGAAATTTGTATAACAGTTGCGTTAAAGTTTTGCGTTAAGTTTTTGTTTTACCCCGCCACACGTTAGTGGCGGGGTATTATGTTTTCACGTTGGCCGTCCGTGTGTCTGTCCGTCCGTAGTACGTACGTCCGTCTGTCCGTCCGCACTTCGTTTCCGTTCGATAACTTAAGTATTTATTAATTGATTTCCTTCAAATTTTGCATATGCATTTGTTCCGAGAATGTCTCGCTTGGGATTGTTAATGGGCAAATTTCGTTAATTTCTGACTGAGTTATGGCACTTGTCAATGTACAAAAAATGGTTTCTGGCCTCTAGTTCCTTTACTACTTTGAGTATCATGATGAAACTTCACAAACATGATCGAAGTAACAAAAGCTTTTTTATGAGCACCGAAATTTTATCATCGGGGGTTATCTGCCCCTGCCCTGGGACTATAACATTTATAAAATCATGAAAAATTCCATATAAAATCAGAGTTTGAAGCAATTTTTCTTAAACTTTCAGCAAATGATCAGAGTGATGAAAGCCTCCAGTGATGCTCAAATTTACCCCATGGGAGTTATCTGCCCCCAGCTATATACATGCATTAATCTGGAAAAAATGGTGTGTGAAAAAGGTTTGCAGTGGCGGGGTATCACGCAGTCGTTTGCGATGCTTTTATTTTTGCTCTGTTTTCCTGAAAGCCTTTACTGGAACTTGTTGATGTGTGCTTAGTGTTACTACAAGATGGATAATGATCAGTTTGCATCACCTGGATGCTGCTGCAGGCCTAAGGTCAAGGTCTCAGACTTAGAAATTTGTACAACAGTTGTGTTAAAGTTTTGTGTTAAGATTTTGCTTTTGCTCTATTTTTTTTTGAAAGCTTCTATTGGAATTTGTTCAGATGTGCTTAGTGTCACTAGAGGAAGGATACATATTAGTTTGCATCATCTGGATGCTGCTGCAAACCTAAGGGCAAGGTCACAGACTTGGAAAATTTACTTAACATTAGTGTAAAAGTTTTGTATTAAGTTGTATCTGTTGGCTTATATTTTCAGTATATTGGAATGGAACCTTTTGATGTGTGACTAGGTTTACTGCAAGGTTAAAACAGTTTTGTTGACATCATCTAGCTGCTGACTGCTGACTGTGAAATTTATATACCATTAATTTTGTGTTAAAAGTGAACTTAAAGTTTGTATTGTCTTGCTTATTATGAAATCTTGATATGGAACCCAGTGATATATGACTACATTGGCATGAAAAGTTTCTTTCCTGTAGGCGGTGGCGCTGGCCGGGGGTATACGTGAGCCCCTGCTCACTTGCTGTAGTATTTTTATAGAGAAAAAAATGAATGAATATAATCACAATGTATATCTCACAGAGATGGAACTTATGAGATGCCACAACTTCTTGTATAGAGAAAGGAGAAAATCATTCATGTGTGAAAAGGGACCTTTAGTTATGTGTAATGTAAATACTCAAATCAGCCTGTTTATCGCTACATCTCCTAGGGGAGCAAATTATTTCTCTAAGGGTTTACCGCTTTAGAAGGGAGGCAAAAATGAAAATGGTCAAGTTGCCTCCCGTGACAGTGTACCCACTCACCTTAATGGTTAAGATAAAAACAGTATTTTTGTTTTGTAG
Organism: Ctena decussata; assembly: GCA_963989385.1. Taxonomy (NCBI): domain Eukaryota; kingdom Metazoa; phylum Mollusca; class Bivalvia; order Lucinida; family Lucinidae; genus Ctena; species Ctena decussata. The sequence continues at coordinate 26,156,409 of OZ022505.1, forward strand.
AGAGTTAGAGAACCTGCTAAATGAGTTTACCACAGTTTCATCAGATGTTGCCAGAAAACATAAGGTACATGTTATTGTATACGCGATAATTTTTGCAGTGTTCCATTTTTGCGGTATTTCGCTGTCACTTAGAAACCGCGAATTATGAAAATCGCGAAATAATTTCCAGTTTCTTACAAAGTATTTTCAGTAGACACAGTGTCCATATAATTTGTCTCCATTAACTTTGGTAAATTCTGGTACTTTTCACTTGAACCAGTTCTTTCATTAACCTGCGGCACAGCCGCAGGTTGATGAACGAACTGGCTCAAGTGAAAAATAAGCAATTTATTTTTCGTGCATGTTACTGGCCGCGAAAATTAAAAATCGCGAAAAATGATGTTTATGTTTTTTTTACCCTAAACCGCGAAAATTTGAATCCCCAAAAATTACCGCATATACGGTATTATGTAAAATCAGCCATGGTATGAGCACAGGCGCTTGAAGTTCTATACTATGAAACATATTTCAATGCCGCTAAACATCTAGGCTATGAGCCATTTTGAAGAAATGTCCAGGTGTGAAAGCTTGTGTTCGACTCCATTACGGTCTCCAATTTCCGGTGTATCAACGTCGCACAGCAACGTCATCACGGTTCTATTACGGGAAAAATGAAGTGATTCTGCGAAAAACGATTTTCTTAAATGTACAGCTTCCTACTCTGTCCTATCATCAAACAACAAAATCAACGATCAGACTGTACCGATGTGCAAGCTGATCTGCATCTTTGTTGTTCGGAAAGTCAGTACATGTAGGCCTCAGTCAACATATGAAAATTTTACGCCAACGTTACTGCGTAGTTTTGACGTTGTTGACACGAACGTCATGACGTCATTTTCATCATGTTTGTTTCAAGTTTTCACTCGATAGAAACGTTTTGATCGAAATTAGAACAAACCTGATATTGTAAATGCATGGAAACGGTGATATACAACGACATTGGTCATATCTAAAAGAGTAATTGAATGATTTCGCTGATGTGTGAATTTCAAAGCGGACAAGCACATGCTCAACTTTGGCGCAACACAGTAAACCGGAAGCTGGAGACCGTAATGGCGTCTGTATTTTCTGGCAAATTTTGAATTCAGGATTACAGCACCGCATTAACCATAACTGAACAAATTTATCATGTTTATAGATACATTTTGAAACGATGTTTACAGGTAAGAAGTTTGCATTTGTTGGGGTGTTTCTAACTTGCAGTTTTAGCAGTCGAAAAATCGCGGCATTTTTGCTTGCATACCTGGCCATTTCTTAAGAAATGACCTATAGACTGCGTCAAGTGTAAAGGGTTTTGAGGTTTTTTTGAGCATAGAACTTCAAGCGCCTGTGGTATGAGATACGGTATAAATAGCTAAGACTCAGAACAGCCTGCATATACATGCAGCCTGAGCAGCCTATTTGATGTTTATACACATATTACTACTGTAACCTGATCTGACCCTCTGTATCACGTCTCATGGATGTGCCAATATTCTCATTGACCTGATATGCGTAGATCTTTGGTCACACTTTACACGTCAAGTGTCACCTGAAGATCTGGGCACATCCATGGTACCTGATACAGAGAGTCAGAACAGGTTGCCAAAGTACTGAGCTTATTCCCAATTTCTTTATCCATTTGTTTTTACATTACCTATAAAGTTTGAGAATATTATGCATCACGCCTCATTTGTTGACATTATGTCATTAGGCTCTTCCACCTGGTTCCTTCACCTGCGTAATGACACTTCTGAAGCACAAACTCAGACATAGCTTCATTTTAAGGGATAGTGATGGATTCAGAAAACTCCAGGGTCCAATTGTTTTCAAGACTAACAACATCATTAGTTAAGGAGATGTTAAAGAAATTTTCAATCTATTATAAGCAAAAGCACTATCATTTTTTGCCAGCTCCCCACATTTTGTCTGCAAAAAATACAAGCACACTTGATTTCATGAATACAGTCAAACCTGCTTTAAGGGGTACCCAAGGTGAAACACAAAAAATGGCTGCTTAAGACAGGTGACCCCTCAATACAGGTTCATTCCACTGTATTTTGATTCAAGGGACCAAAAAAAGGTGGCTGCTTAAGACAGTTGATACACTGACCTCGTAAGTCAGGTTTGACTGCACTAAAAGACTTCATGAATCCTTAACTAATAATTTTGTTAACCTAACAATGCTTTGAACAACAGGGCCCAGTTTGTTGATTCGGCTTTCTGTATCAAGGCAGAGTTCAACAGGTATCTCATTGACGGGTACATGTATATAGTAAAACAGTTGTTCAAAGCATGATTAATGAATTTTGTTGGTCTAGGATTCCGCAAGTCTTCTAGTACACAAAATCATGTGTGCTAACATTTTTAATTATAAAATGTGTGGTGCTTTTGCAGTGCAAAGTCTGCTAAAAAAAAAATCAGCAAAAATTGGCAGTTATTGAATAAAATATGTTTAAAAATGTTATGTCTCATAAACTAACAGCATTCTAACAACTGAGCCTAGATTTCTCAGATTTGGCAGATTGTAATTACAAGCAGGAAAGACTAACCAGGCTGCACCTGTTGATCTGACAGTTTACTGTTTATACATGCATTTCAGTTGGTTGTCACATGTATGTGCTGAAATATAGCTTAGAGCAAGAGCAGGAAAATACACAATTGTCATATGCAGATAGTGAGAGTGGAGACGTGAAAAAATCAAAGGGCCCTGAAATGACAGATTCTATCAGAAAGATGAAATGCTAAATTTAGAAAAGTAACTTATAGGCCAGCATGAACGACTGTCTTATCAGAGTCTCTCTTATTCTTATCTGCAGACTATGCATCATGAGGACTATACCTCACCAGTTTCTGCTCCATACCTGTATCCTCTGCATTTAGAAACCTTGATTTCGGGTAGCCCATCATTAAGATTAGAATGTTGATTTCTCTCTTATCGGTTAAGAAAGGAAGCAGACAGCATTGTGGGATGATATATACGTTTTGCCATTATGCGATGTTTGACCCTAGCATTCCAAATGCTGATTAAGTAACTTATTCGGCCAAAGGTCAGATAATGGTGCCATTCTGATTTAGAAACTGTAAAGGTGTAGAACTTTTAGCCTGGCAGATATGCAATTAAAACACAAGGACTGGAGCCAGTCTATAGAACTTTGTAAATTCGGTTTTTCAGTGTGAATACTTAAGTTTAATGAATAACTGCACAATGGATTCTTCAAGTTTCGATTTCTAATATAAGTGGTGTTTAATTTGATCTCTTATTTTTCTTCAGAATTTCCTGTAATTTAAGGCCAACAGTGTATGCCCTGACTAGACGCTATTTTCTGTGGTGTCTGATTTTGGTATACATGTATTCCTTAAGACTTTTTCTATTTGAAGATATGCGTAAATTTTATGGGTGCTTTTAGCCTACTGTGCAAACGTTCAGCTACTGTAATGACCCGAAATGCTGGAACAGCTGGCAAAGATCCAGATTAAAGCAGGGTGTTTTTAGCCTACTTCACACAAGGTTGGTTACTGGAACAACAAAAAACGCTGGAACAGCTGGTGTAGACCCAGATCCGAGCAGACTGTGCTTTGGCAATATATCAGAGTAGAACCAGACTGAAAGATCAGTATGAAAGACAATGGAGATCCAGATCAGGTTTCATGAACTGTAGACTCTAGAAGGCTATAAAATGAAATTATTACAGTTTTTCCTCTGTTGAATATTGTCTTTGACGTATACTGAACTCAGGGTAGTATACATGGCATTCAGTGTTATCAATAACTGGCGTAGTGATATACACAAATTCATGCCGTACTATATTTCATTTCGGATGTACATGTATACTTGGCGGTGAAAGTCAGTTCCAATATTTGGCCTACGACAGCTAGAAATGACAGATAGAATCTGTCATTAAAAATGAAAGTCTTCACATTATCTTACGCTATGAAAATCAGTCTGGTATAATTCTGCTTCCCCTTCAGAACAACCTCAACAGTCTAGATCCATCTTTATAAGATGATCCATCTTTATAAGATGGATCTAGATTTTTGAGGTTCAGGAAAACCTGTCTTACAGCCAAGTAAATATGATTGCGTTTTTATTTACTTTTTTTTTCACAGGATATTGTTAAATTAAGAGATGAACTGACAGATGTAAAGAAAAAGAACTTCGGTAAGTGGTAAAGTGCTATAAATTCAGATGACTTTTGCATTCACATTTTTGTTGGTAGTTAGTAAAAATGTTCTAAATAGTTTATCAGTTATGTCATTAATTTGAATTGTTTCTTATGTAAAACAAGACTGACTTTCAGGTATCATGAAAATAAAATCACACCCAAAACTAAGTTTTCCAGGGAGTAAGATAAAAGCTCAAAATCTCTGACAGTAGCAAGCTCAGGACCAAGAGTTGGAAGAAAAATTTGTAATTATACCTGATATATTGTGTCATGAAAGTGCACAGCTTTAACCCTCCATGGTTTCATTCAGTAAAATTGGAGTTTACATGACTCTGGCCAGGTGTATATGGAAGCCACACTCACTTGCACTAGTTGATTTTTTACTGTAATAACACCCCTGGTTAACTATGTATATACAAGGGCTGTTACAAAACAAAAAAAAAAACTGTTAAGATACGAAAAAGAGTCATGGTTTCCAAACGACCTGATGACCAGGTCGTTTGGTAACTGACTCTTTTTTGTTTTGTAACAGCTTTTTTTTTCGTTTTGTAACATCCTTGACAATGTAGTTAATCAGGTGTAATAATTTCAGAGCAACTTAAGAGGTGTAGACAACTGTATCAGGAGATAGACAATAAGAAAAAGCTGAGAGAGGAGGAACTGGAATCTCTATCAACTGACCCAGTTGGTCAAAGGTTGGTACACTTCTCTACCAAAATTTTATAAGCCTGAAATTGGCTAGAGCTTGGTAATTTTTTTTAGATATTTTCCTAATTCTCATGAAAGCCATATCACATATGAACATTTCCAGTGTACAATCCTTGAAATGAGGCTCATCTCTGTTGCCAGCATCTGGACTGACATTTCAAAATACATAACAGAAGAAGGGTATTCATACTCATTTGATGGGCCATAAAATCGCAAATTAATGGGCCAGACATTCCTGAGCATACAGTCTAAACACAGATCAGGAGTGTAACGCTGTTAACACTGAACATAAAACTGTTTTGACAATACATACAGTCAAACCTGTCTTAAGGGGTCACCCCATGGGACCCACAAAATTTGGCTGCTTAAGACAGGTGACCCCTTAATACAGGTTCATTTGCACTGTATTTTGGTCTAAGGGATCCCCAAAAAGTGGCTGCTAAAGACAGGTGACCCCTTAATACAGTGACCCCTTAAGACAGGTTCGACTGTATTTTGTTTATCCTTGTTTATATTTACAGATTACATGAGGAATTAAAGTCAAAAGTACAGGAGAACTCAATTTTGTGCAATATTCTTCAGGGACTTATTCTTGGGAGTGGAATAAACTGGGCTCAAGATGACAGTGTTCAGACGTTGCTATTAGAAACTGCTCAACCTGATCAGTTGTAGCTGTGGCTGTTGTATTAAGGTGTGTGGATACACTGCCATGTTTTTCTGCCATTTCTACACAGGGGAGCAGCTTTTGTGACTTCCTGTTTGCTTCCCTGGACAACGTTACCTTTCCAAAATGAGGTTTACTCTTTTAAAAAGAACTTGCTTCTTGGGGAGGTTTCGCAGAAACTGAGATTCTGTCTGTCGGAAACTAAACTGTGCTTCATTGAACAGAGCCCTTCATAATCACTCTCCATGAGTCTGATGTGACTGAAATACTGTTGAAAAGGATGGAAAAAGCACTAAGTCATCCATTCATTCTTAGCTCGCCTGAACGAAGTTCAGGAAGAGCTATTGCTACCCCCGGCGTCGGCGTTGGCAGCGTTGTCGGCGTTAGCAAAATGTTAAAGTTTTACGTTAAAAGTTTTTATGTGATGGGCAAGGCGCTGTCAGGCGAGCTATCCTGTCCCTGCGACAGGTCTTGTTGCTGCTGTGGTCTCCTTATACCTACTTTAAAAAGTAAAGGGCACAGATACATTCATGTAGAGACCATTAATCCAAACCATTAACCTTCGTCTTAGTCTTGTGTATGGAAATACTCAGGTATCACCATGCCCGAATTCTGTATGTCTCAGATCGAGCATTGCGGAAGCATGAAACAAATTCTGTCTCTCCTGGATAATTAAAAATAAAAACAACTTAGTTTTATAGTTTATTTAAAAAATTTCTGACTAATACTGTATCAATGTGTGATATGGCAAATAGGCTAGCTGAGGCCCAAATCAACAGCTAATTAACATCTATGTCTTCTTGATTACGATACAGAAGACTGCAAAGACCAGACACATACAGAGCTATAGATGATAAATCTGGGATAATTTTCTTATCATATTTCTGCAGTTATAAGACAGATGTTTTTCCTTTCAAAACAATCCCAAAAATCTAGATCTGTCTTATAAGACAGATCTAGATATTTTGGGATTATTTTGGAAGGGAAAACCCCATCTTATAACAGAATTTCACAAGACTGATTTAGATATTTGAGGTGATTCTAGAGATGGAAAAACACTGTCTTACAGGTGAATAAATACAGTATTATCCATGTGAACATTGTGGAATGCCTCCTTGGAACAAACTTACAGAGTTGGTCCTCAGTGGTCATAACAGTTGCTTTTATGGATAATTAAGGTGAATGGGTACACTTCCAAGGGAAGCAACAGCACTTTCTTTGCCTCCCTTCTCAGTCGGGGTAAACTTTTAAAGGAAAGACTTTGTTTCCCTAAGAGTAATGCTTTCCTTGAATAGCAGACCTTGTTTTGGGCCTCTTCATCCAATTGAGGCTAACAGGAAGTCACAAAAGTTGTTTTCCATAGTGAAAATGGTGGAAAAACAGGAGGTGTATCCATATACCCGCACTAAAATTAACTCAGAATTACAGGGAAATAATTTCCTTATCTACAGCTCTGAGATAAAATATATTCTAAATTCTTAATAAACTAAAATACAAAAGATGGTCTAGTTATTAAAGATATCTACATTATAAGTAAATCCAGAAAAAGAGTCCCAATTAGCCATTATATGAGGATTTGGTGAACTTCATTTTTCCTGCTTCTATTTTGCCTACTTTCAAATGTATCTCTTGTTTCATCTACTCTGCATTTTCAAATATATGTATATATACACACTGTAAGTTGTGAAATTGCATTTGCTTATTTTTGCAAGTCAACATTCGTGGATAAAACAAATTTAAGCCCCGAAAAAACAACAAAGTGGCATGAGTGCCCAGCGAAGACTCAGACTCGGATCAGCCTGAGCATCTGTCCAGTCTGTTCAGAGTCTTTGCTGAGCACTTAATGGGTAGCTAAGGGTCTAAGCTTCCTCCATGCTGACAGTGAAGACTCTGATCAGGCAGGGCTGCTGCCTAGGCTGATCTGAGTCTTTGCTGGCTCACAGTTTTGTAGTGCTATGGCTCATTTGGTTTTGTTGCCATGAAAGCAAACAGGAAGTCATTAAAATGATGGGAAAACAGGGTTGTGGATCCATTCACCTTAAGTTTCCACAGGAAAAAAAAACAAATTAGCTGTGACACAATGAAATCAACAAAATGGCATGGCTTGTGTGTCCAGCAAAGACGCAGATCTACCTGAGCAGAATCTTCGCTGTGCGCTTAAAGGATAGTTAAGGAACTAAGCTACCTCTATTACAGCAGCAAAGACTGATCAGACTGAGCAGATGCCCAGGCTGATCTGAGTGTTTGCTGGGGACACATGACACTTTGTTGGTTTTGTCATGTCTTGGCTCAAATACAACCAGGAATGTCTTCGCTGGGGACACATGCCACTTTGCTGGTTTTGTTGTGTCGTGGCTCAAATACAACCAGGAATGTATTTATACCAAATGAACTTTAAACTTGTATGGATGTCCCCAAAAATATGCTTCAAAAATTACACCAATTAACAACAGAGCTGATTATTTTTACATATTGGCCTGAGATGCTGAAATTGTGAATCAAAATGAGGTAACATGGCACAAAGTTGTCACTTTAATGGCACAAACAAAAGATTAGTTGCAATTTGGACTAGCCTGTTACAGGTTAGTTTGAGATGATGTAGGAAAATATGGCAGAAGGTTGTTCTAGGCCTTTTCAACAGAGGTTATTTAGGAAAATAGGGCAGAAGGTTGCCTTTCCGGCAGACGTCATGCAATAGCAGAGTTGATGATAATTCTGGACTAATTTCTGTTTATTTTCCAGAAAAAAAACAAACAAAAAAAAACAACAACAACAACAACAAAAAAAAAAAAAACATGCTGGCTCCTTATTAGAATAAGAAGCACAATGTATGTTTTCATGGAGAACAGATACTAGTAGTAAAACTCAACCACAATCTCATCTAAATTCTGGAACACACACCACCCCTCCACCCAACACACGAACTCCACAGTTCTTACTGATATGCCAGAACTGTTACCACCCATACTGTTTATCTAAAAGTAGACTCTATTAAACAAATGTGATACAATCTATGCGTAAATGGGATACAATTTATGCGTAAATATATATACTGCCAAAATCTAGCAAAACATAAACATTTACAAAATAATTATCATATTAATATAATGCAAAAATCATACACACACTATATTTTACAAACAATTATGTCGTGTATAGTGCAAATTAAAAATAATCACAACCACAGCCTAGTTGTTCAAAGCATTGTTAGCTTACCAAGTCGTCAATCAAAGATTTTTAAGTCTTCTAGTGCATATAAAGTCAATTATGCCAATATTTTTCTAAAAAATGTGAGAGCAACAGCTCCTCATATCTTTGCAGCAAAAATGGCAATGGTTTCTGCATTGCATCCATGAAACTTCTCATTAACTATTAGCTGTGACATCATTAGTTTTGAACAACCGGGTGAGGATAAAGGTTTTTCATGACAATTCTTAAATAACTTATGTTGTTCTAAATAAAATATGGTGTGGCCCCTCATTAGAATTGAGACAATTCTATTAATGAAGGACCACAAGCATTTTATGGACAATGGGAAAAGTTATCATAGTATTATTTTCTCATCACAATTAAAAATATTAAATGGTTTCTGAAAAAGTCGCTACCCTACGACCGCCAGCAATGCAAATGTCCAAAGAGTGGACTTTTAATTACTGCAATCGATTACAGGTATTGTCTATATGATTTATTTATCAAGCAAAACAAGAGTAACTACCGGTACACAGCACTTACAGCAAAGATATAAAAGGCACTGTCTTGCAATTCTAATACATGTACATCTTATGTCATGTGATGTTCGACAGCTAGCATTTGTATTACGAAAGTTGTTACTACAAATGGGAAACATTCAAGAGACTTTTAGTTCCTTGAAACTTATTATGTGTGATGTTTTGCAATAAATAAAAGTATTGCAAACTGCATAGGGCCTTATCAATCCAAACTATAATGAGACTCATAAATTTTAGTTTTCCTTAAGGTGTATAGGTACAGTCAAACCTCGATAATTCGAACTGACAGGGACCTCACAATTTCATTCGAATTAACCGTAGTTCGAATTTTCGAAATCGGCATTTCCCTGTCATTTCCGTACATTTCCAGAATTCGTTTTACGGCGGTTTTTAGACAGTCCGATATTTTATTTCTCTATTTCTGGCGTTATGGATTTACAAATCAATGAAAACAAAATCAGAACATAGATTAATTATAATTACATACCGGAAACAATAATTTAATATCGCGACACCCGGACTTTACTGTTCTTTCACTTTCCGTTTATGTTTCCGAAAACTGATCTACTTTCATTTTCTGAAAAACGACTCAACCAGTCATCTGTATGAGCCGTGTCACGGCAAAGGTTCCTCAGTCATTCGGAGTCAATGTATTTGGGAACAACGAATACTCAAACCAGCCTGTCAGTCTGCGCAGTGTTGCTAGAGACTCTGATTAGTGCCGTGTGCGAACCGTATGATCTGTCCGCAAACCTTACGAAACCAAATTTCGATCGCATGCTAGTCCGAGCCTTTGCATAAGCCATCTTACAAATTTACAACATCAAACAACATAAATCCCAATTACTTATGCAATCAGACAGACACCTTTTGCTCAACTGAAATTAATGACTAAGCCAATAAAACGTTAGTGGTCGTGAAGCGATAATTACCTGTACAGGTGGCAGTGATGACCTGTGGCTGTAAATATTTATCTCATCGATGATAATAGGTGTTATTTTCCGCCATGAAATTGGAGCATGAATTTTGATTTCGAATAATAGAAGGATATTTATAATGAATTTACTCCATCGGGACCTAATTTTTCTTTCGAAAAATCCGATTTTTCGCATCATCGAAATTCGAATTTGCTGAAGTGTTTTTGCATAGAATTAATGGGCTTACGATCGGGACCGTGTTTCGACCTGAAAAATCCGGTAGTTTTGAAAAATCGGCGTTCGAACTACTGAGATTCTACTGTATACCTCTTTTTTTCTGCCTTTTTACAAAGGAAAATAACTTTTGAGTTCCTGATTGCTTCTCTGGACCAAAAAAAAAGTTTCTAAAAGAGGCCTACTCTTAAAGGAAGCAAATTCTTTAGGAGTTAACCCCCTTTGAAAATGGAGGCAACCATGAAAATGAGATCTGCTTTCACAGAAAGTGTCTATTCCCTGAAAGTGTATCCATTCACCGTAACACTTATTTGTGAAAATACACATTTGTGAACATTTTCCATTTATCAGTTGTATACCCAAGGTTGCATGATAATCAGAGCTGGAGATTATGGGGATTATCAGACAGTTTGTTAATTCTCTGTAAAATCATATGTTGTGACCCCTCATTAGAACAGCCTTTTTGAGGCAGTTCTAATGAGGGGTCACAAGATATATTTTTGTGGCTAAAAAGAAAAAAAACTATCCCAGAATTATCATCTAATAGTCCCTTTATTTCCTGCTATGATAATCACAGCATAGGAACAGAAGTGTATAGTCTTCTTTTAAGTTTATGATAAGTAAAGAGAAACAGTTAGTTGTGTTGCATAGATAAGGTACCAGGTCCTGTCTGGTTGTCGAGAGATTTTTGGATAAAATGTGGTGTAAGATTGATAATCTTGCAATAATTCAATGGAAATATTTGCCAGTACATCATACATTCATGACTTCCATCATCATCAGTTTCAAAATGTTTTATTTTAGATGATACCCATAAGCGATCCAAAACGGCTATACAAAAAGCCCAACTAAGAAGAAGAATATACAGTTCCGTTCCTATGCTATAATAATGTTAAGATAACATATACTGCACAACTTCCTGATGTACATTGAGGTATATGCTAAATAATACTGTCATGAATATCCTGATTAGTTTATTTCACTGGAATGTATTGTTAGGAAACTTAATGGGCTTCGTGTGACCATGGATAATAACGAACTTGTGCAAAGATGAACTTCAAAATGGGTTACTCACACTGAAAAACCAACAAAAATAAAATATGTATGATATGCGTAACTGTTCAAATGAATTGAAACTCAATATTTGCTAATGCATAAACTTTGAAGCAAATTTGCTGAGGTGCAGGCTCTATTATACTTAAAATATTTAAACAACATTCAACGAAAATTTCACAATAACATGATATGGCAAAATTCTACGGTACCTACATACAGTGTTTTACAATTTTTCAATCAAATATTTTAGAAATGGCCACTTTCAGTGACATCTAATCCATTCAGGTTGACAGATCAAATGAACATATTCACCATAATTAATGCACAGTGCACTTAAATAGAAATTACATGAAAGTTGCTTAACCAAAGCCCCTAAAACAAAAATAACTGAATTTGCAAACAGCGTAGATCCAGATGACGCAGCTCATTATTAGCCACCGTATCTGGATTGACATTGTTTGCTTTATAGTCTATCAATGTTCAATATGGTACAGCTGGGATGAAGCATTTATTTGAATTCTGCAGTCGTAAATTTTGTCGTCTGCTTCTTACTTCCTCAAAACATGAAACCAAAATGGCTATTTGCACTACCTGCACATTTCATACAATGTGTAAAGGAATACAGGAGGTAGGAGAACTGTCTATTGATTTGATTTTGTTAATCAGAGATTATCCTTTCTAAACTACCACTTCTCCCAAAATATCTGAAATCAATCCGATACCTATGTAGACTGGTACAATGACGAGAAGAGTGTACATGTATTTTGCATCTTTAAATTTGAAACAGCCTGCGATAGTTTTGCATTATGAAAACCCCATGATAAGAAAAAGAGCCAATCTAGACGAGGCCAAGTAAAATTAAATGTTTGGTTTGAAAACAAGAGGGCCATGAGGCCCTGAATCGCTCACCTGAACAATTGGCAAGGTGGCTTTTACTTATCATGTCTGAAATTGTCAAAATATGAGTTTTGGGTCAAAAGTCAAAGAATGACCATGACCACTTGTACTCATAAATCTTCATGTACTCATTAAGACAACCATATATACCATTTTTAGGCCAAAATCTTCAAAACTTTCCATGAAATCTTATGTTCTAGCATTTTCCCATATTTGACCATGCCGCAAAAAAGGTCAAGGTAAACCCAAGGTCACCATTTGAACAGTCTTGCTGGTACTCTAGTACTCCATGCTATTTACCAAGTTTCAAGGCCATAGGTGTATTGGTTCTGGAGAAGAAAAATATTAAAGATTTATACCAAAAGTGGTAATGGCGGCCAAGTTGGTCATGTGACCTGGACCGTTTGAACAAATTTTCATTCAATCAACCCCTGGAGGCTTTATATGGAATGTGTTCACAATTGGCCCTTTTGCTTTTGAGGAAATGGTTGAAAATGTCAAAATGAGCGATCTGGATCAAAGGTTAAAAATGACCTTGACCTCTTGTACTCATAATTCTTCATGAACTCATTAAGACAACTGTATACACCAATTTTTTAGGCCAAAATCTTCAAAACTTTCCATGAATCGTATCTTCTACCATTTTCCGTTATTTGACCTTGCTGTAAAAGGTCAAGGTCAACACAAGGTCATAATTTGAACAATCTTGATAATACTCAAGTACCCAATGCTACATACAAAGTCTCAAGGCCATCGGTCAATTGGTTCTGGAGAAGATTTTTAAAGGTATTTACCATATATGGGGGTGGCGGCCATGTTGGTCATGTGTCCAGGACCGTTAGAAATTTTTTCATTCCCTCAACCCCTCGAGGCTCTATATGAAATTTGGTTTCAATTGGCCCAGTGGTTTTAGAGCAGATTGTTTGAAATTGTCAAAATTTGAGATTTCTGGGTCAAAGGTCAAAGAATGACCTTGACCTCTTGTACTCATAAATCTTCGTGTACTCATTAAGATGACTGTATATACCAATTTTTATACCAAAATCTTCAAAACTTAACATGAAATCTCATGTTCTAGCATTTCCGATACTTGACCTTGCCGTAAAAAAGGTCAAGGTCAACCCAGGGTCATAGTTTGAACAATCTTGATAGTACTTGAGTACCCAATGCTACATACCAAGTTTCAAGGCCATCGGTCTACTGGTTCTGGAGAAGAAGATTTTTAAAGGTTTTTTACCATATATGGGCGTGGTGGCCATGTTGGTCATGTGACCTGGACCGTATGAACATATTTTCATTCCCTCAACCCCTGGAGGATCTATATGAAATTTGGTTACAATTGGCTTAGTTGTTTTTGAGGAGATTGTTTGATATTGTCAAAATATGAGAGTTCCGGGTCAAAGGTCAAAGAATGACCTTGACCTCTTGTACTCATAAATCTTCATGTACTCATTAAGATGACTGTATGTACCAATTTATAGGCCAAAATCTTCAACAGTTTCCAAGATATCTTATGTTGCAGCATTTTGCCATATAAAAGCATAAGGAAGCAAATTTGACCTTACCGTAAAAAAGGTCAAGGTCATCCCAAGGTCATAATTTGAACAATCTTGGTAATACTCGCATGCCCAATGCTACATACCAAGTTTCAAGGCCATCGGCCTATCACTTCTGGAGAAGAAGATTTTTCTAGGTTTTTACCATATATGGGCGTGGCGGCCATGTTGGTCATGTGACCAGGACCGTTTGAACAACTTTTCGTTCCTAAGTTCCCTAGAGGCTGCATATGAAATTTGGTTATAATTGGCCTAGCGGTTTCAGAGGAGAAGTCGTTTGAAATTGTGGACGGACGACGGACGGACGGACGACGGACGACGACGGAGCCTTACCATCCTATAAGCTCCCCCGGAGCCGCTGGCTCAGGTGAGCTAAAAAAGCAAATTTTACCTTACCGTAAAAAAAGGTCAAGGTCAACCCAAGGTCATAATTTGAACAATCTTGGTAGTACTCGGGTACCTGATGCTACATACCAAGTTTCAAGGCCATTGGCCTATTGGTTCTGGAGAAGAAGATTTTTAAAGGCTTTTACCATATATGGGCATGGCGGCCATGTTGGTCATGTGACCCGGTCCGTTTGAACAAATTTTCGTTCCCTTGCCCCCAAGAGGCTCTGTATGAAATTTGGTTACAATTGGCCTAATGGCTTTTGAGGAGATGTGTGAAATTGTCAAAATATGAGAGACCAGGGTCAAAGGTCAAACAATGACCTTGACCTTTTGTACGCATTAATTTTCATGTACTCATTCAGATGACTGTATGTACCAATTTATAGGCCAAAATCTTCAACAGTTTCCAAGATATCTTATGTTGCAGCATTTTGCCATATAAAAGCTACACAATGCAAATTTGACCTTACCGTAAAAAAGGTCAAGGTCAACCCAAGGTCATAATTTGAACAATCTTGGTAGTACTCGCGTACCCAATGCTACATACCAAGTTTCAAGGCCATCGGCCTATTGGTTCTGGAGAAGAAGATTTTTCTAGGTTTTTACCATATATGGGCGTGGTGGCCATGTTGGTCATGTGACCAGGACCGTTTGAACAACTTTTCGTTCCTAAGTCCCCTAGAGGCTACATATGAAATTTGGTTACAATTGGCTCAGTGGTTTCAGAGAAGAAGTCGTTTGAAATTGTTGACGGACGGACGGACGGACGGACGGACGACGGACGGACGCCGGACGCCGGAGCCTTACCATCGTATAAGCTCCCCCGGAGCCGCTGGCTCAGGTGAGCTAAAAACAACACGTTTTTTTTTTAACATTTTAAGGCCTGTAGCCTTCGAAATGGGGTCAAAGTCACCAAAACCTGATAAGTTCTGTGCCCTCTCCGACTGATGATTCCCTGCTAGTTAGGTATGAATCCAAAATATGATTTAGGCAAGCCATTTTTTAACATTCTACGTCCTCCAAAACTTTGAACATAACCAAAAACAGGAAATTTTCAAGTTCTTTAGGGTCAGGGCTGAAGGAAAAGAAATGGTAATGTTAACAGAGCCATACATATGAGCTGCGACACGAGAAAACCAACAATGTGGTTGTGCGCCCAGCGCAGACTCAGATCAGTCTGGGCATCCGCCAGTGATCAGAGTCTTCGCTGTCCGCATGTAGGTAGCTTAGACCCTTAGCTACCCTTTGAGCACTAAACGAAGGGTCTGATCAGAATGGGCGGATGCCCAGACTGATCTGAGTCTGCACTTTGCGCACAACCACTTTGTTGGTTTTCTCGTGTCCCGGCTCATATTGTGTTAATTTGATCTGACATGGCTCTTGTTTAACTGCACTGTTTGCAAAAGTTTCTAAGCTTGATCTGTCTGCTTGAAAGGACTGATACCACTATGGCAGTAAGATTTTATCGCTGTAAGAATTCTCTCATTATTCTGTGACACTCATCAGGTTTATCCATCTGTACAAAATGGTTGGTATTCTCGATGTATTTCACAGTCAGGTTGGTCACATAATCTGCTGCCAGTGGGGCCATTTGCTCTTCAAGGTAATGATCTGGTTTACCCCATATTATCAGTGTTGGCACTGGTATTTTACCATATTTTACCTTAGCAGGGCGACTGAAGGCTGCTCTGTACCAGTTAATTGGACCTGTAACTGATCCTAAAATACACAAAAACATCCTGATCAGCACATTTTCATACAACAATATTTTCACCCATCAACATTTCCTTAGATGAAGCTATACTGGGCTGAAGATGTTCATACATCCATGAACATTACTTGTTCACGAGACATTACGCGTAAGTGTCGCCACAGGTAATTCATGTAGCTGACTGGCTGATGTAACATTCGATATACATCTTGTTATAGTAATGGCTTTTGAACATCATAACCAAACACGCTGTTTTACTATTCTTCGCCCTTTCCTTGGCATTAGGTTTGTCAAAACTTCATGAATAGGTAACAAAATTGATGTGAAAACATAGCATAAAAGTATAAATATAAAAGGTAAATTTCATTTTTCGGAAGTTTTTGTAAGTATGAACTCAATGGATTTGGTGCAAAGTTTACTTGATGCCCTTTGGGCGTCACTAACTTTGCACGTTACCCATTGCATTCATACTTCCATGTACACTTGAAAAATAACATTTACATGTACTTCTTAAATAATTCAGGTATAAGGCATGGTTTTACCTGGCTTAATCTATCTTGTGTATTTACGGATGTAGATCTTTGGGGCTGTTTAAATCTAAATTCATCTCAGAAGATGGATCTACATAACTGGTGGTGTTTTGGAGGGAATGCTCCCCCCCACCCCCTCCCTTCCAATCTTATAGCAAATAAATGGTTAAATGATAAGAATTTGACAGTTTCATACATCTTGCCTTGCCGTAGTGTCACAAAAACAGATCAGTTCAATGAGTAAATTTCATGAAACTTTACACTGTTGCTGCAGAAAAATTATGGGGAAAGGATGCAAGTCCAAGGGAATCAACTTATTTGGAAATATTTTCTCCCTTTTCATGAATTAGCATACAGAAAGCATTTTTTCTTACTAAGACACCTCCAATTTTAACAAGGGCTTCGCAAGCGCGCATAATACGCCCGTTTTCATGTCATAAAGGAGTTACAAAATGAACAAGATTGTTTACGAAAGGATAGACAGGCATACAAACATGGACAACCACTCTATAATTAATGACGGCAACATTTAAATATTTAACACATCAAATACTATTAGTATACCAAAAATCAGCTTCCAAGGTGAAGTGGCTCTGAAAAGCCAAACAAGGGAGATAACTCATAAACTAAATATACTAGATATACCATTCTTGTACATTCCCGTGACAATATACACAATATATACAGTTGTGTTAAAATATTTTAAACGGTTAAGGAGTTACAGAGTAAACACAAAATTTATGGAAGGGCAGATAATTCAGTAAGCCAGAGTTGTGGTTCTTGCTCAGGATACATTGCCCTATTATTATACACATTCCTACAAAGTTTCATTCTACTATGTCAAAAGGTTAAGGGGATATGGTGTGAATGAGAAATGCCTAAAAATACTAATCAAAGGAAAGTTACTCCAAAATTAAGAAAGGGGAGCAACCATTCTTATATGTGACATATCGTCTTGTGATCATGCACATTGCTATAAAGTTTCATCATGATATTCCAAACGGTTACCAGGTTAAGGTATGCACAAGATAAGTATACACAAAAATAGCCTAAAAGAACTAATGAAAGGGATGTAACTCTAAAACAAAGAAAGGGAGAGCAACCATTGTTGTACGCCACACATCGTTGGGACTATAAACATTGCTATGAAGTTTCATGATGATATCCCTAACGGTCATCTAGTTATGGCACAAGACTTGCAAGGAAAAAAATAGTCAAAGGGGCGTAACTTGGAAACTAAGGAAGGGGGAGCAACCATTCTTGTACGTGACATGTTCCCCCTACCTAATACATATGCCTATAAAATTTCATGAAGATATCCCAAAAGGTTACTGAGTTATGGCGCGCACAAGAATGTTTACGGACGGATGGACGGACAACGCCAGAACATAATACGTCCCTTTCTTCAAAACGGGCGTATAAAAAGGATTCATATTCTAGGTATCAACTTCCTGTTTTCCCTTTTACAAAATAATATCATACCATATTTCTGGGGTTATAAAATGGTTTTTCCTTCCAAAACAATCCCAAAAATCTAGATCAGTCTAAGACTGAGACTGATCTAGATTTTTGGGATTGTTTTGTAAGAGAAAACCCATCTTATTGCAGAATCCCTTGACCGATTCAGATATTTGGGGTCATTGGAAGGAGGGTTAAAAAAAAGGTACTGTTGCAGGTGTAGCCATTCACTTTAATACAAAAAAATATGACCCTTTTTTCCTTTCTGGCTAGAACTTTTGCATATGTTGCTAAACAGAGGTGTTCTTTCCAAAGCTTTCTATGACCTTATTCAGCATGAATATGTATGTAGCTATACTTTTACATTTTCTTGCAACATTCTTTGCCAGTGAAGATTGCATCAATGTATGCTGAACAAATGAACTGCAACAGGCAAAAAGGTGCAAAATGCAAAAAATATGTGAACAGCAAAGGTTCAGACCAGCATGAACATTTATGCAGTGTGATCACAGCCTTTGTTGTTTGCAAACACTGTATGGATCCTGCAGGTAAAATATGAAGACTGTATCTAAATTGCAGAGATTCAAAAACTGGTTTGAGTCTTCTCAGTTCTCAGATATATTATACAACCATTTTGCATGATGCCACTCCAGTGAAATTGTGAATTCTCTTAAGTCCTATGTACCTTTATGGGAGAAGTTGTATTTGTAAGCTTCTACATCCTCTGGTGTAGTCTTGGTGTTTTTGATGGATTTCATCACCATCTCCATACTCTCAAAGTCAAACGCCATCAACAGCAGTTCTGGTATGAGAGGGGCTTGGAAAAACATCATATACCTTGGGAACAGAAATTGTGTGGTTATCAGAGACCCAGGTAAGATGAGTATATGTATTTGAGGATAATTCAAAGATAATTTTGTCATTCTCCATAGAAACATATGTTGTGACCCCTCGTTAGAACTGTCTCAGCAAGACAGTTCTAATGAGAGGTCACAATGTATGTTTTTATGGAGATACATATAAAGAATTATCTCAGATTTACCAAAAATTATTCAATCATGACTGTTAGTTTTGAAAATATATTGATACTGAAGAAAAGAATCGTACAACCCTAAATACTGGGAACACTTTAAGGTGAATGGACACACATTCTGGAGAAGAAAATCTGCCAGTTTCTTGTTGGCCTTCCTACCAAATCAGAGCTCTAGATAAGAGGGGGTATCTGATGATAATTAAGGATAATTTTTCTTATTTCTCTTTAAAAACATATGTAGTGATCCCTCATCTGAACCGTCTCATCGAATCGGTTCAGATGAGGGATCACAACATATGTTTTTTATGCAGAATTAGCAAAAATTATCCCTAATTATCACCAGATACTCCCTCTTATCTAGAGCTCTGAAAATGCAGTTAACTCTTAAGAAAAGGGTTTGTTCTGGTAGGAGTTTTGTTTTCTTTAAGAGTAGATCCTGTTTGGAAGGGTTTTGCCTTTAAGTGAAAGCAAACAGGAAGTTACAAAATTTGCCTCCCTTTGAAACCAATGGCCCTAGAACATGGTGGTGTACACATACACCTTTACTCATTACAGTAATTTTTCTTAGTCTTAACAAGTAGACTGTCTAACCCTTTGTGAAAATTTGCAACTGAAATGGCAAACAAGATGGATGACTTTTGGTTTATATAGCCCTTTCAACAGTATTTCAGTCATACTGAGCCAATGGAAGGGTGATGGTTAAACACTGCCAGCAATGAAACCTTGTTTTAATGTTGGAAAGAATTCTGCCTCTAAGAGGGTTGGATTCAAGGCCACCAGCTTAGCAAGCCAATGCTTAACCCATTGAGCTACCGCGGCTCCTGGATGGCAAACAGTGAAGACTGATCAGACTGCTGCTTTAGGAGCAGCAGTCTCATCTGGGTTAATACTATTTGCTTAAGCATCTGTCCCAATATATAAGCGTACCATCTTTATGTACAGGTAACTTGGGAACTTAAAGATGCAGGATTTCCCGTCCAAATTACCTCAAATATTTAAATCAGTCTTGTGTAATTCAGATTTAACCATTCCATTTGGGATACTCCTTTAGGGGTATCTGGGCAAACAGTTTGGATCCAGATCAGGCCCCACAAATGTGGGGCCTGATCTGAGATCCAAACTGTTTGCTGCCTAGACATCATTTCTACAAGAGTTAGTTTGCCTATTATTGTCAAGATATTCTTGATTTTTTTATGTAAACGACAATTTCAGCAGACGACAAAAAATACCCAGAATGCAGTGGTTTTCCTATGGGTTTTCTAGATCTGTCTTCTATGACATATCTGGATTTTTGGGATTGTTTTGCAAGGTGAAAATCCTATCTTATAACCAAATAAATATGGTGTGTTGTGTACAGTATCCATGGTTACCATGACTTCTTGAGCTGGGATCTGTGTGTCCGTATGTACTTTGCAAACACCCCTGGATGTGGACAGTTGAAGACTATGAGTTTCTCCACCATGTCAGGATAAGATGTGGCAACCTGCCATGCCACAGCACCACCCCAGTCATGACCCAACAACACACATCTTTCATAGCCTACAAAAAAAGCAGAACAGCTGAGATAGTAACAATCTTCATAATAAATGTGTAACAGTGATACAGTGGAACAGAGATTTAACCAAAGGCACTAGCAGTTTTGACTTGCAAATTAATCATTTGAACTCTGGGCCTTATTGCCAACTTAAGCTGGCAATATATGGCCGCTTTTTTGTTGCCTAGATTTGCAGTAATGTATATACTAAGGATTGTTCTTACTCATCATGTTACTGATATTGACAAAATTCCATGGAAATAAATGCCACACTTTTTGTTGCCCAGATTTGCAGTAATGTATATACTAAGGGTCGTTCTCACTCATCATATTACTGATATAGAGAAAATCCCATGGCATTAAATGAATCCCCATTTACAACACAATCCATTGTTATTTTCATTTCTGCAAACAAGCCACGCTCCGCAATGCCTCTCATTCCCCTGAACCATATAACTTGCCAATTAATTATCAATTAACACATCTTTAAGGTTGCATAAATAACCATGCTACCTCATTTATTTTGCTATAAGATTAGTGGGGGTGGAGGGCCCCTCTCCAAAATTACCCCAAATATATCAATCAGTCTTGTGTAATCAGTGCCCTAGATAAGAGGGAGTATTTGGTGATAATTAGAGATAATTTTTGTTAATTCTGGATAAAAACATATGTTGTGACCCCTCATCTGAACCGTCTCGACGAGACGGTTCAGATGAGGGGTCACAACATATGGTTTCATTGAGAAATAAAGAAAATTATCCCTCAATTATCATCAAATACCCCTCTTATCTAGAGCTCTGGTAATCAGCTAATAGATGGTTTTTTCTCTTCCAATAATATTCTAAAGGTCTCAACCCATCTTGTAAAATCGATCTACATTTTTAGGATTGTTTTGGAAAAGAGCATTCCTCCTACTTCTTCCCCCTCCCCCCATCCCCCCCCCCCCCAACACTGAGAATATTGGGTACACATAACCTAGTACATGTACTATAACTACTGAAAGTATTTGTACACTGATTTTAGTGTATACCAAAAGTTCCATGGAAAACTGTGTCTGGCCTGTGAATGAAATCTATTTTGCTCAAAAAAGCAAGTGTATACCTAGGGCTGGGATAAGCTGCTTTATGTCCCCTGCCAGCTTCTCAATAGCATAGTTAGCCTTTCCGGATGGCTTGTCTGACTCTCCATACCCTCTTTGGTCCACAGCCACAACTCTGCAGATAAATAAAAAGATCAACAAAGTCACAATTAAGAAACCCTAAGGTTATGAACAGCACAGACTCATATTAGCCTGCACAGATGTGTCCATATAGACGGAGAAATATGGAAATTATTCCCCAAATTATCCCTGTTACCCCTTCTTATCTGGAGCACTTTTAACTTATACATACTTAATTTAGGAAAACTTTGTGGAACAGGACCCTGATTCTGTATACAAATGAATGTATCATACAATAAAGTTGTAAAAAGTTTCTATCTTCAAATGATGATACCCATATGAAAGTAACTGAGGACAGTTTTGAAATTGTGACACTTTCAATTTTTAGAAACAGTTTCAAGCCACTAGCTTTTAGCATACTCAGCTTCAGATGAGGGGAGTACTTATATGTAATATATGTACAAGGATGTTTTTCTTATATTTTTCAATGAAAGCATGTGTTGTGATCCCTGATCTGAATTTCCTAGATGAGGCATTTAAGACAAGGGTTCAAAACATGTTTTTATGCAGATTTAGCAGATATCATTCTTAAGGTGTATGGGTACACCTCCATTTTTTTTTTGGTATTTGTACGGGAAACAAATTTTGGGAGTTCCTGTCTGCTTCTCTGATAATGTAGCTCTTCCAAAATGGGGTCTACTTTGAAAAGAAAGAATTTGCTCCTAAAGGAGCAAATTCTTTCCTTTAAAAGTTAACCCCCATTTAGAAAGGATGCAAAAAATGAAAATGGTAGAGTTGCTTCCATGAGTGTATCCATTTACCTGAACTATCACTAACTACAGCATCTTATCTCAAGCTTTAAGTTTAAATCAGCCATACCTATACTCTTTGCTAAACTCTCTGATTTGGTATCGCCATGAGTACCAGAACTCTGGGAAACCATGGAGACATAACATCAATGGCTTATTCACATCACCACATGACACATAGTGTAGCTTCACATCCTGAAAATAGAGACAAGATATAAGCAAAAGTGTCTTATACCAACAACTCCATGTAAATATTTAGGAGAATGGATACTCTTGCATGAGAAGCAAGGCTGCTACTTTTATTTTGAGATCCTTCCAAAATGAGATCTCTTAAAGGAAAGAATTTGCTCCTAGGTGGTCTACTAGGGAAGCCAACCCTTTCCTTTAAGACTAGACCCCATTTTCAAAGGACTAAGTTATCCACGGAAACAGACTGGATGTCCCAAAAATGTTTCTCTTTGTAAAAATGGAGGCAGACATGGAGATGTATCCAGACACCTTAATTCTTTAATTCTTAACACCTTAATAAAATCAAGTAAGTCAGATTCAGATCAGTTAGACTGTTCCACTGCCAGAGCCCTAGATAAGAGGGAGTATTTGGTGATAAGTAGGGATAATTTTTGTTAATTCTGGATAAAAACATATGTTGTGACCCCTCATCTGAACCGTCTCAAGACGGTTCAGATGAGGGGTCACAACATATGGTTTCACTGAGAAATAAGGAAAATTATCCTTCAGTTATCATCAAATACCCCTCTTATCTAGAGCTCTGCACTGCTATATCAGTTTATATTGTAAGGATGTGAAAGAGTCTACAGATCAGTCTGCACATCATTATAGTCTTGGCCACCAATGCTTCTGATAAAGCATTTTTTGAAATTTTGCAAGCGTAAATTTTGTTGTCTTTAAGGATTTATCTCTTGCAACCATCATCAACATGTTGTGACCCCTCATTAGAGCCCAAAGACAAAAATCTATCACAGAGTTTTCATGTAAGTGCATGTAGTTTGTGACAAACTGTCCCAAACATTTAAAACAGCCTAAATTTAATTTTTCAAAACATGATAAAATGTAGTGTATACAGTGGACTCGACAGTATCGGATCATCGACAGTATCGAATCACTCGTAAGTTATCAGCCATTTTTCTCACATATGAAGCAAATATTTTTTACCATTATATTATGGTCATCAAGTAAGACCAATGGCAAAGTGCAGGGTGAAAAATTCGATGGAAATCTGCGGCTGTGAAACAAATCAGGGTTGTTGAAAGGCTTGGCCCCTCTTCAGCGGCGCTTGCATTTTGCCTGTTACTCGTTAACCCCAAAATAGATTTCGGTTATTTAAACTATTTTATCATTAGGCGAATGAAACCAATTTTGCTTTGTAATGTGTCCTAGCATCCCTGAAACTGCATGCAGTCATTATTTTTGTGACATCCCAGTATTTGATGAAACTGCAGACTTGAAAAGTGGGGCACCGATGTGCGACAGTAACGGATCATTATATAATTTGAACTGAAATGCAGGCCTCAGCTGGAAAACTGCATGTTGGATTATGGTCCGATGCTGAAAAAAATTCATAAATCAACTAACTGAGTGGCTGCTGTGTCTTCTTTCAAAGGAGATCAGTATACGACTAAGACAACATCCTTTTTATAAAACAGCCCCATCCCACGCCCCACATGCTAGCATATGATAATGAAGGTTATGCGTAGAACAACTAAGCTTCTGCTAAGCATTCTGAAGAAACAATCGAGATCAGCTCGCATATGTGTTGTGAACCCAATAATGATTGGCGTTCATCGGATGGACATCTGTACACTGTGTAGACTCAGATTAATGCCGGAGAACTCGTTGAATGACCATGTAGTGTTTATACACTGACTGCATTGAAATATCGTTAGGGCGGAAAAATCACCGTAAATTTGTTGATCCTGATCAGACACTATGGTCTTATCAGGGTCTACACTTTGCAAAGGCAGATTATGATCTTTACTGTTTGAGTAGTTCCGTGCTATGGCGCGCAGGGGATTACTGAGTCAAGTATTTTTTGGAATGCTTGTATTTTTGTATACATTTAACTTTTATTTAACAGACATAACCTTTGCTGGTGAAGGACCACATGAAAAATATCGTTGAAAGGCCGTAATAGTTTTCTCTAAGAGTTTAATAGTCCAACTGTTTATGTAGCAAAATTATTGAAGCTATGAAAGCTGGCAGAATGCCTCCGAGAAACTCTCCTATAAAATAATATCTTATGATCCGATACTGTCGCACCTGATTCGTTACTGTCGTAAGACCCCCCTGTAAGTCTGGATAGGTTATCTGCCCTTAAAGGAATAAATTTCGTAAATATTTTGACATGGATAGATAGAAGGGATATTTTGCAATTGTTATGTGTCATAACATACATACCATTTTTATGAAGGGAAACAACTGTAATGACTTCCTGTTTGGTTCCCTGGATGTTGTATCTCTTTCAAAAGGGGTCTACTCTTAAAAGAATTTGCTTCCAGAGAACCCCAATGAAATGAGAAGTAAATATGAAAATGGCAGAGTTATTTTCCCTGAAAGTGTATCAATACACCTTAGGACTTTCCCTATAGCCACCTGACTATAATCAATGAATATTTGGACATAGCAACCATTTTGTTTACCGGTACTCTTCCAACTTAGAATGGTCCATTCCTCCTGTCAAGGGAGGGTTATTAAAACTGTTGCCTAGATGTGCAGACCTTGATCAAACCTCCCGTCAAGAGCTGTCTGATTTGGGTAAACATTTTTCACATTTCTGTCCAAATATTTTGGGTAACAATGTATCAGACTGCATTCTAAGGTGAACAGATACACTTTCAGGTGAAGCAACTTTTGCTATTTATATTTTCAGCTCCGTTCTCAATGGAGGTCAACTCTTAACGATAGATTTGCTCCCATAGGAAAGAGAAGACCCCATTATGGAAGGGTTTCACCATACAGGAAAGCAACTAGGAAGTCACAGCAGTTATTTCCCTTTGTCAAAAATGGTTGAAAAACATGAAGGCATACCCAAAGACCTTAAAAATTGAAAAATAAATATTCTACAACCAATTAGTACAATGGACACATTCTGTGATGACAGTAGAGTGGGTGACAATAGTACAGTGGGTGACAATTTCACTTTAGCTGTTTTTTCCACTTTAGTGAATATGGACCAAGTTCATTAAAAGGTTACAATTACCATAATGACCCTAAATTCTGGGACATGCTATGACAGTTGTATCTGAACAAACAGTGTAGAAGACCAAGAGCTGACTGCTCCAAAAGGAGAAGGCTTTATGACTAGAAACTTTTTTTATGGACATCTCCAATAATTTTATCAGATCTTGTATCTCACAGACCCATGTTATGAAGTTTTAATATAGTATGATGTGCTATATTATATGACATTTTCCAAAACCTTGATAATTTATATCTAACCAAGGTCACACTTACTACCAGGTTATAAAATGTTATCATGGGAAACAAGGTGATAACAATATGCTGACTTTGTATCATTCAAACAAACAGAAAAATAGTGAAGTCTTCAGGACTTGAACCCAAATTAACTGATACTCAACTGTACCATATTTATCTGGCTATAAGACAGCCCCCCACCCCCCTCCCTCCAAAATTATCCAAAACATGTAAATCAGTAGGGAAACTCTGCTTTATGATGGGAGTTTCTGGCTACCATAACAATACCATAAAACTATGGTGGATCTAGATTTTTGGGGTTGTTTTGAAAGAGACAAAATATCTTATAACCAAATAAATGAGCCGCAACATGAGAAAACCAACAATGTGGTCGTGCGCCCAGCACAGACTCAGATCAGCCTGGGTGTCCATCCAGTCTGATCAGACCCTTCGCTAAGCGATTAAAGTGTAGCCAAGGGACTAAGCTACCTGCATGCGGACAGCGAAGACTCTGATCAGACTGGGCGGATGTCCAGGCTGATCTGAGTCTGCGCTGAACACACGACCACAATGTTGGTTTTCTCCTATCGTGGCTCAAATGTAGTAATTTGTGCAATCTCCTGTCTTGTACTATACATTTAAGTAAACTCCTCCATCAGAAAGGGAATCTGATTCCCTAGTACAGGACCCATCCTTCCCCCACAATGGAACACCATTTTACTATATATGCCCTATTTTGGATATCCATAATATCAGTTTTGGATATCCTGAATTAATTTCAGGTATTCATATTATTTTGTTTTCATATGCCAAAAAATGATTATTAATATCCAGAATTATTTTCAGATATCCATATTTGGTTGTAAGATATCCATTATTCTGTTTATGGATATCAAATATTCAGCATGAGTTTTGGATATCCAATTTTGTATTATAGAATTCAATTTTTCAACAAACACAATTCGATTTATGGCTAGCCTGAAGGTTCATCTGGATTTGTGATAGATCTATAACTTGATTTAAGGCCATCCATAATTTAGTTTTCAGATATCTAATATCATAAAGTCATGATACACATTAGATATCCATAAACTGCATTCTGAAAATCCAAAATCCGTCAAATAGTGCTAAGTGGTCTTATGGATGACAAAATTTCAAATTATGGCCAAATTACGGATGTCAAATAGACAAATATTCTTGTTTATTGGGTGGCATAATCCTAATATGCTACAGTCCGGTGGCACTGCTATTTCATCAAGGAAATATCCCATTTCACATCTACAGGTAGTGACATAACCGTGTCATAAAACCAATAAATACTGGGGGTGTATCCAAAAATTAGGTGTCCCATAATGTTGCTGTTTCACTACCTGTATGTATTCCCTAATTTATGAATATTCATGATTCATATTTCGGATATCTACAAACTGATTCATGGATACACTATTTCTCTACAAAAATTGCAAATATACATGATAAACACATCTCTTATCCTCTAACTAAATGCTGACTTTTCTTATCAGCAGATAGTTTGCATCTGGGCAGTTATGTAAGATAAATTAGCACCTCTGTCCACTAGCAGTTAAGTAATGACTTAATAACATGTGCCAAACTAACTTAGGTCATTTTTTCACTTAATAATCAGTTAGTAAAAATCATAATTCTCAACGTAAACCAGAGATTCAAAGACTAAATCCTGTCAATTATTCCTGCTTGTGTTTAGCATGACATGGTATAAATCTATATCTCTTTATATTGCCATCTGCCCTCAGACATTCTAGGCAGGTCTGCACAGTGTCTGTTAGTATCTGACAGAAATAGGATAGGCAATAAGTGTGATAGTAAAGGATAAAAATAGGTCATAGGTTAAAATAGTCAAGGGTATACAGATATAAGGGCACCCCATAATGGCCCATATACAATATGATTGTTATCCATTAACTGAATTAAGGATTTAAAAAAAGAATATATATGAATATGAATATCAATAGATAGGGAAACAGTATCCCTCATCCAAGGGCCTGTTAATTTGATCCCAACCTGTAAATATTATGAGGTAATCTCTATTTCCAAGTTTACCGTTAATCTCCAATAATATTTCAAAGGCTGAGACCCGACTACCCATACGTCAGATATTTAGATCCTCACATAACAGCAATATTTACTTGTAAATGAATATATCCATGAGAACCCAGGCTTGGGTCTTTCAGACAGGCGGGTGCCTCTCTCGTTGTAAAGAAAGTGCCAGAAATAAATTTTATAGGATGTCGAATAGCGCGAATCATAAGAATAAATGCAAAAAAGCAAGCACAAAGTAATCCAAATATTTTGGAAACAACAGCCTGAATATAAAATGCTAAATTGCCCATTTCTCTCAACTTTCAGTTTACTAATTGTCTTGGCTCCCCGTTTACTGATGTGACAGAGTCGAACTAAGAACCAGAAGTTGGTTACCCATTACAAGTGGGTAAAAGCTAGTGCCAATGAATTGAGTTCGGGTGGCGGTAATTTTTGAACGTTTTGGCATTTCTTCTCTTGTGCACTGCGAATGCACGGGCTGTTATTTGTCATCGGTGTTCCTAGGGAAGCAAAATATTTCCTGTAAGAGTCGATCCCATTAAAGAAAGGAGGCAAAAGGGATTTCCGTGAAGAATATCCGTGCTACTAGATTCGTGTTTATGTGCTAAGTGATTCTGTGAGGCCAGTGTATGGCCAGCACAGGATTCTTATTTTTTATTCTTAATACGAAGTGGCGAGAGTATATAGGTTTTGTCCCGTACGTAAGTACGTACGTACGTACGTATGTTCACCTTTTGTCATAGCTCTAGCCCCTACATTTCTCAACGGATTTTAAATAACTTCACACAAATGTAGGGCATGACAATATCTCGAACAAGTTCGACTTTCAGGGTGCTGCGCCTAAGGTCAAGGTCACTGTGGCTATTTTTAGAAAAACTTTGTCAGCGCTCTAGCACCTACATTTCTCAATGGATTTTAAAGGTAGGTTCCTGGACTAGCGATAACAATTATGTCCACAAAATAATTTCGTCTGTTTTTGAGCAGTATTGAATTCTCTTATTTTTCTGAATTTGTTGCTGCAGAGAAACTCGTCAGATGTTGAAGAAAATAGTCGTTTTCCCTTTTGGTTTATATTCTTTCGTTGGAATTCCAGTTCTAAAAATAACTATGTTTATTATGTCTATAGGAGCGTGATTTCTGATGCCATTTTCAAAAGGTCAGTTTTCCCTTGCCGTGAGCTCTCCTAGAGGTCCTGGCATGGCGGATGGGTTAAAACTATCCGAAAAAGCAATGCAGCGTGACGTCAGGTGCGTTATCTATTTTTGGCGCGAACTAAAAATAGCGCTAACTGGTGTGCGAAGCAGAGTTAGAAAATCCCTTGCAAAACAACTTTTCTAATATTTTTTTGATTTACACTTTTTAGTGAAACTAATTCATTCCCTTTTATAAGTGCTTTCCAACAACTTGGATGAAAGATCATTAAAATTATTATGCATTCCAAAGTACAGGAACCTACCTTTAAAGCAACTTCACACATATGTAGGGCATGACAATTTCTCGAGCAACTTCGACTTTCAGGGTGCTGCACCCAAGGTCAAGGTCACTTTGGCTATTTTTAGAAAAAACATTGGCAGCGCTCTAGCGACTACATTTCTCAATGGATTTTAAAATTACTTCACACAAATGTAGGGCATGACAATATCTCGAGCAGGTTTGACTTTCAGGATGCTGCACCCAAGGTCAAGATCACTGTGGCTATTTTTAGAAACACTTTGTCATCGCTCTAGCGCCTACATTTGTCCATGGATTTTAAAATAACTTCACACAAATGTAGGGCATGACAATATCTCGAACAAGTTCGACTTTCAGGGTGCTGCACCTAAGGTCAAGGTCACTGTGGCTATTTTTAGAAAAACTTTGTCAGCGCTCTAGCACCTACATTTCTCAATGGATTTTAAAGCAACTTAACACATATGTAGGGCATGACAATTTCTCGAGCAACTTCGACTTTCAGGGTGCTGCACCCAAGGTCAAGGTCAGTGTGGCTATTTTTAGAAAAAACATTGGCAGCGTTCTAGCGACTACATTTCTCAATGGATTTTAAAATTACTTCACACAAATGTAGGGCATGACAATATCTCGAGCAGGTTTGACTTTCAGGATGCTGCACCCAAGGTCAAGATCACTGTGGCTATTTTTAGAAACACTTTGTCATCGCTCTAGCGCCTACATTTGTCCATGGATTTTAAAATAACTTCACACAAATGTAGGGCATGACAATATCTCGAGCAAGTTCGACTTTTAGGGTGCTGCACCTAAGGTCAAGGTCACTTTGGCTATTTTTAGAAAAACTTTGTCAGCGCTGTAATGCCTACATTTCTCAACGGATTTTGAAATAACTTCTTACAAATGTAGGGCATGACAATATCTTGAGCAAGTTTGACTTTCAGGATGCTGCCCCCAAGGTCAAGGTCACGGTAGCTATTTTTAGAAAAACTTTGTCATCGCTCTAGCGCATCCATTTCTCTATGGATTTTAAAATAACTTCATTGTTTTTTTCATTCACATAACTATTATATGTCATGGAATTCCCCAGTTCAGTGTTTGCCCATACCAATTAGTCTTGTGCGAGGGGATTTGTATCGCCTGCGATGCCTTGTTCGGAATATTGTGCGTGCATTGGTGGACTGTGTGGCTACCCTGGACTAAGATCTGTGAATGCGCTTTGTAGAAACCTTGTTACGTGGTATTGCCCAAATAAACATTCAGCTTGTCAGCAAGCTGTAGAGCCTGCATAGGATGCAGCCCTCACCATCAACACCAACGTACCCAGTCACTAATAGCAGAGCCTTTATTTTGTGTCTGAAGATTCCTGGGTCGGAATTTATGGTGTGTGCGAATGGTACGTGCTCTGATTGAACTGCGCTGACGTGCAGGTTCATAGGCGTAGGAAGGTTTGAAATATTGGGGGTGGGGAGGGGGGCAATACTATATGGGACATTTTTTTGAAGAAGAAATTGGAAAATTGTTCAAATATTGGGGGACCAAAACAGTCTTTGCCCCCCCCCCCCCCCCCCCCCCCCCCCCCGCTTGCAAAGTTATTGGGGTGGGGGTGCCTCCCCGGCCCCCTCTTCCTACGCCACTGAGGTTGGTTCGAGTATTTGCAATTGCATTTAGAACCAACATATGGGTTATAGGCTACCTTATAATTTCAGCCAGAAAACTGGCATATGGTTACAGCAAGAATTAATAAATAAGTTTAGTAAATGAAAACTCACCTTATTGTGTATAATAAAAAGAAAAAAACAAACGTGTGTTTAAATATTTACTGATTCATTTTACCAACTATATATATCCTTCATTAAAATTTCGATTGGTAAAATTTTGTGGTTGTAGGAGCACCCATAGATCTAGTATATCAGAGAAAATGCACGATTTTCAATAATTCACAAAAAAAAAAAAAAAAAAAAAAACAAGAAGAAGAAGAAAAGAAAAGAAAAACTTCTTCGAATTAAAATGTATATAAAAATTAAATTGAGATGAGTGGCGTGGAAGACAAAAGGTTATAGTGGTCAAATTACCCATATCATAAGTTTGAACGGTCCATCGAATTAACCCAAACCACCCCAAACCACCCCAAAACACCCCAAACAGCCCATAAAAACACCCCAAACCACCAAACCCAGATCACTCCAAACCAAATTTGGTAGTTTGCAGGAACTCACACAGCGTTAGAAATGTTTGTTCATGCTAAAAATATTGATAATTAAGGATAATTGATTAACATGTGCAGCTTTAGGGAAGAATTGTCATTACCAATATGTAGGCAATATTTGTGTATCTGTGCTTCCATGAATCTGAATGGTATATAACATGCATATACTTACACGTGCATGTAAACATATATGCAGAAATGCAAGCATATTTAGTGTCTACATATGTACATACGTAAGAAACGGCATACATACATATAACATATTATAAGCATATACCACGTGAAAATCATTGTGTCTGCATAAAAAGATAATAGTTATTTTTTCAGTTAACAATAATTTTGAAATCATTAAAAGCATAAACAAAACGTTTAGAAGCTTTTTTAACCTGAAATAGAATTAAGAAAAGTGGTTTGGGGTGGTTTTCAGGCGGTTTGGGGTGGTTTGGGGTGTTTTGGGGTGGTTTGGGGGTAATTCGATGGACCCTAAGTTTGAACCCGTAAACCATAGAAAAATGACGAATCCGGAACATTCATTTAGATATACACGCATGGACCCCAAAACAGAAGTGTGATCAGGTGCTCGCGAGTAGAAAGCTTCACTTGCGTATTATAATACACCCGCCAAACTGACGACAAACATCAGCACTGACAAACGCCAGACATTCAAAGGAGATCAAGGTAAAATGACAGCAGTTGTGGACTTTGCCACGATTCAAATACCTTGGAATAATTTTCTCAGATGACGGTTCTAAACCTGAGGTTCTTTTAAGGATTACACAAACCGATGCAGCATTATCAAAGGTGAAAGCAAAAAGTATGCAAAGACCAGGAACTGAAACAATCAAAATCCAAATCCAGCCCTCAAACCATAGTTGGAAACAACTAAGATTACAAATAATCAAGATACAGAGAACATATGGCCAACCGAGTGAGCAGCTTGTTCCCAAAAGGTGGCCACTCAGCAACCCAAACCGAACCAAAAATAATAAGAACATACATAAGGTAAAACATCACAGAAACTCTGACACCAAAAACAGGCAACAGAGAACCACAACAGAACTACCGCCTTGGAACGGGATGGATAGATGGATGTGCATGCGTGCATGCCAGGATGCATGAGTGGATTTGTACATGAATGGATTGATGGATGGACGGATGTGTTTCTGGATGGTCGGATGGATGTTTATGAGGATGGATGTGTTCATGGATGGATGGACGGATGTTTGTGAGGATGCATGAATGTATGGACGGATGGATGGACGAAAATACGGAGAGGGGACAGACGGACTGACGGGTGCATGCATGCATTCATGGAATGACACATGGATGCATGTTTTGATGAATGTATGGTATGATGAATAGATGATTGGATGGATGAGTGACTTGATGGACGGGTGGATTGAAGAATGGATGGATAGATGGATTCATGGATTGATGAGCACATGGATGGATGGGTGGATGAGGGAAGGATGGATAGATGAGTGAAAGGATGGATTAATAGATAGATAAACAAATGTAACTGGAAATGATAGATATATCTGTTTATCTTGCTATTAATCCATTCACTCATCTATCCATCCTTCCCTCATCCATCCATCATTGTTGTTCATCAATCCATGCATCCATCTGGATGAGGGAAGGATGGATAGATGAGTAAATGGATGGATTAATAGATAGATAAACAAATGTGATGAACACATGGATGGATGGATAAGGGAAGGATGGATAGATGAGTGAATGGATGGATGGATTAATAGATAAACAAATATAACTTGAAATGATAGATATATCTGTTTATCTATCTATTAATCCGCCAATTCACTCATCTATCCATCCTTCCCTCATCCATCCATCCATGTGTTCCTCAGTCCATGCATCCATCTGGAAATGATAGATAGATAGATAGATAGATAGATAGATAGATAGATGGACGGATAGATAGAGGGACCGACGGATGCTTGGGTGGATGCATGAATTGATGGATACATGATTAGATTGATGGATGACGTGAAGGGTGGACTGATTCATTGAAGCATGGATGGATGGATAGATGGATAAATGGATGTATCCATGCATGAATGCGTGCATGCATGCATTGATGGATGGGTGATTGAAAGAATAGATAGATAGATAGATAGATAGATAGATAGATAGATAGATAGATAGATAGATAGATGGATGGGTAGATGGGTGCATGGATGGATGGATGGATGGATGGATGGATGGATGGATGAGTAAAAGGATGGATAGATGGATGAATGGGTGGATGGATGGATGGATGGATTCCTGCATGCATGCATACTAAGATTCATAGTTGGTTGGATGGATGATTGGAAGGCTAGATAGTTTGGTGGATGCATGAATGGATGGAGGATGGCTCTATGGATGACTCGATGGACGGATGGATGGATGGGTGGATAGATAGATAGATAGATAGATAGATAGATAGATAGATAGATAGATAGATAATATGCCAGTGACCTTGCAATGCTATGATATCAACTATAGTGCAATTCTAACTCCGCCGATTGTAATGATGGAAGGATTGTGTGGTCCATAGAATTACCGAGGCGGATTCACTTAATAGGTTGTCCTACGAAGGACGAGAAGATACAAGGTCAGGGGTTTCACCTGTTTCCGGTAATAAGCTGGGAACCAAGACTTTAGTGTTTCCAGAAAATGGCGTCGAATCCGAGCAGTGAAACACTTTATGCTGCCTTAATTGGCCTAGCTGAAGAGTTCAGGACGTCAAATCCACCAAATATAAGGCTATGCATTCACTGTTTGCAGTCTGTCTTCAGCTGCAAACCATCACCGAAGATCGAAGCCAGGACGCACCTGCAACTGGGCAATGTTTTGATGACCTACACAAAAAATTCAGACTTAGCTCGACAGCACTTCGAAAAGGCTGTAAGTAGAGCTGTCATTGATTGGGGATTTTGCATATCGATATATGGAATGAAAATATTGATATTTAGAGTTTTCGGAAACCTAGTGAAAACTTTAATGTCTACCTAGGGAATTGTTAGTTCTATAACATAAACCTTGCCACTCTCTTATTTAATATTTCATTTGATTATTCCTATTTTTATTCTGACGTTTTCATTTCTACTTTCATTTTCATTTCTTGGAGAGTGACGTTTTATCTACCATCTACTTGAAACCAGAGCAAACACTTTTGATCAAGTCTGGAGAAAATAACAGCTGAATAATAAAGATCAATTTATAAGCTGTTAATTATCATTAAACTTCAATGATTTGAACACTCTACTTTGCCAGATTGATCTGGATTCTTTTGTTAGGGTTTTTCACTTTCCACTGGCATCCATTTTGTTTGACAAAAGTCGGTAAATACAAAAATGATAATTTTGAACGAAATTAACAAGGGAGTGACTATCGGCACGACCGTCTTGCGGATAAGAATCCTTATCGGCACGACGGTCTTGCCGATAAGAATTCTTATCCGCAAGACGGTCGTGCGGATAAGAATCCTTATCCGCACGACGGCGGTCAGATATTCAAAAGACAAAGTTGCAATCATTCTGAGAATTATTATTATGGTATAATAATATAATTTCATTTCTGTTTGTAAATAATTGTTCTTTAAGTATTTGAGTTACAACACACAATGTTAATTTATATTTCATCATGGAAGCCTTTTGACTGTTGAACATAGAGCCGGCGAAAATGCGAATTATATATTTCAACATCAGTTGCTGAATACTTTTTATCGGGTCAGATGATCAGGCTAACGTTTAAAACAAGTTTATTACAGTAATACACAGTCCGATGTGGGTATGACAACAGCTGTATATTGAACATTTGACATTAAGTAATTTAGATTATAGGTCTAATACAATATTAATCAAGCATTGGACTATCAGCGGCCGTAGTGCAGTGGCAAGGTGCGCGGCCCTGTAAACCTGCGCCCCGGGTTCAAGACTCCATGTGGTATTTTTTTTTTTTTTTTTTTATTTAAATAAAAAAATCATTTGTCGCATAAAACATTTGCCAATTAATAGTTTATTTTGTTTACTGACATTAACTTATTTTTTATTTTGACTGACAAATTACTGAAAGAATTCTAGACTAATAAATCCTTTTAGGAAAATGTCGAAAGCTATTAATAAATAGCATTACCATAATGTAAATGTATTATCGAGCAAAATCAAATTTATTGTAGCAAACTTAATTGATATAAAATGAGTCAAAAAATCTTTGCCCTTGTCCAACAAGTGAAATAAATCTTTGACCTTGACCGACAAGTTAAAGACAGTTAGTCTGATAAATCATTCCTAACTTTCTTTTAATAACTTGTCGGTCAAAGTCAGTTCAGACTTGTCTGATAAATATTGTCAGATATAACAATTGTTGGGTTGCACTTATTAGTTGTTGTTTATTTATTAATTTTTTGAAATCTCAGGATTTGTACATAAGCAGAACAAATAAAATTTCTTTAAATTAAAAAAATGGTAATTAAACCAATTTTTCAGTGCTAACTCATACTGTCACTCTGACTGAATACGTTTTAACATACATATGTATAAACGATACAACCTGTGCACATCGAACTGGAATATGCCCAAAATAAGATTGCCCCCGTTAGCGGTAAAGCTGGGTGCCGGTTCTCAGACGTTATAACAACTTTAAAGATGGCCATAAGATGCTTTTATACCATTTTTAAAGTTATTTAACATCCTCCATATGAATTACTGACACGGTGTTGTATGAAACCATTGTAAGAAAGACCATAGCATCTGTAATGGAGTATCTGATCGCCGTCGTGCGGATAAGAATTCTTATCCGCACGACCGTCTTGCCGATAAGGATTCTTATCCGCACGACCGTCTTGCCGATAAGGATTCTTATCGGCACGACGGTCGTGCCGATATCCTCGGCCAATTAACAAATACAATAAAAACAGTCTGTAGAAACACCTAACAATGTAATATGTTGTACAAATATGTTTTTTTGCGGAAAGAAACATAAAATATGTGAGATGTAGTTGTTTTACACACATAGATTCAATGGGAAGAAATATTCTAATCAAATCTATATTAATTTTATTTCGCCAAAGAAAAAAATTCTTGCTTTAGGAATCTGTTGCATTGTGGGATTTGTTTGGATTACAGGCCATTGCCAGTTACGGGAAATCTCATTTCTGATGATTTTATTCGTTTTTTCTCACAATTTACAAGTTAACAGTTCATGGTAAGTTGATAATTGGTATGTCTCTAAACAGGTTTAACATGTACTGAACACAAGCAGGCCTGTTTGGCTTGTTAAAGGCGATTTCTTTCCACGACATCAACTGATGGTTAAAGATGCAAATGCAAAACCTCAATGGTAGATGAGAGATCGGGTATTCAATGAAAGTAAAAATGTAAATATCAGCATAAAAACATAAAATATGGACGTCAGAATACCCGATATCTCATATTATGGGAGTAGGGAATTGTAAGAGAAGGAATAACAACAAAACAACTGATTGGACCAATTAGCACCAATTAAGTCCGCCCATTAAGTCCTGTAGAATATCTATGGAGACTACACAGAGAGGTACTAATCAGTTTGATAACATTGTACCCCATCATCGTTACCGACACACCTAGACAAAGAGCCGATTCTTATTGCCGTCTCAGTAATTTATCGAGTGAGGCACCTGTTAATTTTCTTAATTTTACAAATTAGAACAATTTAGGTAAAGTACGCGTAACCACAGTTAAGTGTGGTGTGTAAAGCAGCGTCATGCGTTTTTTCCATCATCCAAATTGGACCACAAATAGTTAACTTACAGCGTTTGACGGTTTCAAAATATTTCGTCTCCTATAAAAAAGGGAATTTACGTAATTTTTATATTCAATTTTAAAGGCCTTCCGGCAAAGTCTGGAAAATAAAGTCATGTTCATATGAGAACAAAATATGTAAGGATAGTCACTGTCTAAATGTCTTGAGTGCGTACCGAAGCGAACATTAAAAAAAAAATGAGTTAATGATGACCGGTCATTATCGACTAAAACAAATTTCAAGGTATGAAAAACACAACACAAGGAATGAAGATTCATGTCTTATGCGCATATTATAGAAACCGCCTCCTTGAGAAAGGCCGGCTTTAGAAGCGGCCTCTTAATCAACATTAGGCTGAGGGTCGGGTGCGACCTTTAGTTGAAGGTAAAATTAACGAAGCATAGAAAAGGCCGTTTTTCAAACATCATCGGCATGCATTAAACCTTAGTATGGGATTTTGGGTCATGTTCAAGTTCATAGTCATTCTATGAGGTCATAGTATCAGATCGGGCCGTGCGCTGTGTGAGCAATTTATATTGCTACACCTTAAGTGAAAAACAATTTTTCAGTTGTCAGTTTAATGTCTAAGCAATGACTCATTAAAGAAATCATAAGGGTATTACAGGAATACTGCAGTTCGATGGTTTACCAGAAATTTTGTAGGCGTCCGTCAGTTCTTACTAGCTGGGTCTTGAAAAAGGTCTTAAATGATCGAAACCGGTCGACGAATATATACATTCTGATAATCAATTCCGTTGTTGGTTGTTTATTCTGTTTTTATCCTTATCACTTGAATTCTTACTAAAATGGGGAACAAGGCGCAATTTTTGCA
This sequence comes from Ctena decussata, assembly GCA_963989385.1. Taxonomy (NCBI): domain Eukaryota; kingdom Metazoa; phylum Mollusca; class Bivalvia; order Lucinida; family Lucinidae; genus Ctena; species Ctena decussata. The sequence continues at coordinate 26,194,762 of OZ022505.1, forward strand.
ATCTGGAAATATTTTAATGGCGAGGTCTCCTGCCAGCCGGCTGGCAGGAGACTTTTTGGTCTCTTACCAGCCGGCTGTCACTAGACCTAAAAGTCTCCTGCCAGACGGCTGGCAGGAGACCAAAAAGTCTCCTGCCAGCCAGCTATTGGAATGCTAATAAATAAATGGTGACATCATATTCCATGGAATTCTTGAGTTAAATGTATCTTTTAAAAGTTGATATGACATATTATAATATCTGCAATCAAACAAGAAAAAACACAAATAAGAGGGACTTTCTATAAATAGATTTCCAAGGGAACTAACTCAAATTATACTTTGCAAGGGAACTAACTCAAAATACTACTTCGCAATTTTCACTGAAATTTTATATGCGAATTCTGTTAGCACAACTGCCTGTAGGATAAATGGTAGTTTCATCTTATAAATTATATTTTTCCTAGTGGGAAGAATTAGTAAATAAACAATTTTACCTGACTGAACAGTAAAAATACAACAATAGCAAATAGCTTGTGATGGTAACCAGTATTAAATTTTGTCTAGAATTTTTTCTTTCAACGTATATGTATTACGTGTATATATGATGTAAATGTATTCTTTGAGCTGCTAAGGATTAAATGACTTCCAGACAATAAAAATAGGGATAAAGAACAAAAAAACAAAAAAAGCAAAAATTTACATCTGATTTGCTTGATGGTTTTCTAATAGTTTCATGCTATTACCACAATTAACTTCAAACTTGATCAAAGTGAAAGCAAATATCTATCTGTTAAATGTTCAGTACTATAAATATAGCTGTCTTTTCTTAATGCCATGCAAAATATCATTTCTTTATCAGTATTCCAGTAGCTGGCTGGCAGGAGACTTTTAGGTCTAGTGCCAGCCGGCTGGCAGGAGACCAAAAAGTCTCCTGCCAGCCGGCTGGCAGGAGACCAAAAAGTCTCCTGCCAGCCGGCTGGCAGGAGACACTTCCTATTTGGATAGTGTTTGTCTTTTACTTCTCGTAATATCCACCCATAAGACTAACTTGAAAGCGTAAATATGTAAATTTCAAATTTTAACTTCATAAGACACCAAATTTCAGAGAATAAGAAATTGACCATGCGCCGAGTGAAGACTAAGATCACCCTTTCATCGGCCAAGTCAGATCTGTCTTCGCTGTGCGTGTTGTGCAGCTGAGGACAAAGCGTTTCTTAGGCGGAAAGCATAGTCTCTTCTGACTAGATAGCTCATGGGCCAGGCTGATCGAAGGCTTCTCCGAGCATACACCATTTTCCTTTTTTTTCATACGCTGCGCATATTATAGAAACCGCCTCCTTGAGAAAGGCCGGCTAAACGTCCTGTAGGCGTTCTTTCTTAGCAGCTTTCTCAAGATCTATTTGTCAAATTGGAATTTCAATCTATTTTTCTCTTGCAAACTTTGCTTACAACCAAGAAAACAAGTTGGAAACATCAATTTGACGCAAAACGGCTATAGAAAAAAGGTCGTGTCACTGTCATGATGGCTGACGCATTTGAGTTAACTGAATTGTTGCAATTTTAAAGCATTAAAGAAACAGAAAATTTGACTATTTCAGTGTATGATCGAGTTTAATTTCACTCATGAACCTCAAAAGTGGTGTTTTCACTCGTGGCTTCGTAAGTCGTAAAAATAAGTGCTTTTGGTGTTCATTCAGTAAATAAAAATCGGCCTACACTGAAAAAGTCAAATATCCTCTATATACATCAGTTATAAAACTGAAGATCACAGCCATTTGGCATGCTCCGTAACCGTTAGACGGTTTCAGTATCGGATAACCGGCAGGACAGTAATCTTGCGCAATTTTTACAAGTACTTATCAATTTATTGCAATTAGGTGATAAAGAGTCGGTAACGATGATGGTACTTTTGAAGTGGGTTCTGTTGTTATTCCTTGTATCTTATACTTCCATGGTCTACCCATTGTTAATATGACCTACTTTTGCTTTATCTTTATTTTAGTTACCTTTCGCCGATAGCTTGTGTTGATATTTGTGAACAGAATATTAAATACTCAAATCAAATCAAATCAGGATAAAGTCGGGTAAATTCGGACAGTGACATTGTTTCCTTTATATGTCAGTGTTTGGAATTAAAACAATATTAACTAGGCAAACGGTGAAAATCCTGATGAGACGGCTCATTATGAGCCGTCTCATCTGAATTTTCACAGTTTTCAATGGTATGTCCAACTTGGTCTGAATTTACCTGCTATCCGAAGTTACCCCACCAGGCCCTATGTCTTTCTTACCATTACCCCATTACTTAAGGCTATAAAAATACTGATCATGTGAGATACAATGTAAAAGCCAATTTGAATTAAGTTTACCAAATTTGATAAATTGGAACTTTAATACTATAGACAAAAAAGAGAAGGGCGGTAGCCGAATGGTTAGATGGGCTCGGTTATTGTGCAGAAAGTCGCCGGAAGGTTGTGAGTTGGCGGCTCACCGTCGCCATCCGACGACTGGAAAACTCTCTCTGTCAATCCAGCAGTAAATGGGTACCTTTTTCGAATTAGGGAAGGATAAGGTAGTGAAAGGAGAGAGATGGGCTCCGCCTTTCATCAGCTGTGCCCAAGATACAGTGGGGCTCTAACCCCCACTGCCCCTACGGCTATTAGGCTATGGGAAACCTTTACCTTTTTCAAACTGATAAGATTGTGACACCTGCTTAGCTATTTGACAAATGTTAGAGGAGAGTTGAAGAATAATCATCCCAACTTTTTTCACTGAAGATACATGTCATATATGTTGTTAATCCCAAACTTAAATTTGTAACATTTGCATAAATTTTCAATGACTCTTTGGAAGTAATGGAAAGACATAGCAAAATTGGCTGGGGAGGAAATATCAAAATTGGCCCAAACACTTTCATCACTTAGAAAATCAATAAATCCAGTAGAATTGGTATAGTTGTCTCAAATTCATCTTCAGTTATCATCTGTCATGAACTCTCAAAATTAAACACCAAGTTTACAAGGAGCCCTTTGTATTTATTCAGAAAAGTAATACCATTTTACTTCTGAAAAGTATTGATACATTGGTTTTCCATGTCAATAAGTACCGTATATATTATACCGTAATCGACCCATTTACCGCACATGCCCCTATAACCGCACACCAAGGCCATTTCCAGAAAAACTGCACAAGCGCACACTGCTTTTTCTTTGAAACTCTCACAAAACCCAATAACTGACAGGGAACTCAAGGCTTTCATATCAGGAAAAGTATAAACACAAGGTATTTCCAGTCCTACCCATGTTGCCTCTTTACAGTCACCCTGCATTTCATTGTTCTGAGTGTGCGGTTATTAGATACACTTTAACCACATCTTTTTGTTGCAATTTTGAAAAAGTTAAGCGCACAGTGCGGTAAATGGGTTGATTACGGTATGTTATTAAGTCAATCATTTTCTTTTTTTTCAGTGGGAGGTGTCTATAGGGGTATCCTTTTAGAAGAAAAATTGGAAGTTAAGAAGATCAAATTTACTCCAGTACCTGTTGGCCTTCGTTTGTACCATACTACCATTATGACCATATTGGGGCAGTTTAAGTATTTACAAAATTGATTTAATTGTCCCAGTATTTAAGACCTTTAAGGTAATTTTGGTAACCATTTTTAGGATGTACCTTACCCATCATGGCAAAATTAGTGTGCAAGTTGTTTCTATATTCCTTGACCAGTACAGTTACCTCGTATGGATGATGTAAAATTTGAAGCTGCTTGTACACTGGCATCAACATATGAAAAACAGGTAAGTCATGTTTTATCACATGAGTTTGAAGCTAATGCCAAAAAGCGTGCTAAAATAGGGCATAGCCAAGATAGAAAAAAAAAAATAGCCCATCTTTGAACCATTTACACATAATGCAGACAATACTGGGGCCGTATTCATAAAGCCACTTAAGTCATTGCTATGCTGTTGCTAAGGGTAAATTTCTATAAAGGAGATTCTCTACAACTATGAAATTTGATCTGGAGGAACAGTCTTTGTAAGACTGTTCCTCCAGAGCATATTTCATAGTTGTAGGGAATCTCCTTCAAAGAAATTTAGCCTTAGCAACAGCATAGCAACCACTTAAGTCGTTTTATGAATATGGCCCCTGATTCATTGGCAATATAAGTTCATATGCATAATGTACATAGCAGACTATATGCCTTTATTTAAATAGTCAAATAATGAATATTGCAGGATTTTTATGGTTTTGAGAAATTGACCATACTCAGTGAGAATTTTGGGTACTATTGTTTGTTAAATCACTTTTTGCAAGAGATTTTCCCTCCCATTTAACAGATTTCAGGGAGATTTTTGGCAAAAATTAAAGCAAGTCTCTCAAAATCTCACCCAAAAATCATTTATTCACATGACTGATTACAATTTTTAATCCAACAGCCACCTGCAAAATTTCAAAACTGTTTCATCCAAGCTATATCATACTGAGAATTCAAATACTAGATGCCAAACAGTGTAGACCCAGATGTGGCAGCGCATTTGTGAGCTGCCTCAGCTGGGTCTACTCTGTATGCAAATTCAACTATTTTCATTTCTGGCACTTGAAGGGTTAACTTTAAAAGTATTATTGGAGAAATTCAGTGCTCCAGATAAGAAGAGATAACAAGGATAATTTAGGGATAATTTTGTATATTTCTCCATAAAAACATATGTTGTAACCCCTCATTAGAACTGTCTCAGTCAGTGCTCCAGATAATTTTTTTTTCAATCAGTACCGTACTGGTCAAAATTTTCTTGGATCAGTATCCACGATTCTGCTTCAGTATTTGCACTGAACCGACAGATGTAACATGAAAACAAATTTAATTTTAACAGTATTTCAGTGGTACTCCCTGGCTTGACTTTGCCCTGTAAAATACTACTTCTGCTTTCACTGTGTGGAAATATACTCTTTCTTAAACCAAAAGACGCCAAAATCAAAATCTGATTTATTAAACAATTATATCACGACTCAACCTCCTTCTGACTGCTTCACAAAATGTTAATATAAAACTGAAACTGATTTACAAATTGTGGTTGATGTTGCCAGAAGGAAGTGAAGAGGCCATTAAGCAAATTGTAATAACCGGTGTGCCCAAACATGATCAAGAATGAGTTTGCTTGGTACCTGTCTCAGCAGATACTTCAAGATGTTCCAAACATGTTCTATGCCTCATGTGTTTGCGTTAAAAATTTCGATTTTTTCCAGTGCTAATATAAGCACGAACTGGGTTCATGCTAATCACATTTGGATTTGAACTGCAATTTTCTACCTACCACAATGTTTTTAACCTTTTCTACATGCAGTCATAACCGCACCTGAGATAATAGCATTTATTAGCTAGTAGATGCATCTACGATTTTCGGTTGATTTGTCAGTAGGCCTAAAAAACCGCAGGATAGAGGCCTGCTTGTCCTGTTGAGAGCTCGAAGCCATGCTTTCCTACTTTCAGTTTGAAGCGACTGGTTTACAGTCCATCTATTTTCCACACATTAGAAAGACTAATTCAGAAGGAAATATTTAGAATCAGTCAGGTGGTACGGATTACCGGAAAGTATCTGTCTGAGTCCGGTAGAGGGAAGATGAGAACAAGATCCCACCCCTTTCAGTATCACCGTCCAGTTGCTTATTCTGACGGTTTGAAACATTCCTTCTTCCCCAGGTCAATTGCAGCTTGGAATGGGCTTACAACTGAAGCTGTCTCTGCGGAGACAGTTGAGGAGTTTAAGTCCAAAATAGTGTAAACCTCGGGTTGGGCAGGGATAGAGCATGTAATGCCTATCCCTGAGGACTTCTTGTAAATAGTTTTAACTCTGTGTGGCCTTGTCATAGGAAAATACTATTTTTTCTTTTTTATGCCCCCAATTTCGGAGAAGTTGTGGGGGCATATTGGTTTGGGCCTGTCCGTCTGTCCGTCTGTCATCTCAAGAACCGTAAGAGCTAGGAGCTTGAAACTTTATACACATGATCAGTATGAATAATAAGCGAACACGTGTTTTTTCTTTTTTCCGCGGGTCACATATTTCAAGAGTTATGCCCCTTTTTCGACTTAGTCTGTGGAACCTTGTGAACAAAATATCTCAAGAACCCCTGATGCTAGGATCATGAGGTTTTGCAGGATGAGAATGCCCAAGGTGTAGATGACCTGATTAACTATTGAAACAAATTCGTGAATTTTTGACCGAGTTATGCCCCTTTTTCGACTTAGTGCATTGTAAGCCTATGGAACCTTGTGAACAAAATATCTCAAGAACCCCTGAAGCTAGGAGCATGATTTTTTGCAGGAAGATACTGCCTGTGGTGTAGATGACCTGATTAACTTTTGAAAAAAATTTGTGAATTTTTGATCGAGTTATTCCCCTTGTTCGACTTAGTGCATTGAGGCCTATGGTACAAAGGTACCCTTACATATAGTCAAGAACAATAAGAGCTAGGAACTTGAAACTTTATACACATGATCAGTATGGAAAATAAGCAGACCCGTATTTTTAGCTCACCTGAGCCGAAGGCTCACAGGTGAGCTTATAGTATAGGCAGGCATCCGTCGTCCGTCGTCCGTCCGTCCGTCCGTCGTCCGTCAATATTTTCAAAAGACATCTCCTCTGAAACTACAAGGCCCATTGTTACCAAATTTCATATATAGCATCTATAGGCAGGGGGAACCAATAATACTGTTTTTTATCCAAATCGCTTCAGAACTTTGGTTGCCAGGGCAACTTAAAGTTTCCATTGACTTGTATGGGAAAAATTGAAAATTTGCATTTATTGCTATGTCACTGCAGATATTTTGACAAAACTTTCACAGAAATGTTCCTTGAGTAGTCCTCTATCAACCACATAAAATTTATGTAAATTGCACTATTAGGCTGGTTGCCATGGCAACCGAAAGGTTAAAAATAGAAAAGATATTCAAAAATCATCTCCTCAGAAACTATTCAACCAATAACGCTCAAACTTCACAGAAAGGATCTAGGTACTACCGTCTATAAAAATACTGTTTTTCTTGGCAATTGCTCCAGCAGTTTGGTTGCTATGGCAACTTAAAGTTGCCATTGACTTATAATGGGAAAATTGAAAATTTGCATTTATTGCTATGTGACTGCAGATATTTTGACAAAACTTTTACAGAAATGTTCCTTTAGTAGTCCTCTATCAACCACATGAAATTTATGTAAATTGCACAATTAGGCTGGTTGCCATGGCAACCGAAAGGTTAAAAATAGAAAAGAGATATTCAAAAATCATCTCCTCAGAAACTACAAAACCAATAAAGCTCAAGCTTCACAGAAAGGATCTAGGTACTTTCTTGCCAATTGCTCCAGCAGTTTGGTTGCTCTGGCAACTTAAAGTTGCCATTGACTTATAATGGGAAAATTGAAAATTTGCATTTATTGCTATGTCACTGCAGATATTTTGACAAAACTTTTACAGAAATGTTCCTTGAGTAGTCATCTACCAACCACATGAAATTTATGTAAATTGCACAATTAGGCTGGTTGCCATGGCAACCGAATGGTTAAAAATAGAAAAGATGTTCAAAAATCATCTCCTCAGAAACTATAAAGCCAATAAAGCTCAAACTTCACAGAAAGGATCTAGGTACTACCATCTATAAAAATACTGTTTTTCTTGACAATTGCTCCAGCAGTTTGGTTGCTATGGCAACTTAAAGTTGCCATTGACTTATAATGGGAACATTGAAAATTTGCATTTATTGCTATGTGATTGCAGATATTTTGACAAAACTTTTACAGAAATGTTCCTTGAGTAGTCCTCTATCAACCACATGAAATTTATGTAAATTGCACAATTAGGCTGGTTGCTATGGCAACCGAATGGTTAAAAATAGAAAAGATATTCAAAAATCATCTCCTCAGAAACTATACAACCAATAAAGCTCAAACTTCACAGAAAGAATCTAGGTACTTCCGTCTATGAAAAGACTGTTTTTCTTGGCTATTGCTCCGGCAGTTTGGTTGCTATGGCAACATAAAGTTGCCATTGACTTATAATGGGAAAATTTTGAAAATTTGCATTTATTGCTATGTAACTGCAGATATTTTGACAAAACTTTTACAGAAATGTTCCTTGAGTAGTCCTCTATCAACCACATGAAATTTATTGCACAATTTGGCTGATTGCCAATGCAACCGAATGGTTAAAAATAGAAAAAATATTAAAATATCATTTTTGCAGAAACTATGTGGCCGATAAAGCTCAAACTTTACAGAACGGATCTTTGTACAAGCTTCTATATAATTACAGTTTTTTTTATGGCAATTGCTTCAGCGGTTAGGTTGGTATGGCAACTTATAGTTTCCATTGAAATATAATGGGAAAAATGGAAAGCTGCAGTTTTTGCTATCTCCCTGCAGTTATTTTTGGATTTTTATCTACAGAAATGTTGCTTGAGTAGTCCTCTATGATTCCTATTAATTGTGTCCTAATTGCAGAATTCAATTTGTTGCCATGGCAATATTAAGGAAATATTTTTGAAAAAAATATTTAAAAATCTTTTCCTCAAAAACCATATAGGGGGATGAAGCTGATTTTTTGCATACATGTTCATGACATTAGCCGCTACGTAAATATTGTTTTTATGCCCCCAACTTCAGAGAAGTTGAGGGGGCATATTGGTTTGGGCCTGTCCGTCCGTCTGTCCGTCTGTCCGTGTGTCCGTCCGTAACGCTTTTGGCAGCTGGGAAACTCAAGAACCACATATGCTACGATCTTGAAATTTCATATGTGGCATGTACATGAAAAATAAGCGAACCCGTTTTTTTTCTTTTTTCCGCAGGTCACGTATTTCCAGAGTTATGCCCCTTTTTCGACTTAGTATATGGAACCTTGTGAACAAAATATCTTGAGAACCCCTGATGCTAGGACCGTGTAATTTTGCAAAAAGACATTGCCCAAGGTGTAGATGACCTGATTAACTTTTGAAAAAAATTCGTTAATTTTTGACCGAGTTATGCCCCTTTTTCGACTTAGTGCATTGTAAGCCTATGGAATCTTGTGAACAAAATATCTGAAGAACCCCTAATGCTAGGATTGTGTAATTTTGCAGGAAGATATTGCCCAAGGTGTAGATGACTTGATTAACTTTTGAAAAAAATTCATGAATTTTTGACCGAGTTATGCCCCTTTTTTGACTTAGTGCATTGTAAACCTATGAAACTTTGTGAACAAAATATCTTGAGAACCCTTGATGCTAGGATCATGATTTTTTGCAGGAAGATATTGCCCAAGGTGTAGATGACCTGATTAACTTTTGAAAAAAAATCGTAAATTTTTTACCAAGTTTAGCTCTTTTTCGACTTAGTGCATTGAAGCCCATGGTACAAAGGTACCTTAACATATGGAGTGCATTGAAGCCCATGGTACAAAGGTACCTTAACATATGGTCAAGAATGGTAAAAGATAGGAACTTGAAACTTTCTACACATGATCAGTATGGAAAATAAGCGAACACGTGTTTTTTCTTTTTTCCGCCGGTCAAGTATTTTCAGAGTTATGCCCCTTTTTCGACTTAGCCTGTGGAACCTTGTGAACAAAATATCTCAAGAACCCCTGATGCTAGGGTCATGGCTTTTTGCAGGATGACATTGCTCAAGGTGTAGATGACCTGATTAACTTTTGAAAAAAAATTGTGAATTTTTGACCGAGTTATGCCCCTTTTCAACTTAGTGCATTGTTAGCCTATGTTAACAAAATATCTCGAGAACTCCTGATGCTAGGATCATAACTTTTTTTTGCATAAAGATATTGCCCAAGGTGTAGATCACCTGATTAGCTTCCGAATTTTTTTTTTAAAGTTTTGACTGAGTAAACCCCTTTTTCGACTAAGTGCATTGACGCCTACGGTACAAAGGTACAAGTATTATGGGATGAACCTTCTTTAGAGGCAACCATATTGTTGGGGGCATAGTGTTTCATAAACACATTTTCTAGTTTATTATTGTTGCCCACATGGTTTCATTACTATGGCATTTTAAAGTTTCCATAGACTTGTATTGGGAAAAGTGCAAATTGGCATTTATTTCTGTGTTACTGCAATATTTAGGCAAAAAGTTTTACAAATATGTTTTTTTTATTGTAACTTCATCAAACTTGCTAATATTTACTAGGACAAGCATACGTAATAACTCAGTCAAAATTGAAATTAGGCCGAATTGTACAACTTACTTCAGTGCTTCTTACTCTTGAGTGCTAAGGATGAATGGACTCAGGTGAGCTACAGGACCAATGGTCCTCTGGTTTTATTTTTCCGCCGGCAATGTATTTCCAGAGTTATGCCCCTTTTTCGACTTAGCCTGTGGAACCTTGTGAACAAAATATCTCAAGAACCCCTGATGCTAGGATCATGAGGCTTTGCAAGATGAGAATGCCCAAGGTGTAGATGACCTGATTAACTTTTGAAACAAATTCGTGAATTTTTGACCGAGTTATGCCCCTTTTTCGACTTAGTGCATTGTAAGCCTATGGAACCTTGTGAACAAAATATTTCAAGAACCCCTGAAGCTAGGAGCATGATTTTTTGCAGGAAGATACTGCCTGTGGTGTAGATGACCTGATTAACTTATGAAAACAATTCGTGAATTTTTGATCGAGTTATTCCCCTTTTTCGACTTAGTGCATTGAGGCCTATGGTACAAAGGTAGCCTTACGTATAGTCAAGAACAATAAGAGCTAGGAACTTGAAACTTTATACACATGATCAGTATGGAAAATAAGCAGACCCGTATTTTTTTATTTTTCCGCCGGCAATGTATTTCCAGAGTTATGCCCCTTTTTCGACTTAGCCTGTGGAACCTTGTGAACAAAATATCTCAAGAACCCCTGATGCTAGGATCATGAGGCTTTGCAAGATGAGAATGCCCAAGGTGTAGATGACCTGATTAACTTTTGAAACAAATTCGTGAATTTTTGACCGAGTTATGCCCCTTTTTCGACTTAGTGCATTGTAAGCCAATGGAACCTTGTGAACAAAATATCTCAAGAACCCCTGAAGCTAGGAGCATGATTTTTTGCAGGAAGATACTGCCTGTGGTGTAGATGACCTGATTAACTTTTGAAAAAAAATTGTGAATTTTTGATCGAGTTATTCCCCTTTTTCGACTTAGTGCATTGAAGCCTATGGTACATAGGTACCCTTACATATAGTCAAGAACAATAAGAGCTAGGAACTTGAAACTGTATACACATGATCAGTATGGAAAATAAGCAGACCCATATTTTTTTATTTTTCTGCTGGTCATGTATTTCCAGAGTTATGCCCCTTTTTCTACTTAGCCTGTGGAAACTTGTGAACAAAATATCTCAAGAACCCCTGATGCTAGGATCATGAGGTTTTGCAGGATGAGAATGCCCAAGGTGTAGATGACCTGATTAACTTTTGAAACAAATTCGTGAATTTTTGACCGAGTTATGCCCCTTTTTCGACTTAGTGCATTGTAAGCCTATGGAACCTTGTGAACAAAATATCTCAAGAACCCCTGAAGCTAGGAGCATGATTTTTTGCAGGAAGATACTGCCTGTGGTGTAGATGACCTGATTAACTTTTGAAAAAAAATTGTGAATTTTTGATCGAGTTATTCCCCTTTTTCGACTTAGTGCATTGAAGCCTATGGTACAAAGGTACCCTTACATATAGGAAAGAACAATAAGAGCTAGGAACTTGAAACTTTATACACATGATCAGTATGGAAAATAAGCAGACCCGTATTTTTTTATTTTTCCGCCGGTCATGTATTTCCAGAGTTATGCCCCTTTTTCTACTTAGCCTGTGGAAACTTGTGAACGAAATATCTCAAGAACCCCTGATGCTAGGATCATGGGGTTTTGCAGGATGAGAATGCCCAAGGTGTAGATGACCTGATTAACTTTTGAAACAAATTCTTGAATTTTTGACAAAGTTATGCCCCTTTTTCGACTTAGTGCATTGTAAGCCTATGGAACCTTGTGAACAAAATATCTCAAGAACCCCTGATGTTAGGAGCATGATTTTTTGCAGGAAGATACTGCCTATGGTGTAGATGACCTGATTAACTTTTGAAAAGAAATCATGAATTTTTGATTGAGTTATGCCCCTTTTTCGACTTAGTGCATTGTAAGCCTATGGAACCTTGTGAACAAAATATCTGAAGAACACTTGATGCTAGGAGCATGATTTTATGCAGGAAGATACTGCCTGTGGTGTAGATGACCTGCTTAACTTTTGAAAATAATTTGTAAATTTTGGATTGAGTTATGCCCCTTTTTCAACTTAGTGCATTATTTGCCTATGAAAGCTTGTGAACAAAATATCTGGAGAACCCCTGATGCTAGGATCATGATTTTTGCAGGTTGATATAGCCCCAGGTGTAGATGACCTGATTAACTTTCGAAAACAATTTGTAAATTTTTGACTGAGTTAAGCCTCTTTTTCGACTTAGTGCATTGTAAGCCTATGGTACAAAGGTACAAGCATTATTGGATGAACCTTCTCTAGAGACAAGCATATGGTTGGGGGCATAGTGTTTCATAAACACATTTTCTAGTTTTTTTTTGTAACTTTTGCGCCACACCCCGCGCCTGCCATCATGGTCAGTTACTGACCGAGAGCAGTACCGAGAGAAAGAAAAGTCAGCTTCTCGGTGAGTGCGACGCATACGGAAGCTCAGTCTACTTGATGATATTATAATGCAAGCGTCTATGGGAACTTGTCCAGGTGGTACGGATTACCGGAAAAAATGATCCGTAACGGCTTGAAAGTGTCTGTACCGGGTACCGATAAAATTTCCAATAGCTCCGTATCGGCCAAAAATGATCCGTAATATACGGTGATACGGACGCTATCTGGAGCACTGTCAGTGAGACAGTTCTGATCAGGGGTCACAATGTATAATTTCTTTGAGAAATAAGAAAAATTACCTTTGAATTATCCTCAATACTCCTCCTTATCTGGAGCACTGGAAATTACAAGATTAGTTTATGATCACATGCACTGCAGAAGACTGTAGGTGTTTTCTTCTTATATGCTGTTGTTTTCAGGGTCAGTTCAACTTAGCAAAGCCATTACTGAAGAAGGCAGTTGAGATATCCCAGCAGGCACCATTCTGGCATTGTCGTCTGCTTTTCCAGTTAGCAGTAAGTTTTACTATCACTACCCTTGATATGGAGCCATCTTGAATAAGTATAAATATCCTAAAATTATAAGGTGTCGAGTACCAGTATGCCTCTATGTTTTCCTGCTATTTTTACAAAGGGCCACAACTTTTATGAATTCCTGCAGACTTCCTGTGATAATATTGTCCTTCCAAAATGAAGTCTTCTCTTTAAGGAGTTTCTGAGGGAGCAAATTCCTTCAAGAGTTGACCCCTACTGAGGAGGGATGCAAACTTAAAAATGGTTGTGTTCAGAGCACTAGATAAGAGGGGTATTTGATGATAAATGAGGGATAATTTTTTTTATTTCTCATGGAAACCATATGTTGTGACCCCTCATCTGAACCGTCTCACCGCGACGGTTCAGATGAGGGGTCACAACATATGTTTTTATTCAGAATTAGCAAAAATTATCCATAATTATCACCAAATACTCCCTCTTATCTAGTGTTCTGGTGTTGCATTGCCTGAAAGTGTACCCATTCACCTTGGTCAGATACTGTTGTTACTCTTAAAGTTGAACAAGTCAGCAAATTTTCAAATACTTGCAGAGATAAATGAGAAATGCCGTGACACAACAAGACCAACATGTGGCATGTGTGCCCAGCGAAGACTCAGATCAACCTGGGCATCTGCCCAGTCTGATCAGAGTCTTCCCAATGCGCTTTAATGGTAGCTAAGAGTCTAAGCAACCCAATGCCGACAGCAAAGACTCTGATCAGACTGGGTTGATGCTCAGGCTGATCTGAGTCTTATCCATGTTGCAGTTGCCATGTTGGATTGCAGCTCAGACTGATTTAGATATTTGGGGCCATTCTTGAGAGGAAAGACCATGTCTAATATGCAAAAAACATATTAAGGTATGCCCTAAGATATGTTTTCATATGAATTAGTTTGTCAACTTATTCATTTTATCTTCACAGCAAATCCACGCCACTGAACACAACTATGCGGCAGCCTGTGGTTTACTGGAGGCAGGGGCGGAGTTTGCTGCATCAGCCAAGTCAGATTATACCACACTGCTTTTCCTGTTGGGCAAAGGAATGGTAAGTGTTGAGTTTGTTATTGTTCTGACAACGTGTTTGTAAGCTGTTTGCAGTGATAGATGAGCTTTAATTCATGATATGACAATGTTGTTAAATGCTCAATAATGCTCACGGGGCATTATTGAGAGCCTGAAGAGTACCAAAAATGCTTCCATTGAAGTGATTAAGAAATTTCATCCATTTTAATGGCTGCAAGTTTTCATCACAAGAATTGCTGACTGGTGTTAAATACCTGATGTATCATGATGAAGTGGAAATACAACCATAAATTACAGTGTCTGTATGCCAATTCAATACTTTTAGCTGCTGCTAGTTGACAAGAAAGCTGTGCAGGTGAATGAGACATTATCTAAAGCTGGAACATTGATAGAGCAGTGGCATGGCCCAGCAGTACAGAAAGAATCTCTTAAAGTGTTCTTCCTAGTTCTTCAAGTCAGCCATTATCTCACGTCAGGACAGGTTAGTTATTTCTGTTACTATAATGGCCCTGAATATTGAAATACCTAAACTTCTTTGAAATATGTATTTAAAACATATATGTTGATAACTTTGAAACTCTTGGCGGTAAAGACAAAAAGTGCCAAAATGAAAGACTGTCAATATTTAGTTTTCATAGCATCTACACAGCCCGTTATATATCTTAGCTTGATAGAGAACCCAAATTTAATAGTACAAATAACTATATACATTATCCTAAAACAGTCAAACTTTGATACAACAGATTTTAAAGTGTATGGGTACACTTCCTTGTTTTTCCTCCATTTTTTGCAAAGGGGAACAGCTGTAGTGATTTGCTCATAGTCAAAATCATCTTGGAAGAATGGCAAACATTTAGGCCATTCATTTGGATTATCAGCATATTCAAATCTAGGAGGCCCACAAAGAGTGAGTGAGTGAGTGAGCTCGGGTTTAACGTCTCACCAACAACTAGGTCATACGGTTTAAAGTCTCATCTGAAAGACTGGAGAAGAGGGGGATCGATCTTGCGATCCCTGGATTATTAGTCTAGCTCGTTATCCACAACACTACTGCCTCTTCTGGCCTACAAGGAACCCAAATATAAGTTTTGTTTACACTTTATACAGGTTAAGAGTGTAAAACCCGCGCTGAAACAACTACAGCACAGTATACAAACCATAACACAGATACATACTGATGAAGGTGAGTCTTGAGATGCTTGTCCTTACTCCACAGTAAGCTGATTACCCTTGGGCACATCTTTATGTTTTTCTGCCGTATTTATGAAGGTGAATTAGTTTTGTGTCTTCCTCTTGGCTTTATCTGGCCACATACTTTCGTTTCTCCTTCCGCTGATTCAAGAAGGACAGTTGTCAGTTACTGGCGGAAGTATGTGCACTTAGTACTGGTTAACCGCTTAGGAGGTCTAAGCCTGCCCAGGAATAGAGTGGTTAGGTTAACTGACCGTCCCGACATGACCATAGCTGTTTACCGTGGATGTAAAGCAACAAACCAATCAATCCTCTTGGCTTTCGTGTACGATGAATTCCCTCCAAAATGGGGCCTACAGTTAAAGGAAAGAATTTGCTCCCGTAGGAGCAAATTCTTTCCTTAAGAGTTGAACCCAATTGAAATGGGAAGCAAAAATGAAAATAGCTGAGTTGCTTTCCCCAAAAGTATTCACCTTATGAGATTCATCTCTTTATGAATATGGACTTGTCCAGTGTTATTTGATAGATGTTTTCAGGAAAAACCTGAAAAAAGAAACAGTATTAACTCTGGTCAGACTGCTCCTAAGGAGAAGAATCACAGAAACTGGTTGATGGAAACATGTTCCTTCGCATTAAATGATTAAGGGATCCTGAAAAGATTGCTGTTGAAGTCAGCTGACCCCATAATAGAGCTGACTGTATAAGCAGACTGCTGGCCTTCCACAAATAAAACATTGACAAACATTTTAACTGTAATGCCATAGCATGAAGTTCAAAGGAAAGATACTCCACCTTCAGGTTGATTTCACAAATCAGCGGACTGCAAAGGTGCATGATAAAT
Organism: Ctena decussata; assembly: GCA_963989385.1. NCBI lineage: Eukaryota > Metazoa > Mollusca > Bivalvia > Lucinida > Lucinidae > Ctena > Ctena decussata. The sequence continues at coordinate 26,210,977 of OZ022505.1, forward strand.
TGAAAATCATGTTACTTTCTTTTCACATCATGTTTCAGTTCAACCAAAAAATGCAGAATGGCTTTGCAAGCCTCGCCATTTCTATACAGGTTTTCTGATGTTTCTTGATAAACATGATATCGGAAGGTACTAACATGGTATTCTTCATTTCTCACTACACTGCTCAAATTATTTTACAGAGCCAGTGTCTAACAGTCCTGTGGACCTGTTCCAGTGGTTACCAAAGGAACATATGTGTGTATTAGTGTATCTGGTAAGTTATAAGCTGTTCTTACCTTTAATATTGGAAATCACTTAGTATATGTAAGAGTTATTTTCACAAATATTTGGGAATCTATTGATTCACAAGATCAAGAATCTTGCCAATATTTGACTAACTAATGCCCAAATTGAAATATCCGATTGGCGGTTGTATGGTCACAAATACAAAATCAAGCAGATAATTCCAATACCAAGAAATTATGAAATAAAGAACAAGCAAAAAATAAAGTGATTCACAGTATTTGTACATGTACCTAGAAAGATTTTTGAAAACAGAAGGCATATCATTTCTCAGGTTGCCCATAAAAGGAACTGATAACGGACCATCCTATAAACATTGTCTGATAGATTCGGTGCATTTTTGGGTAGAAGAATCAGTTACAGAAATGGTTGTTATGTTTTCTTCACTGCTATGGTTTGCACCACAAACAAGGACCCTTTGGCATTTGAACGCACAAGTGACTTCAAGTCACCTGTGCACCTGAGTGGAGTGGGCTCACTTGTGTAAAGCATCATTTGTTTAGCAAAGTCGTTAGTAAGTCAAATGTGCTAATATTTTTGGTGAAAAAATGTGAGGGAGTTTTGCAGTGCAAAAGCTCCTCACATTATTCTGGCAAATGTGGCATGTTTTTGCTGAAAAAAGTGAACTTTAGTAGTGCAAAAGCTCCTTGTATTTTTTTTGGGCAACTTGATCCTTACTTATAGGGAAGTCCATGTTGACATATGCTACATGTATCCTGGATAATGAAGGTAATCAAAAATAAAAAAAAAATGCTGAGACTAAGACTTCTTAGCTTGTGCTTGGCTTAAGGCATCATTTGTCTAGAAAGAGCTCTCATGAAGGTGAATGGATACTCTGCCATTTTAATTTTGCCTCCGTTTTCTATGGGGGTCAACTCTTAAAGGAAGAATATGCTTCTCTTGGAGCAAATTCTTGTGTTTAAGAGTAAACCCCCTTTTGAAAAGGCTACATAGTCCATGAAAGCAAACAGGAAGTCAAGAAAGTTATTCCCCTTTATAAAAAGGTGGAAATTCATGGAGGTATACCCCATGCACCTGAAAATTCTTTGCTTTCAGATCACAGTGATGCACTCCATGGCTGCTGGCTATATGGACAAGGCACAGAAATACACAGACAAAGCTCTCATGCAGATAGAAAAACTGAAAAGTAAGTACTTTTTATCTCACCTGTTTTGAAGTGAATGGTACACTTTTAGGGGGAAGCTGTACTGACATTTTCATTTTTTCCTGCATTCTTAATGGGGTCAATTCATAAAGGTAAGGTCAACCTTATTGTCAGAGAAGGGCTACATTGTCCAGGAAAGCAAACAGGAAGCCACAATTTGTTTCCCGTGGTAAAAATGGCAGGAAATATCCTGGAGATGTACCTATACATCTCAAAGCACAAAAAGAGTAATTTTTAGCTCACCTGGCCCGAAGGGCCATAGTGAGCTACTGTCATACCAATGCGTCCGGCGTGCGTCGTCACGAAATGTGTCCGTCAACACCTAAAAACAAATATTCAAACATCTTCTTCTGTAAAACTACTGGTCCCATGGTTCTCAAATTTCACATGGAGCATGACCTGACTCCAGGGTCTCAGAATTGTAAAATTGGGTCAGGTTGAAAATCCAAGATGGCCGCCATTACTAAAAATAGCAAAAACAACAAAATAAACTTCTTCTCCAGAACCACTTGGTATATTTGTCTGAATTTTGGCATGGAACATCAATGAAACCTTGGTATTCAAAATTGTAAAAATGAAAAAAATCTGTAGCGGAGTTTTGTCACAGTGACCTACTTTCTGTTTACGTGTGTAATTTTGCTCAAATGCCAATGTCAAAAAACGACATATTCAAACGACTTCAAACAACTTCTTCTCTAAAACCACTGCACCCATGGGTTTCAAATTTCACATGGAGCATGACCAGACTGCAGGGTTTCAAAATTGTAAAATTGGGTCAGGTTGAAAATCCAAGATGGCCGCCGTTACTAAAAATAGCAAAAACAACAAAATCAACTTCTTCTCCAGAACCATTTGGTATATTTGGCCGAAAGTTTGCATGGAACATTAATGGGACCTTGGGATTAAAAATTATAAAAATGAAAAAAATCTATAGTGGAATTAGGTCACAGTGACCTACTTAGCGTTTACAAGACCGATTTTGCTCAAATGTCAGTATCTCAAGAAAACGCAATCGATTGTGGTCAGATTTGGTCAGAAATTTTGTGCCAGTTGACTATCCAAGATGGCCACCATGGGGGCTGTTACTAAAAATAGCACAAACATAAAAATGACAATTACTCAAGAACCCTTGAATGGAATTCGACCAATTTTGTGTCAGAATGTTCCTTGCATGAAGCCGTTTCGATTAATTACAATTTGGCTTTCCAAGATGGCTGACATCTGCCGTTACTAAAAATAGCACAAACATAAAATGACAATTACTCAAGAACCCTTGAATGGAATTGGACCAATTTTGTGTCAGAATGTTCCTTACATGAAGCCATTTCGATTAATTGCAATTTGGCATTCCAAGATGGCCACCACCTGCCGTTACTAAAAATAGCACAAAACATGAACATGACAATATCTCAGTAACCGCTGAATAGATTTTGACGAAATTTGTGTCAAAATGATTTTTGCATTGAGATGTTTCAAAAGTAACTAAATATAGACAAGTCATAATGGCCTTTGTTACTAAAAATAGAAAAATGTGAAAATAAGAAAATCTCAGTGGAATTGGACTAATTTTCTGTCAGAATGATCATTTCAATAAGCTTTTTGGATTTTCTGCATTTTGGCATTCCAAGATGGTCGCCATCTGTCGTTACTAAAAATAGCACAAAACATGAAAATGACAACATCTCATTAACCGCTGAAGCGATTGAGACGAAATTTGTGGCAAAATGATTCTTGCTTTGATGTGTTTCACAAATTAACAAATATTGACCTGTCAAGTTGGCCTCTGTTACTAAAAATAGCAAAATTTGAAAATTAGAAAATTACAATGGAACTGGACCAATTTTTGTCAAAATGGTCCTTGCATGAAAGCTTTTCAATTTTTTGCATTTTGGCATTCTAAGATGGCCGCCATCTGCTGTTACTAAAAATAGCACAAAACATGAAACTGACAATATCTCAGTAACTCCTGAATGGATTTTGATGAAATTTGTGGCAAAATGATTCTTGCCTTGGGGTGTTTCAAAAGTAAATATATAAAGACCAGACAAGTTGGCCTCTGTTACTAAAAGTAGCAAAATGTGACATTGAGAAAATCTCTGGAATTGGACCAATTTTGTATCAGAATGGGGACCATTCGGATACAAAAGCCAGGTGAGCGATATCAGGCCCATTTGTGCCTCTTGTTGTTAAAGTGGGTTCTACACGTGGCTTATTCCCTTAAATATTTTTGGCTGTGGTTTATTTGACAAGGTGCCTATGACAACTGCTGTTGAAAACATGGTGGCTTCTTTGCTTGAATATTGTTGGTTGTGGTTTATTCAACAAGGTGCTTATGACAACTGATGTTGAAAACATGTTTGTCTATAGATTTTAGCTCACCTGGATCAAGAAGTACTACATTTAAATTTCATGTTATTGAGAAGCTCAAATGCTGGTGTCAAAGCTGTCCTGTCCAGCGACAGATATTGTTGTGTCTGGGTACACCTTCATAGTTTGCCACAATTATTATAAGGGGAAAAACTTTTGAGACTTCTGTTTCCCTGGGCAACAAAACCCTTTCTAAAAGGGGTCTGCTTCTAAAGGAAACAATTTGCTCCTAATGAGCAAATTTTGTACTCTTAGAGTTGACCCCTATTAAGAAGGGAGGCAAAAAAGAAAATGTTTGGAGTTGATTCCCCGAAAAGTGTGCCCATTCACCTTAATTCAGTCATCTTCATTGTTTGTCAGAATCAGAAATGGCAGTTTCAGCTGTTTTTTAATCAAGTATATGAAAACTTTTTAAAACATTAAACAGGAAATGGGCCTCTATAATTATGAAAAACTCTGGAATGTCTCTCACTATTCTTACTGTTCTTGCTTGACTTGCCACTAAGTGAGACATAAGTGTTACTTTCATGACATCAGTCGGGTAAACTTTTGCGGAGTTTTCTCAACTTTTCTGGTTTGACTCTGTATTAAAGCTGTATAGGCACACATTTGTGACAATGCATGTCAGGCAGGACATCGTGTTCCACAGAATTCTTTTGACATTGAGCTGTGACAGGACAAAACCAACAAAGTGGCATGTGCGCCCATTGAAGACGCCGATCAGGCCTGGCATATCTGCCCAGTCTGATCAGAGTCTTTGCTGTACTTTTAAAAGGTTCCTAAGGGTCTCAGCTACCCTTTAAGCCCACAGGGAAAACACAGATCAGACTGGGCAGATGCCCAGTCTGAATTGAGTCTTTGTGTGGTGCACTTGCTATTTTGTTGGTTGTGTCATGTTGCGGCTCATTTCTTAATTTGCTTTATTATTTTCAGTGCTTGATGCTCATCCACTGTTGTCATCATTTCAACTGATGTTGTTGGAACATATTGTCATGTGTCGGCTAATCATGGGCAACAAAACTACAGCCATACAAGAGGTAAACTTAACAGATTTAGAACTTGTGAAATCTATTGCAGTTAAAACATTAAGTTGCCTATACTGTTACTTTGTCATCTGTGTCATTGATCTTTGATTAATAAAACATATGTCATAAAACTGAAAAAGAGAAATGAAATTTAATAGAAAAAACATTTTGCAGTTGTAGTGTCTTTTAGATAATATTCATGCAGAGTTCTTATTAGGACTTACATAGAGGAGCACCACAGAACAGATCTTCAACCTTAGAATCCTGTGTGAAAAGTATCTCCAACATCAGCAGAATCTGTACCATGTCTTCATTGATTTCAAAAAAGCCTTTGACAGGGTATGGCATGCATCCTTATGGGCCACCATGAGGAAGTACAATATCAATGCAAACCTAGTTCGCACCATTGAGCAGCTATACGACAAGGCTACAAGTGCAGTCCTGATAAATGGCAGCACAGAAGAATGGTTCAGAACAACAGTTGGAGTAAGACAAGGATGTCTTCTGTCACCCACCCTCTTCAACATTTTTCTCGAACGGATCATGTCAGATGCTCTGGAAGAACATGACGGAAAGGTTAGCATAGGCGGCAGAAATATTACCAACCTGCGGTTTGCCGATGACATAGACGCTCTTGCTGAGGAAGAGCAGGAACTAGAAGCTCTAGTTGAAAGTCTCAACCAGACCTGCACAAGGTATAAGATGGAGATCAGTGCTGAGAAGACCAAACTGATGACAAACAGGGCAGATGGCATCCAGAGGGAGATCAAGGTAAAGGGGCAGAAGCTGGGTACTGTAAGCAGCTTCAAATACCTTGGAGCAGTTGTCTCAGATGATGGCTCAAAACAGGAGGTTCTCTCAAGGATAGCACAAGCCACTTCAGCTCTTGCCAAGCTGAAACCAATTTGGAGAGATAACAACGTATCTCTTGGATCAAAGGTGACACTTATGCGCTCCCTTGTCATTTCCATATTTCTGTATGCCTGTGAATCATGGACCTTGACAGCTGAGTTAGAGAAAAGAACGCAGGCCTTTGAGATGAGATGCTACAGAAGGTTACTGAACATTTCGTACAAGGACCATATAACCAATGAGGAGGTTCGCAGGAAGATCCAAGCAGCCATTGGAGAATATGATGAACTCCTGACGCTGGTCAAGAAACGGAAACTAAGGTGGTTTGGACACGTCTCAAGGTCTTCTGGTATAGCAAAGACAATTCTTCAGGGCACAGTGAAAGGAAAAAGAAGAAGAGGTAGACAGAAGAAGAGGTGGGAGGACAATATCAAGGAGTGGACTGGAATGGATTTTGCCAGCTCAACTAGGGCAGCTGAAGACAGGACAAGGTGGAAAGGGATTGTTTTGTGGTGCCCCAACGACCTAGTAAGGTTATGGGATAGAATAGAATAGAATAGAATAGAGGATCCTACATGAGTGGTCATTTTGTATGAAATTTATGAAAAGAGCATAGGCGATTTTCATAAATTTCATAGTGTAAGTTTCTGTTTCTCATGACTGTTTCAATGGGATTTTATTGCCATAAAAATTGACATTATTTCAGTGGAAAATATAACATTGTCATGCATGGCATTATGGCATTATGTCATTACGATTCAAAAACCAAGGGTTTTGTAATGAGTGGTTATACAAGTTTTATGACATGATGTTAGCCACTAAATAACAGCAATGCCATACAATGTTTTATTCTGATTTGTATTTCAGATATTTCAAGCATGTCATGTGTGTCAGTCACAGCCAAAGCTGTTTACAACACATGGGGCACAGATACACACATTATTGGTGAGTTGTATGTTGGTTTATTACGACTCCATGTATATCATAAAGTTTTCGCAAATGCTTATTTTCACGGTTTAGTATTACTCTAATGTGCATAAATATTGGGACACCTGAAAACCATGAATTTTCCATTTGGGACAAATGGAAAATTAATTGTTTTAAGGTGTCTCAATACTTAAGCACTTTGGTAAAGGAAATATTTACAAAGTTTTGAATTCACGATAGTTGTACCGATTCGTTAGATGGATACAGGCCAAAAGAATTTTGTAATAGTTTTTTTTGTGTGTGTGTGGGGGGGGGGGGGGGGGGGGGGGGGAGTCCACTCCACTCACAAAATTTCAGGAAAATTCAATTCTCAGAGCATCCTTTTGACAAGGGTTGTCAAATCAGCTAACCTTTAGCAGTACTGCCCCTGTTACCTTAAGTAGGAGATAAATCACTGTATATGTTGAGTCATGGATTCAGGAGCATCTTTTTAAGAAGGGGATCATTTATATTAATGATGGGGGTGGGGGCTAAAACATTAATGCTTAGATGGGTAGTTGCTGACCTTCTGTGGAAATACAGGGAGTCACTGTGAGTGGCATAACTGAACTGCATTATAAAGTCATACTGACCCTTTGTATTTTCATAGAGGGTTAGTAAATAACCAGCTTTGTGCACCAATAATTGTTGAATATTAACTTCACCCACCTCACCCACCCAATAAGTGTGTTAGAGAGAAAATGACAGATTTCAGGAAAAAAAATTTTGGTACCTAAATATTCCTCTGACATTTTCTAGGAAAACCAGTGCAGTGGTCTTACTTGCTGTCTATAGTCAATTTTAACAAAGCTATAGGCAGTTAAAGTTTTGAAATGACCAAAAAACTGTATGATGGCCAGCTTGAATTCTTACAGAACATTTATAAACCTACCATGACTATTTTGGGGCTGACAATGTTACTGCCTTTGTACAGCTGTATCTTAAGATTCTTGCAAGAGGTCCATTACAAGTCTTTTATTGAGAGACAACAGAAATTATCCAGAATTGTCATCAGCAGTCACCAAATGTGGATATTGGAAAGAGATGATATAATACAGTGGTTTGGCATGTCCACCATGATTGTTTATGTTCACTTTAATATTTCAGGGCTTGTATGCAATGTCTATGAATTGTATGGAGGCAGCTGAAGCCCAGTTTCACCGAGCAATTAGTGTAAGTTCAGAATAATTATCATTTGAGACATTATCATGAGAAAAGGGGTCTGATTGCATGTGCAAAAAGTAAACAGCAGGGTTGCTTCTGTCTGACAGGGAGAAACATCTGCAAAATGTTTTTTTCAGGACAGGGAAAAGTCAGGGAACTTCATGATTGGCCAGGGAAATCTGGAAAGGACTTGAAAAGTTGGGAAAAAGTCAGGAAATTCAAGAAAATAAATGACTACAGCAGTCTTCAGGAAATATACTTATTCATCTAAAGGAGAAAGGATATACTTTCAGGAAAGATAATCCATTCACAGAACAAATTATCTTCCTCCTCATTGGGGGTTATACGAGGGTTGATCCAGAAGTAATGTCACTGCAGCTATAAAATTGAGTTGAAGAAAGAGAGAGCAACAAATTTTCGTATTCAGGTACCTTAATCTATTTGCATTATGGTCTGAAAATGTCATAGAAATATATTACATAATAATCGAGATATCGCTACAGACAAAATGCATGGTAACGACATGCGCCGCACGTCAATGACGTTGTTGACGTACCAGACGAAGCTTTGATATTTTGTTATGCCAAAAGAATCAAATTCGTTGTTCCGGAATAGCACTAATGTCTGACACCCATGTTTATCTCATCTTTCAATATTACTTGAACAACCCAGCAGCTCAGGTTCGAGAATTTACACAATATTTGAATAGTAGACCACCGATCTTCATATATGGGGTCGAAACAATAGTCACGTTATTGTCCGACATGGCACATATAGGCCTTCCGGTTTTCGTACAATCCTCTAGTACTCATCTACACCCTTATAGCGCTGGTTGCACTTTTACACAAGCCTCATAATAACTGAAATATCACCATGTATCTAACTTAACAGCTCTGGAGTCTCTAATGGTGATATTCTTAATTTGTGGCTAAACCGCATATATATCCGCTGACGCGTTTGTTTATAGAAATCAACATTTTTTCCATTCGGCAGTATCAAACATTAGCACTAGCTAGCGAACTTCAAACTGCAGTCAGGATATTAAAGTTTCAACAGTGGGCGGCAGAAACATATTTCATTATCGTATCAACTTTTCATTTGATTTGGAGCGTTAGTTTGAGTTTGATTTGTGATTGCCTTTGACAATTATGTTCATGTAATTAATGTTATTCTAACGTGCGGCGCGATGGCGTGGGTGGCATACTTTGAACGTGTATATATTTGGAACGGAAAAAGACTCCAACTCTATATTTGTACAGGTAATCCGAACTGAATTACAGAGAAGCTTGGTATAATTTTTATAATAATGCTACGATAAATAAGCACGCAATTGACACAGTGACATTACTTCTGGATCAACCCTTGTACATAAAGAAAGAATTTGCTCCCATTGGGAGCAAAGTCTTTCCTTTATGAGTAACTCCAAATGATGCCTTCAGCACTTCTAATTTAAAGAGTATAATCAACTTATGTATCCATAAAAGGGTATCGAAAATTGGGAAAAGTCAGGGAAAAGTCAAGGAGTTTTAGAATGGAGGACTAGTGGCAGCCCTGATAAAGGGATCATGATCCATGTGCAACCATCAAAGAGTCAAATTGTGCTGTGCAGTTGTGCATGCTGAATCTTAATTTACCACTACATACAAAAGGTTTACAAAAGCATTCATTTATAAATCATGATGTTGCTTGTCCAGTACATCTCTTCTTTTAGCATATTGGGCAAAAGGTATAGAGGACATTTTAATGAACATTGCACAGATAGGTAGCTAACTGCTTTGGGTGATATTCAAAATGCTCTGCTTTCAATGTCCTGTTTCTCCAATGTCTATACATTGTAATGGATATACTGCTCCCTTTTAATTTCTGATATTTGTCATATCTTATTTTTGGTAACTTTTGAAGGTAAATCAGATAACTGGGATGTCTAAGGTGTTTCAGTAAGTTCTGTGTGTGTAATTTTTCAGTGGAGTGGTATAAACACAGAGCTTGCCCTGTTTGTTAACTTAAACCTAGCTATAGTTTATCTGCGGACAAACAGGCAACAAGAGCTAATGGGACTTCTGGATGTTATAGACCCAGAAAAGGTGGAAACCAGGTAAGCATTGTCTGTAATGAAATAATATTAATGTCATGATCTGCCATGTAACTAACATAATATATGAATAACATCAAGTGGGTACCTGAAACACTCAAGTCACGTTGTGCGTTTGTGCAAACAGATAAAGAGTTTAAAGATTCCCTAGTTTATAATTTGAGGTAAGACTATGATAAGACAGTGCAAATGTGCAGGCTGTAATGGGACTTCCCTGTTTGCATTTGCTGTATGCTAGCTAGACACTGCTCAAATTTTAGTGTGTAATCTTTATTATGTAATATACATGTAATACATAAAACTCTGGTTGTGATTACTGTACTTTATTGTGTCATTGTTTAACACAATACCCTAATAGCCCAAAATGACTGAACCATTCATAAAAGGATCATAAAACTCTTGCTCATCCATTCTTTTGTCTGTCTAAATAAGTGAGGTTTCAGTAATCGAATATTCAGGGAATTTGCGTTATTGTTTCTGTTCAGTATCTGTGTTCTGCATAAAGTTTTTATTTTGTAATTTTAGTACCCACAGTTTGAAAGCATCAGCCTACTATGTTCAAGGACTGCAAGCTTTCTTCCAAGCCCGCTACAATGAGGCAAAGTAAGTTACACTATCAGTGTTACGAATGGATACACCTCCAAGGAGATCACCCTGAAATGGAAGTACTTGTCTCCCTTGTTGTTGGGAGGCTGTTTGTGAAAAGAAAATCTCCTAATGGGGAGCAGATTCTAACCTATAAAATATAAAAGTAATCCCTTATAAGGAGGGAGTTGAAGTCAGGGAAACAAATTTTTTTATGCTAGAGCAGTCTACCCTGGAAGGTGAGGCAAAATCTTTTCACCTTATATGAGACGCGACATGACAAAACCAACAATGTGGTTGTGCGCCCAGTGAAGACTCAGGTCAGCCTTTGCAGCCGTCCAGTGTGGTGAGACTCTTCGTTAAGTGTTCAAAGGGTAGCTAAGGGTCTAAACTTCCTCCATGCGGACCGCGAAGACTCTGATCAGACTGGGCGGATGCCCAGGCTGATCTGAGTCTGCGTTGGGCGCACAACCACATTGTTGGTTTTGTCGTGTGGCGGCTCATATGTGCTTTCTGTTCATATGTATACTTTTGTCTTAATGTTTCAGATAAGCATCTAGGATAGGATAATTCTGGGCTAAGTCTCATGCTTCATGCAGATGTATAACATTTACCGTTGACTTACTGCCTAAGCACCTTTTAATAGGCTGCAACTCGGAATCAACACATTGCTGTTATTGTGTAATGGGATGATAGTTATTTATGTGTTTGTTAAATGGTATGTAGTAGTATTAAACAATTGTTTTAAATGTTGCTGTGTTTGAAATGTCTCTAAGATGCATATATTCTTTATAAAGTCATTTGCATCATGATGGCTGTATATGGGCCTTAGGAGGAGAAAAGCTGGCATAAGGCTTATATATACAGCAAAGACTGATTAATCAGTGCATCTGAGAATGTTCAATTTTCCCTTTTAAAGTTCTTCAGGATCCATGCTGATGTGACCGTTTTGTACATGCCATACTGTATGTCTCTTTTCTTATGTCATTGTTAAGTTAAAAATAGAAAACAAAACAAATAAAACTCAAAATTGTTTTCAGGAGGTATTTACGGGAGACCTTAAAGATGGCTAATACAGAGGACCTGAACAGACTGACATCATGTTCTCTTGTTCTACTGGGCCATATATTCCTGTCACTTGGTAACAGCAGGGTGAGTGTCAGTGTCTTTTTTTGCCATGCCTGTGACAGTAAAATTTCTGTTCTTAAATAGCACGTGGGTAATACCAAATTGGCTACCTGTGCTTTCGACCGAGTCTGTACTATACAAAGTGGCTTTCGACAAAGAGTACGATTGTAAGCAGTACCAATTGACTGACGTGGTGGCAAGCACAGGTAGCCAAATTGGTATTACCCCCCTGAATACAGTTCATATGTGGTTAGACTTTACTGAAAACTGTTGTGGATTTTGACTAAGCTAAGAGTTCTGTATTTGGAATAAAAACAATAAACATGTATGTGCAAGCAGCTACACAAATATATGAGAAGTCTAGTTAGAAGTATTAATGATATGTTGATATTACATATAGCCACATCTTAAAGATAAATCTGATAAGGCAGTGTTAATTCTGCGAAAAGTTTCACTGTTAATGAGAAATGTTAGTTATGAAATGCTCTAAGAAACTGAAAAAATGAATTGGAAACTATCTTAACCTTTACCTTTAAAGCATACCATATTTTTTCGGCTTTAGAGAGGAAGGGATGGGTTATTTCCCCCCCAAAATGGCCCCATATTTGTTAATCAGTTGTATTAATTCTGCTATAAAATTTTTTGTTTTCCAAAACAATTCCAGATATTTAGATTCATGGAGTTGTTTTGGAGGGAGAAACCTCTATCATTTAATTAAATGAATACTGTAGTGCTCTGCCACATACAGACATTACAGGTGTAAAATAACAGCTGTTAATTTATTGAAGTCATAATGAAACATAAGTACAGTAGTTTAAACTATTCATCTATATTTCAGGAATCATTAAATATGGTGACCCCAGCAATGCAGCTAGCGGGTAAAATACCAGATGTCCACGTTCAGTTGTGGGCTTCATCTCTTCTGAAAGGTATTCTAACTACTGTCTTTGTTTGCTTTAAGGTTGCTGGGACTGTTGTGAAATAGTTCGATTTATCAATATTATTCTGGCAATTATTAAGATCAAGCATTTGGTCCTATTTGCTTAAAGTTTTGATCTAAAGAATATTTATTGATGTGATAACAAGCAAGACTTCCTTGAATTTATTTCACATGAAAGGTATATTGATGAAGGGATAATTTTGGGTTTTACAACCATCAGTTATATCTGGCAGGTGAAGAATTGGTTGAAATGATGATGAAGATAGAATAAACCAGATGCTTGGCAGGGGGATAAAGTTTAATTTTATGTCTCTTTCAACAGTACCTTAGTCATATCTTGATGATGGTAGGATGTTATAAGATAAGGTTTTCAGTGGAAGTATATTGTGCGAAGAATTCTGCAGCTATAGGATTTGAACCGGGTACCCTTAGGGCCTAGCACAATAAGCCATTGGTTAATATGCACAGCCGAGGCTCCTTCAGAGGCTAGAGGCAAATCATAGCCAGAGCTGGACTTGAACCTTATCTCCAGAATATCAGCTTCATCATGAACTTGAACATGGGTCCTGTTGTTCAAAGCATTATTAGCTTAAGCAAGTGGTTAGTCAATGATTCGTTAAGTTTCTAGTACACATAAAATCAAATGTCTTAATATTTTTTGCTAAAATCATGTGAGGAGCTTTTGCTTGCGTCAACTAATGACGACGTTAGTTTTGAACAACTGGGCCCTGAACGATAGAGTAGAATAGACAATACACATATTGCAAATATTCATATAAATTGTAAAAGCAGCAAAGAACATGAGCAGTATGCACAGCATCCACATGTGTGTGTAGATAAGCTTTGGTTTTTGCATTCAGGCTAGTTTCACAGTAAGTCATTTCTGTATCATACTGTTATATCTCTCAGTTTGATTCAAAGTGTATTTGTTTATAAAACTGTCAGAAAACACAGCAGACCCTGATCAGACCTCTCTTATTTTTTTTAGTTGTCTGAACTTGGTCAATACTTCCTTAATACTTAAGGTAAATGTTGTAGTTTGAACCTACTCAACAATGCTGTTTCATTACAGATCTATACCGACTGTCTGGAGACGCTGCTAAGGAGGCCGAGGGATGCAGGCTCCACACAAGTTTCTCCCAGTCTCTTCTTAAAGACCATTTTCAGTCGTCACAACTCACAGAACATGGACTTATACAGGTAAAAACCCCCACCCACTGCAGTGATGTAAAAATAGTTACTGTATTTCTTCAGTTATAGGACAGGTTTTTCCCCTTCCAAAACTGTCCCATAAATATAGAGCTACAAGATGGATCTAAATTTTTGGGATTGTTTTAGAAGCAAAAAACCAATCTCATAACAGAAATTGATAAGACTGATTTGGATATTTTGGGTCATTCTAGAGCTGATTCAGATCTTCGGATCAACTCACTTTAGTAATAATCTTGAACATTTTTATTAAAATCACTAAGTCTAAGCAAAATTGATTTCTTAAATGAATTTTTGGTGTACATTATAGTGCTTTTATGCGCAAAGTGGTGAAAATTGCTAAAACACTTAATGACATCATCATATTATAGCCTCATTTGAGAGGATACTGATATGGATTTGGAAAAGATTGACTCTAACTTGATCATGTCTTCTGGATGAGATTGCCAGAAACATACATGTAATTATTAGCTTGCCAGTACAAATACACAGGAAGAGCTATTGCACTACCCCTGGCGTCGGCAGCCCGCAGCGATGGAGTTAGCAAAATGCTAAAAGTTTTTTTTATGTGATGGGCAAGGCATTGTCGGGTGAGCTATCCTGTACGTGGACAGGTCTTGTTTGAATGTGGTATCATTATTAGCTGTATAAAAGGTACAATTTCTTATGATGTGCACACATATTTTCACAGTGGACAGATGGACCCTGCCCATTTCACCTAAACAGTGCCACAAACTGAAGATTGTGATAGATGAAAAACACACTGGTGCAGTCAGCAGTTAGATAAGCAGTGACAGAATCATTACCCCTGCTTTAGACTGGATGTCTGTGAATTTACACTCTTGCTGTCCTCTGACAGTGATCGGAAAAAATGTATATATACATGTAGCAGAGATTGGATAGCAAGGACTCGACAGATATATGTATTGAAAGTTACAAACTGGACTTAAGAAATTGTAGCTTTACAGACTAGCTATATTAGCTAGCTTCAGTATTTATGTTAATAACCCAAAATATTACAGGGCCGACCCAACAGGATTGCTTAGTACCAAGGCCAAGAAGGCATCCATGTTGGGCAAGTGGACAAAATTTGGCTATTTGTCATGGGACAACCAGGACCCAGTTGTTCAGACCTAACAATGTCATTAGTTAATGAGATGTTATATTTTTAAACATGTTGTACACAAAATCATTACCATGTTTTGCCAAAAAATGGGAGGAGCTTCTGTAGCATTTTTTGCAAAAATTTTAGCACACATGATTTTATTTGTACTTGAAGACTTAATAAATCTTTGACTACTGACTAAGTCAAGCTAACAATGCTTTGAACAACTGGGCACAGAAATTTATACATACTTTTGATCGATGCAAGACATTTTTGTATGAAGAAAACAGATCAGTATTCCACATGGCAGACTAAATTAAAAGCTAGGTACAATATATAGGCAAGTAGCAAAGTTTCAGAATAAGTCTCAGAACA
Source organism: Ctena decussata (assembly GCA_963989385.1). NCBI lineage: Eukaryota > Metazoa > Mollusca > Bivalvia > Lucinida > Lucinidae > Ctena > Ctena decussata. The sequence continues at coordinate 26,226,232 of OZ022505.1, forward strand.
GGTCACTTGTCTGAGGCAAGTGGATGAATTTTTTTTTGATCAGCCCTGATATTGGGCCACTTTGGTTGATTATTGTACAGCATTTGGAATCACATTTTTTATCAGCTTTAAGACATCAAATTAAGATATGCATGATTTTCTTGTATTAAATGTAACTGAGGGAAACATTTTCATGTGTTTATCTTCTGCAGCTATAGATAGTTTCAGAGACTATTTGAGCAAATGTCTGATAAGCATTGTAGAGCAGTTGGAGAAAGCTTGAATTTTGTTTCCCCATTCTTGTTACATTAATATCTCCACATCCTCATAATTGCATGGAAGTATAGAGGTTTATTTGTCATTAAATGATTAACTAATTTTAGATTTGATCATTGTTCCAATATATGGCACACAGCAGTGAAAGCCCAGACGTAGGCTGGTCTTATTATAAGTCTGGGATTTTACTGTTGGTATAGAAGCCAGATGACTGTCATAATGTTTTTCAGATTGATTTGTATAAACATTGTAAAGCTAGGTGCACCAAAAAGGTATAAACAGTATCTATTTTGAGTTATTTAAGGTTTATGGGTACACTTTCAGGGGAAACAACTCTGGCATTTTCATTTTGCCTCCCTTTTAATCCATACAGGTGAAACTATGACTTTGCCCCCTGAGAATAGCAACTTTTTCTTATAATATTAGTCTTCTCTGAGGGAAGTATATTCAGAGTCCAATTCTTTCCTTTACTAGTAAAGGAAGTATATTCAGAGTCCAATTCTTTCCTTTACTAGTAAAGGAAAGAATTGGACTCTGAATATACTTCCCTCAGAGAAGACTAATATTATAAGAAAAAGTTGCTATTCTCAGGGGGCAAAGTCATAGTTTCACCTGTATGGATACCTTCATAGGTCAGCTAATCACGACTGGTTTTGTGTACAAAAGACACCTTGTAAATATGCAGAAGAGAAATCAAAAAGTGTGCAAATGCAGTATGCCCATAAAGACTTGATACTTCAGAGCTCTAGATAAGAGGGCGTATTTGGTGATAATTAGGGATAATTTTTGTTAATTCTGCATAAAAACATATGTTGTGACCCCTCATCTGAACCGTCTCGACGAGACGGTTCAGATGAGGGGTCACAACATATGGTTTCAATGAGAAATAAGAAAAATTATCCTTAATTATCATCAAATACGCCCTCTTATCTAGAGCTCTGATACTTACTGATTGAATGTCTGGTTATTGAGACACTTCGCAGAATTATTGATTCTCTATGAATGTTCGCACGTATACACAATACTTTTAACATTTGATCGTTTTTGAATCTCTTATATATAGAAACGTTTTAAATTTCTGACGTTTAGACGCTATATGGCCTTACCAGGGTTGAGGGTCTATAAATAACTTAACATTCATTCATTCATTCTCTATGAATGGGAATAAAGCATTGGAATGGTTGTCTGAGATTCTTGCTGTGTTAAGGACAAATGTAACATCCTGAGACAGAACTGTGGAATTAAACTGCCTCCATGTTTTTGGCACCCTTTTACGAAGGGAGGTAACTGTTGTGGCTTGCTGTTTGCTTCTCTGGACATCATAACCCTTCTAAAAAGGGGTTAACTCTTATGAAAAGAATTTACTCATGCACTCTTAAAGGAAAAGATTTTGCTTCTGGAGGAGCAAATTCTTTTCCTTTGAGAGGTGACCCCCATTGAGAAGGGAGGCAAATATAAAAATGGTATGGTTGCTTCCCCTTAAAGTTTGTCCATTTGCCTCAAATTTACTGCTGTCTGATCAGGTTCAACTCTGTTTGCCAACAGTATAGCAAAGCATTCTCTTATATGATAACTGGTCATGTCCAAAAATCACTTTAATACGGAAATGGCTGAGTTCTTGGAATATTTAGGGTCACAATGATAATGAATGACTGCATGTTACAATTATTGTAGCTTGAATGGTGTTTGTATATAGAAATCATGAAATGCTTATTAGACGATTAATAATAGTTTTATGTTGCAATTTGCAACTTGTTGCAACAAGTTGTTAGCCACATCTTGAGAAAACTTAGGGTGAATGGGTACGCCATGTTTTTCCACCAATTTTTACAAAGGGAAACAACTTTTGTGACTTCCTGTTTGCTTCTCTTGATGACAAAGCCCTGCCAAAATTACGTCTACTCTTAAAGGGAAGAATTTGCTCCTAGGGGAGCAAATTCTTTCCTTTAAGAGTTGGCCCACATTGAGAAGGGAGGGAGAAGAACTCTATAAGCGCCCAGCTTTCATTCTAATCCCAAGCCTGTATTGTATACTATATATATGTATGTATGTTACAATTTCTAAAAAGAATAAAATATGTTTAAACCAAGGGAGGCAATAATGAAAATTGTGCAGTTGCTTCCCCTGAAAGCCATTCACCTAAGCTTATTAGGCTAGTTTACTTTTCATATTTGACTGTGCAATATGCATGTAACGGTACATGTTTTTTGGTAAAAGTATTGTCAAAGTAAAGTTTAGTGTATGTATTGTTTGCATTGTAATTGCTTGGGAATAAAAGATCTGAGATACATTTGAATTTTCATAAGTTCTGTCTTCTTTCCTAGGTAGATGGTTTATGCTACTTACAGTAGAACTTCAATGGCTCGAACTCTGATGGCTCGTTAACCCTGCCTAGCTAGAACTACTTCCTGGGTCCCTAGAGGTCGCTTTGTATAGAAACTAACCCTGGATGGCTAGAACTACCCTTGGCTGGAACTAATTTTCATGATCTTAAGCCTGTTTGAACCAATGAAGTTCTACTGTATTTTGAAACTAACCCTGGATGGCTAGAACTACCCTTGGGTGGAACTAATTTTAAGTCTGTTCGAACCAATGAAGTTACTGTATTTGGGCAAACAGAGATCTAGATAAAAGACTCTAGAAAGAAAGTCTAGATTTTTTTGTCAACCCTGTTTGTATGATACTGGACCATTTTATGTTTGTTTGTCTATTTGTTTGTACATTTATCTGTTGACACGTGATCCATACTGTATTTCAGCTTCCCTAGGTCTTAACCACCCCAAACTTCAACAGGCGTGTAGTCAAACCTGTCTCAAGGGGTCACCTGTCTGTAGCAAGTTAGCAGCCACTATTTAGGGGCCTTGAGCCAAATCGCAGTGCAAAGTACCTGCTTTAAGATGCCACCTATCTTAAGCTGCCAGTTTTGTGTGTCTCAGTGGGTGACCCCTTAAGGAAGGTTTGACTCTCATTCTAGTCATGTACCGAAATTGTAGAAACACTACAATGTTTGTGATTGTTTAAAATTAAAGGTACAAGTTACAAGTCAAATAAGCTGAAAACCAATGACCCAATGACTTTTGCAAGGAAGATACTTTCGCATAAATAAATCAAGACAAACTTAAATGTCCTATATCTATGATATGCTGTAGCAGCACTGAAAAGGGGGAATATACCAGAAGACCATGATATAAGTTTTAACAAAGATCTGTAACAAGATCTGGAGAATGGCAGACCCCATGGACTCGGTCACTGATTATTACAGTCCCTAAAGAGGGCAACCTACAGCTCTGCCAGAACTGCAGAACCATCAGCATCATCAGTTATCTGAGCAAAGTCGTGTTGAAAGTCTTCCTGAACAAGTTTAAATTTCAAGCTGATGAGATAGTTGCCGAAGAACAGGCTGGGTTCAGAGCTGGAAGTAGCACCACAGAACAGATCTTCAACCTCAGAATCCTGTGTGAATAGTTCCTTCAACATTAGCAGAATCTGTACCATGTCTTCATAGACTTCAAAAAAGCAGCTGACAGGGTATGGCATGCAGCCTTATGGACCACCATGTGGAAGTTATATCAATGGGAATCTAGTTTGCACCATTGAGCACCTTTATGACAAGGCCATACAGGGCAGCACAGAAGAATGGTTCTGAACAACAGTTGGAGTTAGGCAAGGATGTCTTCTCTCACCCACCCTCTTCAACATTTACACAGGGATTATGTCTGATGCTCTGAAAGAACATGATGGAAAGGGTTGCGTAGGTGGCAGAGCTATTACCAGTTTGCAGTTTGCCGATGACATTGACACCTTTGCTGGGGGAAGAGCAGGACCTAGGATTTAGCAAGTGTCAACAAAACCTGCACAAGGTGTGAAATGAAGGTAAGTGCAGAAAAGACCAAACTGATAACAGACAGCGACAATGGCATTCAGAGGGAGGTCAAGGTAAAAGGACAGAAGTTGGGAATTGTAACGAGCTTCAAATACTTTGGAGTAACTGTCTCAGATGGTGGCTCAAAACCAGAGAGTCTCTCAAGGATTGCACAGTCCACTGGAATAAAGGTGAAACTGATGCGCTCCTTTGTCAAATCCATATTTCTGTATGCCTGCGAGTTGTGGACTTTGACAGCAGAGTTAGAGAAAAGAATGCAGGCCTTTGAGGTGAGATGCTACTGATGGTAAGGTAACATCTACAAGTACCACATAGTTAATGAGGATGTTTGTAGAAAAATCCAAGCAGCCATTGGAAAATATGACATACTCCTGACCATGGTCAAGAAACAGAAACTGAAGTGGTTCATCTACATGTCATGGTACTCTTGCGTAGTAAAGACGATTTTACAGAGTACAGTGAAAGGAGAAAGAAGAAGAGGGAGGCAGAGGTAGGAAGACAAAATTAAAGGTATACTCTGGCATATTATTAGATAATCACAAAAAATGGAACGGAATTTAAAGTATGCAACAAAATTAAGACGTGCAAATAATGATCAGCCAAAACATCTTTGTTATGAAGGCAGTCGCTATATCAATGCATACTCTTCTTGAATTTTCATGAATATTTTGTTGTCATAAGTTGATTGACTCACCACGTAAATATAACAAGAATTGTCAGAAGACAATGGAGCAAACCTTACGGGAGCTTGACTTTAATTAGGGCACATGTGATAGGAATAGTATAGGCTAGAAGCAAGTTTGAAGACTATCCCTTTTGGTTACTAAACGCAACTGAACCAAAATTTTCTATGTTAAATGATCCATGGAATATAGGTCATGGCATGATATGCATCACTGCATTCAGTTGATCTGCCCCAGATGTTTCTGTGTAGCAAGTTTGAAGACTCTATCCCTTTTGGTTATTTAGAAAGTGCGCTAAATGCCACTTGTGAACCAAAATTTTGTGTGTTCAATGATCCATGAAATGTAGATCACGGCACAAAATGCATCACTGAATTCAGTTGATCTTTCCGAGATGCTCCTGTGTAGCAAGTTTGGAAAATCCATCCCTTTTGGTTACACAGCTGGAAAACCAAAATTTTCTATGAAATAGGCCATGGCCCAGTAAGCATCACTACATTCAGTTGATCCTCCCCAAACGTTTCTGTGCAGCAAGTTTGAAGACTCGTATCCCCTTTAGTTACTTAGAAACTGCTAAACGCAACAGGTGATTTTTTTATCTCACGCAAATTTACATGCGCACGAAGGATATGGCGTGAGCCCACCAGGAGCGCTAAAAAGGCGTTTGTACGAGCATGTTTAATTGTTATAAACAGTTTGGGGGGGGGGGGGGGTCAAGAGAAATGATAGACGAGAGAAAAAATATCCAAACAGCCTCCACCTGCACCTACTGCAAGCGCAGTAGACCCTTGCCCTACTTATCCGAATAATCATAGTGACTGCCAATACCTGCCCGAAGGACTAAAAATTATGATAACTCATGTTTATTCCTGGGAGGATGTGGTGGAGGTGAGGAGTTTAGACACGATCTTTTGACACACCTCGAGCCCTAACTATACTGTAGAATTTTTTTAAATATTTTTTTTAGCTCACCTGAGCCAGCGGCTCCGGGGGAGCTTATAGGATGGTAAGGCTCCGTCGTCCGTCGTCGTCCGTCGTCCGTCCGTCCGTCCGTCAACAATTCCAAATGACTTCTCCTCTGAAACCACTGGGCCGATTGTAACCAAATTTCATATAGAGCCTCCTGGGACCTTAGGAACGAAAAATTGTTCAAACGGTCCTGGTCACATGACCAACATGGCCGCCATGCCCATATCTTCTTCTGCAGAACCAATAGGCCGATGGCCTTGAAACTTGATATGTAGCATCGGGTATGCGAGTACTACCAAGATTGTTCAAATTATGACCTTGGGTTGACCTTGACCTTTTTACGGTAAGGTCAAATTTGCTTCCTTATGCTTTTATATGGCAAGATGCTACAACATAAGATATCTTGGAAACTGTTGAAGATTTTGGGCTAAAAATTGGTATCTACAGTCATCTTAATGACTACATGAAGATTTTTGAGTACAAGAGGTCAAGGTCATTCTTTGACCTTTGACCCTGAACTCTCATATTTTGATGAGTTCTAACAATCTCCTCAAAAGCCACTGGGCCAATTGAAACCAAATTTCATATAGAGCCTTCAGGGGTTGAGAGAACAAAACTATATGTATACGGTCCAGGTCACATGACCAACATGGCCACCATGCCCATATATGGTAAAAACCTTTAAAAAAGCTTCTTCTCCAGGACCCGGTTGTATCAAACTTTAATGACAAATTAAACCGTCATTAAACCGCCATTAATTAACGCGTTATTAAATTCGGTTGTATGAAACTTTTAATGACGCGACTTCGTCATTATCTCTTCATTAACTTAATGATGGTCTGGGGGTATCTTTAAACCGTCATTAAGCAATTCAAGATGGCCGCCATCGTCCGATTCGACCCCGATATTTCGGAAAAGCGATCATTTTAAAGACAACATGGTCGATGTAGAATGCGAAGGAGATGGAAATTCGTGAAAAGAAACCAAACACCTCGATCTGCAATCATTTCCATGCAGAGCAAGGACCTAAAGCCATCCCAAATGTCATACAGCAGTTGTTAGTTATCCAAAGCTCGATACATTCTCCTTTAAAAACTTGCTTCTTTCCCGTTGGCATCGTAAAAATCTGTAAACATCATTGAGGTCCTATTTGTTTTGAAATGTATCGACCAGCTGCTCACGACATGATGACGTCATAAGGCAACAGGCAGCGCACAATCAATATCTAAGGACACTTTTGATAGAACTTATGACCCGATTTGACTTGATGACCAATAAACTCTATTGAACTAAACTTTCTAAGGTTGTTGGATTTCCGGAAGCCTACACACCGGGCTATCGACGTTGAAGAAACGTTGATTAAATACTTATTCAACGTTGTGTGCCTGCAGGGTAGGCATGATGTCCATATTCCACACTCTAGGCGCCTATACATCGCACCTACAGCATGGAATCCACGTTGTGTGCCTGCTACATAGCCATGTGTATGCATCACATCCTGTTTCGGATGCCTACACGTCGATGATACAACGTTGAATCAACGTTGTGTGCCTGCAGGAAATGTATCATTTGTAAGTTATCCGCACTCTTGGGGTCTACACAACTGCGTACATTGAATCAACGATATGTGCCTGTTGGGTATGCACCCATTAATATGCATGGCACCCCCATTCTAGGAGCTCACACATCGGGCACACAACATTAAATAAACGATGTGTGCCTACAGCGTATGTACCCCTTTGTATGCCAACAGCCCATATGGGAGCCTACACATCGAGCCTAAAACGTTGAGCCTGAGTTGTATGCCTGCAGGGTAAGCACCTCTTTGTATGCTTGACATTCCCATACCTGAATTTACCACATAGGGCGCACAACGATGATTCAACGTTGTGTGCCTGCAGGGTACGTATCTGTATGCATGTCACTTTCAGTCTTGGAGCCTACACATCGGACACACAACGTTGTTCATCGTAGGCCTAATGTACCTGCAGAACGTGTCTCTTTTGTAAGATGATATTCCAATTCTAGGAGCCCGAACATGGGACACACAACGTTGAATCAATGTAGTGTGCCTACAGTATACGGACCCCTGTATGCATACAATACCAATTTTGGGGCTCCTTCATATCGGGCACCCAACCTTCAATCAACGTCGTGTGTCTGCAGAATATGTACCCTTTGTCTTTGACCCTACACATCATACACACAGCGTTGATTCAACGCTGTGTGCATGCAGGGTATGTGCCCCTTTATATACATGACATCCCCAATCTGGGATCTTCCACATCGGACACTCAACGATCACTCAACATTGCGTGCCTACAGTGTATACATCTCTTTGTATGCATGACATACCCGTTTTGGGAGCTTACCCATCGGGCAGACAACGTTGAACAAGTGTCGTGTACCTGCATGATACGTACCCTTTCAGGCCTTTGTCGGATGACATTCCAATTCTCGGACCTAACCATCGGACACACAACGGTGAATCAACGTTGTCTGACAAGCAGGAAATGTGGCCACGTCCCATTCTGCAAGCCTAAATATCGGGTACACACAGTTGATTACACAGTGTGCGCCAAGTGGGTATGTACCCCTTTGTATGCATTTGAGAGCTTACGTCTCGGATACACAACGTTGAACCAGCGTTGTGTTCCTATTTGTATGCATGATATTCCCATTTGGGAGCCTACACATCCGTCTTACAACGTTGAATCAACGGTGCGAGCCAGCAATGTATGTACCCCTTTCCATGCATGACATTCTCATTCTTGGAGCCTACGTATTGGGCACACAACGTCCGATCAATACTGAATCAACGTTGAACCGACGTTGATTGATTGATTGATTGATTTGTTGCTTAACGTCCACGGTAAACAACTATGGTCATGTCGGGACGTACAGTTAACATAACAACACTACTCCTGGGCAGGCTTAGACCTCCTAAGCGGTTAACCAGTACTAAGTGCACATGCTTTCGCCAGTAACTGACAACTGCCCTTCTTGAAACAGCGGAAGGAGAAACGAAAGTATGTGGCCAGACCGGGTTTCGAACCCAGGACCTTTGACTTATGAGTCAGGTGCCCTACGGATTGCGCTACGCGGCCCGGCTGAACCAACGTTGAATCAAAAGGTTAATCAATATTGATTCAACGTTGTTTGCCTGCAGGGTATATACCTTTTTGTGTGCTTGCCCAGAGACTATTGATGTATACTGCTTCCAGTCTACTGTGTTTTTTCAACTTCCACATTGACTTTGCGCACATGCCAGAGTTTGAGCTAAAGCTTGATATGTGCGCGCATGCTCTATGCTCGAAAAGCTATTTTCAATAGGCAAGCCACAACAGAAAGTAAGCGGTACACAGCTTATAATTTGCCACATAATTTGCCGTACAAAAAAAGTACAAAATCAGCATCTGTGCATGCTTTTCGCACGTGTAAAATTTGTCACAGTACACAGTGCACAGGAACACGAGAAAGAGGTACACAGGAAAGTTGTACATCCCTGCGAAAGATAAAATACTGAAGTTGTCCGGAAAGCCATCAAAATGGTTTAAACTCATGGAATATTTTAACGTAAGTTATCTCTGATAGATTTTCACAAGAGTTTCATCCTTTTAAACAGCCGTATTTGGCCAGTTTTAAAGAAATAAAATAAGACTCGACTTCTGACAAAAAGTGCTGCAAAGTTTCTTGGTTGGCAATCAAAATAGCTTATATAATATCATAAACTTTATTAGGCCGCCGTGACGATAGTCAGGGGGGCATTATGTTTTGCCCATGTCAGTTCGGTCCGTCCGACTGTCTTGCCTTCACGCATGGAATGTTTGTATAATCGACTCCTCCCAGAGTTTTCAAGCAATCCATTTCGAGCCTAGCAGAGATGTTACAAGCATATTGCAGATGCGCATGTGACGTTATTGGGTTTAAAAAAAAATAAGGTTTACAAACTTACGGCGTTTTCGACTTAGACAATTTTGAGGTGAGGCCTAAATATCGGGTAGCAACTTTGTGTAATCCATCGCAACCCCCTCCCCCCCCCCCTCCCCCCGCCCCAGTTTTTAGACAATGAATTTGAAACGATGCACTGGTGAATTTGAAACGATGCACTGATCTTACAAGCTGAAGATGTGCATGTGACTTTTTGCAGACGAAAAATAATTTTTGACAAATAACGGCCATGATTTCGACTTGGACATTTTTAGATTAGTATTCAATATAGGATAGCACGTTTATGGATTCAGGTACAGTTTTCAAGCAATCAATTTGAAACCATGCAAAGATGTCACAAGCATATTGAAGATGTACATGTGAGTTTTTCCAGATTCAAAAAAAAAAAAAATATGAAAGAAAGAAAATGGCCTACTGCATTTTCGGCTGACATTTCGGACATCAGTCTGGCATGGGAGGTTTTTTCTTCTTCTGTAAAACGTACGTTGTGCCCTCTTGAGAATCATCAAGCGATGTTGAAGCGACTCACCAGTCGGTTCTGATAGGTATTGAAAGAACTTATGGGCTAAGATCATGCTTTATCCAATGACTCGCGGCGCGAAACTACAATTTGTACCGACCATTTCATGAAGAGACAAGGAGAATAATACATTTGAATACTTCTGATTACAAGAACATATGAGCTGCGACACGAAAAAAAAAATACAAGAAACAATAAAGTGGTTGAGCGACCAGCGCAGACTCAGATCAGCCTGGGTATCCGCCAAGTCTGGTCACAGTCTTCGCTGTCCGTGGTTGTGCGTCCAGCACAGACTCAGATCAGCCTGGGCATCAGAGTATTCGCTGTCCGTATGGAGGTAGTTTAGACCCTTAGCTACCCTTTAAGCGCTTAGCAAAGACTCTGATCAGTCTTGGTGGATGCCCAGGCAGATCTGAGTCTCCGCTGGGCGCACAACCACTTTGTTGGTTTTGTCGTGTCGCGTTCCATATTATTTATATAAAAAATAACGATAGTAAATAAATCATGGTGCACTCTAAAGTGTTTGCTATAGCATCGTCTCATTCCCTAGATATTCGTTCTTTCTTCCGAAACAAGTTTCCACACCAGGGATCGGGCCTACCGAAGAAGAAGACAATGGATTTGTGTACTGGTCCTGAGATAACATATTTTGGTAAATTTATTTCTGTTGTCGATAAAGTATATAGCATGCAGGCCAAGCCCTAGCCTCCAATTTCAGAGTCCGCATCCGATGATACAAAAAATATGAAAAATAATCCAAGCCAAGTTTGACGATGAAAAGCATGAAAACGAATTTTGCTGATGAATCATTTACCATTTACAGTGTGTATTTCTGGTATATTTGCCCTCTCCATGAAAAGAAAAAAAGAGATAAAAGAAAAACAAGACCTCTCCGCGGTACAGGATAGCTCTCGCCTGACAGCGCCTTGCCCATCACATAAAAAGCTTTAACGTAAAACTTAAACATTTTGCTAACGCCGACGCCGTCGCCGCCGGGGGGAGTGCAATAGCTCTTCCTGTACATTCGTACAGGCGAGCTTAATAAAGATCTAGATCTTCTTCTTAAAACCCTAAATGAATTACTGGTATGCTGTCGTTTAGATCACCTAATTCATATGACATAAATCAGTTACGTCATAAATAGAACCGAGTGATCACTAGCAGGGGAGGCAACTTTTATGACTTCCTTTTTTTTCCCTCGGCTGGCATGGCCCTTTTGGAGGGGCCTTTAGAGTAATGCAGTTTTTGTTTTTCGCTCTTTCCTTTGGGAGTTGGTCCCGGTTTGGAGTGGCGACAGGCTGATTGGGGATGTTTATGTTGCTTCCCCTGAAGGTGTACCCATTCACCTTAATGTAATATACTTGAAACTTACTTATTTATTTATTTATTTTAGGGTCAGGCGATGGTGTTGGGTAACTTTCAGTGCCGGGGCGCCCTACACATTTGGATAAGCGTAGGGCAAGGGCCAACTGTGCTTGCCCGATATAGACTGAAATACGGTCTCAAAGAGCCGTTAAACCCCAAACAACCTACCAACAAGCTTATTTAATCCTGCAACTGTTTCTGATTTGATTTGATCGTTTCGAGGAAGGGAGAACGCTGCGATGAAATTGGGAGATAGTTTTTATTTATTTTATTTTCTATTTATTTATTAGTATTCTTTTCTATTTGTTAAACATTTTAACCAAAATATTAAACGTTGTTAAATTTGCGGTGCGAAAAATGCAGAAAAAGATCAAGCACTCAAGAATAACTAGGTAAAACTGGTAGGAAAAGATTTTAATTGCTTAACCAGTGCGCGAAAATCCAATTAAATAGCAGGCAGTCTTAATAACGTCACGTTATGATGTTCCGATGACGTCAGATTTAATGACAAACTCGTCATTAGCGCATCATTAACTTATGACGGTTTAATCAACGTTTGATACAACCGGACTTAATGCCGCCATTAACTAATTTGTCATTAGGACTTTAATGATAGATTAGCGGTTAATTTGTCATTAGTTTAATGACGGTTTGATACAACCGGGTCCAGAACCATATGACCGATGGCCTTGAGACTTGGTATGTAGCATTGGGTACATGAGTACTATCAATATTGTTCAAATTATGACCTTGTGTTGACCTTGACCTTTTTTACGGCAAGGTCAAATATGGGAAAATGCTAGAACATAAGATTTCATGATAAGTTTTGAAGATTTTGGCCTAAAAATTGGTATATACAGTCATCTTAATGAGTACATGAAGATTTATGAGTACAAAAGGTCAAGGTCATTCTTTGACCTTTGACCCAGAACTCTCATATTTTGACAATTTCAAACAATCTCCTCAAAAACCACCGGGCCAATTGTGACCAAGTTTTATATAGAGCCTCCAGGGGTTGAGGGAATGAAAAAAATTTCTAACGGTCCTGGTCACATGACCAGCATGGCCATTATACCCATATATGGTAAAAACCTTTAAAAATCTCCTTCTCCAGATCCAGTTGACCGATGGCCTTGAGACTTGGTATGTAGCATTGGGTACTTGAGTACTATCAAGATTGTCCAAATTATGACCTTGTGTTGACTTTGACTTTTTTTACTGCAAGGTCAAATATGGGAAAATGCTAGAACATAAGATTTCATGGAAAGTTTTGAAGATTTTTGCCTAAAAATTGGTATATACAGTTGTTTTAATGAGGTCATGAAGAGTACAAGAGGTCAAGGTCATTTCTTGACCTTTGATCCAGATCGCTCATATTTTGACATTTTTAACAATTTCCTCAAAAGCCAAAGGGCCAATTGTAAACACATTTCATATAGAGCCTCCAGGGGATGATTGAATAAAAATTTGGTCAAACGGTCCGGGTCACATGACCAACATGGCCGCCATTACCACTTATGGTATAATTCTTTAATATTTTTCTTCTCCAGAACCAATACACCTATGGCCTTGAGACTTGGTAAATAGAATGGAGTACTAGAGTACCACCAAGACTGTTCAAATTGTGACCTTGGGTTTAACCTTGACCTTTTTTGCGGCATGGTCTAATATGGGAAAATGCTAGAACATAAGATTTCGTGGAAAGTTTTAAAGATTTTGGCCTAAAAATGGTATATATGGTTGTCTTAATGAGTACATGAAGATTTATGAGTACAAGCGGTCATGGTCATTCTTTGACTTTTGACCTAAGACTCATATTTTGACAATTTCAGACATGATAAGAAAAAGCCACCTTGCCAATTGCCCAGGTGAGCGATTCAGGGCCTCATGGCCCTCTTGTTTAAATACCTGTGAAACATGCTGGCAAATGCGCTAACTTGTAAAGCTATCCACGTTATACTATTTCATTCACAACCGTTGTTTGACCGGCCTGAAATGTGGTAAAGAATTGCACGAATCTTAGCAGACCGGTTTGGTCGGTTGCACTTAATTGCTAATATATTTACATTCCCCATGAATTTATTAAAAAGCCCTATGGTAAACCATTAGAACATAATGTATACTTCAATAACTTCATCGGTTCTTGCGACGTTACATGACGTTAAGTGACGTCAAGATAAACCATGGTTCTCCAATCTTCTTGGACGTATGCGACGTGATGTTGTTGTGGCTACCATGTCATTGACGGTGTCACGTCTGCTTTTAGTAGAAAAACTGCGTATAAAAGTTCTTTCTGCATCAACTTTAGCCCCTTACGCAAATTTGTGGTCAAATAAAAGACAGAAAAGATTGTAAATATAAGCAATGAACTTAATTTTTCTGGTGTTCATCGAAGTATAAGCTACATTGGGTCGCAAGCAAAGTTTACATGAACCCCTTCAGGGTTCACTTACTTTGCACGCGACCCAGTGTAGTTTATACGCGACCCAACTCCTTGGGAAGATGTCCTGGGCGACGAACGTATATTGTCCCCGCGTGCACCGGACCAGTCTGTCGGGAAAGCTGTTCTTGTTACGGACACAGAAGTATCTATTTCTATATTCTTTCTTTTTATGTTTAATTTACGGTACTTGTCCGATCCTTATTCACTTTAGTATTTTTATACGCCCGTTTTGAAAAAACGGACGTATTATGTCGTGGCGCTGTCCGTCCGTCCGTAAACATTCTTGTACACACCATAACTCAGTAACCATTTGGGATATCTTCATGAAATTTTGGTAGGCATATGTATTAGGGTGGGGGAACGTGTCGCGTACAAGAATGGTTGCTCCCCCTTTCTTACTTTTGAAGTTATGCCCCTTTGATTAATTTTTTCCCTGTAAGTCTTGTACGCGCCATAACTAGATAACCGTTTGGGATATCTTTATAAAACTTCATAGCAATGTGTATGAAGCCCTAACGATGTGTCGCATACAACAATGGCTGCTCTCTCTTTCTTCATTTAAGAGTTAATCCCTTTCATTAGTTCTTATTGGCTTTTTTTGTGTAATTTACAAACTTTTCTTGTACAATATATTTTCAAGGGACAAAAGTAGAACTAAAATTGGTACATCTAGTGTATTTAGGTTATCTCCCTTGTTCAAAGATATTGTATCAAAGATTTCTTCACAACCATACAAGCTAGACTGGTCATATTTGGCATACAGGTTGATAACGACATGTTGTATCGTGGGATTGAGAACCAGCCTTCTCCTGCTTATTCTTCCCTGTATTTGTCCGATTATCTTTCTTTCCATACTTTGAATAATGAAATTTTTCTTCAAAGATTTCTCCACAACCATGCAAGCTAGAGTAGTCATATTTGTTATGCAGGTTTATAACGACATGTTGTATCGTGGGATCGAGAACCAGCCTTCTCCTGCTTATTCTTCCCTGTATTTGTCCGATTTTCTTTCTTTCCATACTTTGAATAATAAAATTTTTCGTCAAAGATTTCTCCACAACCAAGCAAGCTAGAGTAGTCCAATTTGGTATGCAGGTTGATGACGATATGTTGTATCGTGGGATTGAGAACCAGCCTTTTTCTGCTTATTCTTCCCTGTATTTGTCCAATATTCTTTCTTTCCATACTTTGAATAATGAACTTTTTCATCAAAGTTTTCTCCACAACCATGCAAGCTAGATTAGTCATATTTGGTATGCACGTTAATGATGACTTACTGTATTGTGGGATTGAGAACAGCCGGTCCGCGTAGCACAATCGGTAGGGCACCTGACTTATAAGTCAGAGATCCTGGGTTCGAAACCCGGTCTGGCCACATACTTTCGTTTCTCCTTCCGCTGATTCAAGAAGGGCAGTTGTCAGTTACTGGCGAAAGTATGTGCACTTAGTACTGGTTAACCGCTTAGGAGGTCTAAGCCTGCCCAGGAATAGTGTGGTTAGATTAACTGACCATCCCGACATGACCATAGTTGTTTACCATGGACGTTAAGCATCAAATCAATCAATCAAAACCAGACTTCTCCTCTTTTTATTCCCTGTATTTGTCCGATTTTCTTTCTCTCTTTACTTTGAATAATGCAATTTTTTCGCAAAAGATTTCTATGCATCTGTAAGTTAGAGTAGGGATTTTTGTATGCAGGTTGATGATAACTTGTTGTATTGTGGGATTGAGAACCAGTCTTCTCCTGCTTATTCTTCCATACATTTTTCTAATTTTCTTTCTCTCCTGACTTTGAATAATGTAATTTTTTGTAACAGATTTCACAGCAACCATTCATATTTGGTATACATGGTAACAATGATTTCTCTCCCTCTTTATGCTTTTTGTTAAGCAATTAAGCGGGGGTATAGTTGGATTCGCTGACAGTTCTAGTTAATTATAGAGTGGTTGCCCCTGTTTGTCTGCCTGTCTATCCTTTTGTTAACAATCTTGTTCATTCTGTAACTCTTTTAGGACATTGAAACGGGCGTATTATGCGCCGCTTGCGAAGCCCTTGTTCTACATTGTCCTTGTTCTCTTCTTTGAAGTATCATTGGTTACAAATTTCGAAACCCCCACCCCCATTACCCTTTTCTCCAAGGGCCACAAGTAGTGCACGACTAACTAGTGCAGAGTTTGCTTGCCTTCTCGCGCTGGTTAGCTGCGCACTCCCTGACTCTTAAATGTATTGTAATTGTGATTAACCATGCTCCACATAGTTTATATATTTTATATTTTGTATATATAAAACTCATATGTCATATGGATGACCTGAGAGTTTATGTTCTGTTCTGTTCATAATTTTTGCTGGGCGTATCTCTTCTACGTCATTTTTCGGTGGACTGCGATTCCCCATCCTCGGTACCCCAGGGTCACTAATAAAGGCATTATGCCAAAACGTCATAAATAAAGAGTGACTATTCGGTGTTTTTAGATATTTTTAATAAAACATTTAAGTCCATCTAAACACATGCAGCTCTCTGACTTGTCCATAGTAGTTTTGACATAGTCTCAAGTTTTAGCAGTAGTGACTCTTCTGATGCTGTAAATAACAATGATTGTTCAACAATTTTGTTTTCAGATGACACTATGAACTCTGTTGTCCAACCTTGGCACTCTAGCCCAAACACAAGCAAACTTGAACAATTCAGACAGTGTTATATGTAGTAATATAGTATTTTCCAATGACTCTGACAATATATCATTACATACTTCTAATGTTTCTACCAGTTCTGATAGACATGATATTAGTAGAGATGAACTTAATAATACAAGTGTTGACGAAAGTACTTATATTTACAGTAATAATTTTAGTAGTAGTAGTTCTATTAGTGGAGGTAATCATGAAAGTACAAGTGTTAATGATAGTACTTATATTTACAGTGATACGTTTAATAACATTAGTTCTCATATAGACTACAGTGATAAATATGGGTTAAGATTTAAATGCTGACACTGTAACTAACAAATGGTCAGAGCTTGAGTGTATAGTCTACAATCTGCAACCTGATATAGTAGGAATAACAGAGGCCTTTCCAAAATCTTCAGAACAAATCCACCCAGAAAACTATGTCCTTCAAGGATTTAACCAATTTATTAACCCTCAGAACGCTAATAAATTGTGTCGAGGAACTATTCTATTTGTTAAATCAGAACTGGAGGCTCAGTTATATGAGAAACTGAATAGAAATGTGTACAAAGAAGCAACATGGTGTGAAATAAACTTAGCTAATCAAGATAAACTCCTAATAGGCCTAGTGTACAGATCCCCAAATTCTACAGTTGAAAATAGTAAAGAATTGAATGAAATCATCTCTTCACTGGGGAATGAAAAGCACAGTCACATAGCAGTGCTTGGTGACTTCAATTAAAGAGAAATAAATTGGGAGACATGGGCTGTTGATTCAGCAGAAGATCAAACCAGCCATGGTTTTATAGAAGCAGTAAGAGACAGTTTTCTGTACCAGCATATAGACTTTTATACACGTTTTCGAAATGGGCAAAGGCCAAGTACACTTGACCTTATTTTCACAAACGAAGAGTACTTAATAAATAAGAGATTTGAAAAAAATATTCCTCACTAGGGAAAAGTGATCACATAACCATTGTATTCACAATCGAATGTAATTTAAAGGCTACTTGCTCTAGGGAAGCTGTAGAAAATTTCTATATATATAACAAGGGAGATTATGCTGGAATGAACAGACAAATGGAAATTATTGATTGGAATATTGAATTAAAAGATAAGACTACAAATGAAATGTGGGAAACCTTTAAATCTGTTGATGGACGGACGCTCGGCGCCCCGTTACTGCGGCTATGGATACGTTCCGCTGAGGTGCGGGGGTAACGTCGATATGACAATTGAAATATGATGATTTAAATCTGTTGTCCATGAACATATGACTAGTTATATACCCCCAACGAACAGCTAATAACAAACGAAAAGCATTTAAGCCCTTGTGGATGAATAGGACTGCAATAAAGTCAGTAAAGAAAAAAACATCGTAGCTGGGAAAAATACAGACGTTCTGGGGAACACTTGGACTAATTTACTACTGTAGAGACAGAAATACGGCAACTAGATTGTGTCGAAGTGCAAGGAGAGAAATTGAAAAAAAAACTTACTGAAGAAGGCAATCCGAAAGCATTCTATAAGTATGTGAACTCAATGAGAAAAGTAAAGGTTAATGTGGCGGAGCTTAAGAAGGAAGATGGAACTTTCACATGTTCAGATACTGAAAAGGCAAATGATTCAATAATTTCTTCAAATCAGTTTTTACAATTGAAAATATTGATGACATACCAACCTTAAACAGGAGAACTTTTGAAAGCTATTCTATTCTATTCTATCCCATAACCTTACTAGGTCGTTGGGGCACCACAGATGACTTCAAAACAATCCCTTTCCACCTTGTCCTGTCTTCAGCTGCCCTAGTTGAGCTGGCAAAATCCATTCCTGTCCACTCCTTGATATTGTCTTCCCACCTCTTCTTCTGTCTACCTCTTCTTCTTTTTCCTTTCACTGTGCCCTGAAGATTTGTCTTTGCTAAACCAGAAAACCTTGAGACGTGGCCAAACCACCTTAGTTTCCGTTTCTTGACCAGCGTAAGGAGTTCATCATATTCTCCAATGGCTGCTTGGATCTTCCTGCGAACCTCCTCATTGGTTATATGGTCCTTGTACGAAATGTTCAGTAACCTTCGGTAGCATCTCATCTCAAAGGCCAGCGTTCTTTTCTCTAACTCTGCTGTCAAGGTCCATGAGTCACAGGCATACAGAAATATGGAAATGACAAGGGAGCGCATAAGTTTTACATTTGATCCAAGAGATATATTGTTATCTCTCCAAATTGGTTTCAGCTTAGAAGTGGCTTGTGCAATCCTTGAGAGAACCTCCTGTTTTGAGCCATCATCTGAGACAACTGCTCCAAGGTATTTGAAGCTGCTTACGGTACCCAGCTTCTGCCCTTTTACCTTGATCTCCCTCTGGATGCCGTCTGCGCTGTTCGTCATCAGTTTGGTCTTCTCAGCACTGATCTCCATCTTATACCTTGGGCAGGTTTGGTCGAAACTTTCAACTAGAGCTTCCAGTTCCTGCTCTTCCTCAGCTAGAGCATCTATGTCATCGGCAAACCGCAGATTGATAATGTTTCTGCCGCCTATGCTAACCTTTCCTTCATGTTCTTCCAGAGCATCAGACATGATCCGTTCGAGAAAAATGTTGAAGAGGGTGGGTGACAGAAGGCAGCCTTATCTTACTCCAACTGTTGTTCTGAACCATTCTCCTGTGCTGCCATTTATTAGGACTGCACTTGTAGCCTTGTCGTATAGCTGCTCAATGGTGCGAACTAGATTTGCACTGATATTGTACTTCCGCATGGTGGCCCATAAGGCTGCATGCCATACCCTGTCATAGGCTTTTTTGAAATCAATGAAGACATGGTACAGATTCTGCTGATGTTGGAGATACTTTTCACACAGGATTCTAAGGTTGAAGATTTGTTCTGTGGTGCTCCTTCCTGCTCGGAACGCAGCCTGTTCCTCAGCGATTATCTCCTCGGCTTGTGGTTTAAGCCTGTTCAAGATGACTTTCAGCATGCCTTTGCGTGAATGACTGAAAGCAGTTTGACAGAAATCAACATTACATCCAGTGAGGTTTTAAAAAAGTTAAAGAACTTAAACGTGAACAAGTTTTGCGGAGCTGATATGATTCATCCTCGAGTGTTAAAAGAGCTAAGTAATAATATAGCACAACTACTATTCATGATATTTAAAAAATCAGCAGAAAGTGAAATGATTCCCAGCCAGTGGAAACAGGCGAATGTCAGAGCAATATACAAGAAAGGTGCTAAAGAATGTGCTGGAAATTATAGACCTATTAGTTTAACCTGTCTTCCATGTAAAATTATGGAAACTATAATAAGAGATAGGATTGTTGACCATATGGTGAAAAACAAACTGTTTTCAGATTCCCAGTTTGGATTTAGATCCTTAAGATCATATGCCTTACAACTCTTGGATGTTATGGAACGTTTAACTAAATGGATAGATGAAGAGAAGCCTGTAGATATAATATATTTTGATTTTCAAAAGGTGTTTGATAAAGTGCCCCACCGGAGGCTTTTAAATAAAATTCAGTCATACGGCATTGAGTGCCAAATATATAGTTGGATAGAAAGTTTCCTACTCAACCGCAAACAAAGAGTAATAGTGTATTCACAACCTTCAGAATGGGCTGACGTCTCAAGTGGCATCCCACAGGGCAGTGTCCTTGGCCCTGTTCTATTTCTGTTATATATCAATGATATTCCTGAAGGAATAAAGAGCATCATCAGACTTTTTGCAGACGACACTAAAATATTTGGTCCAGTTGAGAGCAATGAGAAAACTGAAACTATAAGGAATGATATATCCCATATGCCATCGTGGTCTGATAAGTGGGTGTTACCATTTAATGTTGACAAATGTGTGACCTTGCATATTGGATACAACAATTCTGAGACAGACTATTATATGGACACTGGTTTGGACCACAGAAGAAAAAACATTCCAACAGCAACTCAAGAGAAGGACCCAGGAGTTATTTTTGATAAAGACCTTAAATTCAAATTCCATATTAGTAACTGTACAAATAAGGCAAACAGGAAAGTTGGATTGATAAAAAGAACTTCCTTGACAAAAGATCTTTTAGTAAATTGTATAAAATCTTAATGAGACCAAATTTGGAATATTGTAATGCAGTGTGGTGCCCAAGATACAAAAAAAGACATTAATGCCTTAGAAGGTGTACAAAGAAGGGCTACAAAACTCCTACCTGAAACTAGAGACCTGCCATATTATAAAAAACTAAAATATCTTAATTTACCTACTCTATCATTCAGAAGACACAGAGGTGATATGATACAAGTTTTCAAACTCTTAAATGGACTAGAAGACTTTGACTTCAAACAGCTTTTCGAAATATCTGAAATATCCCACACTAGAGGCCAAAGACTAAAACTTCAGAAACAAAATGCCTCAAAAGACATAAGAAAACATTTCTTTTCAATGATGATTGTAAACCCTTGGAACAATCTATCAGAGGATGTTATAAATTCAACATCAATTAACCAGTTCAAAAACAGATTTGGCAGATACATGGGAGACATCATGTACTCCTTTGAACCGGAGAATTTAATTCAAACGAGAGGGGGTAACATAAGCTTAAGCTTTCAACCCTAATATGAGGTAATAGGTAATGCAGTTCGTTGAAAATCTAACCATTTTTCTGGAGATATCTACGGGCAAGGGAAAATGTAACGGTCTAAGCTCTGTCATTACCTGGAAAATCGAATAGTCTGTGCTCTTGGTATATCCTTACGATCCACTCATTAGCTCAAGAGATATCTTGAGGATAATAGAAAACTTACCAGTCTACTTCGAAATGGTATCAATGCCACCGAAACATATTAGCTCTGACCGTGCAAGTTTGGTAATATATCCATGCAAATTTGGTTAAATTCCGCCCATGGGTTCAAGTGTTATCATAGGGACAAGAAACTGTCACATCTACACCGACACAAACAGGGATCCACTTAGGAAACAGTATGCCCCCTTTGACGTCATTTTGACGTAATGTGCCTGCTGGGAAACAGCTATGGTCATGTCGGGACGGCCAGTTAAACCTAACCACACTATTCCTGGGCAGGCTTAGACCTCCTAAGCGCATGTCCTAAGCGGTTAACAAGTACTAAGTGCACATACTTTCGCCAGTAACTGACAACTGCCCCTCTTGAATCAGCGGAAGGAGAAACGAAAGTATGTGGCCAGACCGGGTTTCGAATCCAGGACCTCTGACTTATGAGTCAGGTGCCCTACCTAGTGTGTGTGTGTGTGTGTGTGTGTGTGTGTGTGAGGGGGTCAGGAGAAAATGCCCTGACATGACATCATTCTCTTCTCTAATGATAGAACACACACACACACACACACACACAAAGAGTTTTAAATTGATGTCTTATTCTAGTGTTTTAGAAACCAATAAATCAAACAAATCTTGCGCTTTTCTTACAACTTTACCATTGAGCTCAACGGGACTCGGGGTAATGTTATTTGTCAGGTTGTCTTCATGTCCTTTCGTTGTTTTAGTTTTTCTAGTGTTATTAGTTGCAGAACAAACAGGGGATGTAACCCACCATGTCGCATAGTGCTGTTAAAGTAGGATGATTGAATTCGTTGCCAAGCTGACAAGAATAACGAAACCCATATCTATACCGATGCTAAGTATATCCATGTTCACTCAATTATTGAATACTCGTACACAACGGCGACATCGTCTTCAACATGTTCAAGGTGTTCGTGATAGCACTATCGAACGATATGCAGAGAAATAAAATTTCCTTTTAAAAGGAAGGCTTGCCCAGCTAAGACAGTGAAATTTTCATGTTGTTATTGAAGTGAACCCGATTGTTAGAGCACTTTCTGTTGCTAACTTTTATTTAGCAAAGTATTTAATTTCTAACTTATTGAATGGTGGCATTATCCACGGGTGTAAGGTAAAAACAAGTGTAGAACTTATTTGAAAAACAAATTGAAAAAAAAAAATTAAACACACACACACACACACACACACACACACACACACACAACAACAACAACAAAAAAAAACAGTTTCCAACGTTTTGGCCGGCCGTTTTAGGCATGTCTCAAGGAAAATAACTATATGGACCTATTTCAAGTCTTCTTCACGGCTGTTGAGTCACATTTAGTCTGAATCAAAATTTTAGGAAAGGCTGTTTCAAACCCATGTCTATGGAATCTTGGCACATCTGAACTTGGCATCAAAAGAAGACAATAAATTTATATTTACTGAAGTTTATTTTTGGTTTAAGTGGCATCAGTGGCAGTGACTGGAACAAAATTTTGACACTCTGAGAAGAAAATGCATGCTGTTGTTGTTTGGGACAATAACTTGCTTTACACCATTTGGGAACAACAAAGCACGGAACCCATTGCGTATTTCCATGAACTCCCGACAAATGAAATTTATCTCTTTTCAGTAAATGTGATAAGGGAAGAAAATCGTCAAAAGCGCTTGTTTCTAAATTTAAACAATAAATTTGAACTCTGCTCTTTCAGATTTTACACTGATACACAGATCAGCCCACTCCGGCATAAGCGCAGTCTGATCAGTCTAGCCTCAGCACGAAAGATGAAGAATATATATATGCCGAAAAAGACTGATCGGATCCAACGAATGCATCGGCGCTGGACAGTGTGCCGGCTGCTCTGATTAGTCAGATTATGCGATGCCCTAAGGCCTAGTTTTCGCGACTGCATGATTTTTTGGAAAAGCTAATGCTTTGCGCTAAGCTATATGGTATATTTCTTTGGATGCAAAGCCAAATACTTTGCATTGCATTCAGAGTTTCATTTTTTATGCCATCAGTTTATAAAAAGCAAACGAAATGTGGTCAAGTTCAAGGCACTTGTAAAAGAAAAACGTGCTTTTTAATGGAAATATTTAAAAAAAAATACATGAACTATCAAAAATAGAGTAAAGTTTCCATTGTTTTTTTAGCAGATGAGGCAGTGACCTATATATAGAGAGTATTTATAGGTCACTGGATGAGGCAAATCGGATATGGATAAAAATAGACAAATCGAACGAGGTATTTGTTTGTTATGTCTGTGAAGAAAATAATGAAGAAATGCTGTCTCAAACCGGAACGAACTTTCCGATCTCTTTGGCTTAATTGCTGCCCTAAAAAAGTTTAGAACGAACCGTTGCAGTACACACTCACTGTGTACACACTCTCCTGGTATTTTCCGACTAAGCGTGACGTATCGTTTCTTCCTAAAATAACTCGGTATCACTAAACCACTTGAATACTGGCTTGCGCTCGAAAGCGCAAGCCAAAAGAACCATAATCCTACTTTCAGTTTTGATTGAATTGTCCCCCTTCGTATTTTCGTATAAGCTTCGTGTTTGCTCCATATCTTTTAACTCGTTTAAGATTTCCTCATTTAAGTTTGTACAAATACAAAGCACTAACTTGGCAAGCGATGTGCAGAGAAAAGAAAACGTAGCCTACTTTCAGCTTTGACCATATTATGTCCCGTTATTTTCGTTGTGATTTCGTAACTTCTCCATATACTTGAACTTACGTACTGCTCCCTATAGATTTATAACAACGTATAAGATTTTGATTTGAAACCTTGTACGAACAAAAACATCAGCAGCAGGATATATTATAAGGTGGCGTTCATCTGTCCATTCGTCCGTCCGTTCGTCTGTCCATTAACTGTTTGTGTCCGCTCCGTATCTCCTAAATCCATGGGAAGATTTTCTTGAAACTTGGGTCAAATGTTCGCCTTATCAACAATGTACGACAACGGTGAAGGATACATTGTAATACAGATGAAAGTTCTTAAAATTTCATGTCCGCTCCGTATCTTTAAAAATCGTTTAACATTTCTTCATGAAAGTTGATACAAAAGCACTGTCGAACCAGGAATCATTAACCTACTGCTGGTTTTGACAGAATTTTCGTGCAGTGGGTGCTCTGGGGTTTCAAACGAACTAAATTATTTCATTTTCATGGGGAATTTCAGGAAACTTGGTCAAACTGCACAAATCCAACCCTCCTCAGCTAATTTGAACAGAACAGAAATTTTATTTTGACTTAAGCATTATACAGCTCATCGTAATAACATGAGATATGGACGTGAATACGATTTAATTATAACTTTTTTTTAAAAAAAAAGAAGCTTTTGAGAGTGAAAGTATCATTGCTATAGTAATACAATGTTTAATACATCCATTACATAAAATTACTGATTTACAACGACAGTTATGACTTTTGTAATTATATGTGATTATACATGGCAGACAGGCCATGCACTTCACCAACATGTGACTTCTGTAGTATCTATAGATATATATTATTGATTTTATTATCATTATTTTCATAGATTCCATACGAACCCCTCAAAATGTTTACTCTACAACAACATTAATAATCATCGGTCATGACACTTAAACTCTGCATTTTAAAAGCTTTTATTGCAAAAATTGCTAAGTTTTTAAGCCGTTTACCATTTGTACAATTTAGAAGCTCGATAAATTTAAACATGCTTTGGTTTCTGACATAATAATTCGGTATATATTCCCTACAAAGTTCACTGTATACAGGGCATACGATGACGAAGTGATACTCATCTTCTCTATCATTTAAATTGCAAATTGTGCATTTTCTTTCGTTATGTCTTCCGGTTTCATTGCTAAAGAATGTGAGAATAAACGCAATTTCGCAAGAATATTTCGGTATTTATTACATAATATACGTAAATATGGAGCAAGTTCTAAGTTTATACTTAATTCCCTGAATAACGACAGCGAAGTACGGTTTCTAAGACCGTCTCTGAGGCCCACCAGAAAGCTATCTATTAGCCTCCTTTTTGAAAATGGTAAAAATAATTTAATATTGACTGAGTCACTCAAGGAAGTACCATATTTCCGCGAAACCATTTTTCTGAAGTAGATCTTTAACTTTCGTTGTCCAAAGCAAAGGATTTAAATCGTTTTCAGTCTGCACTTTCATACTTTTATCAAGTTCGTTATACAATGCATTGCTATTTGTCGACATTTTCACGTTTAAAACCCACTTGCAGAATTTTCTATGGACTCTTTCGGTACACTCAGCGTGCAAAAATCCCCAAATTTCACAGCCATAGTGCAGTATTGAACCAACCAGAGAGTCAAAGAGATGAAACATCACATTTACGGGTACTTTTGTTTCTTTGATAGTCTCTAATAATAAATACATAGATTTAAGCGCCTTGTCCGCCAACGTTTTTGTGGCTTGTATTTACGCCCCCCCCCTCCCCCACGCGCTTGAGAAAACGACTCCAAGATAAAAGATTGAGCAATTTCGATTTCTTGGTTATCACAAGTCCAACGCTCATTCTGTGCTAAAACTCCCCCTAATTTGAACCCACGCACTATCACAAATTTCTGGATCCGCCCCTGTCGTGTTTGCCAAATACAAGGCACTATCAGCCTATGCAATTCATGGTACCGAGATGCCACTCAAAGCTAATATTAGCACCTACTTAACTGACTGGCCAGTCAGAAAGTGCCACTGACTGTGAGCATGCTGTGATTCAGCCGCTTAGGGGACTAGTCCTACATAGACACTGAAAATGATTAAAATATATTAGTGAATTCTTACCTCAATAAGGGACGAGTCATTTACTAGGTGTGTGTGTAGGGTCGGATTTTTTGTGATGTACATTGGGGGGGAGGGGGTCGGAAATCAATAAGCCTTGGAGCAGGGGTGGGGGTCATATATCTTATTAGACATATTGGGGTGGGGGTAGAATACTTTCATCAGTCTTTATTTTAAAAAAATGTCTCAGCTTCTGGGTGGCTTCGCCCCACAGACCTCCCTTTAAGACTCTATCCTTTCAGACTCGCAGTTTAAAGATATTTATGAAAAATGACACACAAAATTTAAGCAGCATCATATCCAAAACCAGATCTTTACCTTCATTTGCAAGTAGAACAGTATACAATTGTCTATAAAATCATGTCGAGTAGATGATTTTGTTCTCAATGAAACTTAATGCCTGCATCTGTGATATCAGCCCTCTATGGGCCTTGTCATCAGCAAAGCTACTGTGGTTTCTGGGGGCTACGCCCCCAAACCCCCGCCCCCAGAAGTCCGATTAATATTATTAACAGTTTTATTGAGCTTTCGACAACAAAATTTCTGGAGGCCATAAGCAGAAGAGAAGTGCAAGAGATGCAGACATAATCTGCATGATTAATTAACCTGTCAGAATATGTGTGTTCATACAGGTTTTGATTAAGGTCAATCTGACATGAAATAGGTAATATGGAGTGTGAAGGTAGCTGGGAAGGGGTGGGGGTTCATAAACTTTTTTGTGAATGTCACCTATCTGGGGGGTCGGAAAAAAAATTCTGATGGGACTGGGGGTCTGAAAAATTTTCGTGAATCATATGCAAATGTACCCTCCACCCCCCCCCACCCCCCCCCCCCCACACACACACACCTGCTCCCCCACCCCAATGACTCGTCCCTAACTCATTAACTATATACGATACTTAGTAACTTTTTGAAGTTTGCAGAATATTCTTGGACGGACATCCGGCGCCAAGTGCGCGTACCGCTGCATGAGCCACTTGGGGAACGTCGTTAGGAGAATTGAACTGAACTGAACTGTTTGCAGAATAACTTTTATATGTAATTGGAAAAATATCTACAAAAATGGACAAATATTAGTATGAAAATAAAAACATTCTTATGCAAATGAGGGTAGGGAACTCCCGGAACTATCAATTTGGGCAGAATCGAGAATCGTTTGTATATTCACTGACATTATTCCAATTTTACAAATATGTAGATCTAGATCTACTATATCTAACCTGTATTGCGGAGCTTTTTATTTATTTGTTTATATTTATTTATTATTTTTATTTTTTTTAATTATTTGTCCATTCGATTGTCAAAATCGTGGTTTTGATATTAGTTTAATAATTGCAACAAAACAATTAGGCCTAGGCCTATCGATCAAATTGATTGGAACTAACGTTAAAATATAAAATTGAGAGTGCGCGCTAAAAATTTTATGGTGCGTGAAGCATCTATTTTTAGGTCGAGTCATCAAAGTAGCCGCATACATGCAGTCTGAGAGTCACGTGGTATTTTCAATCCAATCATTAGTTAAGAGGTTGTTTATCACTAAACAAATTATTTGTTTGCTCCTTGATACACAAAGGGTAGACCCCAATAAATTGGATAAAGAAAGGCAGCCATTTTTTGATAGAAAGATGAAAGGCGATAACGACAAAACAATAAATGCTCATTAATGCTTGCTGTCATGCTGACAATAACAAAGAAATCATTTTAAAGCCGAAATTTGCACCAGGTAAAACCGATAACCATAATTGCTCAAATGGTAAAGTGTTCGCGATACAAAATCGGTGTTTGTTTTGCTTTTCCAAAAGTGAAAATAGTTTCAGAATCAGAATCAGAATTGTTTACTGGTGATACGTCCAAAGACAATCATTCACCAGGACCTGTGAATCAGGGAAGCTAGTCCCTAGCCCTTATAAGAGAAGTAAACTTAGTAACTGAATCCTCTGCACACTCAGCAGCAGAAATAAGTGAATCTTCCAGGGAATTCCAATCTCTAATAGTCTGGGGGAAGAAACTGGACTTGTAAATGTCAGTCCCAGCCAATGGGGTTTGAAATGTCAGGGAATGATGATTCCTGGTACGCCTATTTGGGGGAACAAGGTCATTTATGGGTATACTGGCTGCACCCCTCAGACCTTTGTAAAGCATTATAAGTCTACTATCTTTCCTTCTCTTTTTTAGGGATTCCCACTTAAGTTTCTCCAGAATGCCAGTCATACTCCCAGTTTCATATGTGTAATTTCCCGTTACAAATCTAGCTGCCCTTTTCTGCACCTTCTCAAGTTCATCTTGAAGAAGTATACTTTGAGGGTCCCAAACTGAACTGCCATACTCCAGGACTGGACGCACCAGTCCCTTGTATGCTGACTCCTTAACATCTTGTGGACATGCTGCCAAGTTACGTCTGAGGAAGCCGAGGGTCCTATTAGCCTTTGTGCAAATATTACTGACATGTGTGTTCCATTTCAAATCATTGGCAATGGTTATGCCGAGATACTTGATAGTTTCTACATTACTGAGGACCGTTCCCTCTAAGGTATAGGAAGCATTGATCTTCTTGATCCGTTTCCTTGTTATTTGCATTATATTGCATTTAACAGGTTGAAATCGCATGCCCCAACTCCTTGCCCAACAACCTAAATGATCTATATCCTCCTGAAGTTTCACAGTGTCTTCAATGTCTCTGATTTCACGATAGCAAACACAGTCGTCAGCAAAAAGTCTTAATTCCGAGTCAATATTTTCTGTTATATCGTTAATGTATAACGAGAACAACAATGGTCCAAGTACAGTGCCCTGAGGGACACCTGACAAAACCGGGGCCCAATCCGACTTAACTCCATTTACCACCACACGCTGCTGCCTGTAACAGAGAAAAGAATCTATCCATTTCAGAGTCTTCCCACCAATACCATAGCCGTATAGCTTACATTTAAGTAATTCATGAGGGGGAGTGTCAAAAGCTTTCTCGAAGTCCAAGATAAAAGTGTCAACCTGACCGCCCTTATCCAAGATTTTAGCCCAGTCATTTATAACCGTGATCAATTGAGTTTCACAGCTATGTTTCTTACGGAAAGCATGTTGTCTGTCTGACAAAAGTTTATGTTCATCCAAATGTGCCATAATATTAGAGCAGACAATGTGTTCGAGTAACTTGCATGGTACACAAGTTAAAGAAACCGGTCGGTAATTGCAAGCCAAAGACCTATCTCCTTTTTTCAAGAGTGGGCATATATTTGCAAGAGACCATTCCTTGGGGATTTCACCCGAGTCAATAGATTGTTGGAAGAGATGAGCGAATATTGGGCCTAATTCAGATGCTAGTTCTTTTAAGACTCTGGGATGCAATTCATCAGGTCCTAAAGCTTTCGATGGGTTCAAGCCCTTAAGAAGTTTCGTTACACCTTCTGCCGAAACATGAATGTCCTCCATGAAAGGAGCCGAGCGATTAGGAAGGGGGACTTGGGTGTGCTCACTTTTGTTAAACACATCCGAAAACTGACCATTAAATTCATTAGCCTGTTCCAACTCTGACTCGGCAACACCACCACCATTTCTCTTCTTTAGGGGTGGGATACCTTGAGTATCTTTCTTTTGACTATTAATGTACCTGTAGAAGTCTCTGGGATTAGCCTTTATGTCACCAACCAAGTTATTGACATACAAATCATGTTGCTCTTTCACATCAGCTTTAATTTCCCTTCTCAAAGATTCAAATTTTGACCTAAGTTTGCTACTGCCAGTCTTTTTGGCCTTAGCATGTGTCTTATTTCTTCTACGAATCTTCCTTCTTATCTCAGGGGTTATCCAAGGAACAGAAGAGGTTGACCTACTGGTTTTTGAGGGGATATGCTTTTCAGCAGACTCTTGAATAAAGGAGGTTATCAAGTCAAAGTTTTCCTGAACTGAGCGATTGTCCGAGTAACCATTGAAGTATCTATGTTTTGCGAAGTCTGACGCTTCTTTCCTCATTGATTCAAAATCTCCCTTTTGGTACAAAAACACTTTCCTCCGAGGTTTCTTTTTTGGGGGGACATAAATTTTCAATGTTCCTGATATCACATCATGATCACTAAGTTTGTCCGGGGAATGTAGTTCTTGAAACTGACCAGGAAGCGAAGTGAGAATTAAATCCAATGTGTTTTTCTCCCGAGTCGTTAAATTCACCAGTTGTTCTAAACCATGGTCATTCATGACATCAATCAACATTTGTCCCTCTGACTGACTTAACACTGATCCTGACTTATTAAGTCGGTCTGGCCAAGCAATATCTTTGAAGTTGAAATCCCCTAGTACGTGAACTGAGGGGAGCTTATTTCCCTTGTGCTTTGTCCTAATATGATCTAACTGGTCGCGAAACAATTGAAATTCCTCACTTGAGCCACCAGGCTGACGATACCAACTTGCTACATAATGGGAAGTTTTGTTTGCCAAAATTTTAACCCAAACTGATTCTGAGTCGTTTTCTATTTCTGACAAGGGCATGTGCGGAATGTCCTTATGAATGAGAAGACGTCAGCAAGGATTTCCTTTTTTAAAGCAGCTGTGTGACTGGTCGATAGAGTGCATGAGGGTATTTTTTAAGTCAGAAATTCAGTTGAATCTTTTGTTTTAATCGTGAATATGTTACGTTTCCTTATGTTGCGGCATGCAGATGTTTGAACTTTAACAATTTGCCGATCAGATCGGTAACGGGTCGTTTCGGCCTTATTCCCGTTCGGCCCCGGGTCGTTTCGGCCTTATTCCCGTTCGGCCTGGGTCGTTTCGGCCTGGGTCGTTTCGGCCCGATTTCCGGGGTGAGTCGTTTCGGCCCAATTTTAGCGGGTCGTTTCGGCCTGACTTTTTCCCCATAGTTGTAATAGACAAAATGTGTCTTTATCCCAGTCATATCTATCTATCTATATATCTGGCCTGCATAATATATCATATATCTATCTATCTGAATGGCCTGCATATGTATGTATGTATGTATGTATGTATGTATGTATGTATGTATGTATGTATGTTCGTATGTATGTATGTATGTATGTATGTATGTATGTATGTATGTATGTATGTATGTATGTATGTATGTATGTATGTATCTGGACTGCATATCTATCTATCTATCTATCTATCTATCTATCTATCTATCTATCCGATGACAGGCAAGACACCCCATTGTTGCATAATTTGTTTTCCATTTAATCTCTAATTTTCCTTTGATGCTTAATTATCTTTATCGGTTGCCAGTTAGTAATGTTTGTACTGTCACTGGTTCTT
This sequence comes from Ctena decussata, assembly GCA_963989385.1. Lineage (NCBI taxonomy): Eukaryota > Metazoa > Mollusca > Bivalvia > Lucinida > Lucinidae > Ctena > Ctena decussata. The sequence goes on from OZ022505.1 coordinate 26,257,805, forward strand.
TAATTACCTATAACTGCCCTGTTTGCTTATTAATTCAGGGGTGTGAAAATTATTTCATTGTAAATAAGTTCTTGAAAGGCGGGATTTTAAAGAGAAAAGATTTCTTTAATTGCCAAAGACAACAAGAGATCGGATTTTTATCGTCTGGAAGAATTTCTTTTACGCGGCGACGACGAGGTATAAATACTCGGCGAAATTCTCCCCAGCATCACAACCTTGTTAAAAATAGTATTACTAAATAATTAAGGCCGAAACAACTCACCCATAAAATCGGGCCGAAACGACCCACCTCTGAAATTAGGCCGAAACGACCCACCCAATTGGGCGGAAATGACTCACCTCGAAAATCGGGCCGAAACGACCCAGGCCGAAACGACCCAGGCCGAAGGGGCATAAGGCCGAAACGACCCGGATTCATCAGATCCGCCGGCGCCGACGGGTATTCGTGACCGCATCAAACAATTGGAGGCTGATTTCACGTGTGTGACCTAGTTTTATGTTTTTTGTTTTTCCAGGGTATTTAGTGTGTGTTTTCTTGCATGTACGAAGATAAACGAGCTGCGATATGACAATTCTAAAGAAGTGGATTACCCCAGCGAAGACCTGTATCAGCCAGGGCATCTTTCCTGATTATCAAGGTTGTCCTTGGACATATCACCAGTAAACAATTTAGTCTGCCCAGTCTGATCAGAGTCTTGGCTGTTGGCAAGGTGGTAGCTTAGCATATAAGCTACCCTTTAAGTGCACAATGGAGTCTGATCAGAGTCTTCACGTGTTGGCAAGGCAGTAGCTTAAACCCTAAGCTACCTTTTAAGTTTACTCCCACAGCGAAAACTGGATGGCTGCCGAGGCTGATAGAAGGCTTCACTGGGTGCACATACCACTTTTTATTTGGGTTTGTTTTAAATAAATGTGACGGCTCGTGTGTGTGTGTGTGGGGGGGGGGGGGGGGGGGGGGCGGTGCAGCAATGGAATGTAACAGGCAGGGAGTGGGCGAAGGATGGAGAGTCAGGTGGTAACAAATTTTTATGTTTGCCATTTACTGGGAAATTAATGGAGGTCAATAGCAGACATGCAAATAAGCATTCTGTCATGTAGCAGAGTTTGGTTCCATGACATTTCTGTAAAAGTGTCCATTTCATGTAATTTGGACATTATGCCAAAAAGAGTTTGTCATATTTCATAGATCTAGAGCACAGTCAATTAAGTCACTGTTTTTGGAGAGGGTTACTGGGCTTATAGTTCTTATTTCCTGTGCACAGCATAATGCAAAACTTGGTGACTAGTGATTCTAGTGTGAATTTTGCATGCTGGGCAGGGTCTACGTGATAATGGAAAAGCAAGAAGACACTCCAGGATAGGTCCTGCCGTCTAAGATTGAAATAAAAAATTGCGTTCCTGACGTATCAGTTTGGGAATACAAGTATTTTTACCCATTTTCCTTGTGCAAGAACACCCAATGTGACTATTTTGTCACCTCTGAAATTTAATCATGTACAAAGAAAATCAGTCATAAAGACTTACAAGATACAAAAAACTTTAGTTAACATCGGTTTTCTGCCCAAAGACTTGTTGCTCTGATTAGGATAAAAATGTAGTTCACATTGTAAGCAATTCCTTGCAGAAATGCCATATTGTTTCATACATGCTTGCTGCAGCTTCGCCTTCCTCATTCATACCCTCAGTATCCTTTTACCTTCTTAATTATTTACATTCCACAAATGTAGAGGGAAAGATATAAAATCTATACCCCTAGAGTGAGGGCCAAGAAATACTTCTTGTGCCAGAATATAATTTAAATTAATCTTAGAAACTAACAAAAAGAAATATGGGCTTCTCCACCTGCTCTGGGAGTTCCGCATTAGCCTCAGTGACGTCTGCCTGCAGCCCCATAAAGACAGTGGCCATTGGATAATTACAGCAGTTTTAAGGATATAGTCCATGTCAGTCCATACCAAATGCAGTCAATTATACTCACTGCCAGTCTAATTGGCCTGGCTCTGAGCAAAGGATAGCTCTCCAGAGTTGTATATAGGTTTCTTTTAAAGCAGACTGGCATTGAGAGTTTCAGGACTGGTGACTAGCGGTGAAGAGTGGATCTGTTCTCAAATTAGATAATGGAATGTTTTGGCTTGCCCAGTATCTGGAGCTCAGAGTTTTCATTTGTTGCATTTTGTAAGTCTTTAAATAACAGTAAAATTTTAAGTATTGGAACAGATAGCCTTAAGCAAACAGTGCAGACCCAGATCAGACTGTTCCTTGGAGCAGTCTGATTAGGGCACTGTTGTCCATTCTGTGTGCATCTTTTGGACACATTGCTGTATTGTGAATGTGAAACCAGTCTGTTGCAGTTTTGTATCACCTGTGACTAGCCGGGCCGGGTAGCGCAATCGGTAGGGCACCTGACTCCAAGGTTTTCCTTCGGCCTTGTATTTAAGGAGTTTTTGGGACCCACATACCAATGTTTTAAGAGTCCAATGCCAAAAGTAAAGGGTCCCGTACTCTGAAAAATGTTATAAAATGTCCAAATCAAATATCAGAATTTCATAAATACTTTATTTTGAAAATTATTACTGTGTGTTCTGCCAAGAATAATATAATTTTTATAAGAATTCATCACTTTCAGTTCAACTGTTGGGGCTTGGATTTTGTTTTGAGAGTCCCAGTGGATGCACAGGTGTTTTTCTGGGAGTCCCAGACACCCTTTTGGGGGTCTGAGACTCTCAATCTTGAGTCCGGGAAAACCCTGTGACTCGTAAGTCAGAGGTCCTGGGTTCGAATCCCGGTCTGGCCACATACTTTCGTTTCTCCTTCCGCTGATTCAAGAAGGGCAGTTGTCAGTTACTGGCGAAAGTATGTGCACTTAGTACTGGTTAATCGCTTAGGAGGTCTAAGCCTGCCCAGGAATAGTGTGGTTAGGTTAACTGACCGTCCTGACACGACCTTAGTTGTTTACCGTGGACGTTAAGCATCAAATCAACCAACCAACCAACCAAACCTGTGACTAGCAGAAACGTGACAACGCTATTACTTTTCCGGTGGCAGGGACGTAATTTTTGCATTCAGTTTTCTGGTTTAGCTCCATTTTGTGACAATACTCAGACACTCTGCAGAATTGTTGTTAGTTACAGTATTTTAAGTGTTACAATCTTTAGAATGTTTAGGGTATTTTCTAGATTGCTAGGACATGGAAGCAGAGAAAGAAGAGCCCGAGGTAGCAGGGGAAGATGGAGAGGAGAATGAAGAGACAAGTGACAAGAATATATCTGACACCAGGTGAGTAAAACATCAGTGCTTCAGATAAGAAGGGGTAATGGGGATAATTTTCTGCGTTTTTTCCATTAAAACATACATTGTGACCCCTCATTAGAACCGTATCAGAGAGACTGTTCTAATGGTGGGTCACAATTTGTTCTGATGGACAAATAAGGAAAATTATCCTTAAATTATCCCGATTACTCCTTCCTAGACAGTTCTAATCGTGGGTCATGTATGTTTTAATGGAATTATAAGAAAAATAATCCCTAAATTATCCCAATTACCCCTTCCTATATGTAGCACTGTAAAACTTCAGACATGAAGGGAGTATTAAATGACAATTCTGGATTAGCTTTTTTCTTGCACACTAGATATGGATATACCCAAGTTTAACCTGTACCAACTCATACATGTATGTAATCTCACACAGGACCGGCTACAAATCGAGTAGTGAGTGCATTGGTTCTGTAGGAGGTCATGTACATGTATCTGCGTTCCCTGATGTTTCTTTCAGATGATGATGTCACGAAGATGGCAAAATGCAGAGCTCTAGATAAGAGGGGTATTTGATGATAATTGAGGGATAATTTTTTTATTTCATATTGAAACCATATGTTGTGACCCCTCATCTGAACCGTCTCGTCGAGACGGTTCAGATGAGGGGTCACAACATATATTTATATCAAGAATTAACAAAAATTATCCCTAATTATCATCAAATACTCCCTCTTATCTAGGGCTCTGAAAATGATGTTAGTTTATGCCATGCCAGAGGTTAGCATAAACTAAACATCTGTTGTCGTTGATAACATCTTCCAAAGTTTAATAGCAACCTCACAAGCAACAAAATAAATATTTTACTGTTTTACAAGTTCTGCCTTGAAAATCAATTGTTGTAAATCTAAAAATGTGCAGTAAAATGTATCTACCTTGAGTTTGAGGTGCGGATAAACAAATCCGCAAAAACAAAAACAGTTAGGATCACTGTTTTGCATCACTCAGCAAGCCTTGTGATGCTGAACATTGACCCTCCTGACAGATTTTCTATCCGGACGTCACTCTCATTAAAGATGCTTATAGTCTACTTGTGACTTACTAGCAAATTCAAGACATAGGAATTGCTTTTTCAATGTCAGTGTTCGGCAGAAGTGAAAACAGTTCAGAGCTCTAGATAAGAGAGAGTATTTGATGATAATGAGAGATAGTTTTTGTCTCGCCTGTGAAGCAGAAGAGAGACATGTTTTGCTTTTCAGGTGTCAGCGGCGGCAGTGGCGTAAACTTTGTCGAGTTTTTGCGTTTAGGTCAGTTTCACAAAGCGCTGAAAGGCGAGACACCGCATTCCGTGGAATTCTTGTTCTTAATTCTCATTGAAACCATATGTTGTGACCATCACCTGAATCGTTTCGTCGAGATGGTTCAGATGAGTGGTTACAACTTAGATTTTTATGCAGAATTAACAAAAATTATCCCTAATTATCTACAAAAACTCCTTATCTAGAGCTCTGCAGTTGTCAATTTTTCTGATTTAGCTCTGTTGCTGTGACACTGTGCAGACAGACAGGACTCAGCATGAACTGCATAAAGTTAACAGATACAGAAATGTCCAGTCTCTGAAAGTGAGATGAGATTTTTCAAAACAAACTATTTTAAAAGATTTTCCCAGTATCTGTTAATCAGGAGGTTGTCTGAACTTTACAGTAAAGAGTTTGTACATAAATAGATGTTTCTAATGAGGGTCAAAGCCTGTTTGTTTTTAGAAATAAGAAAAATGATCTTAGAATTATCATATATTCCCAAATAAGAAGCCCAGATATCTAGGCCTCTGAATTTTCACCCCTGGTTAACTATGTATATATAAGAGCTGTTACCAAACTAAAAAGAGTTGCAACAAAACGAAAAAAGAGTCATAGTTCCCAAACAACCTGGTCATCAATGACCAAATAGTTTTGGAACTATGACTTTTTCGTTTCGTAACAGCTCTTTTTCATTTCGTAACAGCCTTGAAAACATAGTTAATCAGGTACCATTTTGAAATATTTACACATGTACTGACCCTCCATAGGTAAACCATTTAGAGCAACTGGCTTCATACACAGATGAACGACAATTGGTCATGTGACCTTGTCATCAAGCGACGTCTAAGGTAAACAAACGTCTTGATTGGTCCACGTTAGGTTCAACTGACCCCACGTTTAATGGCAATGGCTGTTTAACGTAATGGCCGAACAGGTAGTTAATATTTTTTCTTTGATGCATATTTTGCATATTCTACATTAAATTACCACGAAAATAGCAGAGGAAGGGTCTAAAAATAAGTGTAAATGTAAGAAAAATTTGATTTTTCAGCGTTCATCATGTGAAGAAACCAGTGGTCGTCGCTTTGCACTTCATGGAATTTTAGCTCCACCCACTGGCTTCATCACAGTGACACAATGAATGCCGAAAATCAAATTTCATTCTTAAATATCTACAGCTGTTATTCTTGTATATTCAGTAAAACTAAGAGTATGAAAGGAGAGAAGAAAAGGCCATCGCCCACTGATGATGAGGAGGAGGAAATTCCAGCAGAAAAAAGGTGGGTTTTGTTGCCTCGCCTGCATTTAGTGAGACTAATAGAATCTATGATGTTGTTGAGGCCGAGATAAAGACATCTCGGTCTAGTTTCATATTATTTAGTCTTGTGCAAGGCTCGCATAAGACTTAAAAAATCTGAAAAAGAGCCTGAGATTTTCTTGTCGAGGCCTCAACCCGATCATTGATTATTTTTCTCACCTATTATATTTTTAGCTCACCTGAGCCAGCGGCTCCGGGGGAGCTTATAGGATGGAAAGGCTCCGGCGTCCGTCGTCCGTCCGTCGTCCGTCCACACTTTCAAACGACTTCTCCTCTGAAACCGGTGGGCCGATTGTAACCAAATTTCATATAGAGCCTCCTGGGACCTTAGGAAAGAAAAGTTGTTCAAACGGTCCTGGTCACATGACCAACATGGCCACCATGCCCATATATGGTAAAAACCTGAAAAAATCTTCTTCTCAAGAACCAATAGGTCAATGGCCTTGAAACTTGGTATGTAGCATTGGGTACACGAGTACTACCAAGATTGTTCAAATTATGACCTTGGGTTGACCTTGACCTTTTTTACGGTAAGGTCAAATTTGCTTCCTTATGCTTTTATATGGCAAAATGGTGCAACATAAGATATCTAGGAAACTGTTTAAGATTTTGGCCTAAAAATTGGTACATACAGTCATCTTAATGACTACATGAAGATTTATGAGTACAAGAGGTCAAGGTCATTCTTTGACCTTTGACCCAGAACTCTCATATTTTGACAATATCAAACAATCTCCTCAAAAACAACTAGGCCAATTGTAACCAAATTTCATATAGGTCCTCCAGGGGTTGAGGGAATGAAAATTTGTTCATACAGTCCAGGTCACATGACCAACATGGCCACCACACCCATATATGGTAAAAACCTTTAAAAATCTTCTTCTCCAGAACCAGTCGACCGATGGCCTTGAAACTCAGTATGTAGCATTGGGTACTCAAGTACTATAAAGATTGTTCGAATTATAACCTTGGGTTGACCTTGACCTTTTTTACGGCAAGGTCAAATATCGGAAAATGCTAGAACATGAGATTTCATGGTAAGTTTTGAAGATTTTGGCCTAAAAATTGGCATATACAATCATCTTAATGAGTACATGAAGATTTGTGAGTACAAGAGGTCAAGGTCATTCTTTGACCTTTGACCCAGAAATCTCAAATTTTGACAATTTCAAACAATCGGCTTTAAAACACTGGGCCAATTGAAACCAAATTTCATATAGAGCCTCGAGGGGTTGAGGGAATGTAAAAATTTTCTTACGGTCTTGGACACATGACCAACATGGCCGCCACGCCCATATATGGTAAATACCTTTAAAAATCTTCTTCTCCAGAACCAATTGACCGATGGCCTTGAGACTTTGTATGTAGCATTGGGTACTTGAGTACTATCAAGATTGTTCAAATGATAACCTTGTGTTGACCTTGACCTTTTACAGCAAGGTCAAATATGGGAAAATGGTAGAACATAAGATTTCATGGCAAGTTTTGAAGATTTTGGCCTAAAAAATTGGTATATACAGTTGTCTTAATGAGTTCATGAAAAATTATGAGTACAAGAGGTCAAGGTCATTTTATTACCTTCGATCCAGATTGCTCATATTTTGACATTTTCAACCATTTCCTCAAAAGCCAAAGGGCCAATTGTGAACACATTTCATATAAAGCCTCCAGGTGTTGATTGAATGAAAATTTGTTCAAACGGTCCAGGTCACATGACCAACTTGGCCGCCATTACCACTTATGATATAAATCTTTAATATTTTTCTTCTCCAGAACCAATACACCTATGGCCTTGAAACTTGGTAAATAGCATGGAGTACTAGAGTACCACCAAGACTGTTCAAATGGTGACCTTGGGTTGACCTTGACCTTTTTTGCGACATGGTCAAATATGGGAAAATGCTAGAACATAAGATTTCATGGAAAGTCTGAAGATTTTGGCCTAAAAATGGTATATATGGTTGTCTTAATGAGTACATGAAGATTTATGAGTACAAGTGGTCATGGTCATTCTTTGACTTTTGACCCAAAACTCATATTTTGACAATGTCAGACATGATAAGTAAAAGCCACCTTGCAAATTGTTCAGGTGAGCGATTCAGGGCCTCATGGCCCTCTTGTTTAGAACAGAGTACTCATTGAATACCTTGAATTCTTGTTGAAGCCATTCCCATAAACTTCAAGGTAATTTTCTATTAATAGTTTTGAAGTGTGTTAATTTCTACTTGTGCATGCATTTTGCATGACAGGTTGCTAATCAGAAATCTACAGTGACATTTCCTGTACAGCTGTCAAGTTCCATTTCAGAAAAAATGGCAACGTTTTTTAACTTACAATGTGGTTACGACTCGTTAGTTTTGAGTTTTGTACATGTGTATCTCTTGATAAGGCAAAGGGACTTGTCCTAATTCAAACATGCCTGGTAAATGTGCAGTTCCATTTCCATATGGAAATGAAAAATTCAAACTTCTGCAAATAGTTAGAATATAACAATGCAATTCAACTCCTATGCATGTAATTTGGTTTGAAATAAAAGAAATGATGAAGTTCTCACAGAGCTCTTGCAAGTTGTCAAACTGAAATTTTGGTTTGGCCACTCTAAAGACTTTCATGATAGCTTGACCAGTGTATGTTTTACAAAGTGGAAATTTTGTGCTAATTCACTTTACATACAAATAAGTGTAAGTGAAATGGCAGTGTTAAACTTCAAAAGCTTGAATTCTTAATTTCCTAGTGGGATGGGAATTTGGTGATACCTGTAACCAGGAGTATTCAAAGGTTCAGAGAAATCAGTAGGGCCAAAAATAAAATTTTGCAATTGCCTATCTACCCACCCTAGACCTCCCTAACACAGTTTTTATAGCTCCCCTGTACAAAAGTACAGAGAGCTATTGTCACTTGGACGTCGGCCTGGGCGTCACACTTTAAAGTTTTACGTTAAAGTTTTTTTACGTGATGGGCAAGGCACCGCAGGCGAGCTATCCTGTAAGGGGACAGGTCTTGTTTCTTTTTTTTATCTTTTTTTTTTGAAAATGGGAACTTTACTGTGATCAGTATCACTAGTAAGACAAACAGGCCTGAGCAAACAGTGCAGACCTCTCCAGTCTGACATGGATCTACACTGGTTGCCTTTCCACTAGCACATCATGTTATGTAGTATTTGGGCTGCTTTTACGTTTTGCAGGAATAAAAAAAAAGAAAGCCGACCTACCTACCCTAAGAAATTATCCTGGGTCCACAACTGCAAACAAAATATTTTTTATGCTTGGCCTAAAATAGTAAGTGGTTAGCTACTGTTGCAGTTACACTATTATTATGATGTATACCAATTTGCTTTTACAGAAAGAAACTTGAGGAAAAAGCAGATGAAAATCAAGGTGAATTAGAGCCAGAGACAGATACATGTAATGAGGAAAATTCAAAAGACAAAACAGAAGCTGAGGCAGAAGATCTGAAAGAAGAGATTGAAAAACTTGATGATAAAATGGAAGAATCACTGGATAGTGATGATGAACCTTTAATTATGAAGAAAAAACGGGGAACTAGTGGTGCTAAAGAGGACGATTCTTCACCTTCAATTCATTCGGAAGACAGTGAAAAAGAAAATATTAATAGTGACCTGCCCATGGATCTCAGTACAAAGTCATCAACATCAGGAAATGCACAGGACTTTATTATGTTGTCAGATGAGTCAGATGAAGAACTTGCTAAGTTGAATTGTGAGAGAGAATTGAGCTTGGACGAGCTGCAACTGAAGCGAAAAATGATAAAACGCTTGCAGGCTGAGCTTAGAAATGAAGAGGCTAAACTTGTGCTGTTAAAGAAACTGCGTCAAAGTCAAATGTCAAATCAGATCTCGGAGAACAATATTCCCAACAAATCTCAACGACCTCCACAGCATTCCCAGCCACCTCCACTAATAAGAGGAAACCAGCCACCTCAGCAGCAGATGCAGGCTAGGCCAGCACACAGCCAGCCTCCTCAACTTGTGAGAGGAAATATGGCTGGTGCAGGTGTTAAAGGCTCCCAGGGACCACCGCCACTTCTACCCTCTCGGGCACAAGATCAGAGACAGCTGATGCAGAATCAGATGCAGATGATGCAGCAGCAGCGTGGTGGTTCGCCCGCAAACATCATTCCTGGTCTCAGAGGCAGTCAGGCCCAGGCGGAGGCACTCAGACAAATGCAGCAGCAGGCTCAGGCTCAGCAACGAGTTGTAGAGGAAACACCAGCCCAGCGCCAGGCTGCTGCCAAGCTTGCTCTGCGCAAACAACTCGAGAAAACACTTCTGCAGATTCCGCCACCTAAACCACCTCCGCCAGAGATGAACTTTATACCAAGTTTGGCTAGTCCAGATTTTATATATCTTCTGGGATTAGAAGAGGCTGTTAATTTCATCATTGATTCAAATTTAATCTCTAAAGGATGCAAAAGTCCAGATGAGAAATTGATCTGTAATCCCTTTACATGTATTCAGTGTAGTTCAGACTTCACACCAGTTTGGAAACGAGAGAAGCCAGGTTCCAAGAATGTCATATGTGAGAAATGTGTCACAACAAATCAAAAGAAAGCATTGAAACAAGAACACACTAATAGACTGAAAAGTGCATTTGTGAAGGCCTTACAACAGGAGCAGGAGATCGAGCGAATGCAGTCGCAAGAAGCAAAGGCTGCTCCTGCTACTCCGACAACAACTAGTGCTCAGTCTCAGCCTCGTGAGGGACGTGAGTCACGAGACTCGCCCTCCTCAAGAAACAATGTGTCATCTAACTATAAAGACTCAGTTGCGGAAACCCTTCGTCAGCATCAGAATCTGCTACATGCTCAAGCGGCATCTCTACGAATGGGACAACCTTTAGGCTTACAAGCTTTCAACCCTAGGTTTCCTTATCAGATGCCATTTGCACGAGCATCAGACATTGCCAGGGCCTCTGATATACAAAGGCAGTACCTTCTGGATATGATACCAAAAGGGGGAATGCCATGGAATACTTGAGAATTCTGGGTATACTAACCCTTAATGCGCCAAAAAGCAGACAACAAAATTTACGTCTGCAGAATTTCAAAAAATGTTTCGTCCAAGCGACATCATACTGAGAATTTGAACACTAGAGGGCAAACAGTGTAGATTCAGATGAGGTGGCTCATTATGAGCCACCTCATCTGGATCTACACTGTTTGCCAATTCAACAGTCTTAATTTTTGGTGCTTTAAGGGCTAATTGAGACTTTGCAAGTGGATATAACCTACAGTGCTCTCAATACAGTTTTGTATCGCCTGCAACTAGTAGAAGCCAGACATGGGCATTACTTTCCAGGTGCCGTCATTGTTGGTGGCGAAACTTAGCGTCAAGTTTTCTAGTTTAGCTCTGTTTTGAGACAATACACAGACAGTCGAGACACTGCATTAGGTGGAATTGTTTAGGTGAAGCAGTATGTTTTCATGCTTTAAAGATTATGAAGTTCTGAAACAATATGAAACTCTTTACACAGTTAACTATGAGCACCATTAAAGATATTGCAAACAGATCTGCTTGTATGTATCAAGCACATTTTTAATAAGTATGGGTACATTGCCATGTTTTTTCCTCACCATTTTAATGAGGGGAGACAGCTTTTATGACTGACTTCCTGTTTGCTTCCCTTGATGAGGTACATGTTGTTCCAAAAATGGGTCTGCTTATAAAGGAAAGAATTTGTTCCAAGAGGACTGGATTCTAATACTTGAATAGTGTGGTTAGGTTAACTGACCGTCCCGACATGACCATAGCTGTTTACCGTGGACGTTAAACAATAACACAACAGCTATCAAAGGAAGCAAAGAGCTTTGTCTTTTTAGAGTAGACAATTTGACCTCCAGAGAAGCAAACGGGTAATCACAAACGTTTCTTTTTGTAAAAATGATGGGGAAAAAAATTGAGATGTACGCATTCACCTTAAATAGACTATGGCAGGAACAGTTACGGTGGCCATATATTTGCTGTGAAATCATGCTACTGGCATGTATTATAATAAAGCCAGGACATTAACAAAACCAACAAAGTGGCATATGCACCCAGGGAAGACTAGATCAGCCTTGGCATCCACCCAGTCTGATAAGAGTCTTCACTGTTTGCATTGAGGTAGCTTAGACCCTTAACTACTCTTCGAGTGTAAAGCAAAGACCCTGATCAGACTGGGCATTTGCTCAGGCTTATCTTGAGTCTTCGCAGGATGCACTTCATGCCACTTTGTTGGTCACAGGTCATATGTGAAAATACCTTTACATTCATGAAAGTATTGACTGAGGAAGGGTAACATTAGATTATTTAGGATATTTTTTTATGCATCTAAATAGTTAAAAATCAAAATGTATGATCTTTAGTGTCTGTTGTTATTGAGAGTGGTCATTAACACTGGTATGATTGGATGAGAATGCAGTGCACTGCTCTGAATTTTTATGTACTTTTGGATCCAAGTACAAGTAATTATTACCTTGTATATCTGAGCCTGGTTGTCCAAAACTATTGCACATGCTTGCACAAAACAGAACTGTTAGTAGATGGTGCAATTTGAAGCAATAATGATTACATCTCCATATACTGGTAATCAAATTGTTCAAGGTTCCATGCTCAGTATGTAATAATATATTGGCTTATCTGAAATTCAGGATTGTTCAGAGCATTTACTACTTAGTGAAGGCATTAGTCTAGGATTAGTTTAGTCTTCTAGTACACTTAAAAGCAAGTACTGAGCTCTAGATAAGAGGGAGTATTGGTGATAATTAGGGATAATTTTTGTTAATTCTGCATAAAAACATATGTTGTGACCCCTCATCTGAACCGTCACATGAGGGGTCACAACATATGGTTTGAATGAGAAATAAGATAAATTATCCTTAATTATCATCAAATACTCCCTCTTATCTAGAGCTCTGAAGTATGCTAGTGTTTTATACTGAAGAATGGGAGCTTTTGTAGTGCAAAAGCTCTCCACATTTTTTCAGCAAAAAAAACAAAAGTGTATTCATTTACAGTGTATCTGAAAATGTAACGCCTCACTAGTTTGCAGCATCATTAGTGGTGAACAAAGCCCTGGGTCTGGCTGTACAAGTGTTCTGCAAAAATATAATACAGCAATTGATTTTGTGAGTACTGTAACTTGTAAGACCTGTAAGACTTAACAAATCCTCAACTAACAACTTCATTTAGCTAGCAGTACTTTGAACAACTGGGCCTGGATGTAGAAAAAACCAAGGAGCTCTAGGTAAGGAAAAGGTTCGGTGAAAATTCTGGGACAGTTATCCTTTCAGGCCCTTTTTACAACGAGTTAGAATGTAACTTCCTTAAATCACCTCAGAATTATCATAACATAATTGAGCCGCGACACGAGAAAACCAACAAAGTGGTTGTGCGCACAGCGCAGACTCAGATCAGCCTGGGCTCCACCTGTTTTGATCAGACTCTTTGTTTAATACCCAAAGGGTAGCTAGGGGTCTAAGCTACCTCCATGCGGACAGCGAAGACTCTGATCAGACTGGGCGGATGCCCAGGCTGATCTGAGTCTGCGCTGGGGGGCACAACCACATTGTTGGTTTTGTCATGTTGCGGCTCAATTTTATTTCGCCCCAAATATCTAAATTTGTCTCCTATAATTCTTACATAAAATAGGTTTTCCCTTCCAAAACAGTCGTAAAATCATTATCCGTCTTTTAAGATGGATGAAGATTTTTTGTGGTGTTTGGGAAGGAAAAAAATTGCTGTCTTCATGTAGATAAAGAACATAAAAGTGACTAGCTAGGCAGGTAAAATGTGACAGTATGTGTTTTTATAGAGGAAAAAAAAAGAAAAGATAAGGAAACCCTTTATTGAGGAAAAAAATAAGAAAACCTTTTCCAAGAATTATCTTCAAATATCTAGTTACCCCGGTAATACAGAGTGATGTTCCTCCAGTGATCGATTATAATCGAAATCGATTGATTACAATTGGATTTCGATTAATCCAGCCCAAATGTGTATAAAACGATTAATCGGGGAAATAAGTAAAATCCATTAATTTGTCACTTTTATTGCTTTTTATGCTTCCTAATTTGCAGCAAACCTTACAAATATTTACAATGTACATTCCATGGCAAAATAGCCCTACATTTGAGAGATGTAAAGCATGCAACAGTGTGACAGGAAAGATGCATCAATCTGGTTCACTAAACGTATTAATTCAAGTGTTTGTTTTTTTTTTTGTATTACATTTTCTGGATCATCTGTGGTGCCCACATCTATGCATTATGCTGTATGTATTTCAATGAAATTATAGTAACCAATTTGTACAGTTGCTTCTATTAATATGTACATGTACTTGCACAGTTTCTACAAACCAGTATGAATCTGTAGAACTGAATAATGCATTATATATATGAGGAATTAAGATCAGAAGTGAAAATTACCAATCCTAGTAACATTTTAGGGTTCTACCAATCAATTTTGATTATATTCGATCTGTCACTTGCACTAAACCGCGATTATAAAATTTCAACCGATTCCCATCACTATTAATATCTACAGGAAGCTTTATTGGAAAAATGAGCTGTGAGACGAGAAAACCAACAAAGTGGTTGTGTGATAGCGCAGACTCGGGTCAGCCTGGGCATCCGTCCAGTCTGATCAGAGTCTTCGCTGTTCACATGGAGGTAGCTGAATCCCTCAGCTGCCCTTTACGCACTTAGTAAAGTTCTGATCAGACTGGGCAGATGCCCAGGCTGATCTTAGTCTGCCCTGGGCATACAACCACTTTGTTGGTGTTGGGGTTTTCGTGTCGGGGCTCAAATAAAAACTTTCCCAGAATTATCACAGAATTATCCCCTTATCTGGACCTTTGATTGTTTATTTATTAGAAGTTAAATTGAGCCATGACACGACAAACCCAACAAAGCAGCATATGTGCCCAGAGAAGACTGACAGATCAGCCTGGGTATTTGACCTGTCTGATTATAGTCTTTGCTCTCTGCATGGAGGTAACTTTGACCTTTAGGCACACCTTAAGCTCACAGCGAAGACTCTGATCAGACTGGGCAGATGCCAAGGCTGGTCCGAGTCTTTGCTGGGCACACATGGCACTATTGGTTTTGTTGTGTTAAGGTTCATTTTATTGATGTGTTCTACTTTTGTGAAATGACAATAATGTACAAAAGTGAGAAATAAAGAAATATGTAGATCTGAATTTTCTCTTGA
Organism: Ctena decussata; assembly: GCA_963989385.1. Classification (NCBI taxonomy): domain Eukaryota; kingdom Metazoa; phylum Mollusca; class Bivalvia; order Lucinida; family Lucinidae; genus Ctena; species Ctena decussata. The sequence continues at coordinate 26,272,881 of OZ022505.1, forward strand.
TATGCAAAACCCTGACCAGTTTTCAAGAGACTAACAGTCTTAAGTCAATATTCGAGTGATACCTTGCAAAGTTATTGAAATCAGCTTGTACCAGACATGGTTCTTTATCTGCACTTGTGAAAATTTCAGTTTATGATACTGTTGAGCAAAGAAAACCCAGCATCCTTTGGGGAAGGGCTTTCAAGTTTACGCAAGTTATTGGAACCCGTATCCAGGATGGCTACATTGACGCTAGGTAAATGGAAACAAGAATTGTCAGAAGACAATGAAGCTCAACTTCGAGGGAGCTTGACTTTGGCAAGCGCAAGTTAATTATGGAGTATGGACAATACCAGCCAAGTGCAGTGTCAGAATCCCAAGCAGTCATGTCCGTACATCAAATAGTCTTCAAGATACATGTACAAGGCAAAATAACTGGAACATGTAATATAGGTCAATGTGTCCTATTGTTAGTTTGAGATCAAACTTTGGGTCATAGGAGTCATTATCCCAAGCTATCATGTACATACATCAAACACTCTTCAAGATATTGGGTAAAATCAATGGACCATGACAGCCTGTCACTGTTGATTGAACAGAGAGAAAAGAATATTCACCTTTTGCCTTTAGCTCAGTTTCTAAGTAACTCAAGGGCTAGAGTCTTCAAACTTGCTCCATTGGTATATCTGGGGAAGATCCACTGAAATCAGCAATGCATATTGGGGCCATGACCTATATTTTTAGGTTGATTGAACATAGAAAAAATATTGGCCTGTTGTGTTTAGCTCAGTTTCGAAGTGACTGCAAGGGCTAGAGTCTTCAAACTTGATCCATAGATATACCATGACCTATATTTCATGGTTGATTGAACTTAGAAAAATATTCACCTGTTGCGTTTAGCTAATTTTTAAGTAACTGCAAGGCAGGACTAGAGTCTTCAAACTTCTGGGGGAGATCTACTGAAAGCAGCAATGCATATTGGACTGAATGAGATCAACTGCAGTGTCAGATTCCCAAGCAATCATGTTCGTACATCAAATAGGTTTCAAGATACATGTATAAGGCAAAATCACTGGAACATGTAATATAGGTCAATGTGACCCACTGTTGGTTTGAAGTCTCACTTTGGGTCATACTTATTATCCCAAGCAATCAAATAGTCTTCAAGATATAATGCAAAATTACATGGCAAGCGGTTCTGAGCAGTTTCAGAACAGTAACAGCTATAGAATAATACTCCTCTTAAGACCAACCCGAAACAAAAAAATTTAATCAATTAATTCACCTGTTTATACGCCCCTTTTGAAAAAAACAGACATATTATGTCATGGTGCTGTCTATCCATCCGTCCGTCAACATTTTTGTATGCCGCATAACTCAGTCACCCTTTGAGGTATCTTCATTAAATTTTGTAGGAATATGTAGTAGGTTGGGGGAACGTGTCGCATGCAAGAATGGTTGCTCCCCCTTTCTTAGTTTCCAAGTTATGCCCCTTTGATGATTTTCCGTCAACATTCTTGTACACCCCATAACTCAGTTACCCTTTGAGGTATCTTCATGAAATTTTGTAGAAATGTATTAGGTTTGGGGAATGTGTCGCGTGCAAGAATGGTTGCTCCCCCTTTCTTAGTTTCCAAGTTATATCCCTTTGTTGATTTTTTTACCGACTAGTCTTATGCGGACCATAACTAGATAACTGTTTAGGATATCTTCCTGAAACTTCATAGCAATGTGTATGAAGTCCCAATAAAAAGGTTTCTCACCATTTCAGAGTGATGTCCCTTTAATTAGTTTTTTAGGCTACTTTTGTGTATACCACTCTTGTGCATACCGTAACTTGGTGACCATTTGGAATATCTTGTTATAACTTTATAGCAATGTGCATTATCACAAGACAATGTGTCGCATATAAGAATGGTTGCCCCCCCTTACTTCATTTTGGAGTAACTTACATTTGATCAGTTTTTAGGCTATTCCCATTCAATCCATAACTCCTTAACCCTTCGAAATATTTTAATGAAACTTTGTAGGAATGAGTATAATAATAGGGTAATGTACCATGAGCAAGAACCACAATTCTGGCTTACTTTCTGAATTATCTGCCCTTGCATAAATTGCCTATTTATTCCTGTAACTCCTTAGCGTTTAAAATATTTTAAAGAAACTTAATGGTGATTTGTATATTGTCAAGGGAATGTATTATGATCAAGAATGGTAACTCTAGTTTGCTTATTTTGAGAATTGTCTGCCTTGTTCGACTGCCATTTCTCAACTTCTTAGCCAGGCTGCGTAGCGCAATCCGTAGGGCACTTGACTCATAAGTCAGAGGTCCTGGCTTTGAAACCCGGTCTGGCCACATACTTTCGTTTCTTCTTCTGCTGATTCAAGAAGGGCAGTTGTCAGTTACTGGCGAAAGTATGTGCACTTAGTACTGGTTAACCGCTTAGGCGGGGGAGTCCCTCTGGATTCGAATCCTAGCTGCCAGAAGTGAAAGTCTACCTATTTCCTCATATAACGACTGCAGAATTTTTGTAGTTCTCTTTCACCAGATGTGTTGCAGTATTTCATGTAATGTTTTCTGTATGAATATGCCTGCGCCTCTGACACCTAATTCTCACAGAATATAATCGATTCCGCCAATTTTCGCTTCCTGCAGAGACTGTACATCATATTTGGCTTCTGTCGAGACTGTCCGCGAACTCTTGCTTCCTGCAGAGACTACTGTCCTCGAAAAATGGCTTCCTGCCAAGACTGTCCAGGTGACTGCTTCCTGCCGAGAGCCTCGGCAGGAAGCAGAATCACGCGGACAGTCTCTGCAGGTAGCCATTTATCATGTACAGAAGTCTCGGCAGGCAGCAAGAGATCGCGGACAGTCTCGGCGGAAGCCAAATATGATGTACAGTCTTTGCAGGAAGCGAAAATTGGCGGAATCGATTATACCCTGTGATTCTGGTGTAATTGTTACTTTTACATTTATTCTGGTTAAAAATGGCTGCAGTCTGATTTTGAATGTATAATCTTTGGTGTTTTCCATAAATATTTCGAAACTTTCTTGAAGTGCTGTCTGTATTATACATAATCCAAAAAATATCAAAGTTTCTAAGTTTGAAAAAGGCCGGTATTTTTGTAAGAATGATTTGTTTTCCTTTTCGTAAAGGCAGTTGCACATTTTCAACTTATCTGCAATAACTGTGCAAAATTTCATACTGATTGCTTAAAAATTGTTGGAGGAGTTGATTATACAAACTTGTCCTCCTATAGTCATAGTCGGGCCGCGTAGCTCAGTCGGTAGCGCGTCTGACTCAAGAGCCAGAGGTCCCGGGTTCGATACCCAGTCCGGTCACATACTTCCGTTTTGCTTTCCGCTGGATTGTCAGTTACTGTCGTAGGTATGTGCACTTAGTACTGGTTAACCGCTTGGGAGGTCTAAACTTGCCCAGGAATAGTGTGGTTAGGGTAGCTGACCGCCCCGACATGACCATAGCTGTTTACCGCGGACGTTAAGCATCAAATCAATCAAATCAAATCTCAACTTCTTACCCGCTCCACTTGGCCTGGAAGCTGAGTTTTGGTATACTAATAATATTTAATCTATTAAATATTTAATGTTGCAGTCATTAATTACAGAGTTGTTGCCCCTGTTTGTATGCTTGTCCATCCTTTTTAGCTCGCCTGAACGAAAGTTCAGGAAGAGCTATTGTTGTCACCACGGCGTCGGCGTCCGCGTCCGCGTCGGCGTCCGGATTGGATGTTTTGGTTAAAGTTTTTTAAAGACCTATATCTCCTTAACCCATGGATGGATTCTTTTGATACTTGCACTGTAGGTAGATATTGGTCCAAAGTTTAACAGGGTACCACCCCCACCCCACTCCATGAACTTGATGTCAAGGTCATGGACTTAGAAAATTGGAGTATTTTTGGACTGGATGTTTTGGTTAAAGTTTTATAAAGCCCAATATCTCCTTAACCTATGGATGGATTCCTTTGATACTTGCACTGCAGTTAGATATTGGTCCAAAGTTTTCCAAGGTACTACCCCCACCCCCCTCAGTGACCTTGATGTCAAGGTCATGGACTTAGAAAATTGTTTTTTTATTGATTGGATGTTTTGGTTAAAGTTTTTTAAAGACACATATCTCCTGAACCCAGTGATGAATTCTTTATATATTTGCATGTTAGTTAGATATTATTCCAAAGTTTTGCCGAGTACTACCCCAACCCCGCTCAGTGACCTTGATGTCAAGGTCACGGACTTTGGAAATTTGTTCTTTATTAAAGTTTTCTAATTGCATACTGATTCATAATGCTTGGCAGAGATTTAGTTTACACTTGAACTGATGTTAGACACTTTTTTGAGTTTTTACAAAACACTATATACTTACCCCACTGGAAGACCTTGAAGTCAAGGTCATCGACTTAGAATTTTGTCTTAAAGATTTTGGTTAAAGTTTTATATTTATGAAGACATAATTTCACAGTGCCACGATGGACTCAGTTGATACTAATACTTGGACTGATGTTAGATAATGGTTCAAGGTTTTGTTACATCCTAGCCCCCATCCCCCCCCCACCCCACCCCTACCGCTTAGTATTTTGACCTCAAGCTCATGGACTTTGAAATTTCATGTGGATTTTTTTATTTTAATTTTATTTTAAGACTTATTTCTTAGATAGCTTTTGTTTATAAATGTGTTGTCATTATGGACATGCTTGCCTGAAGTTTTATGCATAGAAGTCCACACCTCCAAAGCGACTGTGTGATGGGCAAGCACCTATTCAGACGAGCTATGCTGTCTGGCGACAGCTCTTGTGTAAACAATCTTTTCATTGTGTAACTCCTGCATGACACTATAACGGGCGTATAATGCGCCGCTTGCGAAGCTCTTGTTGCAAATAGTAATGCTTAATACAAAGCATGTCGAAGAAATTCAATAAATGAACATTGAAATCATAACCACACGTGTGTGTGCACGCATGCGTTAGAGGGTACATGTTTGCATGCATGCCTGCTTATGTCCTTCTGGTGTCACTATGTTCCAGAACAGTAACAGCTATAGAATAAAACTCTTTAGACCAACCTCGAAACAAACACAAATGAGCACAGCATATCCCACAAGATTCCTTGTGTGTTCGGCAAAACCTCAAATCACCCTGCACATCCGCTAAGTCTGATACCTCACTGGCTGCCTGCACAAGCTGTTTATACCCCGCCAAAGTGGCTTGGTATTATATTTTCACTTTGGCCCTATGTCTGTCGTATGTACATCTGTCTGTCCATCTGCACTTCATTTCCATTCGATAACAGAAGTATTTCTCAACAGATTTAGTTTAAATTTGCATATAGGATTGTTAATGGGCAAATTTCGATAATTTCTGACAGAGTTATGGCATTTGTCAATGTACAAAAATGTTTTTTTTTGGCCTGTAATTCCTTCACCATTTGGAATATCTAATAAAACTTGGCAAAATTGATCGAAGCTACAACAACTGTGTTCACATAGAAATTTTATCCTCAGTGGCTATCTGCCCCTACCATGGAGCAGTATACATGTATAAAATCATGATAAAAATGATAAAAATCTATATAAAATCAGAGTTCAAAGAGTTCTTTCTGAAATTTACAGCAAATGATCAGAGTAATAAAAACCTCAGTGATGCTCCAACTTTACCCCATGTGGGTTATCTGCTCCTGCCCCGGGCAATACAGATGCACAAAATGATAAACAAGAGAGTCATGAGGCCCTGAATCGCTCAGTAGAGTTAAAAGGTCAGCATTGTCAATCTAGGGTTATCATTTGAACAAACCTGATAGTTTGAAACTGTCAAAATATGAGAGACATTCGTTTAAGGTCAAATAATGACCTTGACCTCTATTGCTCAAAATGCTCATATACTCATTTATTTGACTATTATTATTAACTTAAGCACCAAAATTTTCTTCAAGTTCCATGAACTCATATTTAAAGTCTCCATAGTCCTATCAGTGGTAAAAATATTTTAACTCAAAGCATTGTAAAAGCGGTTCAACCTTCACGTTTGGTAATAAAATGTGGGTTGATATGCATATATTGAGTCATATAACTGGCAAAAAGTAAGCAGAGAAAATAAGTTTTTGAAAACTAACAAATCGCTCAATAAAATACAATTTCCTGTTCTGGTTTCCCGTCTGGCAATGCTATATAAACACAGGCGGAATAGTGATTAGGACTCCACGCCTGTACATTGTATTTTACCATTTTATTCAACTTGAAATTGAAAGTAGGTCATTTTAGTTGCCAACTAAGTTTTCAAACCCTTTTAACGTAAAACTCAAAGGATGTTTTATTTGTTTAAAGCTGGCTAATCACGGTCATTTATAATGAAAAACTATAGTGAGAAACCTGCAGCGATACCTCACAATAAATTTTTTGTCATGCAGATAGAGCAATGGGGCCTTTAAATGACTGTATTTACCAATTTTTAGGTCCAAATCTTCAAAACTTTCCATGGAATCTAATGTTCTATTATTTCCCATATTTGACCTTGCTCTAAAATGGTCAAGGTCAACCCAAGGTCATAATTTGAACAACCTTGATAGTACTCCAGTACCTGATGCTACATACCACGTTTCAACGCCAGTGGTCTATTGATTCTGGAGAAGAAGATTTTTAAAGGTTTTTACCATATATGGGCATGGTGGCTATGTTAGTCACGTGACCTGCACCATTCGGGCAAATTTCGTTTACCTTGCCCTTTAGCAACATACTATCTTCATTTGCTTATTTGGGTAACCATATGTACCAAATATTATACCTTAAACTTAAATAGGTTCTGAAAAATCCACTGTTTAAGCATTTCCCCATAAAAAAAAACATAACGTACCAAAACTGACCTTGCCTTAAATTAGGCCAAGGTCATCGCACGGTCATGATTAGTACAAATTATGACGAGCGTGAGTCCCCCAATGCTACATACCAAGCCAGAAGGTCATTGGGCCTTTGGTTCTGGAGAAAAAGATTTTTGAAGGGGCTTTACCATGTATGGTCATGGCGGACATCTTGATCATGTGATCAAGACAATCTGAACAAACTTGATTCCTTTGACCAAGTGAAGCTCAATATAAAATATGGCTTCAATCAGCCCAGTGCCTGTGTAGGAGAAGATGTTTGAAAATGTTGACGGACGACAGAATCTCAGTGACCTTCAACAAAGGTCAAATAATGGCCTTGACCTTCAACAACATTATATCTTCATTTGCTCATTAAGGTAACCATATTTACCAAATATTATACCTTAGACTTTAATTGATTCTGAGAAATCTTCTGTTTACGCATTTTCTCATATAAAAGCAGACCACACCAAAATTGACATTGCCATAAATTTGGCCAAGGTAAACGCACGGTCATGAATTGTACAAATCATGACGGGTCTCAGTCCTCAATGCTACATATCAAACCACAAGGTCATTGGACCTTTAGTTCTGGAGAAGAAGGCTTTTTTAGAGAATTTTACCATATTTAGGCATAGCGGACATCTTGGTCATGTGACCAAGACTGTCTGTACAAACTTTGGTTCCTTTGACCCAGTGATGGTCCATATGTAATTTGGCTTCAATCGGCTCAGTGGCTTCAGGGGAGAAGATGTTTGAAAATGTTGATAGGCGACAGAATCTCAGTGACCTTGAATAAAGGTCAGAGAATGACCTAGACCTTTAGCAACATAATATCTTCATTTGCTCATTTAGGTAACCATATATACAAAATAGTATACCTTAGACTTAAATAGATTCTGAGAAATCTACTGTTTAAGCATTTTCTCATACAAAAGGACCGTTGGTCCTATAGCTCACTTGAGTCCATTCATCCTCAGTACTCTAGGGTTAGTTACTTGAAGGCCATGGGTCAATTGGTTCTGACGAAGAAGATTTTTAAAGTTTTTTTTACCATACATGGGCATGGAGGCCATGTTGGCCATGTGACCTGGACGTTTGAACAAATTTTCATTCCCTCAACCCTGGAGGCTCAATATGAAATTTGTTTTAATTTGCCCAGTGGCTTTTGAGGAGATTGATATTGTCAAAATGAGAGAGTTCTGGGTCAAAAGTCAAAGAATGACCTTGACCTCTTGTACTCATAAATCTTCATGTAATCATTAAGATGAATGTCTATACCAGTTTTTAGGCCTAAACATTAACATCTTTCCATGAAATATCATGTTCTAGCATTTTCCCATATTTGACCTTGCCGTTAAATGTTCAAGGTCAACCCAAGGTCATCATTTTGAACAATCTTGATTTCTGGAGAGGTTTTAACCATATATGGGCGTTGCGGCCATGTTGATCATGTGACAGGGGCTGAATGAAATATTTTTTCGTTCCCTCAACTCCTGGAGGCTCTAGATGAAATTTGGTTTCAATTGGCCCATTGGCTTTTGAAGAGATTGTTTGAAATTGTCAAAATATGAAAGGTCAAAGAATGACCTTGACCTCTTATCCTCATAAATCTTCATGTACTCTTTCAGATGACTGTAGATACCAATTCTTAGCCCAAAATTTTCAATAGTTTCCAAGATATCTTATGTTCTGGCATTTTGCCATATAAAAGCGCAAGGAAGCAAATTTGACCCTTACCGTAAAAAAGACCAAGGTCAACCCAAGGTCATAATTTGAACAATTTCGGAAGTACTCGCGTACCCGATGCTACATACCAAGTTTCAAGGCCATCGGCATATTGGTTCTGGAGAAGAAGATTTTTTTAGGTTTTTACCATATATGGGCATGGCGGCCATGTTGGTCATGTGACCAGGACCGTTTGAACAACTTTTCATCCCGCCTTCCCCTGGAGGCTACATATGAAATTTGGCTACAATTGGCCCAGTAGTTTAAGAGGAGAAGTTTGAAAGTATGGAGGGACGACGACGGACAACGGGGCCGGCATATCCTATAAGCTCCCCCGGAGCCTTCGGCTCAATTGAGCTAATAAAACGCATAACGCACCATAATTGACCTCGCCATAAATTACGTCAAGGTCAACGCACGGTCGTCATTTGTATAAACTATGATGGGGTCGAATGCCCGATGCTACATACCAAGTTTCAAGGTCATAGTCCTTTCGATTCACGGTCATGATTTGTACAAAGTATGATGAGCCCGAGTCCCCAGTGCTACATACCAAGCCGCAAGGTCTTTTGTTCTCGAGAAGATTGTTGAAGGTTTTCAACATATATGGGCGTTGCGGCCATCTTTGTCATGTGATCCAGATAACCCGAACAAACTTTCGTGCCCCCTACCCATGGAGACACTACAAGAAATTTGGCGTTGATTGGCCCAGGGTTTTCGAGAAGAAGACCTTTGAAAATGGTGGACGGGAGGCATTGGTATACTACCAATGAGAGCATTGTGGGAAAGGAAAAAGTGACGAGAGCATTGTGGGAAAGGAAAGTGACGAGCCTGACGACTTAATCCGAATTTACGTTATATTTCAACATATACCGTAAATAAAGTCCGAACAAAATAACATTTTACTTCGAATTTTATCTAAAATGTTATTTTCTGCGACTTTTGTGAGAGAGACGCGTGGTCAGGTGTTAAGAGGAGCTGGGGCCGTATTTATAAAACGACTTAAGTGGTTGCTATGCTGTTTCTAAGGCTGAATTTCTATGAAGGAGATTCCCTACAACTACCAAATTTGCTCTGGAGGAACAGTACAGTCTCTGTTCCTCCAGAGCAAATTTCGTAGTTTTAGGGAATCTCCAACATAGAAATTTAGACTTGGCAACAGCATAGCAACGACTTAAGTGGTTTTATAAATACGTCCCCTGGATTAAAGTGCTTCGACTTCTTATTGTGCCAGACAGCAGCCGAAAACTTTCTGTCAATCCAGCAGTAAATGGCTACTTTTTTCGAATCGATGAAGGTTTAAGGCAGTGAAAAGGAGAGAGATTGCCTACGCCTTTTATATATACTGTTCATAAAAAGTAGGGGATATTAAGCTATTAAAATTATATAAATTAGAAAAAATACCAAAATACCTATCTGAAACGGCAAGTACCTATTAGACAAATATTCGACAAGACATTTTGCATTAGAATATATCACAGTATATTACAGTATATCCTGTCACGTGATCTGCGTGTTATTCGTTTTAGACAAGGGGTCGATCCCCAAATTTCACACGAATCTGTTGTGGAAACAGATTCTTTTCAGATTACAAAATTTACATAGAAACACTCGTCATGCTTCATTTAACAAACTGTTAATTGGTTTACACACTGTTTCATCAAAATAAAGAGTGCAAGCCATAAACGTTTGAATTTTTCGGTAGTTCGATGCACCTGTAGGAATTTTGTTTTCTGGTTTTGTTCCCAAAATGACAGTTTTGAAGAACAAAAGAAAAATTAGCATACAAAACTTAAAAGTGCATAAAAATTATAGCTTGGTTGAAGAATCTGAATAATTTTTTGTTCGAATTTACCACATTTTAGCTCTAACCCCCTGTCTGAAAAAATTGTATGCAGATCACGTGACAGGATGTATCGTCCAAACTTTCATGAAAAGTGTCTGAACAGATATTTATATTAGCAATACATAGCGATTCATATGGATATCACATTTATTGTAGATGCTACAATTTTTCATACCTGAATATCCGCTACTTTTTGTGAACAGTATAATATGACAAAGAACCGCCCACTGCCCCTACGGCCAACTTTTACCTGTTATGTATGAAATCCAGTCAAACTCTAATTTTACGCTCGTAGTTCGACTCATGTATAGCGTCTGTTTCTTTGATTCGTGGTGTATGAAAGCTAGTCCAAATACATTTTTCTTCAATTCATGTATTAGCTCTCGGCAAAATCTTTTTTTTTTTTCGACAGTTATAGCTCACTTGAGCCGAAGATACCGGGGGAGCTTATATGATAGGCAGGCTCCGTCGTCGTCCGTCCACCATTACAAACGACTTCTCCTCTGAAACCACTTGGCCGATTGTTTTCAAATTTCATATAGAGCCTCAGGTTGGGGTAACAAAAGTTAATTCTAACTGTCCAGGTCACCTGACCAACATGGCTGCTATGATATGGTAAAAACTTTTTAAAATCCAGAACCAGTTGACTACTGGCCTTGAAATTTGGTATGCAGCATTGGGTATTCAAGATTGTTCAAATGATGACCGTAGGTTGACCTTGAGTTTTTTTTACAGCAAGGCTAAATTAGGTTTCATGTGCTTTTGTGTGTGAAATGCTAGACCATAATAGTTCATGGAAATTAACCATTAAAATATTGTGCACTGAGCCAAAAGACTTACGGGCTTGAAACCCTGTAAATAGCATTGGGTAGTGAAATTCAACCAAATGTATTCAAATGATGATCTTGGATTGACAATGACCTTTTTTACAGCAAGGTCAAATTTGCTTCATCGAGCGTTTATATGAGAAAATGCTATAACATAGTTTTGAAGACTGGTATATCCAATCAACTAAATGAGTACTTGAAGATTTCTGAGTACCAGAGGTCAAGGCCATTTTTTTGTCCTTGACCACGGTCACTCATACGTCAACAGATCTATATGTCTCCGCCAAACGAAGCGACTGAGCTGATTGGAGCAAAATGTCATATGGAACCTCCTGTTTGCTGGAATGGTTCTGGTTACATGACCAAGAGTCCCTATGCCCATATATGGTAAAGCATTTAAAAATCTTCTCCCAAATAGCTCATAACGTTGAATCTTCTCCCAAATAGCTCATTTATATCGTTGAAACTGATATGCAGCATTTTGGGATTCATGTACGAGGGTTGATCCAGAAGTAACGACACTGCAGCTATAAAATCATGTAAAATAAAAAGAAAGCAACAAAACTTAAAATCCATGTACCTTAATCTATTTTCATTATGGTCTGAAAATGTCATAAAAATATACTGCGTAGTTGTCGAGATATCGAGGTAAACGGAAGGCATGGTAATGACATGCGCCGCACGTCAACGACGTTGTTGGCGTTCTAGGCAAAGTTTCGATATTTTGTAATGTCCAAAGTAGCGTATTCGCTGTTACAGCATAGCACTAACGTCTGTTCATCCGTTTATATCTCATCTTTCAATATTTTTTCAACAGCCCCGCAGCTACATAAATTATTCGTATTGCAGAACACCGATATTCATATATGGGGTCTAAACAAGAGTACGTAACGTTCTTGCTTGACACTGCATATAAAGGTCTTCCACTTTTCAGACGATCCTCTAGCGACTCATCTGCATCACTATAGCGCTGACTGCACCTTTACACATGCCTCAGAATCACTGTTATATCACTGCAGGTCTAATTATACAGTTCTGGAGTCTCCAATGGTGATATTCTTAAAGGTAGGTTCCTGTACTTTGGAATACATCATATAATTTGATGATTTTTATCCAAGTTGTGGGAAAGCACTTATAAAAAGGGAATGAATAAGTTTCGCTGAAAAGTGAAAGTAAAAAAATATTAGAAAAGTTGTTTTGCAAGGGATTTCCTAACTCTGCTTCGCACACCAGTTAGCGCTATTTTTAGTTCGCGCCAAAAATAGATAAAACAGCTGATGTCATTCTGCATTCCATTTTGGGATAGTTTTAACCCGAACGCCATGCCAGGATCATCTAGAAGAGCTCACGGCAAGAAAAAATTGACATTTGGAGAATGACAGCAGAAATCGCGCACTTATAGATATATAACATAATTATTTTTAGAACTGGAATTCCAACGAAAGAATATATACCAAAGGGAAAACGACTATTTTTCTACAACATCTGACGATTTTCTCAGTAGCAACAGATTCAGAAAAATAAAAGAATGCAATACTACCCAGATAAAATTTCCTTTCAAAAGGAAGGCTTGCACAGCTAAAACAGTGAAATTTTCATGAGTTGTTATTGAAGTGAACCCGATTGTTAGTGCACTTTCTGTTGCTTACTTTTATTTAGCAAAGTATTTAATTTCTAACTTCTTGAATGGTGGCATTGTCCACGGGTGTAAGGTAAAAACAAGTGTAGGATGTATTTGAAAAACAAATTGAGGACACACACACACACACACACACACACACACACACACACACACAATAACAACAACAACAAAAAAAACCCCAGTTTTCCAACGTTTTGGCCGGCCGTTTTAGGCATACCTCAAGTTAAATAACTATATTGACCTATTTCAAGTCTTTTCTTTACCGCTGTTGAGTCACATTTAGTCTGAATCAAAATTTTAGGAAAGACTGTTTCAAACCCATGTCTATGGAATCTTGGCACATCTGAACTTGGCATCAAAAGAAGAAATAAATTAATATATACTAAAGTTTATTTTTGGTTTAATTTTCATCAGTGGCAGTGACTGGAACAAAACTTTGACACTCTGAGAAGAAAATGCATGCAGTTATTGTTTTGACAATAACTTGCTTTACACCATTTGGGAACAACAAAGCACGGAACCTATTGCGTTCGTATTTCCATGAACCCCCGACAAATGAAATTTATCTTTTATGTTTATGCTATGTTTTTACATCAATTTTGTTTACTCATTCAAGTTCTGACTAATTAAACGCCAAGCAAAGGACGAATAATAGTTACGTGTTTGGTAATGAAGTACAGCAGCCGTCACTATGACATGACGTATATCAATCGTTACGTCGGCCAATCAGCTATTTGAACTATCCATGACGTTGCTTACGCGTAACATTGCATGAATGTGTGTTGTTCGTGGATGTATGAACATCGTCAGCCCAGTATAGGTTCATCTAAGGAAATCGTCGTTGAGTGTCAATATTTCTCTGTACATTTGTATAGCTGAACTAAGAAGACAACATTAGAGAGTGTTATAAAAGTAAGAAAAATGTCCACACACCCCAACCCGCACCTACCGCAAGCACAGTAGGCCCTTGTTCTACTATAATCCAAATAAGTAGGACGCCCCGGCACTGGAAGTTATACCCAGCATCATTGCACCAACCAACCAACCCCTTCCTTGTCATAAAGCTGTCAATGAATCCCTAACAGTTTCAAATTTTAACAATTCTGAGTTTCAAATGTTAACAACACTGAATTGTACCCTTTTTCTGTATCATTGTTCAGGCTATTCATGAACATGTTGATGGCCAAAAGGAAATTTATCAGATGCTAAAAATGTGTACATATATCGCTTTGCGCCATGGAAAGGCCTGTTGCAATGCGTAAGCGTTAAGTACTCACCGACATTACCGACTTTTACACACACAACACGGTCAGTTCTACATACAAGCAATTAAGCCACACATTTATTGTAATGCGTATCTTGGATGCACACGGCGGAAATTCTGTTTACTTCCAGCATATTTATTCGTTTAACTGTCTGATTTTTTCCCACATAGTAGACTTTTTTCCAAAGTGTTTCCCCTTTTCATCCTCACGGAGCATGTATTACGGTGCACAAAGTCGGTGCAGGGGGGTGGGGGATGCTGTTAGGATATTGGTTTCCGCCACATGTTTCTCTGTACCTGACTGTGCCGCTTTTGGTAAATTCATGCGCCGTGTGGCTGAGGAGGGGAAAACCATTGATTCCAGTGTGTAGTTTTTAGGAAGTGACTGTACTCTGGCACCATGGATGCAGTGCCACGTAAGTGGGAAAAAATATTCAATGTTCGCTGTATTTTTTATTATTATTATTTTTACCTCTGTGTTTATCCGCGGTGATAAGATAAATCTATATGTAATGCATGATGTACATAGTCTCTTATAATTCTGTACAGAATGGTTTGGTTTATTTTTATATGTCTGTATATAAACATGTATATACTGTGATGTTGTACACCAAAATGAGACTTTGATAAACTATAAACTCTAGATAGATGGAATACATTTTTTTCAGTTAATGTGATAAGAGAAGAAAATCGTCAAAAGCGTTTGTTTCTAAATCTAAACAATAAATTTGAACTCTGCTCCTTCAGTTTTTACAGATACACATATCAGGCCACTCCGGCGTAAGCGCAGTCTTATCAGTCTATCCTCAGCATGAAAGATGTCTGCATCATGGATCATCATGGAGAATATTTATGCCGAAAAAGACTGATCAGATCCCATGAAGGCACCGGCGCTGGACAGTGTACCGGCTGCTCTGACCAGTCAGATTATGCGATGCCCAAAGGCCTATTTTTCGCGACGCCGCTGCATGATTTTTGGAAAAGCTAATGCTTTGCGCTATTGCTATATATAAACACTGCAGTACACACTCTCCAGGTATTTTCCGACTAAGTGTGACGTATCGTTTCTTCCGAAAATAACTCGGTATCACTAAACCACTTGAATACTGGCTTGCCGCCGAGACGGCAAGCCAAAAAAAAACGAAATTATTTTGTGAACATAATTGTTATTGCTAGTCCAGGAACCTACCTTTAATTGGCTACAAAACCGCATAAAGATGCGCTTACGTGTTTGTCAGAAATCAACATTTTTTCACTCGGCAGTAACAAACATTAGCACTAACTTGCAAATTTCAGACCGCAATGACATTAATAAAGTTTCCACAGTGGGCGGCAGAAATAAATTTCGTCATCATATCAAATTTTCATCTGATTTGGCGCGTGGTTTGATTTTGATTTGTAAATGCCTTTGAAAATTATGTTCATGTAATTAACGTTATTCTAACGTGCGGCGCGATGGCGACGGTGGTGTACTTTGAACGTCTATATAACTGGAACGGGAAAAGATTCCAACTGTATATGAGCCACGACACGACAAAACCAACAATGTGGTTGTGCGCCCAGCGCAGACTCAGATCAGCCTGGGCATCCGCCCAGTCTGATCAGAGTCTTCGCTGTCCGCATGGAGGTAGCTTAGACCCTTAGCTATCCTTTGAGCACTTAACAATGAGTCTGACCAAACTGGGCAGATGCCCAGGCTGATCTGAGCTTGCGCTGGGCGCACAACCACATTGTTGGTTTTCTCGTGTCGCGGCTCATATTATACTGTTAATCAGGCTTGAATCATAGAGTAGCTTAATAATAACACGATGGATGCTATGGACACAGTGACATTACTTCTGGATCAACCCTTGTACTTTCAGGTTTTGTTGAAATGATGACCTTAGTTTGACCTTGATTTTTTTACTCAGGCGAGCGAATCAGGTTGTTATGAAGTACAGTCTAAATCTAAGTTTCTTCGACTCGTGTATGAAGTCTAATCGAAAACTAGTATTACTTTCAATATGATGTTTGGTTAACATCTAATTTTACTTTGGCTCATATATGATGTCAAGTCAAGATCTTATTTTACTTCTGTATGGCGTTTAATAAAATCTAATATTATTCCTTTTCATATAAAGTTAATTCAAAATCTACTACTACTTTGATTCATATATGGCATTAAGACAAACTCTACTTTTTTGTCAACAAATATATTAAGTGGAGTCAAAATCTAATTTTTCTCCGACACATTTATGAAATGAAAATAAAATCTTATTTCTCTTCAACACGTGTATGAAGTTTAGTTAAAATCTAATTATACTTCGGTACACGTATGAAGTTTAGTTAACTTTGACAAATTTATGAAATCTAGTCAAAATCTAATTTTACTTCGATACATGTATGAAGTCGAGTCAAATATTGTTTTACTTGGATTCAAGGTGTCAAATTGAGCCTCACTACAAAATGATCAAATCCAGCAGGCATATGACGTCGCACTGACGTCAGTGTGACGGCATGAGGTTGTCACACTGACGCCAGTACTATGTCATTTTGACGCCATGTGCCCCTGGGTAGGCCTGAGTTTTCACTATATCGTAGCATTTTCATGATCCATACATTGTTGATGTAAAGACAGAAGATACTTCATTAAAGATGCGGAGGTTGACCTGAATGTGCGCTGTTCGGTTTTCTGTATATACACAGGATATAATCGATTCCGCTAATTTTCGCTTCCTGCAGAGACTGTACATCATATTTGGCTTCCGCCGAGACTGTCTGCGATCTCTTGCTTCCTGCCGAGACTTCTGTACATGATAAATGGCTTCCTGCAGAGACTGTCCGCGTGATTCTGCTTCCTGTCGAGGCTCTCGGCAGGAAGCAGAGTCACGCGGACAGTCTCGGCAGGAACCCATTTTTCGAGGACAGTAGTCTCTGCAGGAAGCAAGAGATCGCAGACAGTCTCGGCGGAAGCCAAATATTACGGACAGTCTCTGCAGGAAGCGAAAATTGGCGGAATCGATTATACCCTGTGATATACCAAAGATGAATATTTTAGGCACAACTCAGGCGTATTCGCCTCTCCTAAGCATGTCAAACAGTTTCAGTTGGTCCGATGCAAGTGTCTGAATACCAGTCAAATCTATTAATTCTTCGGGGACACGCAAATATCTACATTTATTAACGTCTTTCCAAACTTCCTCTGTTCTGTCATTATCAGCTGTATTCCCATTAAGTGCTAACTCTAATTCACGTCTTCGCAACTGGTTTCTTTTCGGACCAGGTTTCTTTTCTTCTTTCGTGTCTTTTCTGTTAAAAATAGAAACAGGTATCACAATATCAGCTAGTTCTGGTTCTTTAGGGTCAATATATTCATCAACCTTTTCAAAGAAATTGTCAATTTTATCTTCAATGTGCAGGCTGCTGGCGATTTCTTTTCGTAAAAGTCCCCTCTTCATTTCTTTGTACAGATCATCGCTAAAATCTTTATCAATTGTGTGGTCGTCAAAGGCCGTCATTGTGCCCTCTCTAATAGATCTAAACGGTGTATCTAGCGCAGATTTAGTCTGCTTAGGTTCTAAGTCATGTGAGGAAAACGGCGTGCTTGTTTTACCTCCTGACAACAATTTTGAAGCTCTTCTGATGTTATTCATAGCCCTTTCCTTAGCAGTATTTGCTCGTGGAACTGACGAAGAGGGACGTTTATTGTTCAGGTTTGCGGGCTTTGCCTTTGGTGTAAACAAACTTCCACTTTGAGGTCGAGTCGTTCTGTCAGGCCTAGATACGACTGGTATGGCAGGATTTTTATCAGAGTTCATCACATCTGTAACTCTTTTGATCGATACAGTTTTAGGTTCAGTGTTAGGTACATCAGCAACTTGTTTAAGAATAGGTCTCGATTCCTTATCGAATTGCATAGAATCTTCAAGTGTTTTCATTTCCTCAGGAGTCCGAATATCCACACTTTTACGCCTTTTTGTCTGATCTTTCCAAGGACAACTCATAAAAGCGTCAGTTTTAATGTCCGCTTTACGCTTTGGGCTTGGAATTCCATCTGCATTGTCGTTTATGTTGGAAAGCGGCATTGACATATGCACCTTGGAAAGTTTTTTGTCAGTTTGCTTAAATCCTGCTTGTAAAGACTCCATCGAATCTCTTAAATCTATTGACTTGCGTCTCATCTCTTTTACATTTTTCAGATCAAGAGTTGAATGTCTACTTTGAGCTCCCATTGACGAGCTGCTTCTTCTAGAATCTTGGGTGTGTTTGGGTCTACATTCCGGTGCAGTCTGAGCCCGTACAGACCTTGGTATGGTGGTTTTAGATTTCTTAGCTGACCACAGTTTGAGTCTCTTCTCAGCAGCTGCTATTCTATTCTCAGATTCCATTTTTATAACCTTCTCTGTAATCTTACCCTCTTCTTCTAACTGTTTCATTTCATTTATTTGGTCATTTGTTAAGTGAGACTTTGTTTTAGAGACCCTATCTTTGAGTCTTTTGTATCCGATCTTAAGAACTTTATTGTCCAGGTTGATTAAGCTTATAGCATAGGCTTCTTCTATTTTCAGAGACTGTAATGTCTTCTCCAGTCGTCGCTGTTCTTTGAAGTTGAAGATAACAGCCTGGGTCTGTTTGTCTGCCATACTGTACTAATATCAGTCTGAAATATATAATAATTATATGTGTAAAATATCTGAAAACTGGGGCAACCAAAGCGTTTTCCGTAAATGTCCTTAAAATTAAACAGTTTGGATTTTTAATGCAGTCACTGCTTGACAATAAGTAAGATTGAGATGGAATGGCAGTTAGGGTAGATCCTGATCAGACTGCTCCTTTGTGTGTGTGGGTCTGCACTGTTTGCTCAAACACAATAGTCTAAATACTTAGAACTTTTACGATAATAATTTTGCCGAATGGATACACCTCCATGTTTTTCTGTCATTTTTACAAAGAGAAACACCTCTTGTGGCTCTCTGCTTCCCCGAACGAAGAAGTCCTTCCAATATAATCCACTCTTAAAGGAAAGAATCTGCTTCTATTCCTTACTACGAAGTGATACTTTTTTGCTGGGGGTGGGGGTGGGGGTGGGGAGGGGATGTTGGCGTTTAAGGGGTTATTGATAATATGGGCGGAGGGTTGTGCTTTAAGGGTTAACTGGCGATCAGACTCCGCATATGCCAATCTTTGTACCATGGTCCCACACTTGTGTAAAAGTTGCCATATCACACCGGTAGATATGAAAGAGCGGTTACCATACGAGCCGTGACACGAGAAAACAAACAAAGTGGTCGTGCACCCAGCGCAGACTCAGATCAGCCTAGGCATCCGCCCAGTCCGATCAGACCCTTCGCTAAGCCCTTAAATGGTAGCAAAGGGTCTAAGCTACCTCCATGCGGACAGCGAAGACTCTGATCAGACTGGGCATATGCCCAGGCTGATCTGAGTCTGCGCTGGGTGCACAAACACATTGTTGGTTTTCTCGCGTCGCGGCTCATATTATGAAACAGCATTGTCATACACATATTAAGAGGATTAGATTGTACAATATTTCGTTTTTGAATTTAATCCTTTAATCTGGAATATCAAGGTAGGAATTGAAATTAAAAATGATTGTTAACACGTTAGTCATATTACAAAAAAAAAAAAAAAAATATTGGCAACATCATTTTCTTCGTCCAGTTCTCATAACGACGTTTCCCGGGAGGTTCAAGGGTACGAATCCATAATTTGCATCCTGAAACCAAGTCTGTCCGTGTGCTTTCCAATCCCAAGAAGAGATCATCTGTCTTGAACAGGGTAAACTTTAGAGAGGCGCGTTGTTGTCGAGTGATTAGAGACGCTTGGGGATGGTGCAGAAGGCTGCGAGTTCGAATCTGGACTGGGCCAGCCGGCGAATGGAAATGTCAACAGTAAATGGGTATCTTTTTCGAATCTGTGAAGGATATGGCGGCAAAAGGAGATGAATGGACTACGCCTTTCATACGTTGTGCCCAAGATACAGTGGGACTCTACCCCCTCCCCCACTGCCTCTACGACCACCAGGCTATGGGAAACCTTTAGTAAAAGGGTTACGTAGAACACTTTATGTTTACCCAACCAACTTTTAACAGTCAGATCAGCCCATGCATCCGTGGGTTAGTGATGAGTCAGTAGTTTTTCTTAGTTTAAACTTCAGAATTGCTAAGACCCTGCTAAGTTCAGTATAAGCTTTATGATTTTTCAACTTTGAAAGTAAGCAGTCGTCAAATTAATAGATCAGTAATGTAATGATACACCACTGCCCTCGCTCCTAGAAGCGGCTTCAGTGGAACTTTATTTTCGAACTGCTATCCCTCCCTCAGCCCCGTGACGATAGTCCCCTCTAAAAAATTTGTATAATCTTCTCCTCCCCCAGTTTTTAAGCAATCAATCTGAAACTTGCAACTTGCAACTGTGATAAGATGGAAATCAGTGCTGAGAAGACCAAACTGATGACGAACAGCGCAGATGGCATCCAGAGGGAGATCAAGGTAAAAGGGCAGAAGCTGGGTACCGTAGCAATCTTCAAATATCTTGGAGCAGTTGTCTCAGATGATGGCTCAAAACAGCTGGTTCTCTCAAGGATTGAACAAGCCACTTCAGCTCTTTCCAAGCTGAAACCAATTTGGAGAGATAAAAACATATCTCTTGGATTATGCGCTCCCTTGTCTTTTCCATAGTTCTGTATGCCTGTGAATCGTGGCCCTTGATAGCAGAGTTAAAGAAAAGAACGCAGGTCTTTGAGATGAGATGCTACCGAAGGTTACTGAACATTTCGTACAAGGACCATGGTTCGCAGAAAGATCCAAGCAGTCATTGGAGAATATGATGAACTCCTGACGCTGGTCAAGAAACGGAAACTAAGGTGGTTTGGCCACGTCTCAGGGTCCTCTGGTTTAGCAAAGACGATTCTTCAGGGCACAGTGAAAGGAAAAAGAAGAAGAGATAGACAGAAGAAGAAGTGGGAAGACAATATTAAAGAATGGACAGGGATGGATTTTGCCAGCTCAACTAGGGCAGCTGAAAACAGGACAAGGTGGAAAGGGATTGTTTCTAAGTCATCTGTGGTGTCCCAACGACCTAGTAAGGTTATCGGATAGGATAGAATAGAATAGAATAGTGATCGTGACCTTAAGCCAGCAGCAGCATCCAGGTGAAAGTTGAAGATATGCACCTAGCATATTGAAAAGGAAAAATCATTTTGAACAAAATTACGTCCTTTTCAAACCTAGATTTTTTCGGGTTATGGCTAATTTGTTGTTGTTATTGATTTGATGCTTTACGTCGACGGTAAACAGCTATGGTCATGTCGGGACGGTCAGTTAACCCAACCACACTATTCCTGGGCAAGTTTAGACCTCCCAAGCGGTTAACCAGTACTAAGTCCACATACCTACGATAGTAACTGACAACCCAGCGGATAGAGAAACGGAAGTATGTGACCGGACTGGGTATCGAACCCGGGACCTCTGGTTCATGAGTCAGACGCGCTACCGACTGAGCTACGCGGCCCGACTATAGGAGGACAAGTTTGTATAATCAACTCCTCCAACAGTTTTTAAGCAATCAGTCTGAAATTTTGCACAGTTATTGTGTAAAATGTGTTGAAAATGTGCACCTGCCTTTACGAAAAGGAAAAAAATCATTCTGACAAAAATACCGGCCTTTTTCAAACTTAGAAGCTTTGATATTTTTTGGATTATGTATAATACAGACACCATTTCAAGAAAGTTTCGAAATATTTATGGAATACACCAAAGATTATACATTCAAAATCAGACTGCAGCCATTTTTAACCAGAATAAGTGTAAAAGTAAAAATTACACCAGAATCACAGGGTATAATCGATTCCGCTTATTTTCGCTTCCTGCAGAGACTGTACATCATATTTGGCTTCCGCCGAGACTGTCCGCGATCTCTTGCTTCCTGCCGAGACTTCTGTACATGATAAATGACTTCCTGCAGAGACTGCCCACATGATTCTGCTTCCTGTCGAGGCTCTCGGCAGGAAGCAAAGTCACGTGTACAGTCTCGGCAGGAAGCCATTTTTCGAGGACAGTAGTCTCTGCAGGAAGAAAGAGTTCGCGGACAGTCACGGCGGAGGCCAAATATGACGGACAGTCTCTAGAGGAAGCGAAACTTGGCGGAATCGATCATACCCTGTGAGAATTAGGTGTCATAGGCGCAGGCATATTCATACAGAGTAACATTACATGAAATACTGCAACACATCTGGTGAAAGAGAACTACAAAAATTCTGCAGTCGTTATATGAGGAAAATAGGTGGACTTTCACTTCTGGCAGCTAGGATTCGAATCCAGAGAGACTCCCCCGCCCCCTCCACATTCCCGACGTCTTACCGATTGCGTCACGACGCTTCTCATAAAAGAACTTTCATGGAACAATGTTAAGCTCAATTTCTCTGACAGGGATACTGTAATAAAATATATTATCATATGACGTCGCTATTCAGTGGGTACGTCGTGTCATAAAAATTGTATGACCACACGTGTAATAACACTGTGGCGCGTACACGTAACGTCACTGACAACGTCCATGTCAACAATGAGTTTTCTTAGTGAAATAATGTTCAGTTTAAAAGCGTTAAAATCCCATTTCAAAGGGTCATATGATAAACAGAATCTTAGTACACTCGTGGTCATTTCATATGAAATTTATGAAACGAGCCTTCGGCTCGTTTCATAAATTTCATATGAAATGACCACTCGTGTAAGATCCTCTATATTTATTTAAGACAGACAGATACCCAGAGAGAGGTACCCAGTGGTACATATCTCTTCCTGACAACAGAAGTAATAAATTTGTATATAGAACAAATACCTGAACTCTCTTTTTTGACTAGCATGAAAGAATCATGCAAGACATTATTCCAGATACTCCTGTTGTATCCGCAACAAGCATTACGTCTGACGCTAATAAAATATTTACTGAAAGCTAGAGGGTTAATGCCAGGTTGGGGATTAATGTATAGCCATGGCCATAAAAACTGGGACAGAAATGCCTGAGCCAACAGTGTAGACCCAGATCAGACTGTTCCTAATGGAGCAGTCTGATCAGGGTCTGTACTGTTTGCAATTGCATCAATCTTTATCATATAGTAGAATCAAATTGTTGAATTTTTACGAGAGGTAGACAGAACTTGGTTAAGGGGCCCAAACTTTTAGGACAATTAAAGTCGTTAGGACACTGTTAATCCCACTGGTAAAGGGATTAACAACAAACATTACATATTTAGAAGGTAAACGTATCGTATGAGGAGTAAATAGTAAAGAAGTTCATGAACTTAAGAAGTTAGTCGTTTGATTCAGAGTACATAGTCTGTGTGTCTGTCTGTTTCTATGTATGTCCGCCTCCTCATTGGCTGGACTAAAGAGTCTGTCTACGACTAAATAAAACAGGATTTGTGGTTTGCGATTAGGCGTTAGTTAGGATTAAGGTTTGCAGCTATTTATGTCGGATTTGGTTGAGTCTGGAAATTCTAAAGTCGCACCCTCATCATTGTGTGTGTGTAATTTGTTAGAGACTGGGCATTCTAAAGTCGCGCCCCCATCATTGTGTGTGTGTGTGTGTGTGTGTGTGGTTTAATACAGTAAATTTTAAAAGTGTTTTTTGTGTATGGTTAATTCATGTTGTAAGTTGTGTGAACATGAAACTGATGTTCTATTTAAAATTCTAAGTGCTCCATGAGAAAAATATGCGTTAACCATGCACAAAAAAGCGAAGCCTTAGATGAGCCTCACAGTCTGATTTCTCTACATAGATTCCTCAAAATCATGAGCACTGAGAATTGTTGCAAAAAGACCAAGACTCCAATCGGACTGTGTGCATGCACAGATTAAAAAGATTCTTATTAGTCAGTCATAATGCGCACGGATTTTCTCGCTTTGCAATGTGCAAGAACTAACGTGATCAACCTGAATATCACACATTAGGTCAGTGTAAAGTTCTGGGGTTGAGAGTTCGAATCCCCGTTGGACCAGTTTAGGACTGGAACACACTACCTGTCCACCCAGCATCAGATGGGTACCATTTTTCGAAAACTAGGCCATCATATCTAGTTTCGTGATCTAATGAAATCTGGTGGCTCTATGACGCAGAAGCCAAAGTATGAAGTCACGATGATGTAATGATCCCAGCGGACACATGGCGTCGAAATGGCATCGTACAGACGTCGTCACGTTCCATCAACGTCAGTACGATGTCATTACGACGGAATGTGCCTGCTGGGGACCTATCATCATGGCAATTGACCATGAGCTATGAAATGCACTGGTGAAATCTGTTGGCTCTTGGGCCCACAAGGCAAATATGTTGATATCTGCAAACTGCATTGAATTTTAGGAAAATTCTTGGTGAGCTGTGAGTACCTACTATGGCCTGTAATCAGCACAGGGTATAATCAATTCCGCTAATTTTCGCTTCCTGCAGAGACTGTATGCGATCTCTTGCTTCCTGCCGAGACTTCTGCGTGATTCTGCTTCCTGCCGAGGCTCTCGACAGGAAGAAGTCACGCGGACAATCTCGGCAGGAAGCCATTTTTCGAGGACAGAAGTCTCTGCAGGAAGCAAGAGTTCGCGGACAGTCCCGGCGGAAGCCAAATATGACGGACAGTCTCTGCAGGAAGCGAAAATTGGCGGACTGGTTTATACCCTGTGATCAGGGGCTATGGCATTCATGCACTGATGAAATCTGGTGGCTCTAGTACTCACAGAAGCCAATATATTTTGCATTGATTTCAGCAAAGCATGACCTGCTTTCCTGTAATTCAATGCAGTATCACAGGGTATAAACCAGTCCGCCAATTTTCGTTTACTGCAGAGACTCGGAAGGAAGCAGAATCACGCGGACAGTCTCTGCAGGAAGCCATTTATCATGTACAGAAGTCTCGGCAGGAAACAAGATAACGCGGATAGTTTCGGTGGAAGCCAAATATGATGTAGTCTCTGCAGGAAGCGAAAATTAGCGCAATCGATTATACCCTGTGAGTATGCAGATTTCAAAAATAATTTTGACCTCTGTGCGTCCTAGAGCCACTGGACTCCATTAGCGTATGGGCTTGGTCATTCAAGAAGCTTTTATGACGACATTGTTTCGTGGCATGTAATCTTGAGTGGTCAGATGCGAGCATTGATGAAATCTGGTGGCTCTACGACCCATACAAGTCTAATGTTGAAACCCTCTGAGTTGGTTGTTTTGGGTTCAATGGCTATTTGAGACAGTATTTCAAGCTGTCTCCCAGAGATCGGGAGAAAGAAAAGGGATATTATAGATGAGAAAAAATATATAAACACCCCACCTGCTACACGTACAGTAGGCCCAACTACATGTATTATCCAAATAAGAATGCCCAGGCACTGAATACCAAGCACTATCTCCCAACCCGACCACCCCTGGGAGGTAACCTTGAATTGTGTGTGTGTGTGTGTGTGTGTGTGTGTGTGTGCGTGGGGTTCATGGTCCGGAACCCTGCAGAAGCGGAGACATGCATAGGCCAATGGCTCCAAAAACTTGACAACTGCCTTTTCGGCTGAAGTAGGTCGACATGACCGTTTTGTGGTGGGTGGCCTGCAGTGGTAAAATCGCTGGACTGGTGAAATTAAGTAACAAGGTAGTGCAGTCAAACCCTTCATAAAGTTTACCATCAGCGATCATAGAAGGTGGCCCCATAAGATGTTCACTGATTCAAGACAAGTTGAATCTTAACAGATGTGATCATTTAAATAGGTCTGACTGCAGCTGGAAAAATAGAAAGTTGACCATTTCCTTTGCCAGTGCATTTTGATACCCTGTGACGAGGTAAATCACTACAGCTAATTTAGGAAGTCAATAAACAAGAAAACAACAACTGTAGACTGAAAAGGTCTTTCTTTTATAGTCATTCCAATTTCAACAGATCCAATCTTCACCAGCCCTTTAAGCACCAAAATAGCAGATGACAAGATTTACATTTGAAAAGTTTCGAAAAAATGTTTTCTCAAAATTATATCATATTGAGAATTCATAAAATAGATAACAGTGTAGATCCAGATGAGGTGGCTCATTATGAGCCACCTCATCTGGATCTACACTGCTTGCATATTCAGCTATTTTCATTTCTGGCACTTTAAATGTCAACCATGCTCTTTTATACGGTCAATGCCAGAAAGTCAGACTGGTATGAAGCATATAAAACATTTTCTGAAAATGACTCATATCAAGACTGGCATCTATCAGATCAGTTACATACAAAAACATGAACTCATGACTACCGTAAAAATCTCAAAATTGGGACACCTGTAACAAGTATTCTAAGTGATCTAAAATTAAATAGTTTGTTTATTCAGTGCAGTAATGCACCTAAATGGCAAACAGTGTAAAACCTGATCTGACTGCTCTAAACCAGCAGTCTGATCTAGGTTTGCACCGTTGCTCAGACCTATATGTCCCAATACTTAGAACTTTTAGTGTACTGACAGCAATGACTACTATATAACAATAACTTCCAATAATAAGTGGACAAGAAAAATGGTCTTCTAGTATGAGCAGTCTGTGAAAGACTCAGATTAGCTAGCAATATTTTTTCTATGTATACAGGTAAATTATCCCTGATTAAATACATAATGTTGGAGGGCAGGGTTCGAGATTATAAAACTTGAGAATAATTTCAAACTCAAAATAAAGCACATTGATTGGCCGCTTCCGAGCATGTGCTCTGAAGCAGCCAATCAGTGTGCTTTATTTTGAGTTTGAGAATGTACTCAAGTTTTATAACCTCTGGTTGGTTGGTTGATTTGATGCTTAACGTCCACGGTAAACAACTAAGGTCATGTCGGGACGGTCAGTTAACCTAACCACACTATTCCTGGGCAGGCTTAGACCTTTTAAGCGGTTAACCAGTACTAAGTGCACATACTTTCGCCTGTAACTGACAACTGCCCTTCTTGAATCAGCGGAAGGAGAAACGAAAGTATGTGGCCAGACCGGGATTCGAACCCAGGACCTCTGACTTACGAGTCAGGTGCCCTACCGATTGCGCTACCCGGCCCGGCTTATAACCTCTGGGACTGATCACGATTCCAGAGTGAATTAATTGTCACATCTGCCTAATAACATGTGCTAATCTGAGATAATTTACTGGTAATGCAAAATTATTTCAATTTTACCATTATACAGAATGAAAATGAAGTATCGCTGCAATGTTTTCTAAAGAACTATTTTGTGGTGGAAGAAGACAGAATACATTTCCTATTTTTATTAACATTTCAACTGCTGTTATCTCAAACAACTATCTCAAAGTAAATTTTCTGGTACCAGAAAATTTACTTTGAGATATCAGTAGTTTGGGCTGAAGTTTGACTTCGAGATATTGAGAGTTGACTGTATTTGACTCATAAAGTATGTTAAGTATATTTGCACAAAATTTCAACTTTGTAAAAGACAAAACAGTGGAGTTATCACAAAACTCCTGAAAGTAGCCAAACTAAAATTTCATTCTGTCTACTTGCAGGATTTATTTGTGATCATTCAACCCAGGTTGTTTTACTTCAAAACAAATATTGAGCATAAAATATGCTTTACATACACCATACATCATATAGCATTGTTATATTTTGGATATAGCATTGTTATATTTTGGCCACCTATACGCGGAGGCTTGAAATTTTATTTATCATATGACGTAGCTGTTATTCAGTGGATGACGTCGTGTCATAAAAATTGTATGACCATATGTGTAATAACACTTTGACGCATACAGGTAATGTCATTGACAATGTCCGTGTCAACAATGCATATTCTTATTGAATTTATGCACATTTTGATGGCGATAAAATCCAATTTTAATGGGTCATATGATAAACCAAATCTGACACTTGTAGTCATTTAATGTGAAATTTATGAAACTCGCCGAAGGCTTGTTTCATAAATTTCATATGAAATG
This sequence comes from Ctena decussata, assembly GCA_963989385.1. Taxonomy (NCBI): domain Eukaryota; kingdom Metazoa; phylum Mollusca; class Bivalvia; order Lucinida; family Lucinidae; genus Ctena; species Ctena decussata. The sequence continues at coordinate 26,300,971 of OZ022505.1, forward strand.
ACCACTCGTGTAAGCTCATCTATTTCCAAGAAAGAATAGAACTGCATGTTTACCAGACATGTAGTAATTAAAAATTTAAATGAAAAGAACTAAACTACAGAAACAAATTTAAATGCTTATCAAATCTGCCCTAAATATTGGAACACAAAAGCAGACCTAGATCAGACCATTTCTAAAGACATGGTCTCATCAGGGCCCACTGTCTGTCACGCAACCAACAATTTCTGCCATATACAAAACTTACTTGTTTGACTTCTCGGATAACTACAGGGTTTGGCTCTGGTCTCAATATTTAGGGCTATTATGGTATTACACAGTCAACTACTGATATCTCAAAGTGGAAGTTCATCCCAAACTACTGATATTGTAAAGTAAATTTTCTGGTCCCAGAAAATTTATTTTAAGATATCAGTAGTTTGAGGTAACAGGCATTGAAATGTGAATAAAAATGTCTCCAAACTCTTTGATATAAGAGTTTTTTTGAGACATCAGTGTTCGAGATATAGAAAGTTGACTCTGGTGTCATGTGAAAAGGCACCTTAGATCATGTGCCTTGAGTGAATATTCAAATCAGCCTGAGCATCTGCTCAAACTGATCAGATCCTTTCATTTTCCATATTTTAGGGTTCAAAGATGGTATATGCAAAAATAGCAGACCCTGGTCAGACTACACAGATACACAGGCTGACCAGAGTCTTGCCTGACTGCACAAGTCATATCCATACAGTTTCACGTGACATAAATCAAGTAAAACGAAAAGAGAGTGATTCTCAAACATGAGAAACAATTTTGTCAAACAGACAAGAACAAGAAACCATATTTACTATACAAATGAACAACTAAATGGTATGGCACCATAAATACCATGCAATGATGAAACTGTGTATGAAAATATGATAATGATGAAAAAAAAAAAAAAAAAGAAAAAAAAAAAAAGCAGCAACAACAGGTTTTATCTTAATTATATACACTTCCATTTAAACTTGGCTTTCATGATAATTTTGTCTCTATTTCTCCCTTCAGATGAATGGGTACACTTTCAAGGAAAGCAACTCTTACATTTTCAGTTTTGGCTCCTTTATCACTGATCAGTAGGGGCTACTTTTAAAGTAAAGAATTTGCTCAAGGAGCAGATTCTTTCCTTTACGAGTAGTTCCTTTTTGGAAGGGTTTTGTCATCCAGGGGAGCAAACAGGAAGTAATAAAAATTAGAACTGTTTCCCTTTGTAAGAATAGTGGAAAAACATGGCAATTTGCTTGGCAGTTTACTCACACACTTTTAAGTTGCATATCCCATGCCATACATTATTCCACCATTCTTTTAGAGGAAGACAACTTCTATAACTTCCTGTTTGCTTCCCTTGGTGTATCTGCCTTCAAAAACAGGGTCTACTGATAAAGGGAAACAATTGCTTGTTAGGGAGAAAAATCTTCCCTTTTAGAGTTGACCTTCGCAGATAAGGTAGACAAAAAAACAAATAGCAGTTGCTTCCCTTGAAAGTGTACCAATTCACCTTAATGATATGCCACAGAGGAGTCTGGTCCCCATATATGGTGTTTAGCTTATTTAAACACATAGAATGTAAACACACCGGGTAGGCGGCAATCAAAAACGCTCTTAACAATCAATTAACAGGCAATCGAAAACGCTCTTAACAATCGATTAACACGGATCAAATAACATTAGAAACAGTGTTTTTGATTGCAAATTGTCAGCAATTTGCAATCGAAAACACTGTTTCTAATGTTTTTTTATCCGCTTTCTTCGACTGCACAAGCGTTTTCGATTGCCGCCTACCTGGTGTGGTAAAGAGCCTTCTTCTGCCAGAAAAATATGATGCAAATAAAGCAAAAATATCTCAGTCCACTGACTTTGAAATGCGTCTTCATTCTTCAAAGTGCATTATCTATTGTTTTTTTAATTAGAATGCACTCCTCAAATGGTACAGAGTGTAAGCCTGACCCATATGATAGCATCTTTGTCTGTCAAAGTCTTCATAAGTGACATAGAACATATGGAATTTGTCCGAGGTGAGGTTCCGCCGGCACCTCACTATGACAGGTCTCTGATGGCCTCATCAATATCGTCCATGCTCTCTTTCAGTTTCTTCCACTGGTCCAGAGGTAGTGAGATTCCTGAAAAACAACAACAACAAAAAAAAAACATGACAAAAAACCAAAGTCAAGTAAAAATTCAGACTTGAAAAGCTTTTTCAGAAACATCAGTTGTGAATTTTCAATAAAACTGCCCATGCAGAACTTTAAGATATGTGGATAAACATTTGAGGATGTGTGTGTGAGGGGGGGGGGGGGAAGGAGGAGGGGGGGACTCTGCCATTATAATTTTTGCTGCCTTCAAACTCTGAAAAGAAATAATTTGCTCTACAGGAGCAAATTCTTTCATTGAAGAGCTGACCCTATTTTGAATGGGCAATTATGCAGGGTAGCAAACAGGAAGTCATGAAAGTTGTTTCCCTTTGTAAAAATAGAAGCAAAACATAGAGATGGTACTTATGCATTTTAAGTGAGATCAAACAACGCAATATGCCCAATTAAGGCCCATTAAGGCATTCAAATTTTTATCATTTCTACATAAATCAAACCATCTTACCATAATAGCTACATGTATCTGCATTCAGAGGACAAGAGGAATAGTGTTAGACCCCTATATTAGAATTACTTTTAGGTAAAATCAGAAAGTTTCCAAAATAATCACCGCAAATAATATATCATCAATTCCTTTTAAATCTTCATATTTTATTTATAAAACTTTATAAAACTTCTGAAACAATCATATTTATTATCACAATGCAAAACTGGAATTAAACACTGAGATTCAGAATCTACATTAGATACCCTTTTAATCCAAATAAATGCTCCTGCTCTAATAAACGGCCTCTGCCACTTTTCCGAAAGCAATGTTATATTAAATTGCATGAATTCCTTTTTGCTTCTCTGGATAAGGTATCTCTTTGAAATGGAGGAGCAAATTCTTTCCTTTAAGAGTTGACCCCTACTAAAAAGGGAGGCAAAAATAGTAGAATTGCTTCCTTTGAAGTGACTCATCACCTTTATATTGCTAACTAGAGCAAGTGAGCAGGGGCTCACATATACCCCTGACCAGCGCCATCGCCTAATGAAACCACCGCCTTAAGAAACCACCGCCTAATAAAACCAATCTTATACAGGGTCTTTGTCACCTATAAAATGGTTCCATCAAAATAAAGAATATAGACTCAACATAAAACTTTGACGCAAATATACAAGTATGTGACCTTGACCTTTGGTAAGCAGCTATGAACCTACAAGTAAACCTAGTCAAATATCAAAAGGTTCCATCAAAGGATATTGGAAGTATAAAAGAAGAATATAAACTTGACACAAAACTTTAAAGCAAATATTTAAGTCTTTGACCTTGACCTTAGGTCAGCTGCAGCATCCAGATGATGTCAACTATTCTGCAGGAACAAAGAAGTAAACCTAGTCATGTATCAAAAGGTTTCATCAAAGGATGTTGGGAATATAAGAAAGGTTTATAAACTTAACACAAAACTTTAACGCAAATATACAAGTCTGTGACCTTGACCTTTGGTAAGCAGCAGCATCCAGATTATGTCAACTACTCTGTGAGAACCTAAAAGTAAACCTAGCCAAATATCATAAGGATCCATCAAAGGATATTGGAAATATAAAAACGGAATATAAACTTAACGCAAAACTTTAACGCAAATGTTTAAGTCTGTGACCTTGACCTTGGGTCAGCAGCAGCATCCAGATGATGTCAGCTATTCTACATAAACCCATAAGAATACCTAGTCACATACCAAAAGGTTCCATCAAAGGATATTGGAAATATAAGCAAAGAAAAAACTTAACGCAAAACTTTAACGCAAAAATGTTAACGGACAGACGGATGGACGGACGGACAGACGGATGGACGGACGGACAGACGGACAAACGGACGGAAAGACAAAAACTATATACCCCTCAACATACTTCGTATGTCGGGGGTATAATTAGAGGTGTTTTGGCAGTGGCTGATTTACACTTTCGGCTCTAAATAAATCCCCCATTTCGCAAAATGCAAAACTCATGTGGCGTTTAATAGATACCAAATCATCCACATAAAGAATTGCAAATACAAAATTTTATTTTCTGCTGGTATAAATAATGATTACCGGTACAACATTATCTATGAAAATCTATTGACTGACATAAAATAGCTATTGACTGACATGAAGTTTTTTGTGCCAGGTGGGATGGCAAACAATGTTAACTCTGATCAAACTGCTCCTTTCTCTGATTCAAAACTGTTTGTTCAGGTAGCTCTTTTCGAATACTGAGTATTATTACAGTATAAACTGCAATTCATACACACATGATATAAATGTCCTGGAATGTTAACAGCATGTAGCCGATTTTACTGCTGTGGGACTCTTCTACCTCACAGTGCAGAAAAAGCCATGTCCCATATGAGCCACCATATGACAAAACCAACAAAGTGGCATGTGTTCCAGAGAAGACTCAGATCAGCCTGGGCATCTGCCCAGTCTGATCAGAGTCTTCTCTGTGCACTGAAAGGATAGCAAAGAGTCTAAGCTACTTCCATGCTGACAAGGAAGATTCTGATTAGACTGGGCAGATGCCCAGGCTCATCTGAGTCTTGGCTGGGCACACATGCCACTTTGTTTGTTCTGTTGTGTAGCGGCTAAATAATGGGTGTCTGATCTGAAATACCCATGTTTAATACAAACTGGGTAGGCCCTGATCAGATGCCACATTTTGTGGAGGCCTCCAATATGTGATTACAGTTTGTACAGACCCCATTTATGCAATTCAGCGCTGGAAAATTCCATGTGTCTGCTTGCCATGATGAGTGGCTCTTGCTGGACAATGAGAGAAATTTTAACTAGATCTATTTCCAGTCAGAATTTCTGAAATCACTGTATTCTTGATCGCATAGGACAAGTGAAAATCTAAAGAATTTTCTAGCTCTGGATACATATGCAAAGCATCAATGTTTCAGTTTTCACTACTGTAGTCTGGTCATTGACAATTTCACTAACCTTTCTTGCCAGGCTTCAGTTCCCCATCAGCCTCGTAGAACTCTCTGATACCAACCATCACCTTTCCACGGAACTCTGATACACTGGCAAACCTGTTCTTAGACAGCTGTAAACAGAAATCATTTTAAGATAAGAATTTCATCAGCACATTGTCATAGAAACAGAAGCTAGTAAACTTGACAGACACTTAAACTGCTGAAATTGCTTATAAAGTAGCACAATCCATATTAATCCTACTAAATGCCCCTGCTCTAATAAATTCCCCCTGCTTCTTTACCAAAAAAAGTGTTATATCAACTTGCATGAATTCCTGTTTGCTTCTTTGTAAAAGGTAGCTCTTTTTAAATCTATTCTTAAAGGAAAGACTTTGTTCCTAGAGGAGCAATTTCTCATCTTTATCAGTTGACCCCTACTGAGACAGAAAATAGCTGAATTGTTTCCTCTGCAGGTATATCTGTTCACCTTAATATCGTTTATTAGAGGTATTTTGGTGTGTGTTGTTGCTTTACATCCATGGTAAACAGCTATGGTCATCTCAGGATGGTCAATTAACCTATCCACACTTTTCCTGGGCAGGCTTAGACCTCCTAAGTCGTTAACCAGTACTAAGTGCACATACTTTCGCCAGTAACTGACAACTGCTGTTCTTGAATCAGCGGAAGGGAAACGAAAGTAAGTGGCTTGACCGGTTATCGAACTCAGCGCCTCTGGCTCTTGAGTCAGACACGCTACCGACTGCACTACATGGCCCGCCCAGGTATTTTGGTAGTGGCTGATTACTACAATTTATGCTCTAAATTGCTCCCCCCTTTAGTAAAATGCCTTGCCCCCAGGGCGTTTAATAGGATTAATAAGGTATGTCTGTCTGCTCATCATTGCTAACAGGAAAATTGTAGACATAATGCATGTTCAGCAAACCACCTTTCCTGTGTTTTAAGAAAATTTTCCAGTGTGGCACAGTGTTCCACATAAGACGGGTTAACAAAAGTAATTCACAGATAATTTTCCATATTTCTCAATGAAAAAATATGTTGTGACCACACATTAAATCTGTCTCACCACAACAGTTTAATTGAGGGGTCACAACATCTTTTCATCGAGAAGTAAGAAAAACTGTCTTCGAATTATCCTCAAACCCCTCTTATCTGGAGCTCTGCGTTTGAAAAGTTTTGCAAATGACCTCATTACTTTGTTTAAAGGCATGATGGGTACAAATGTTATGCATAGGCTGAAAGCACTACATTTTGTGTTTACAATGATACCAAACACTATACAAATTCATATTTCCTTATTGACTTGCAACCCATTTAATTAGGCTCCAGTCATACCACTGGGCTTATTTCATATGTAAAATCTTTTCAGGGGTTGGCATTCAAGTCAAATACCATTGTAAATACAAAATCAATGTTTTTCAACTGCTTGTCCATCGCTGCCTACAATATCCATACAGAAGTTAGAAGGGTGGCGACTAGTTATTGATTTATTCCTTGCAAAGCAATGCGCAGTTCTTATGACGTTACTGAAAGCGACGTCAACGTCATTTTTTTTAAAGATTGTAGAGGCTTCATTTTTGGCATTAATTTGAATTTATTGACATGGTTTCTTTGTCCCATGTAAATGCTCTTGCTAACATGATTTTGAATGCTACCAAATTTGTTTTCATTACAAAATCATAATAGGCTGTAGTGGATAGGGATACTTTGCTACTACATAAAATACGGATAATTCATATTCAAGGGACAGTATGGAACCTAGATTAAATTCAATTTCTGCGATATTTACAGGATATTATTGCTTGGACATTGTCTTTAAGTAGCAAAGATAAAAAAGAATCAAAGACGCTCATATATGAATTACGGCCTACTAAAGTAAAATTCTGTAGTGTCTTTAGGGCATACCTATATCAACGCGGTTAAAAATGCGTCCTTTAAAAAAAATACGTGTTTGCAGACTTGTATAGGCATATCATAGCTTTATGTGTTTCTGCTATCAGATGTTCTGTCTTTATGGTGGTTACCAAGAAATTACGTCACTTGCAAAACTTTCTGAACGCCCCTCGTAACTGTTCAGAGGGTGACAAGAGTAGTCTTCTAAGTCAGTGCAAGAAGTTTGACTGTTCTGATTAAGGATTGGGACACCTAAAACCATTAATTTTCCATTTTGTCCCAAATGGAAAATTAATGTTTTTCAGGTGTCCCAATATTCAAGCACATTTGGGTAGCCATGGACACTACCAAGTCTAGTATGAAAAGAAACTTGGTTTTCGTAGGATATACCTTTTCCACATTTAAAAATCAATATAAAGTTAGCTTTAATCCTAGAATCAGTAGCTGCCATGTTTATAAACACCAGTTACAGTCTCTCCAAACAAGCAACCTTTTTACTGTATTACAGGAGCCCAGTCCCCCAAGGCCTGTATAATTTTGGTCTGGGCCTCTTAGTTTTGAGACAAAATGCCTATAACCATAATAATGTAAAATTCCAGTTTTTGGCAGTCTGGGCCACCAAACAAAAATGTTTAGTCTTTATCCCTGAGATAACTATTATTATTAATTAACTAACTTATATTGCCAAAGCAGTCTACAACGTACCAGTCATAAACTGGGCTTATTCTGACAGTCAGGCAATAAAAGCAACTCGGCCAATACAGACAAAACTCAGCATATACAGTATCAATGGTGTCAAACTTGGCCAATATCAATGACGTTAATTAATAAAATTAAAGATCTCAGACCTGTAACTGGGCCAATACGAAACTTCTTGATTAGTTATATTATATTATTAGCCCAGCCCAATACCTGGAATGAGTACTCCCCTGCTGCAGACTTTTGGGGCTTTTTCTTCTCTTCCTTTGGTGGTTCTTCTTCTCGCTTTCTCTTCTCAGGCTTTGCCTTTTTAGATTTAGGCTGTGAAAATAAAAATAGCAAAAATACCATGAAACTTCCAAGTACTAGGTCACAAATACCTATGCAAGCTGTGAGTCAGATAAAGTACTCTGATCATGTACTCCTTTTCTAACCCTTAAAGCACTTAAAAAGCAGACAACAAAACTCACATCTGCAAAATTTGATAAAATGTTTCGTCCAAGCTATATCATACTGAGAATTCAAAGACTACAGAAGGCAAAGGTTGAAGAATCTCATGAGATGGCTCATTATGCATTTCAGCTAGTTTTATATCAAAGTATCTGCTTATCAACTGGCAAAGCAAAGGAACTTGTACAGCTTTCTGTTACTTGTTCAGTAGAGCATTCCTTTCCTCGAAAAACAGGAGTTTGGAAAAGAGGATATTAGTTCTGCACAGTGCATGCGCAATCTGCACTGTCTTTATAACACTATATACTTTTATTTTGTTCTTTTTCCTTACACTTTTGGTACCGTGGCTTTATGACGCAATCTACCTGCATGAATCCTCGTGAGGGGGTGTTTCAGTATACAAAGAAAGAAAGCGTTTATTTGTGCCTCACATTTATTTGATAATGGTTATAACAACAAAATTCCTTTCCAAAAAAAAAAAAAAAAAAGAAAAAGAAAAAAAAAAAAAAAAGAAGAGAAGAATGGGCTTCTACGAGAAAGGGTAGGTTTATTCAAGTAAGTAGCGATGACAAAGGTTTTTTGAAATATTTGGAATTTTTTTAATCTGATAAAATAGGCAAAAACTTGAATCTGAGACAAAGAAAACAGTGTTTAAATTATTAAAATCCATCAAGAATTAAAAACCTTACATTAGTTTTAAATCAAGAGGGTCATGAAATTTTTCTGTCAAAAATCGATCAGCCCTTTCACCTGTAATTGTGTACTGAGCCAATACACATCGTCGCGAGTTGGCCATTTTCCCAATACTCTCAATGCATTTTTAATATAGCACCTTACTTGTTTGAATCCATTGCGCAAAAAGGCGCAAGGATGCTTTTATGATTTTGGATTCGATTCATGTAGTTGAAAGACGATATTTTCTAAATTTGGTGGTGCTTTCCAGTGCCCAGTTGAAAATTTTCCGCTATTTTCAATGAAAGTTGATGCAAAAATGCCATGGTATTCCTAATGATAGAAACGTAATAATAGATATTTATAACAACCAATGGAATTGTTTTTTCTTTCTCTTTTCAATGACGTATATAAAACATCTTTCTCCTATAAATAACTGCTGAGCTATTTTAATTTTTTTCGGGATACCCAAACAAAAAATACTTCAAAATGGCGTCGAAAAACAACAGAGAGTTGTATTAGAGGCTAACAGAGCTAAGCTCTGCATTTCAAAATACAGTCAGTTGAAAGTATTACAATTTGTAATTACGATGAGATTATTTTTTCTTAAATTTACTGCATATATTTATGCTCAAATCGGTCTCTGAAATAGTCTACTATTTGTATGGTGACAGATAGGCAATCACGTTCTACTGTTATCGTTAAAGTATGTTAACATAAAATAAAGGATTTTTTTCTCCATTCTGGATCCCCACTACTGACACATTAGTGAATGCTTAGACTTTCAGGGGAAGCAACTCTGCCCTTTTCATTTCAGCTTCCCTTCTCAATAGGGGCCAACTCTTAATAGGAAGAATTTGCTCCACTAGGAGCAAATTCTTTCTTTTAAGAGTGGCCCATCATGGAAGAGCTTCATCATCTAGGGAAGAAAACTGAACTCACAAACATTGTTCTCCTTTATGAAAATGACATTGCAACATGGCGGTACATTATTACACTTTATAGACTTACCTCTGAATCTGAGTCAGACTCTGAGCTGGATACAAACTCTTTTGATTTTGGCATGTTTTTGTCTGACCTTCTAGCTGCAACAACAAAAAGAAAACATAGCCTCAGATATTGACTCAATCCTCAGATGAAACTATATAAGCTGGCAATTGTGACCCACAAAGTCTCATTCCACAGCTCAAGATAGGGTGGGTTTTTGAGGATAGATACATCTGCAGAGCTGTGTAAATACTATGCCTGACTTGTCCTACTTGTCCCATTTCACTCTGGACAAGTTAGAAATTTCAATTTACTTGCCATAGGACAAGTATTCAAAGTGTCATCAGTGGAAGTATTTCAGGATAATTCTGAGATATTTTTCATACTTTCTCCTGAAAACATATGTCGTGGGTTCCAGTTAGAATTGCCTCATCAAGGCAATTCTAACAGGTGCCCACAACATATGTTTAATCATCAAATTAATGATTTGAAACTTTGTGACAATTAGCCCAAAACTGTCACCAAGTTCAACTCTTCCTCTATTCATTATCTATGATTCTTTCCTTATTTTATGTGTACCTCTTTTCTGGGCAAGTTAATATTTGTTTGGACAAGTTAATTTTGTCTATTTACTTGTCCATGGACAAGTAGAAAATTTTGGTAATTCCACGGCCCTGTACATCTGTGACAATTTTTCTTATATTTGAAACAAAACATACATTGTGACCCCTTGTTAGACTGTCAGGCTGAAATGGTTTTAATGAGGGCTAATTGCATACATGTATGTTTTATTGAGAAAAAAAGGAAAATTATCCTTAAATTATCCATATTACCCTTCTAATCTGGAGGAGTGAGTCTCACTATCTCACATTAGCCTGTTCTTGGTTTACAAGAAAATTGAAAAAAAAACAAAAAAAAAACTGGCTCTTACAACATTACCAGTGCATATAATCAGAATACTATTACAAATACTTTACAAAATATTCCTGAGGAAGTCTTAACTTATGCAAACTGCTTTAATAGTTTGGTTGTCATAGCAATTGAAATTATAACTAGAAAAGGTTTTTGTAAAACACTATGCCCCCAACCATATGCCTGTACCTAAAATGGAATGATCTTTCCTATAGAAAATTGAAGGAATTTTTCAAAAGTTAATCAGTTCATCTACTTATCATCTCCAATCAGCTGTCAAAGTTTCATGTCCTTCACTCAAATACTTTTCAAAATATCTTGCTGACAAGTTTAAAATTCCAACATTTTTAAAGGGCCATAACTCCTTAAAAAACTGACAGAATTTGTTCAAAAGTTAATCAGTTCATTTACTCATCATCTCCAATCAGCTGTCAAAGTTTCAAGTCTTTAGCTCAAAAACTTTTTCAGATATCTTGCTGACAAGTTTAAAATGCCAAAATTTTCAAAAGGTCGTAACTCCTACAAAAATTAACGGAATTTTTTCAAACGTTAACCAGCTCATCTACTCTCCAATCAGCTGTCAAAGTTTCAAGTCCCTCACTCAAATATTTTTCAAGATATCTTGTTGACTAAGTCAAAATGCCGAAATTCTCAAAGGGCCATAACTCCTACAAAAATTGACAGAATTAGTTCAAAAAGTCGATCAGATTATGGATTTTTCCCAAGGAGCATAACTCAAAGGGAGACAACTCAGACAAAAAAAAAGCCATGTGTCATAATTTTTTACGACATTCCATATGTGAAATTTCAAAACTCTATTGTCGTATTCGACTGGTAAGGTTCGTAAAATTGCCGTGAAATTTTGCGTGGGAGTGTGATAGGTCCTTGTAAAAGCCGGTCACATGGTCCAATCAGAGTCAAGAATTTCTTCAGGCTCATAAGCGACCGTGCAGCACGAAAGGTACTACTTTTTTGTCAGTGTCTTTCGTGTAGCACGATCGCTTAAGTGCTTGAAAAAATCCTCGAATTCGATTGGACCATGTGACCGACTGTTACGAGAAGCTATCACACTCCCACGCAATATTTCACGGAAATTTCACGTTCCTCACCAGTCGAATACGACTAATCATGCATTGTTTCTAAGATATGGTAGTGTGACGAACGGATGCACAGAAAAACGGACGCACAGACAGACAACCCAGAAGCAATATGTCTCTCAACTTCAAATGAAGTAGGGGATATAAAAATGACAAAAACTTCAACCTCTATAGACCCTCGAGCGGAATATCCTTAATTCTGTTTGATGCAAACCAGCCTGTCGAATACTGGCACTATGCGGTAACCTGTCTGGTCTACCTACATGCATTTCGATATCGGTAGCTGAACCAATGATAACATGACATACAAACATTCAAGATTATCTGAAATATATAATATTAAGTAGATATAAAACACATCAGTCACCATTACTGGAATAATTTACCAATTGATTTTAAGACAAAACACTGAAGTTGCGGCAATAGTTCACGTTCATGGACACGTTCGGCATGAATACTCTGGTAGAGCCGAGTAAACTCGCAATCCGGATCGGAATCATATAGCTAATTTTGGTTGGTTGATTTGATGCTTAACGTCCACGGTAAACAACTAAGGTCATGTCGGGACGGTCATATAGCTAATAAAGGTATCGGGTCGGACTATGGCACTACTGATATGATAACATCTATATCACTCAATGCAGTCACGGCTGATTGCGTTGACATAGACCACGAAGCGATGAAAAGTAAAATGAGCCCGTCCAGATAGAAATCGACCTTATGACATAAAAAATCGATTTTTAGGTTTTCTGTTATCTGAATGCGAATGCCATTATAGAACAAATAGGTAGAAACCGTATGAAGTTATCTAAAATATTAAGGATGTTATGGCAGTTTTAAAGATACTGGTATCTAATGAAATTTGCCAAAATTAATAACGTTACGTGACGTCACGTTACACTGTTATGGATAACGCCATTATCAATGTTTTCATTTTTCTTTCTTTCTATCGTTACTGTCCTCGGTCAATGATGACCATGATGACAGGTTTCTTGTGTGGCGCATAAGTTGTCACAAAAAAAATAAATAAATAAATGAATTTGTGACAAAGCCACCAGCAGATTAAAACTATTTACAAGAAGTCCTCAGGGGCAGGCATTCCATGCCTAACCCCTGCTTTACCCTAGGATATTAAATTTTGGCCTTAAACCCATCAGCTGTCTCCGAAGAGACAGCTTCGGTTGTAAGGCCATTCCAAGTTGCAATTGTCCTGGGGAAAAAAGAATTCTTAAAACCGTCCGTGTAAGCGTTTGGACGGTGGTACTGGAATGGGTGGGACCTAGTTCTCCTGCTCCCTTCACCGACCTCAGATAGGTACTTATTCTTATCTACAATGGCAAGATTATTATGAATTTTGTAGAATAGAGACAGAGAAGCCTGCTGTCGTCTTTCCTGCAGGTCTGGCCATTGGAGTTCTTCTAACATTTCTCCCACATGGCTTTGATTGCGCCAGCGCCTACAGGTCCAACGGGCAGCAGTCCTCTGTACTTTTTCTATTCTGTTAATATCAACTTGGTGATGGGGCATCCAAACTGGCGCTGCATATTCTAATTTGGGCCGGACCAGAGTTTTATATGCAGCAGCCTTGATTTCCTTCGATGCAAAAGTCAAGTTTCTACGAAGGAAACCCAAAGTCTTAGTAGCCTTACTGGTAATTTCATTAATGTGCTGACCCCACTCGAGGTCATCCGTAATTTCAACTCCTAAATATTTGGCTGACGATACATTCTCTAGGACTTGGTTATGCAATGTATAACCATGGATTATTTGCTTTGGAGGGGGGTGCCTAGTCACCCTCATAGAGTGACATTTGGCAACATTAAATTTCATGAGCCATGCCTCTTCCCAAAGTGCCAATTTATCTAAATCATCTTGGAGTATCTGTTGGTCTTCGGACCGTCTAATATTTCTATAGAGTACACAGTCATCAGCAAAAAGGCGGACTGTGGAGCTTATGTTGTCTGGCAGGTCATTAATAAAGATTAAGAACAGGATGGGCCCTAAAACAAAACCCTGGGGGACACCAGACAACACGGGGAGGGGGTCTGAACTGACACCATCCAGAACAACTTTTTGTGTCCTTCCAGATAGCCAGGCAGAGATCCACCGGAGGATATCATTTCGGATACCATAATACTCCAGTTTATAAATCAATCGTCTATGGGGGATCTTATCAAAAGCCTTGGCAAAGTCCATAATAATGAGGTCTGTTTGTTTGTGACATTTATTATTGGCTCTGTCTAGGTTTGCCTGCAAATCATGAATGAACTGGACCAGTTGAGTCTCGCATGACCTACCACTTCTGAAGCCATGCTGAGACTCAACTAAAATCTTATGGTCCGATAGATGTTGCATGATTTTGCTCACGAGAATGTGCTCAAGAGACTTACAGCAAATACAAGTCAAGGAGACCGGCCTGTAATTGGCAGGGTCATATTTTTCTCCCTTTTTGTAAATGGGAGCCACATTAGCTTGCAGCCAGTCATCTGGTACTCTAGACTGGGCCAAGGACTGGTTGAAAATGCAGGCAAGGACCGGGGCAATTTCAGCACTGCATTCTTTTAACACACGTGCACTTAGGTCATCTGGACCTGAAGATTTATGGGGGTTAAGACGGCCTAATAGTTTTTTGACCCCATTAGGGTCAATGTATAAGTCTTCAATATCTGGGTAGGGGGTTGGTCCTTTCGATGGGGGGGGGGGTCACCTACTTGTTCCCGGGTGTATACAGACTCGAACTGTCTGTTAAATATGTCTGCTTTGTCCTTATTAGCAGTTTTCAACATGCCATTTTCCCTTAAACAGGCCACACCCGTGGAATCCTTTCTTAAGTTTCTCATAAAGGACCAAAACTTTTTCAGCCGATCATTTTGGATACAGTCTTCTATATTAGTGTCTGTATCTGAGGGATTGAAGATATCAGAAACATACCTCCAATAGGCATCACGCATTTCTTTTTGGACATGAGCTCTGAGTCGTTTATAACGATTCTTCAGGGACTCGTTATCTGCCCTGCGAGCTTTGTGGTACAATTTTTCTTTTTTCCTAATCAATGCCCTAATGCGTGCATCTATCCATGGATAGCCAAGTTTTCCTTTCGTCATTTTAGAAGGAATAAACTTGTTTACTGCATTTAGTAAGACCGTCTTAAACTCAATCCACATCTCATTAACATCAACGTGAGCAAAGTTCTGCGACATGAAACGGTCTGCAAAGGCAAGCATATGGTCTCTAAGACCTTGCATATCAGCCCGTTTGTACAAGAAAACTTTCCGTGGTGACTGAAGGACCCTTTTCGCTTTTATGTCATATTCCACCAAAACAATATCATGGTCAGCTCGACCAATTGGTGGCATACCCTTAATTCTTGTGACAGGGGTGGGGTTGTTAGTCAAAAGGATATCTAGGGTCCTTTCTTGTCTTGTGGGGATATCAACCATTTGAGAGAGGCAGTGCTCCTGAACAATGTTTACTAATTGGGACTGCACCTGCCTTTTGGGCATTCCCAGGGGTACACGTAACTTATTCCAATCAATGTCAATTTTCACTTGAAAAGCATATAATTATTATTAACGCTAACATAGCAACCGCATCATCAGTATGAGTAAAATTTCCCGTAACAAAGCTCTAGACTTTGGTCCCACCCTGGGACATGCCTCTTGGGAAAGGTAGAAAAGATGGAAAGGCTTTGATCCAAGTAAATGTAATACCAAGTATGATCCCTTTACCTCGAACGGTTATCAAAAAAATATATTTTCCGAAGCAGCTATAACAAGAAATAAACTTAATATTCGGCCTGACCGACATGCTTAAGTACTGCCGTTCGCACGTACTGACGATCCGAAAACTTCATACCTCCGTCGCTCCTTGGCTTCGAGTGCATAAAGCAAAAAATAAACAAAACATACCTTTAGATATTTTGAAATATTTCAACTGTTTCTAAACATGAGTAAGCAATTAAGTTTAAGTTTGTCATTTCTTTTTAATAAAGCAAAGAATTTGTTTCTGTGCAAGAGTCATTAAGCAGCATTTTACCTTTAAGAGTAGATCGCATTTTAAAGAGCTACGTCCTAGAGTCACAAAAGCTGTTTCCCTTTGTAAAAATGGTGGGAAAACATACACATGTGGCATATGCCACGTCCAAAGAAATATCACTTCTGCTTTGGAGCATCTGTTCACCATACAATATTTACCAGATCCAAAGGCCTAGTGGACTCAAAGACACTGATGCAAAGGCTGAGTTTATTTGAGCCGCTACACGAGAAAACCAACAAAGCGGTTGTGCGCCCAGCGCAGACTCAGATCAGCCTGAGCATCCACCATGTCTGATCAGTCCCTTCGCTAAGCGCTTAAAGGGAGCTAAGGGTCTAAGCTACCTCCATGCGGACAGCCAAGACTCTGATCGGACTGGGCGGATGCCCAGGCTGATCCGAGTCCGCGCTGGGCTCAAAACCACTTTGTTGGTTTTGTCATGTCGCGGCTCATTTGCATACAAATAATTGCATGCATGTTCTATTAAAGTCTCCATATTCCTATCAGTTTTAAAATTGCATATACAAAAATCGTTTTGAAAAGCAGCTCAACCTTCAATACTGGTGACAAAAGTTGGGTTGATAAGCATATACTGTGCCGGATAACTGGCAAAAAGTAGAGAAAACAAAATACTGCTCAGCAAAACACAATTTCTTGTTCTAGTTTCCCGCCCAGCAATGCAATATAAACAAAGGTAAGACAATAAACGGGGTTCCAGGCTTGTACGTTGTATTTTTACCATTTTGCTCAAGCTAAAAAACCTCACTCGAAAGGAGGTAACTTCAGTTGCCAACTTAAAAGACTCTTTTTTTATGTGAAACTCAGTTACGTTTTATTACGAGTTCCTCCCCTCCCGCTTTTCCACATCCACACCTATGCCAGCTTTTGGTTAAAATGGATTTCTCGATCATATAGGCGTCTTTTTAGAAAGGGGATGTGGTCTTATATTTTCTGTGTCCGTAACAAAAAAAATCGTCACTATGGTATCAGGTACGGACTTTGAGTTACCAAACCGCGGAAAAGCAAACAAATCACAATTTTAAACGAAAGTAAAACATCGTGTTTTTTTTTTCTTTCTTTTTAATTTGTTAATTTAATTTACAAATATAATCCACCAACCACCAGCAATATAAACAGGGGGAAAAAAGAAATAATAATAATAAAAAAAACAATATAAGCTTAAGGAAAAAACACACAAAACAACCAGACGGACTTTTGACTTAAATTCGCAATTTTCATCTCACCGGACAGAAATTGTAAGTAGATCAAAATAGTTTAGGATCTCCGAAAACTGTGTTAAAATTGGAAAGCGTTTTGTCTTCCACCATTTAGAGACATTAAGGTTCAGAGACACTTCTTTATGCCGCCCTTTGCCGTTTGTCACCCAACATTCGTCAGCGCTGACAGGCAGGAGAGGATTGATTGACTGATTGATTGTTCTGGGTTTAACGGCCCTTTGAGACTGTATTTCAGTCTATATCGGGCAGTCTCCCAGAGAGAGGGAGAAAGAAGAGAAATGATAGACCAGAGAAAGAAATGTCCAAACAACGCTCACCCGCACCTACTGCAGGCACAGTAGGCCCTTGCCCTGCAATGTTCCACCCGGCACTGGAGGAGAGGAAAATTTACCTTCGATCTGGCAGCCTGTTGTATAGAAGACAACCAATGCATGAAAACTTGAAATTGCTTTTACACAAGATTTTATCTACATTTTGTTTGCTGTTTTGCAGTTTAAACTGAAAAATTGTACACAATGTCAGTGAATGCATGAATTAAAATGCTGACGCTGTTTGTATACATGTACCGACACAAATCTATAGGCTTGGTGTTTTTTTCGGTTCGGGATTTTTACTTTTGATATTAATAATATAGTTATTATTATTATTATTATTGTTGTTGTTGTTGTTGTCCGAGATTGAAAATTATTTTCGCTAGATCAAAGCTTAAAATTTATGAACATGAACTTAAACGGGACCAGAACTGCCGCCAGTATCAAGCTTTTTTACGCATCTGCGAATAAAATATTCTTTCAACTTATTAAATTCGGTAATAAATGCAAACTGCAATTTTGGTAATATAAGGCTCCAAAGAATCATATTTCTGGATCCCTGGCAATAAATATGCGGCTACGGTGGTTTCCCACACTATTAACATTCATATTAAAGTTGAATCATATGCCGTGTAAAACAGCGGGAAAATCGTCTGACGTAACGTCGAACTTTGACGTCACTTATCTCAGTTTCACGTCGCGTGTCATAAGGTCGATTTCTATCTGGACGGGCTCAAATATTACCTATTACCTATTACCTATCACCTCATATTAGGGTTGAAAGCTTAAGCTTATGTTACCCCCTCTCGTTTGAATTAAATTCTCCGGTTCAAAAGAGTAGATGATGTCTCCCATGTATCTGTCAAATCTGTTTTTGAACTGGTTAATTGATGTTGAATTAATAACATCCTCTGGAAGATTGTTCCAAGGGTTTACAATCCTCATTGAAAAGAAATGTTTTCTTATGTCAGGCCCAGATCCAAAACATCACCAGCTGGTGGGCTAAGGATCCGTCCATGACGGGATCATAATACTAACATTTTACAATACTCAAAAATTGCTTAGAACCAGTATTTACATTGTAGACAAAGCTTGAACATCCTATTACATCAAACAAAAACATTTGATGCAACAATGTGTTCATGTACCAAAAAAAAATGATGTTACACATACACGTTTTCGAAAAATGTTCCCCACTAACATCAGAGGAACGTATCCATGGCCGCAGTACGGGGCATCGTGCGTCCGTCAGCGTTTACTATGCATTAAGTAGGTATGATAATTTTGGTGCCTAGGTATTTTAAGGACTTTGTTAAACTATACTGAAAGCCAAAAATATCTGTTTTCAACTCTTTTATCTTTACTTCTAACTGTTTTTAAAATCAAGATTAACAAAATAAGTATCTACTGCCTAAACCTTACAGCACGATTTGGTATTTTAGCATCCTTAGTGAAAAATTAGCACAATGTTTCACCTGCAAGGGAAGTTACCTTGTTGAAATAAATATGACTTGACAGTGACTCTCTTATAACAGAGTTTACTTTGAAAGAGAAAAGAACAAGTTCCCTTTCGGAGTAAGCCCCATATAGAAATTCCATTCATTTCCCTAAAAAAGATTGTCTCCCTTTTCGCTAACCATAGAGGTGACATTCACCTCCGGATATGATTGATAAAATACTCTTGAAATGGACGTAAATCATCAAAATTAAATTATGATCAGCCATGGAGTAAACTCAGCCACCAGCAGCCACCCCTCCCCCACCCACATCCGTGTCCGGTGCAAACTAACCTGTCTCAGCAGCAAGGAAATGCCAAACATAATCCTTTGAGAAAATAATCAGCCCCCTCCCACCTCTGGTGTTCACTTGCCACAGATTAAGCAGTCATGCTGCTTCTGGTAATCACACGTCCCGTCACCAGCAGCAAGGTAGGCAGCCCCCACCACCACCCGCGCCCACCACTCACACATTGAGTCAGCTCCGGGCTCCATCAATCCCAAGCAGATTCATAAAGGCATAATACCAATCCAGCTCAATTATAATATCCCCAGCGCCCATAAACCCCACCTCCACACCCCTACTTCCACCCCAATATACACTATCTCTTCCCAGACGCAATATTAATTTAATAAGAGCACCATAATCCTTTCTCTGTCTGTTGCAAGTTTTGTAGAAAATCTTGTAGTGGCTGTTGGTATTTCATTTTTACAATGTGGCCAGCACAACATCCTTTGAGAAACAAATCACCCCCCCCCTCCCCCAACCCCAACATACACTAGCCTTTCCCCAGAAGCAATAATAAGCATACAATTCATCATTTTATGCTTATTATTGCTTCTTTCGTTGTAACAGTTCATGTACCCCTTTAAAACTTAAAACGCAATTGTTTGATAAAACATAGTTAATAAGTTATTGTAAACAGAAAAGTTGACCTGTTTCCTTCAGATCATACTAAACATGATGCAACACAATAGTTGAAATAAGTTTTAAACATACAATACATTTCTTTAGCAAAGTAACGTACTTAACAGATTAACATGTTTGCATAGAAAGACTGTCATTCCTCCAGGAATACATTCATTTGGAACTTTAACTGTTAAACAAATTAACAAAGTTAAGCTAATTATATTCATTATTTATCCAAAAAAAAATTTCTGCATAGTTTAGTCGCCTACTCAGACAGCAAACAATGTTGTTTACTTGACAAGAAAAATTTAAATTGTCCCAAAAATTAAAGAAAGCGCTCGTGAATTAATCTGCACATGGAAAAGTACTAAATTTATTTATATTCATTAATATCTTAATTATTTTTAAGAATCACACAATACAAACTAAGTTTTGATAGATTGCAGTTTTGTACTTAGAAAGGTAACGTTTGTAACTTTTATTTAAAAATATTCATTGAGATTAGATGTTGCAAATGCAAAATACGCCAAGACCATATTAGGTTGAGATATTTTTTTACATGAATGAGAAATCGTTTAAATCTACCGTATGTAATTAATCAGCGATATTTCCAAGGCGGTTTATTCATTGTGGTGTATTTATGTTAAAGTTTGTGCTATCCATTGTTCTGTTGTTTTCGAAACATTGGTTTATGTCGTCTGTAATTTGCCATTATCCTGTTGAAAATAGGCGTTGTGTGTGCCTTGTTATGTTGGTAAAAGGCTAGCTATGAGGTCATCTGCATGGAATGGACTGCATGTTTATTTTGCTACTTGCTAGTATTATTTGAGTACTTGTCTTTTTACTTTATGTTATCTCTTCTAGTTTGGTATCATGGGAGGGGTGTGGCACCCATTGAATCCATTCCTGATCGCTGCCAGTTATTACTACTTTATCTGTTTTGAGCTATTCTTTTAAAAGCAATATTAAAACCATGGTTAAAATATTTTGGGCGTTTAGCATAAATTTAAACCAAAGTAACGTATATAACACGCTAAAAAGTGTTATTTTTACTCCACTGCTAGTGTAAAGTGCCATATGGCTACGGCAAAATGCTTCCCTGTACTTCATTTATTGAAAAATATGTGTTTCTTTGGTATTATTTGGTCTCACTCGGAGTCAATTGAAAAAACAAGAGGCCCACGGGCCACAAAGCTCACCAGATCTCTAGCTCAAAATTGCTATCAAATTTCTATAGGCTCAAAAATGCTGTCAATTCGTACAGGCTAATACAAAATGTACAACTACAAAGCCTCAGTCTGACAGTCTGTTGAGTTGATAACAAAATATATAACTATTTTCCATATATTGATTGCAGTAAATGCCGTTTTTTCATTTTCCCCATTGCAAGTCAATGCAACCCTAAGTTGCCATAGCAACCAAACTAAAGAGCCGATTTTATTAAGAAAAAAAAAAAAAAAAAAAAAAAAACCCATAAATTTTCAATCATCCTGCCTAAGGATACTACAGATGAAATCTGGGCCTTATCGGCCCAGTGGCTTCTGAGGGGATAATTTTTTTTAAGTATTTTTTTCCATTTTTTTTGAATTTGGTTTCCATGGCAACCAATAAAAGGAGCAGTGGGCAAAAAAAACATAGCTAATAAAAGTTCTCAAGGAACAATCTATAAAAGTTTTGTTAACAGATATGCAATGGCTTGGCAGTAAATGCCATTTTTCAATTTTCCCCATTATAAGTCAATGCAACTCTAAGTTGCTATAGCAACCAAACTAAAGGACTGGTTTTCATAAAAAAACATAAACTTTCAACCCCCCAACCCAAGGATGCCACAGATGAAATCTGGGCCTTATTGGCCCTGTGGCTTAAGAAAAGATTATTTTTTAAATATATTTTTTCCATTTTTTTACATTTCGGTTTCCAAGGCAACCAATAAAAGGAGCAGTGGGCCAAAAAACATATAGCTGATAGAAGACATCTCAAGGAATAAAAGTTTTATCAACATATCTGCAATGGCTTGGCAGAAAATGCCATTTTTCAATTTTCCCCATTATAAGTCAATGGGAACTCTAAGCTGCCATAGCAACCAAACTAAAGAGCCCATGATCATAAAAAACATAAACTTTCAACCCCCAAGCCCAAGGATGCCACAGATGAAATATGGGCCTTATCGGCCCAGTGGCTTCAGAGGAGATAATTTTTTAAGTATTTTTCCATTTTTTGCATTTCGGTTTCCATGGCAACCAATAAAAGGAGCAGTGGGCCAAAAAAAATATAGCTGATAGAAGACATCTCAAGGAACATTTCTATAAAAGTTTTATCAACATACCTGCAATGGCTTGGCAGAAAATGCCATTTTTCAATTTTCCCCATTATAAGTCAATGGGAACTCTAAGTTGCCATAGCAACCAAACTAAAAGGGCCAATTTTCATAAAAAAACCCACAAACTTTCAATCCCCCATCCCAAGGATGCCACAGATGAAATTTGGGCCCAATCGGCCTAGTGGCTTCAGAGGAGCTGTCGTTTAAAAGTGTTGACGGACGACAGACGACGACGACATACGACGACGACGACGACGGACCACTGCCTATCCTATAAGCTCCCCCGGAGCCTTCGGCTCTGGTGAGCTAAAAATCAGCCGAAGCTGGTGCTAGGGGGCATTGAAAGTGTTATAATATTTTATTCCCAGACACCGAGGTTGATGTCTTTGTTTTCTGTAATGTGTATTTTACTACAAGAGAATTTTCAATCACAATTTAGTTAAGCTCCTATCATTTCAAGAATTTTAGGTGAATGGATACAATCTTATGTGAAATAACTGCCAAGCTTACCTTTCCTTCCCTCCTTAATGGGAGTAAACTCTTAAAAGAAAGAATTTGCCTTTGTAGGAGAAAAGTGTTTCTGTTAAAAGTAAATCTTTAAAGGTTAAACCAGCCACAGAAGAAAATAAGAGGTCGAGAATCTTGTTTCCGTTTTAACAAATTGCAGTAAAACATTGAGGTTTGTCCATTAACATTAACAGTATTATTTCCATAACATGTTTGAAGATCATCTGGAAGTAAGGACATATCAGATTACTGGCAAGTGCAGACGATACTGTCTAGGCACGACTGATATGATTATGACATTATCAAAATGATATTAATCAATCGAATCAATGATAATTCACTTACTTTATCTCATTTGTTTGATAGTAAAAAAAGGTAACGCATACAACATTTAAATGTAAACAAGTTGTGAGATTAAATATTGTGGTTTGTAATGATACCGTTAAATAATGTTTGAAATTCAACAAGATGAAGCATTGACGGTTCCTCAGATCGCCGAACGAACTCTTTTATTGTTAAGAAGTAGGCTTATTTAAGGCCATCTAGCAATATGGTCACCTGAATAGCTGCCCATTTTGCTTTCTGTTTTGTTTTGTAATATAAGATAGGTAAACATATATGTTCTGGCTGTTTTCAGTTGGGGTTGCTTAATGACAACCTGTTTGGGAAAGAACTATTAATTCAGTTTACCGTGCATGTCTTTCGTGAACTTTTGTCAATTTGTGTGTGTGCTTCTTTCCCGTTTGGTTCAAGGGCGGGATGTGGGATCTGACTGAATTTACTTTTCATATTAATGCTCGTGTTACCATGTGCAGAAAATATCCGTTTGCAAGCAAAACACCTTAAATAGGCATTATACCGATGCAAATTAGGCACTATATAGAAAGTTTATGTGTATTTATGCTACTATTACACGTTTTGTTTGTAACAATGGCAATTTGAAGCAATGAAATGGGTAAATCAAATTTTTAAATCTCTTCAGAGATCTATGGTTATACTGCTGTTATGTTAACATTCGGAAGCCCAATGTTTTGCTTTCAACATTTGAGGATTACTTTAGGACGGGTTTCTTTCTGCTAAAGGCTACTCAAGCATAAATATCAACACTTGTTAACAGTAAAAGGGTAATCTGATAACTCTTTTATTGTTTAATGTTGTATACGTTACCTTTTTTGACTTCCTAACTAGGAGTTTAAGGAAGTGATTTTTTCATTGATTTGATTTAAAAGTCATGTTGATAATGAACTGAAGATAATGATAATATGTCATAACAATATTACCCATGGCTGGAAATGTCATCTGCACTTTCAAGAACAGAATCAATGAAACCAAATCTGCTTTCTTTTCTCGCAGGTAGTTTCTGCTTTTAGATTATCTTCAAGCATGCCATTGAAACAATACTGTGTAAATGTAAATGGCCACACCTCTATCTTTTATTGCCATTTGTTTGATGGATGACAACGTTTGTGACATCCTGTTTGCTTCCCTAGATATAAAACTCTTCCAAAAATGGTCAACTCTCCCCCTCCCCGCATTAAGAAAGGAGGCTAAAAAAATAGCAGAGTTAACGGCAGGAACTTAACGGCACCACGGCTTACGAAGAGACTTTTACAGATGAGAAGACTGTCGTTAATAGCCACTCAAATAATTTGCCTTTAAAGTTTGCTGTTAACGTTAAGGAACGCCAAGACAAACTTCCTACGATGTATTGGTTACCTAAGCTTCATAAAAAACCGTATAAAGCTAGATTCATTGCCAACTCTAGCTCTTGTACTACTACAGAATTATCTAAATTATTAACTTCTTGCCTCACTGCTGTGAAATCTCGTGTCATTTGGTACTATGAGACAGTGTATGAGAGGTCAGGGAAAAATATGTTTTGGTCTATAAAAAATTCTGGTGAGGTACTTAGTAAACTGAAGTCAAGAGGGTTCCGTGCGACTAGTTTGTCCACTTATGATTTTTCTACTCTTTATACCACATTACCCCATAATTTAATAAAGGAAAAACTTGTTGATTTGATTGAGAGGGCCTTCAAAAAGTTCTCGAAAAATGAAGATACCCTTTATATTGCCTGTAACGATAAGAAAGCGTTTTTCACTTCTACTGACCGTAAAATATATAGAGGATATAGTCTTTGGTCATGTCAGAATGTATGTGACGCCTTATCATATCTCTTAGATAATATTTACATCAGATTTGGTAATAAGTTATACAGACAAATTGTTGGTATTCCGATGGGTACAAATTGTGCTCCTCTTGTGGCCGATTTGTTTTTATTTTGTTATGAAAGAGATTTCATGACTTCTCTTTCTGTTGATAATCAAGCTGATATCATTGAGGCATTTAACTCAACCTCTAGATATTTAGACGATCTTCTGAATATTGATAATCCTTATTTTGAAAGCATGGTTAACCAAATTTACCCACCTGAACTTAAATTGAATAAAGCTAATACTTCAGATACCGAGGCCCCCTTTTTGGATTTACATCTATCTATTTCTAACGGTTTTGTATCTTCTAAAATTTATGATAAACGTGATGACTTTGACTTTGATATAGTTAATTTTCCATTTTTGGATGGTGACGTTCCACGTCGTCCCTCTTATGGAGTGTATATTTCTCAACTTATAAGATTTGCTAGAGTGTGTAGTCATGTAGATGACTTTAATGCTCGTAATAAATGTTTAACTGCTAAACTTCTTCAACAGGGCTATCGGTATCATAAGCTTAGAAAGGCTTTTTCTAAATTCTATCGAAGACACCATGAATTGGTTTCAAAATTTGATGTCGGATTAAAATTTCTTTTACACCAAGGCCTATCGGAACCAGAATTTTATGGTGACTTAGTATACAAATTCAAAAAGATTCAGGGTAGGACTGATTTTTCTGATCAATTCCGAAAAATAATAATACGTCACAAACGTATTGGCTATAATTTAAATGTTATGCGACAGTCTGCATGCTTAGTGATTAACCCAATCACGGTTGATAGCTTTGCTGCACTCTTTAATTGCACACCGGGGGATCGGTCGTCAGACTCTATGATGGCCCCGACCTAAAGCTATATATTTTAGTTGGTTGGGACCGGAGCCTTTTTGTCTGTTGCTTGGTCCACCGGGGCTCAACTGGTGACCTTCTTTTGCTTCAGATTTCCAGTGGGGTTGTTTGGCAGGACAGGGATCTCCACCTGTCAGACGGCCCGTTGTATCTGTTGAGTCCTCGTCTTTGCTTCTTCATGGTGTTGAAATTTGATTTATGTGTTTACCGTGATGATTCATTGACGAGTTAGAGGGTTATCATGCACTCCGAACAACCAACTAAATGTTTTGTACCACTTCAGAAACTGAGGGTGAGGTTGGGCCTGTAAAATCGATTTAAGCCCCCCCCAGCAATTCATTACTGACCGTTCCAAGGCGGTAGTTCTGTTGTGGTTCTTTGTTGCCTGTTTTTGGTGTCAGAGTTTCTGTGATGATTTACCTTATGTATGTTATTATTATTTTTGGTTCGGTTTGGGTTGCTGAGTGGCCACCTTTTGGGAACAAGCTGCTCACTCGGTTGGCCATATGTTCTATGTATCTTGATTATTTGTAATCTTAGTTGTTTCCAACTATGGTTTGAGGGCTGGATTTGGATTTTGATTGTTTCAGTTCCTGGTCTTTGCATACTTTTTACTTATATTGCGCCACAATATATCAGTTCTCTTTTAGCTCGGTAGGAATGATAAAAGCTTAACTAAATTCCAAAGAAAAGTTCTCTGGAAGCAAGATACGCATCAGAGAAAACACTACATTAATCTCGGTTTTAACTGAGCGTGTATTCAGTAATGTAATGTTACTACACTGCCAATGCCTCCAAGCAATAGCTTGAGCTAAAGTCTTTTTTCAAACTGATTCAGAATGAGCCCAAATGATCATAAACGTGATTTTCATTATGATGAAGTAAGAGAGAGCTATTCACTCTAGCCACGCTTGTGGCAGTAAAGTAAAAAACTCTTACCTTTTAACTTGTTATATACGTTACTTTGGTGAAAATACATGTGATAAGGCAATAAATCTGTGATTTATTATAAAGTTTTTATGGGAAAAGGTCAAAACAGATCAAATAGTGTAAAAGGCAACATTTAGGAATTGATTCTCAGTGCAACAACCAACCCACGACATCAAACTGGAAATAGCACCATAAAGGTAAAGTACTAAGACGAGTAGTAAGACGATACTATGGGGTAGTAAAATAGACTTGCAGCCCGAAGTCGGTTTTGATTTGTTATAACTGAATACCTGCAGACCACAATTAAGTATTATAAGGACAAAGAGTAGGCATGTGACCTAAAATGGTGTTTGTTTACATGTTTCATTATTTCTTTGGACATTTTTTGCATGGGTAGCATGAATCACTCTTTATATACACAATACCATGCCAATCATATTTGAGTGCGGAACATATTTTGTTTGTGTTTTTGGACATTTAAATCTGCCTAAACACTATGCTATTTAATGGACACGATTATTGAGGGTTATCTCATTGAACAATTTAGCCTACCTGTTTCTCAAGTGGGTGGGGTAAATTCATATAGAAAAATGCTCAAAAAAGAAAGCAGAAAATCGTTTTGACGCATTATGGCTCTAATAAGTAACATCTGTATTGAAACGATATCCCTAGAGTGGAAAAAGAATGACATTGCTTCAAAACATGACTTCCACTGAAGTGTAACAATGCAACAATACATACCTTAATGGTGTTGTTTTCTGCCGTAGGGTACCAAGAAACACATGTGAAAAAAAGTATCATGACAATAAAATTTTAAGAGCAGAACAATCAAACCTCCTTTCTGAAGGTTATGGCTAGAAGAAAACGTAGTCAAACCAAGGATAGCAGAGGGTGCCACCTCTTTCAATTTTTAGCTGACTTGGCTCCTAGAGTACTTGGTTTCTATGAATGACCCATCGGATAGGGCTAATTTTATTAAGTTGTGCTAACACAATCAGGTATATATACATGGAGTATCTGGATCATGCGATACCGAAGCTTGGAAATATAATATGATTAAATTTAAGATTTGACAAACTTCAACAGATATTCCGGCCCAGGACCATTTTTACTGGTACAGGTACATCCGAAAAAAGTGTATGGTTGAGAAATAAAGAAGTATCCAACTGGACTCGAACCCACGCCGACTACGACAACTACGACACATATATATAGAGAGAGAGTAAAGCATACAAACAAAAGAACAAAAAAATCACAAAAAGCATACAATGTCCAAATGCTTTTTTTTGTTTTTGTTTATTTGTTTGTATGCTTTACCTGTATCCTTAGAAAAAATCAGCCCCAACCCCCATCCCCAAAATCTCTGCTCCACAAAAGGCTCAGATTAATCAGCTATGCTGCTTCTGGGTACAGACACCCCTTCGACATTCCCCCCGACCCTATTCCCCTGCAATTCAGCCCCAGCCCTCATCCCTTCCAAACAGATTCATGTAATATACAGCTCAACAACAGTATCCCCGGCCTCCAGCCCCCCTCTCCCCTCCCCAACATACACTACACAAAGTATTAAGATATAAATCTGAGTTTAAAGAGCTACAACCCATTCGTAACTTTGCATGAAGTACTTTCCGGTAGTTCGTGACACCGTGAGTACCAGGTCTATTTGGGTTAGTAGGCCGAATGCGCTAAGATGTGAGAAGTACGCATTCGGCGTTTAAATCCTGGTTACTCTGAATTTGATAGATTTAAATCAAATGAAACTAAGAAATAGTCTGTGTTTGAAATAATAAATTCAAAGAACATATATAGATATTGCGTATTTCAATATCTAAATTTCAAAAAAAAAAAAAAAAAATGTTGTTTCATATTTTTTTCCCGCGGTCTGACGTTTACATCAGGATTTATAACTGTTTCTGAGTTTTGTGTTGCTATATATTTGTTCAAGCCATTCATCCTTTTAATTAAAGTTCAATAGAAAATAGCGTAAAGAATGTGGCTGTGTAATTTCAGAATGCGTATTTAAGGCGGATCATCAGCTCTAGTGGTATTTGTAAAATGAAAACTTGTCTTTTATGTATGTGATTGCAGAAAATAAAGATAAGAAAATAATTTTATAATTAATAAAAATATAAATGATTAAAACAAGTGATTTATCATTCATTACGTACAAAGTCTAATAGGCATAAAATCTGTTGCCCCACGTGTGTAAAGTAGAGACATAACGCATTACCTGAGCGGTATGCGCATGCTCAGAAACAATGTGGAAAATGTCTTTTCAATTCCAGATCCTACCCCAGGCACCATGTGGGAAAGCGACAACACAAAACTAGTCATCACCAAAGACAACACCAGTGGCAGCCATGTGAACAGCCATTTCCCATGTAGGTTGTCAACGGGCTAGCCTGAACATCACAAACAATATATCAGTAACAGACATAGCAACTAACAGCAGGAGGGGTTGGGGGGGGGGGGGGTCGGGGGTAGAGGGGTTACCGTTTTGTGGTCGGCCAACCCTCGCCCTTTGTTCTGCCATGGTTCATCAGATACCCAGTTTCTTACTAAATGCACCAACCCTGACAATAAGAACAAATTATACGTAAAACATTAAACATCTGTTTTACCTATTTTCAATTTTATAATGTCAGGGCTAGCCTAACATAACAAACCATATATCAAAACAGTCAAAGCGACCCCCACTTGCACCCTATATATTCATAAGGGACAAGTCATTTAATATCAGATGGGAGGCTGAGTACATTTAGGAGGGTGGTGGTTAGGGGGGGTTCGGATATTTTTTGGTGATGTTTTTTTTTTTGTTACTCTGTGTGTGTGTGTGTGTGTGGGGGGGGGGGGATCGGAAAGCAATAAGCCTTGGAGCAGGAGGGCGGGGTCGTGTATTTTATTAGGCATATTGGGGGGGGGGGGGGGGGCAGAATTCTTCCATCAGTCTTCATTTTTAAAAATGTCTCAGCTTCTTGTTGGGGGGGGGGGGGAGCAGACCCCCCCCCCATTACTCCTAAAATTTCAGACTCTTTTCTTTCAAACTCAAAACTTAAAAGACATTTATAGAAATGACACACAAAACTCGGGCAGCTTCATATCCAACAACAGATCTGCTAGATGAACAGTATGAAAGTGTCCATAAAATCATATCAAGTAGATGATTTTGTTCTCAATTAAATTTGATGCCTACGTGTGTGATATCAGCTCTCCTGGCGCCTTTTCATCAGCAAAACTACTGTGGCTTTTGGGGGCTGCGCCCCCAGACCTCCGCCACACAGAGGCCCAATTAATATTATTAATAGTTATAATTATTAAGCATTCGACAACAGAAAGAAATGCAAGAAATGCAGACAAAGTTAAACAGACCATGATTAATTAACCTGTAAGAACACGAGACTGTTCTTTGTGTTTCATGCAGGTTTGATTGAGGTCAGTCTGACATAAAATAGGTTATATGGTGTGTGTGTGTGTGTGTGTGTGTGTGTGTGTGTGTGTGTGTGTGTGTGTGTGTGTGTGTGTGTGTGTGTGAAGGGTAGCTGGGATCGGGGAATGGGGGTCATAATTTTTTTGTCACCTATTTGGTGGTGGGTGGGGGGGGGGGGGGGGTCGGAAAAATAATTCTGGTGAAACTGGGGGTGTGGGTCGGAAAAAATTTTGGTGAACCATATGAAAATGTACCCCCGCCCCTGATAATAAATGACTCGTCCCTTATTTTTCTTCTTCTTCCTCCTCCTCTTCTTCTTGTTCTTTATACTCCGATTCGATCATATCTTCTTCTTCTTCCGCTCGTATTAACTCCCAAGATTTGGACACCCAGAAAGACTTCTGGTAATTATCTTCTTGAGCACATAACTTTTTTATTTTTACCGTTGAGGGCTTTATGAATGTTAAAACACATAGGACGTATATACACTGGTAAGAATAATGTTTATAAAACTTCGATATTTACATCTACTGTGACGCTGTAAACTCAACTAACTTCTATCACTCCTGTTTTATTATCTGTATACGACACAGATGAAGCCTATAGCATATCTGATCATTATATCAGAAGACTGATTCATTGCTAAGGGATAACCTCTCAAGCTTTTTCAAACGCTAAACTTGTATATGGCTATACAGATGTCAAATGTATATCTACAGGAACACAGTGTTCCGAAATATTCGGCTGAACATAAGTATACCTAACGAACGTGCTCAAATAAAGCTGACAAATCGCAACAAATTTTTCATCTCTGCTTTTGTTGACTCCAAATATACAAAATGACTCGTAAGTATATCGGATTTTTATTTGATTTTGTTGTTTTGAATCACGCAAATGAAAACTGTAAACGAATTGAACATCAGTTTAGCTTCAGAGATCTACAGATGAAAGCCAATTTCATTACACTACCTGGTCACTGATTATATGATCGTATGGTACTAGTTATCGATGCAATATCCTAACAGCTAAGTTAGTAACACGAAATAACCGGTGAGTAAATTAACCTGAATGGACCCATATTTTTTCCATTTTGATACAATATGCACGCACAGATTAATTCCAGGTCCTACCTATGACTTATGGTAAAAAGAAAACAAAACACAGGCATCTGAAAATGGCAAAAATGAAATGATTTCTCTTGGAAAAAAGGGAGTTAAAATATACATTGAATAACCGATTAGCAGTTTTGCTTCATCGATAATTATTTTCTCTTTGTCTTTTGACCAATTAATCCATATAACAGTAATTGTTACAGCCCTAGAGAAAAAGGTGTGTGCATAATGGAAAAGAAGTTAATAAATTCAAATCCAAACTAGACCAACATTGGAACCAGGAAGTTACTCATAAATATGTATTAATCAGTTAATATGTCAAGTTGACATATTAGTAACAGTATGATTGAAATGCAAACCTGTACTTAAGATGTGACAGATTGATTTCTAATGAAGTTGGGCTTAAAAAGGAGATAACTCCTTCCCTAAGAGCCCAGCAACGATTCTCAAGGTAATTTTGTGGAAGTACAGGGATACAGACTAGCGGTCGCCCACTCGCCCACTGCGAGTAAAAAATCGGGTGGGCACCTAGAATTAAAATGATAGTCGCCCAGTTTGCGATCGTAAGCTGTCGGCGAGTGTCTGGCGTGTTTTCGGCTTGGAGTAAAATCTGCCACCTCTAAGGGTATTGCTAACTTCCGCGCCCATATCGGCTATGAATATTCGGTGTTTCGTCATACTTGTGTGCTGGATTTTACTCACTATCGAAAACAACATGGCCGCCTCCTCGTAATGGAAGATAGACAGATAGACCGATTTTTCAGCTAAAAATCTTAACCGTTGATAGATTTTTCGCGCGTAATATGGCGATACATCGCTGGTGTTTCACATCCGGTTGCTAAAAGGAAACAAAACCATGAAGAAAGGAGGGTTTACTACAAAGCCTACGGAAACAGCGCAATTCTCGCGCAGATTCTGAATAAAAGATTCCCATGTTTTAAATGTGGGCCCCTAAATTTCTGGCTGGGCGACTAAGTTTCAGTTTTTAGGGGCCCAGCTTGCTCCTATGAAAAATGAGTTAGTCTGTATCCCTGAAGTAGTATTTTGAGTGAATTTCCTTGCAGAGTATGATTTGAGTTACTTCCCTTGGAAAATCTATTTTTTGAATGTCCCTCTTATTTATATTTTCGCTTTGCAGATATTTTATTGTTGTGACATATGCAGTTTACAGTTGAGTCCGGTAACATTGCACGGCAGCAAACATTGCACAATACTAGCGTGAACGGAAGATCAAAGATTATGCCATTTCCGATGTCATTTTTGCCATTTTCTTGTGGACAACATTTCTTTTGAACTTTTGAGAAGCTTCCAATCTATCAGTTTTACAAAGATGTCCAAAAACATGAATTCCAAGCCTGCCACCATGTGTCTGTATTGACAAACAAATATTCAGTTCAACATAGTCGCAGGTCCACGCAGCTGAGGGGAATTCACTAAAAACGCTTACCTCACACTAGTTACGGATTTTTCTACTAACTTTGAATATAATATCCATAATTCAGCCTTGTTTTGCAGTTATTTTGTTGCAATACTTGCAATTTTACACTGCTTGCAGACGACCGTTTCCACAAATGAGGTCATATTTTTGGCGGGAAAATGTATTGGTCACAAAATGATTTTGTCTTTGCAGCAATTAATGATCATAGAATTATGTAAACTCTTTCTTTGTGTTTATCTTAAATTTATTTAAATTTGAAGAAGTTTATATTCAGCTGTATAATATTTTGTAGATTGAAATTCAAGAAATAACCTAGCCAATGACACTTCCTTGCCATCTCATGTGACTTGCACGTTACAGATCAAAGACGTCAGGGATACAGACTAGCGGACGGGCACTCGTCCACTGCGAGTAAAAAATTGGCTGGGCGCCTAAAATTAAAATGACAGTCGCCCAGCTTGCGATCGTCAGCTGTCACTGTGTGTCTGGCTTGTTTTGGGCTTGGGGTAAAATCCACCACCTCAAAGCGCATTACTAACCTCCACGCCGATATCTGCTTTGAATATTCGGTGTTCCCTTGTACTTGTGTGTTGGATTTTACTCACTATCGAGAAACAACATGGCCGCCTCCACCGTTTGTAAATTTTTCGCTCATAATGTGGCGATACATCGCTGGTGTTTCACACCCGGGTGCTAAAAAGAAGAAAAACCCTGGAGAAAGAAGGATGTACTACAAAGCCTACGGAAATGGCGCAATTCTTGCACAGATTCTGAATAAAAAAATATGTTTAAATGTGGGCCCTTAAATTTCTGGCTGGGCGACTAATTTTCAGTTTTTAGGGGCCCAGCTTGCTCCTGTGAAAAATGAGTTAGTCTGTATCCCTGTACCTGTGTTTAGGCATGAGGCGATGTAATGTTGTTGATATAATTATTATTGTGTCAATAAACATCTTCAAAGGGATAAAATATTTGATTCTTGTAGGTCTGTGCAATGTTAGGCGACAAATTTCATCTTCATTTTTCACTAGGGTGTCAAACTTTTAGCTTAGCTTTCGTGAAATGAGCTTGAAAATTGAGCCGTTTCATTATTGTATGTTTGAATGGTAAAGTCATAGCTTATATCTGACGGTAAGTTTTATTTGTGTATTGCCTAATATAAACAAATTTATCCATCAAATGCCTTAAGTGCACAATGTTACCGGACAGCACCATAATTGAAAGCACAAGTTTACCAGTTAATAAGTACTTGTGATGTTTTTACAATGGATCAATGTTTCTGGTCTGCTAAAATGTGTGCTAATCTATTACCTGGTTGTCAGCAGACTCACAGGCTGGTGACAACCTGTTGTCTCCAGCCTATGAGGCTGCTGACAACCAGCTACGATTGTCACTAGCCGTCACCTTAGTATTATAGGAGCTTAACATTTCAGCATCTTTGTCTTCAAGTGTTGCAAAAGCCCAATCTGTTGCCACGCCACTGAAACACATTAATTTGTGTCTATGGTTTTGCTTTACTTCACTTCTTTGTTTCTAGTCACCCATCCAGTCTCATGCGTATGCTGCCACACAGTACGCTGATTGGTTTACAAGGGCCCGCTAAGGGTTTGCAGATTCATCGTACTGAAAGGCTGCCACATTACGACCATCAAATTAATAGCCATTTTTTCTCCTTTCAATATTTGATTATACGAAGACAAGTCCAAATTATTTGTAAGTAAAGCTGGCAGCCGTATGGCATGGTATATGATATAACAAGTTGGGAAGGATTTTGTTTGGGGCTGCTGAATAACAGGACTTTTTAAAAAAATTACGTTTTCAAACCAAATTTTTTTTAGTGCTGACAACCAAGTTTTCTGACACATACAAAATGTTGTTTATTCAACCTTCTTTATCAAAGGAGTTGATCAGTTTGTCTGCAGTCCTTAGCAAACTATATAGAAACAAATCTGTGAGAAAGCACGAATTCATGAGAAACCGGTGTAACAGGTCTGCCAATTAAGATGCCACTGGGACTCTTACTTTTG
The DNA here is from genome assembly GCA_963989385.1 of Ctena decussata. Classification (NCBI taxonomy): domain Eukaryota; kingdom Metazoa; phylum Mollusca; class Bivalvia; order Lucinida; family Lucinidae; genus Ctena; species Ctena decussata. Next base: position 26,335,544 of record OZ022505.1, read on the forward strand.
AAGGATAGGAGAAGGGGTGTTATAATAAGAATTATTGGTTCTTTGATCAGGTGGCAATCAGCGAGAAAAGTCAAGAGAGAAAGCAGTGAAAAAACAGAAAGAAGCTGACAAGAAAAAAGCTGCCGGAGAAAAAGGTGCAAATAAAGGGATGACCTTGGAAGAGAGGCGCCACAGGTAATAAGCCAAACTTTTTCAAACACAGAATTAAATGACTTGAGAATAAATTCAATAATTATGTGTTTGAGAAAATCTGAAGTTTCTTCTGAAAGAATTTCAGTTTGTAATGTCATTGAAAAATTGGCGGAGCATGGCATACATTGTTTGCCATTTTCCGGAACCAATGGCATCATATGTCTGTTGCCATAGCAACCACAAGTTCATATTGATGTCTGAGTGATGTCATTGCTACTCTTGAATTATAAGTGAGATGCTACCTGAAATTCATACAATAAAAAAGTGTGATTTTCTCAAACCTATAATTCATTCTCAAATAATTTGATTCAATGTTTAGAGCCACTTTGAATTGTGAAAATTCTAAAAACTGAGACTACTAAAATAATTTTGTAGTTGTCCGTTTTGTTTAACAGTGCAGTAATTCATCAGATGGCAAACAGTGTAGGCTCTGATCTGGGTCTGCAGTATTCTCTCAGACCTATCTGCTGTCCCAATGCTCAGAATTTTTATGTTAACACACAACACACTCCTCATAAGAAGGCTGTTTTAAATTAAATGCTGTCATGGCCAAAAGCTGTAAGACAAGGGAATGGATTGTCACATTTTCATCATTTGGGAGGAACCCCGGTGGCTCAGTAGGTTAAGCGCTGGTCTACTGATCTAGCGGTCCCGGGTTCGAGCCCAGCTGTAGGCAGGAATCTTCTCTATCATAAACAGGGTTCTATTGCACACAGTCTTTCATTATCACCCACCCATTGTCCTGATATGACTGAAATACTGTAAAAAAGGACGTAAAATCGAAGTCATCCATCCATCATCATTTGGACTCCAAATTTTGGAGATCCGTTACCAGGCATTGTCAGTACATAACATCTCCCGTGGCTTGAAATAGGAGGCAGCCAGTTCAGGGAAACCTTTTCTCCTAGATCGTCTGTTAGGCCCTCATGTTAATACTTTCAGTAGGCTAAAAGACACACAGCTGACTGATTGTTTAACCCATCTTCTACCTGGCAGGTCCATTTCCAATTTAAGGGGTATCAAATTTACATAACTTTTACTAATGTTTCATTAAGAAATCCAATATTTCAGGCAGACACTGTAGACCCTGATCAGATGCCATATTTGCCAATGTCCCTTTTTGGCTATCCCAAAATAAAAGAGTTAATGCAATGAGTTTTTCAAGGGAAGAAACCCTGCCATTTTCAGTTTGTGCATCCCCTAGGTGAAAATTCTTTTGTTTCAGGATTGACCTTGTTTTTTAAGGGCCTCGTATAGTTGGAAGGAGCTACTCTGTACCTCCATTTTTGCCACCCATCTCAACATGTGAACATTTGTCAACTCTTAAAGGAAAAAAATTGCATTTAGAAAGGCTTTGTCATCTACGGAAGCACAAAGGAAACCATTAAAATTGTTTCTCCTTGTAGAAATGGCAGAAAAAATATGGAGGTTTACCCATACACCTTTTAATTTTTTTTGCTCTAAAGATCACAGGCGCTTTAAGTTCTATGCTCAAAAAATCCCTCAAAACCCTTTATATACTTGACGCAGTCTATAGGTCATCTCGTAAGAAATGGCCAGGTATGCAAGCAAAAATGCCTCAATTTTTTTTGACTGCTAAAACTGCCAGTTAGAAACACCCCAACAAAAGCAAACTTCTTACCTGTAAACATCATTTCAAAATGTATCTATAAACATGATAAATTTGTTCAGTTATGGCTAATGCGGTGCTGTAATCCTGAATTCAAAATTTGCCAGAAAATCTCGACGCCATTACGGTGTCCAGTTTCAGGTTTACTGTGCTGCGCCAAAGTTGAGCATGTGCTTGTCTGCTTTGAAATTCACACATCAGCGAAATCATTCAATTACTCTTTTAGATATGACCAATGCTGTTGTATATCACCATTTCCATGTGTTTACAATATTAGGTTTGTTCTAATTTCGATCAAAACGTTTCTAACGAGTGAAAACTTGAAACAAACATGAAGAAAATGACGTCATGATGTTCGTGTCAACAACGTCAAAACTACGCAGTAACATTGGCGTAAAATTTTCATACGTTGACTGAGGCCTACATGTACTGACTTTCCGAACAAAAAAGATTCAGATTAGCTTGCACATCGGTACAGTCTGATCGACGATTTTGTTGTTTGGCGATAGGACAGAGTAGGAAGCTGTACATTTAAGAAGATCGTTATCCGCAGAATCACTTCATTTTTCCCCATAATAGAACCTGTTGACGTTGCTGTGGGACGTTGATACACCGGAAATTGGAGACCGTAATGGAGTCGAACACAAGCTTGCACACCTGGCCATTTATTCAAAATGGCTCATAGCCTAGATGTTTAGCGGCATTGAAATATGTTTCATAGCATAGAACTTCAAGTGCCTGTGTAAAGATTCAGGCACTTAACTTTTTTTACTTTACAGGAACTGTTCATTTTATTCCATAAATCATATTTGACATGAGAGATTTTCAGAGATGCAGATAAGGTCTGTTTTTTAGGATAATTCAGAGATAATTTTTCTTATTTCACAATGAACACATAGGTTGTGTCCCCTCATTAGAATTGTCTCAGCAAGACAGTTCTTATTAGGGGTCACAACATACTCTTTTATGGAAAAACATGGAGAATTATCCCTGTTAGCTCTTCTTATCTGGGGCACTGGAACCATTTTATAGAACTTATGGTAAACAGTGCAGACCCAGATTAGACACATCCTTAGGAGCCAGAGCTGTAGATAGGAGTGAGATTTTGAAGATACAGTAATTGTGAAAAATTCTCTTATTTCTCATTGAAAACATGTTGTGACCTCACATCACCAATTGAGCTAGGTGGTTTTAATGAGGGGTCACAATGTATGTTTTCTTTGAGAAACAAGAAAAATATCTCTAAATTATCTCTGTTACACCTCCAATCTGGAGCTCTGAAGTGTATCCTTTAATTAATCCACCAAATACTCCGTATTTGGTCACATGTGAGCAGTCTGATGTGGTATAGTATACTAAATAGTTTGTTTAGGCAGGCTGTACAATTGTACAAATGTTTAGGGTATACACTATTATGACTATATGAGCCGCAACACCACAAAACCAACAAAGCTGCATGTGCGCCCAGTGAAGATTCAGATCAGCCTGGGCATCCGCCCAGTCTGATCAAAGTCTTCATTGTTGGCGTGAAGGTAGCTTAGCTTCGGAGCAACCCTTTGAGCACAATGCAAAGGCTCTGATCAGACTGGGCAGATGTCCAGGCTGATCTGAGTCTTTGCTGGGCACATGCCACTATTGGTTTTGTCATGTCGCGGCTCATATTTCCTTTTTATCCCCCACCGAAGGCGGAGTGATATAGTTTTCTCTGTCCTTCCATCTGTCCATCTGGAGCCATAACTAAGTAACCACAGGACGGAATTTCATGAAACTTATATACGAGGGGCGTTCCAAAAGTAATGCAAATGACGTAATTTCTCGGTAACATAAAAACAGAACTTCTGATTGCAAAAACACATAACACTATGATATGCGTAGGAAAGTCTGCAAACACTGTGTATTTTTTTTTAAAAAGGGCGCATTTCAAACTTTTTTGAAAGAGGTATTCCCTAAAGACACTGCAGAATATTAGGTTAGTAGGCTCTAATTTATATATCTGCTGTCTTTGATTTGTTTTTATTTTTGCTACTTAAAGACAATGCCAAGGCAATGTTGTCCTGTAAATATCGCGGAAATTATTTTTAATCTGGGTTCCATACTGGCCTGGGAATATGGATTATGTAGTAGCAAATTTCCCATTTCTATTTCTATTATATCCCATAACCTTACTAGGTCGTTGGGGCACCACAGATGACTTCAAAACAATCCCTTTCCACCTTGTCCTGTCTTCAGTTGCTCTAGATGAGCTGGCAAAATCCATTCCTGTCCACTCCTTGATATTGTCTTCCCACATCTTCTTCTGTCTACCTCTTCTTCTTTTTAGCTCGCCTGAACGAAAGTTCAGGAAGAGCTATTGTTGTCACCCCGGCGTCGGCGTCCGCGTCTGCGTCCGCGTCCGCGTCCGCGTCAGCGTCAGCGTCGGCGTCCGGATTGGATGTTTTGGTTAAAGTTTTTTAAAGACCTATATCTCCTTAACCCATGGATGGATTCTTTTGATACTTGCACTGTAGGTAGATATTGGTCCAAAGTTTAACAGGGTACCACCCCCACCCCAGTCCATGACCTTGATGTCAAGGTCATGGACTTAGAAAATTGGGAGTATTTTTGGACTGGATGTTTTGGTTAAAGTTTTATAAAGCCCAATATCTCCTTAACCCATGGATGGATTCCTTTGATACTTGCACTGTAGTTAGATATTGGTCCAAGGTTTTCCAAGGTACAACCCCCACCCCCCTCAGTGACCTTGATGTCAAGGTCATGCACTTATAAAATTGTCTTTTTATTGATTGGATGTTTTGGTTAAAGTCTTTTAAAGACACATATCTCCTGAATCCAGTGATGAATTCTTTTTATATTTGCACTTTAATTAGATATCAGTCCAAAGTTTTGCCGAGTACTACCCCAACCCCGCTCAGTGACCTTGATGTCAAGGTCACAGACTTTGGAAATTTGTTCTTTATTAAAGTTTTCTAATTGCATACTGATTCATAATGCTTGGCAGAGATTTAGTTTACACTTGATCTGATGTTAGACACTTTTTTAAGTTTTTACAAAACACTATATACTTACCCCACTGGATGACCTTGAAGTCAAGGTCATCGACTTAGAGTTTTGTCTTAAAGATTTTGGTTAAAGTTTTATATTTATGAAGACATAATTTCCCAGTGCCACGATGGACTCAGTTGATACCAATACTTGGACTGATGTTAGATAATGGTTCAAGGTTTTGTTACATCCTAGCTCCTAGACCCTCCCCCCCCCCCAAGCCCCCCCCCCACCCCTACCGCTTAGTTCTTTGACCTCAAGCTCATGGACTTTGAAATTTCATGTGGATTTTTTTATTTTAATTTTATTGTAAGACTTATTTCTTAGATAGCTTTTGTTTATAAATGTGTTGTCATTATGGACATGCTTGCCTGAAGTTTTATGCATAGAAGTCCACACCTCCAAAGCGACTGTGTGATGGGCAAGCACTATTCAGGCGAGCTATGCTGTCAGGCGACAGCTCTTGTTCCTTTCACTGTGCCCTGAAGAATTGTCTTTGCCAAACCAGAAGACCTTGAAACGTGGCCAAACCACCTTAGTTTCCGTTTCTTGACCAGCGTCAGGAGTTCATCACATTCTCCAATGGCTGCTTGGATCTTCCTGCGAACCTCCTCATTGGTCATATGGTCCTTGTACGAAATGTTCAGTAACCTTCGGTAGCATCTCATCTGAAAGGCCTGCGTTCTTTTCTCAAACTCTGCTGTCAAGGTCCACGATTCACAGGCATACAGAAATATGGAAATGACAAGGGAGCGCATAAGTTGCACCTTTGAACCAAGAGATATGTTGTTATCTCTCCAAATGGGTTTCAGCTTGGCAAGAAAACAAGTGTATTAGCATTCAAAATCTTGTCAGCTAGAGCATTTACATGGGTCAGCGAAAACCTGTCAATAAATTCAAATTAATGCCAAAAACGAAGCCTCTACAAGCTTTCAAAAATGACGTTTACATATATTTCAGTAACGTCATAAGAACTGCGTATTGCTTTGCAAGGAACAAATCGATAACAGTTGCCACCTTATGGATATTGTAGGCAACGATGGACAAGCAACTGACAAAGATTAATTTTGTATTTGCAACTATATTTGACTTGAATGCCCAACACTGAAAAGATTTTACATCTGAAATTAGCCCAGTGGTATGACTGGGGCCTAATAAAATGCGTTGTAAGTCAATATGAAAAGGTGTCTTTGTACAGCGTTTGGTATCATTGTAAACACAAAAAGTAGTGTTTTCAGCATATGCATAGCATTTGTACCCAGTATTCCCCTAAACAAAGCTATGAGGCTATTTGCATTACTTTTCGAACGCCCCTCGTATCACTATAACCGCTGATGCGCGTGAAATTTCATCAGATGGGCTTTAGTAGTGCATGAGTTATTGCTCTTGAATTGACTTTAAATCAATAAAACAAGCCTGAACGAAGTAACCGATTACCAAAACTTCATGAAACTTAAACTAAATATGTATCACTATAACACAGTTATGCCCATAAAGCTTCATCAGTTGGTTGGTTGATTTGATGCTTAACGTCCACGGTAAACAACTAAGGTCATGTCGGGACGGTCAGTTAACCTAACCACACTATTCCTGGGCAGGCTTAGACCTCCTAAGCGGTTAACCAGTACTAAGTGCACATACTTTCGCCAGTAACTGACAACTGCCCTTCTTGAATCAGCGGAAGGAGAAACGAAAGTATGTGGCCAGACCGGGATTCGAACCCAGGACCTCTGACTTACGAGTCAGGTGCCCTACTGATTGCGCTACCCGGCCCGGCTAGCTTCATCAGAATGGCATCAGTAGTGCATGAGTTATTGCCCTTGAATCAGTTTAAGATTGACAAATTTTGGCCATAATTAAGTAATCAATGAATAGAATCCTATGAAACTTATACTAAATATGTATCACCATAACACATTGGTGCATCTTACATTTTGGTGGAATTGCTTCAGTAATCAATGAGTTATTGCCCTTGAAATTGGTTTAAAATAAAAAAAAAACTGAGTCATAACCAATGAATGGAATTTCATGAAACTTAAAATAATTATGTATTGTCAAGACACAGCAGCGCACATTAAGTTTTGTCATAATTGCATCTGTAGTGCATGATTTAATGCCCTTGAATTGATTTAAAATCCTCAAAGTAGCCGTAACTAAGCTACTGATGAACAAAATCTCTTGAAACTGAATTAAAAATGCATCATCATAGTGCAGTGATGCTGAGGCAAGTGTTCAAGAACGGCTTCCGCTTATGCCTCACTTATTCCATAGTTAATGCCCTTGATTTGATTTACAACCCACAAATCCAGCAGTAACTAAGAAAACAATGAACAAAATTTTATGAAACTTAAACCATAAACAAATCAAAGCCACTTCGACAGGGGAGATAAATTCACCGAATTTGCTTGTCATTTCAGGGATGCAGAAATTATGAGACAGAAACAGCTGGCCAAATCAGGAGGAGCAGTGGGTGGTGCAGAGGGAGGGGCAGTGGGCGGAGCCAGCAAGTAGCAGTGTAGCTGTGCCCCGCCAAACAAATAAAATTCATCTGCACTGTATTCACATATACAAGTAGAATTCATGTTGGATATGGTTTAACCCTTTCTTGCCTAGAATTTTTCCATGGTCGAAATTGGAAAAGCCTGTTTCTTTGGATTGGGTATTTGTCAAAAAACATACACAGGATAGCAAACCAAGTTGAGCTGTTTCGGTGACTCAGTAAGTTTCTAACTTGATTTGTGAAACACAAAAAAGATGTTGAATGTAAATTTGAACAGCAAAGACTCAGCCCAGTCTGTACAAGTGATACCACTTTTGCAACACTGATTATTATTTAATGGTCTTGCGGGTGGAAAGGGTTAAAGCATTAAGTTAATGGCTTATGACTTAAACATGGCTTAGAAAGTTCCTTTTTTTTCTGCATACTTTTTGCTTGTATATAGATCATGTTATTTTTGTATATGAAAAATTCTTCTGGTCACAAATGTACATTTCTCCATATAAAGTAGCCACTCAGTGCTCAGGAGGAGTATCAGGAATAGTTTATTTAGGGATTATTTTTCATACTTCCCCCAAAAAACATGTTATGACCCTCATTAGAACCTCTCACTGAGATGGTTCTAATGAGGGGTCACAACATAAGTTTTCATTGGGAAATAAGAAAAATTATCTCAAGAATTATCCTTAAAACTCCTCCTAATATTTAGCTTTGAATTTCTGTTGAGAAATAACAATGCCATTTAATACAGTCAAACCTGTCTTTAAGGCCACCTCTGCTAAGCAAAATCCTGTCTTAAAGTCCAAAATTTTAATTCCCAAAGTAATATATTCAGTGTAAATGGACCTGTATTTAGCAAGCACCTGCATTTACCAAGCACCTGCATTATGCAAGCAGTTTTGGCCCTATTTTTGGGTGCTTCAGAAGGCTTGACAGCACCTTTATCTAAAGCTTTGTAGAGAATAATTGGTTACATCATCTTGTTGAATAAAACTTTATGTTCTTATTGTTTATTATGGTGATAGTTTCTTGAGTATTTACTATTAACCAGGAAGTGGTTTTGGTTTCAAAATGACACAACAAAAGGAACAAAATGGCATGTGCTCCCAGCGAAGACAGAGCAGCCTGGGCATCTGCCTAGTCTGATCAGAGTCTTTGCTGTCCACATGGAGCTAGTGTAGACCCTTAGCTACCCTTAAAGTGCATAGCGAAGACTCTGATCAGACTAGATGGCTTCCGGGGCTGATCTTAGTCTTCACTGGGCGCACATGCCACTTTGTTGGTTTTGTCATGTTGCAGCTCAAATGGTTTTGTCTCACCAAGTTGTTTGCTGTTGATGTTCCAGTTCGGCCATTATTACAAAGCTAAGAGTAGTTGCATACAGTAAACTCTTGATTACTCAAAGTCAGTGTTGATCTCAAACTACTGATATATCAGAGTAAATTTTCTGGACCCAGAAAATTTTGAGATACCAGTAGTTGGAGATCCCAGGAGTTGAGATGTAAAGAATAACAGGAAATGTTTCTGAAATATATGCTTTGATATAAGAGGGTGCTTTGAGATATAAGTGTTTTAGATAACCAGAGACAGCTGTATATTGAGGATAATTCTGAGATGGTTTAGGTTTAGTCTCCATTGAAAATATGTTGTGACCCGTCATTATTAGAGTGTCCTGTCAGAGAAAATGCCATAAGAATGGTCTCTTATGGGGTTTTAACGAGAGGTCACAACATGCTTTGTTTTGAGAAATTAATATCCTGGTCTTATGTAAAGTGTCGGCATTAAGCATTACATGTTACTCATTTGCATGGTTTGGGTTTGATAGACACTTTTGATTAAAAAATATCAAGACTTGGTGAGTGATCAGGCCATTTGTATAAATGAGCCGCGACATGAGAAAACCAACAATGTGGTTGTGTGCCCTGCACAGACTCAGATCAGCCTGGGCATCTGCCCAGTCTGGTCAGACTCTTCGCTAAGTGCTTAAAGGGTAGCTAAGGGACTGAGCTACCTCCATGCGGACAGCAAAGACTCTGATCAGACTGGGTGGATGCCCAGGCTGATCAGAGTCTGCGCTGGGCGCACGACCACATTGTTGGTTTTCTCGTGTCACAGCTCAAATGACAATGCTCTTTTCCTTTTTATTTTACATTGTGTAAATACTCATTAGAATTGAGAATAAGCATGTTTTGTTTGTATGAGCAAATGATCTTAAAATTGTGACAAGTATTTAAAGAGTTCATAGAAGAATTTTTATCAGTGCAAAGTGTTCATTAAAAAATTTTCATTCAGATTTTTATTTGATACTATTTCCCGAATGAAGAAAAGCAGAATTTTGATGGATACAGGGAAAATTAAATTTTGTTTAATTTAAAGTAAGATGAATATATGAGCTGACATTTTGGTTTGCAGATTGGTAGAATTCGTAATTCATATCATGTAAGATACCTGTATTCTGCAGTCATAATACATTGTATTGTTATTTGAGTCACATCATTAGAAAGCCTGTTTCTAGGCATATGTGAACATTAATTGCTGTCTTTAAGCATATATATGAACGCATAAGCCAGTTTTAAGACATACATGAACATTAAGTCCTGTATTTAAGCATATTACATGATTGCTAAACCTCTCTGGAGGCATATTTAAATATCCAAGCCTGTCTGTCTTTAAGCTAAATTATGTGAACATCAAAGCATGCCTTAAGGCATATATATGAACATCAACGCCTGTCTTTAGAAGTATTTCACTAGCATAGCATGCATACTTGTTTTTATACGCCCGTTTTGAAAAAACGGACGTATTATGTCATGGGGCTGTCCGTCCGTCCGTCCGTCCGTCTGTCTGTCCGTAAACATTCTTGTGCGCGCCATAACTCATTAACCGTTTGGGATATATTCATGATATTTGGTAGGAATATGTATTAGGTTGGGGGAGCGTGTCGCGTACAGAAGTGGTTGCTCCCCCTTCCTTAGTTTCCAAGTTATGCCCCTTTGATTAATTTCTTCCCTGCAAGTCTTGTGCGCGCCATAACTAGATAACCATTTGGGATAACTTAATGAAACTTCATAGCAATGTGTATGAAGACCCAACGATGTGTCGCGTACAACAATGGCTGCTCTCCCTTTCTTCATTTTAGAGTTACATCCCTTTCATTAGTTCTTGTTGACTATTTTTGTGTATACTAACCTTTTGCATACCTTAACTTGGTAACCGTTTGGAATATCATGATGAAACTTTATAACAATGTGCATGATCACAAGACAGTGTGTCATATATAAGAATGGTTGCTCCCCCTTTCTTAATTTTGGAGTAACCTCCCTTTGATTAGTATATTTTAGGCGTTTCTCATTCACTCCATATCTCCTTAAACTTTTGAAATATTAGAATGAAACTTTGTAGGAATGTGTATAATAATGAGGCAATGTATCCTGAGCAAGAACCACAACTCAGGCTTACTTACTGAATTACCTGCCCTTGCATAAATATCCTGTTTACTCTGTAACATTTCAACTGTTTAAAATATTGTAGTGATGCCAAGGGAATGTAATACAACCAAGAATGGTATGTCTAGTATATTTAGTTTATCTCCCTTGACTTGATATATTTTACATATAATGTTGAATTACTTTATTATAGAATGGTTGCCTCTGTTTGTCTGTCTGTCTATCCTTTTGTAAACAGTCTTGTTCATTCTGTAACTCCTTTATGACATTTAAACGGGCGTATTATGCGCCGCTTGCGAAGCCCTTGTTGGTTGTGGTCATGGTATGCAGAATTCATCTAGATAAGAAATCTGACCAGGTGAATGTTAAGGTGAAAGAATTTCCTTTCAGGGAAAGTAACCATCATTTCCATGTTTGCCTCCCTCTAAAATGGGGTCTACTTGTAAAGGAAAGAATTGGCCTCCTAGAAGCAGATTTAGTCTTTTAACAGTGAACCCCGTTTCGGAAGGGCAGTGCCTACTAAGGAAGTAAACAGGAAGTCTTGGAAGTTGTTTCCCTTAGTAAGACATGGCAGATAAACAGAGGTATATACCCACAACAACATGCTGATCAGGGCTTGTGTAGTGTGTCATGATGTGGCTTATTTAATGTAAGACATTCTGAATTGGACTTTGATATTAAACTTGTAGTAGAAGGCAAGGTGGACAACGTATTTCATGGTCACATGATTATGATGATAAATATCTTTGGTTTCAAAAGAAAATAATGTCAAACTAATTAAGAAAATCAACTATATCTCAGGTCTTAAAAGTCTGATTTTTATGTCGTTAAGGGCACTTATCCCTTACTAACGTCCTTTGTCTATGCTAAATGCTATTTTATGAAATGAAGCCAATTACCAGGACACATCAAAATACTGACCATGAGGCAGTTTCTTGAAGTGTCCTGGTATAGGTCCTTTGAGAAAAAGTGGAGGGCAAAAATTCGATATAATTTCTTTAATACTGTATAGATTTTCATGAAACTTTGCATACCATAATCTGTTACCTATACGAACTCATGCTAGGAAATGTAGTATTTTTTGACCCTTGAATAAAAGGTTTCTCTATTAATCAATACCATTTTTCTTCTCAGTTTTATGCCATTCTTACACAGGAGGTAACCATAATGGTACAACAGCCATTGTTGATATATAGTTACTATACTAATACTATTACTCATTCACAAATTACCATGTGGTCTGAAATGTGTTCACTTGCTACTGGATAAACGAGGGGCTTGAAAGCTAATGGGCCACTCATTTGAAAAATATTTTCTTATGTGTTTCTCCTATATATAAGTAAATGTCCATATAAGGGATATAATCTGTACAACACTGGCTTTCCCAAAAACTGCACCAACCAAGCGTAAAACTTTAAAGATTTGGGACAGATTTTATCATGTAGTTGTTCTGACAATTTTTATTTAACTGTCAAAAAAAATCAGAGTTTCCTTGCATGAGTTCATATGGGTAATAGATTAAGGTCTGCAAAGTATCATGAAAAAATATTCAGGAGTAAAGAAATTAAATCTATTTTTTGCCCTCCACTTTTTGGCAAACAACCTATAAGTGGCTTCATTTCATAAACCAATGACAGCTGCTTCAAACAAATGACATCAGTATGAGGTAACTGCTTTTTAGCTCGCATGTACGAAAGTATAGAGAGCTATTGTTGTCACTTGAAAGTTTTTTTATGTGATGGGCAAGACCCTGCAGGTGAGCTATTGTGTACAGGGACAGGTCTTGTTATGACATTGAAATTGGCTTTGCTAGACTTCAATATAAATTATTTTCTTACATTGTCTGAGATTATTATTTTTTTTTTTGAAAAAATACTTACAATTTTAAGCATTCAGTTATGACATATGTAGTCCACCTTGAGAAGGGCTCTGCAATTCTTTTTTTGTCTGTTTGGTTTAAACATATTTATTCTCTTCTTTATTTACATAAATGACACAGATATGTACCTGGAATAAGTTGAAGGATGGGAACGGAAGCAGGCACTGCTTATTTAGTTCCTCTCCTTTTATCTGTTTCATACCTGATCCAGAAAGAGAAAGGAGAATATACCTTAGTTACTTCTAAATGCTGGAACAGTGTATTTATTCTGAGAGTTGAACAAGTTGAATCTTCTGCATGGCAGTGTCTTTGAAAATAAATCGGAGTTCCAGATAAGTTGAGTATTTGATGATATTGCCAAGAAAATTTTGCTGTATTTCTCTATACAGACATCTGTTGTGACGATGTGACATATGTAGGACGATGAGCTGTATTATGCTTAAGTCTTAATAAATTTCTGTTCTGTTCTTACACCCTTACAATTGAAGCTGTCTTTTCGGAGACAGTTGATGGGTTTAAGGCCAAAATATAATATCCTAGGGTAGAGCAGGGGTTAGGCATGGAATGCCTGCCCCTGAGGGCTTCTTGTAAATAGTTTTAATCTGCTGGTGGCTTTGTCACAAATTCATTTATTTATTTTATATTTTTTTGTGATAACGCATGTGCCACACCACAAGTCTGCCATCAGTGTCATAGTTGACCGAGTGCAGTAACCATAGAAAGAAAGAATGTTCTGTTCTGTGACCTCTTGTTAGGACCGTCTCACATAGATGGTCCTAATAAGTGATCACAACACGTTTTTGTGGCAAATATACAGCGGCACTCATTACAATAGTAAAATTCTTTATAATGTCATTTTGATACACACAAAATGGCTTGTTCAGAATATGTATTCTTATAACAGCAAATTAGTTTAACCTCAAAATGTTAGGGAACAAAGGGTGTTGTAAAGAGGTTCCACTGTAATTACAAATTATCTCACAATTATCGTTAAATACTCACCATATTTGGCCCTTAGAAGTTGCAGAAGGAATAACAGACAATGCAGTCGCTACTCAGTCTGCCTATAGAAGATCAGTCTGATCATGGTATGCACTGATAGTGCAGGCAAGTCTGTTCCAGCATGTAGAGTTTGTAGGGTGTAACCTGTATGTTTGAAAATTACATGGAAAATTTGCATCTAATAAAGTATTAGTGGCAAAATAATCTGCCTCTTGTTTATCATTGACACATTCCCAGCCAGGAGCAGTGGTGGCCTTGTAGCTGGTTTTCACCAAATAGCAAAGACAAAATTCACTTCCGCAAAATTTCTTAAAAATGTACATCCAAGCTATAGCATGTTCAGAATTCCAACACTAGTGGGAAAACAGTGTTAATCCAGATGAGGTGTCTCATAATGAACTAATCCGGGTCAGGTGCCTCAAAATGCATACATGTATCTGCAAAATTTCTAAAATGTGTCCTCCAAGCTATGGCATATTCAGAACTTCAGCACTAGAAAACAGTGTTAACACTTAATGCGCCAAAAAGCAGACGACAAAATTTACGTTTGCAGAATTTAAAAAAATGTTTCGTCCAAGCGATATCATATTGCGAATTCAAACACTAGAGAGCAAACAGTGTAGATTCAGATGAGGTGGCTCATTATGAGCCACCTCATCTGGATCTACACTGCTTGCAAATTTAGCTATTTTAATTTTTGGCGCTTTAAGGGTTAATCCAGATGAGGTGTCTGATAAGCTACCTCTTGAACTAGGCTATTTGCAAATTCAATTATTTTCATTTTTATGCCCCCGTGACGATAGTCAGGGGGCATTAAGATTTGCTCCTGTCTGTCCATCTGTCTGTCTGTCTGTCCATCTGTCTGTTCGTCACACTTTATGGTATATAGTTTGTGTAATCAACTCCTCCCACAGTTTTCAGTGGATCTTTTTGAAACCTTTTATATTTATGTTGTGTACATATTGAAGATGTGCATGTGGATTTTTGATGGAGCTAGAGTTAATTTTGACAGAATTATGGCCTTTTGACCTTAGTCATTTTTGGCAACGTCCCCAACAATTCTCACTTCGATATAGTCACGCGCGGTACTGAAAATTCAGTTTTTTGATGTAGGGTAGTATTAAGTTTGTAAAAAATGACCACACTAATATTTCTTTGATTTTCCTACAAAATAAATCAAAAGATTTGTAAGATAGTGTAGAATACTAGGAAAACACAACATTTTTTACTTAAGATCCGTGCTTTAAGAAAAACATAGAAAACTGAGTAACTTTTTGCTCATTTTCTCTATTTTCCCTATATACTATTAGGAAATGATGGCCATACCAATCAGAGCAAAAATGACCGCATTAAATGTAAACTTAAAAGTTTGAAAAAAAATATGTGCTGCTAAAAAAGTGCACTATATTGACCTAACACAACATTTTTCATTTTTAGCTCGCCTGAACGAAAGTTCAGGAAGAGCTATTGTTGTCACCACGGCGTGGGCGTCAGCGTCGGCGTCTGCGTCCGCGTCGGCGTTCGGATTGGATGTTTTGGTTAAAGTTTTGTAAAGACCTATATCTCCTTAACCCATGGATGGATTCTTTTGATACTTGCACTGTAGTTAGATATTGGTCTAAGGTTTAACAGGATACACCCCCACCCAACTCCGTGTCCTTGATGTCAAGGTTATGGACTTAGAAAATTGGTATTTTTTTGGACTGGATGTTTTGGTTAAAGTTTTATAAAGCCCAATATCTCCTTAACCCATGGATGGATTCCTTTGATACTTGCACTAAAGTTAGATATTGGTCTAAAGTTTTCGAAAGTACTACCCCCACCCCCCTCTGTGACCTTGATGTCAAGGTCATGGTCTTAGAATATTGTCTTTTTATTGATTGGATGTTTTGGTTAAAGTTTTTTAAAGACACATATCTCCTGAACCCATAGATGAATTCTTTTTATATTTGCACTGTAGTTAGATCTACAGAGTACTACCCCAACCCCGCTCAGGGATCTTGATGTCAAGGTCAGGGACTTAAGAAATTTTTGTCTTTTTTAAAGTTTTGTAATTGCATACTGATTCATAATGCTTTGCAGAGATTTAGTTTATACTTGAACTGATGTTAGACTCTTTTTTTAGTTTTTACAAAACACCTTATACTTACCCCACTGGACGACCTTGAAGTCAAGGTCATCGACTTAGAATTTTGTCTTAAAGATTTTGGTTAAAGTTTTATATTTATGAAGACATAATTTCACAGTGCCACGATGATGGACTCAGTTGATACTAATACTTGGACTGATGTTGAATAATGGTTCAGGATTTTGATACATCCTAGCCCCTCCCCTCCCCCCTACCCGTCAGTTGTTTTACCTCAAGCTCATGGACTTTGAAATTTCATTTCATTTTTATGCCCCCGTGACGATAGTCAGGGGGGCATTAAGATTTGCCCCTGTCCGTCTGTCCGTCTGTCTGTTCGTCACGCTTTATGGTATAGAGTTTGTGTAATCAACTCCTCCCACAGTTTTCAATGGATCTTTTTCAAACCTTGCATACATGTTTGGGACATATTGAAGATGTGCATGTGGATTTTTGTTGGACCTAGAATTAATTTTGACAGAATTACGGCATTTTGAACTTAGTCATTTTAGGCAAATTTTTGCATTGTAGGGTATAGAGTTTGTGTAATCAACTCCTCCCACAGTTTTCAATGGATCCTTTTCAAACCTTGCATACATGTTGGGGACATATTGAAAATGTGCATGTGGATTTTTGTTGGACCTACAATTAATTTTGACAGAATTACGGCCTTTAGAACTTAGTCATTCTAGGCAAATTTTTGCATTGTAGGGTATAGAGTTTGTGTAATCAACTCCTCCCACAGTTTTCAATGGATCTTTTTCAAACCGTGCATACATGTTGGGGACATATTGAAGATGTGCATGTGGATTTTTGTTGGACCTAGAATTAATTTTGACAGAATTACGGCATTTTGAACTTAGTCATTCTAGGCAAATTTTTGCATTGTAGGGTATAGAATTTGTGTAATCAACTCCTCTCAAAGTTTTGAATGGATCTATTTCAAACTTTGCATACATGCTGTGACTGTATTGGTGATGTGCATGTGGGTTTTTTGTTGGACCTAGAATTAATTTTGACAGAATTATGGCCTTTTGAACTTAGTCATTCTAGGGAAATTTTGCATTGTAGGGTATGGATTTTGTGTTATCAACTTGCTCCACAGTTTTCAATGGATCTTTTTCAAACCTTGTCTACATATTGTGGACATATTTGAAGATATGCATGAGGTATATTGATAGGTCTGGAATTAATTTTGACAGAATCACAGCCTTTTTAACTTAGTCATTTTGGGCAATTTTTTACACGGTAGGTTATGTTTTCAACGGATTCTCTGTAGGTGCTTTATGGATATACATATCATGTTACAGGCGCTGCACGGGGGCATCATTAGTGTCTTACAGACACAATTTTCTAGTTTTATTTTAATTTTATATTAAGACTTATTTCTGAGATAGCTTTTGTTTATAAATGTGTTTTCATTATGGACATGCTTGCATGAAGTTTTATGCATAGCAGTCCACATAGCCCCCCTCCCCCAAACCCACCCCCTCCCCCCACCCCCTCCCCCGTACCCGTCAGTTTTTTTTTTTACCTCAAACTCATGGACTTTGAAATTTCATTTCATTTTTTTTATTTTAATTTTATTTTAAGACTTATTTCTGAGATAGCTTTTGTTTATATATGTGTTTTCATTATGGACATGCTTGCATGAAGTTTTATGCATAGCAGTCCACACCACCATAGCGGCTGTGTGATGGGCAAGCACCAATATAGGCGAGCTATGCTGTCAGGCGACAGCTCTTGTTTATTCTGGGAAGACAAAAAAAAAAAGAGAAAAACTGTCAATGTCCTATCTAATTTAATGCTATTTCAAGCTCACGCGATATCGTCGTTTACAGGTAGATTATACGGGGCTGAGGAAAAAAGTTGCCCATGCTTTTTGCTTTCTAAGGTATGGAGTTTGTGTAATCAACTCCTCCCACAATTTTCAATGGATCTTTTTCAAACCTTGCTTACATGTTGTGAACATATTGAAGATGTGCATGTGGGTTTTTGTTGGAGCTAGAATTAATTTCGGCAGAATTACAGCCTTTTGAACTTAGTCATTTTAGGCAAATTTTTGCATTGTAGGGTATGGAGTTTGTGTAATCAACTCCTCCTACAGTTTTCCATGGATCTTTTTCAAACCTTGCATACATGCTGTAGACATTTTGAAGATGTGCATGTGGGTTTATATTGGAGCTAGAATTAATTTTGATAAAATAATGGTCTTTAGAACTTAGTCATTTTAGCTATGTTTGCATTGTAGGGTATGGAGTTTTGTGTATTAATCAACTCCTATCACAATTTTGAGTGGCTGTTTTTCAGACACTGTAGACTTGTTGTGGACATAATTTAAAAAATAAATTTGAAGGCATTATGGCTTTTTAAACTTATTCATTTTTGGCTGCATTTTTGCATTATAGGGTATGAAGTTTTCATAATGTTTTCAATGGATTCTTTGTAAACAGTGTTTGTGCTTAAAAGGTGCTTTAGTGATGTACACATGTCCTATGACAGGCGCTGCACGGGGGGCATCATCAGTGTGTTACAGACACAATTTTCTAGTTGCCACTTAAGGTGGATGATCCCGGAAGAACTCTGTTCTTGCTTGTTTAAAAAACAAACAGAGTTATTGTTCATCATCAAATCGACTAACTGTGGAGTGTATACAGTTATAATATACACTTACAATATCTACCGTAAAGATCCTAAGTTTTCGGGCACATAGGTCTGTACAAACAGTGGAAACTGAGATCAGACTGTTCCTTAGGAACCAGAATGATCAAGATCTTCACAGTTTCCATTCCATCTGCGCATTTTTGTCGACATTACTCTATGGTAGAACCGAATAACAGGAAAATAAATAATAGGGCAAGGATCGGCGGTGCTTGCAGCAGGTGCAGAATTTGGGCAGTCTGTTTTGGGGATATTTTGAACTTAAACATTGTTTTTCTAGTAAACGAAACGGTGAAATGTTTGTTTTTTTGTTTTATTCTTTAACATACGATGTAAGTTTTACTAAAATAATATGCATAAGCATGCCCCATCGATTGATGATATTTTTCATGACGTTTTTCATGAAATTCAATTTTCTTGCATTTTTTCAAAGAATGTAAAAATATACTTATTAACAAGAAAACTGCAATTTTTTGTTATCAGTTTGTTTCAAATATCCTATATTACAGATTATATGATTTGCTGAAATGAAAGTGCATTCATGTGCTAGAGATATGAATTTTAATGGAAAATGTGTAAAAAAGTATGTAGAAATACAAAATATTTTTTTTAGGAAAACAAAACGGTGAAAATTGTTTTTTTCTTACCCAAATATTTTATAGCTCTTTGGGTTATTTAGACGGTATAATGGTTTGAATGCCCCGCCAATATTTCTATTCAGTGTTCGTCTACCTGAAAGGGTAAACAGTATTTTATTCACACATATGAGCCACATTATGTGACTCCCAACAACTTGGCATTAGTGACAAGCAAAGGTTCTGACCAGACTTTACTTGGGTGCAGTCTGATCAGAGTCTTCACTTGTCACAGCAGCCATCTCTGGAATTGGCCCAAACCATAGTGCCACTAGTGAGGTTTGCCCAAAAGCTAAATGGCTAGGATGTTATTGTCAGAAAATTGAAACTCTGAAAATATTGCAAAAATCATTCAAGATATAGTGCATAAATTTGAAGAGTGGCAATTTTACAAGAAGTAAATTTCTAAAATTTCAAACACTACCTCAGTTGAAGTGGACCATTAATATGTACAGTAGTGATTCTCCTACAGAGGTTCAGAAGGGTGCTGCACCTTTCTGCTTTTTGGCTTTACCCTTCTGCCTTTTGACCTTACCCTTCTGCCCTCAAATTTCAGGGTAATTTCATTCATATCAATGTTGTTTTGTTGCAATTTTCAGCTTTTTGTGTATAAAAGAGGCCTTTTATAATGCACATATCTATATCTCAATGAAAAATAAGGTGTTTATCCTGTTAGAAAGTGTAAATACCCTTAGTAAAACTGTCTTAGACAATGAAAGCTTCAGAAAAGTGCACTTCAGGGAGTTTGTCACACGCTAAAAGTGCCCTTTTCTGGCTAGCACCCTGCCCTTTTTCCAAGCTAGGGGAAACGCTATACAGATACACATGTTTGGGAATCAACTCTGCCATTTTAGCATGCCTTGGCAAAGGGGGGGGGGGGCTTATGTGATACATTTTGTGTACTTGCATGTGCATATGCATATGCATGTAACTGTATGCATTAGGAAAAGATTCCCCTGTTGCTTTTAGGTTAGTTTCTTAGTAACTAAAAGGGATAGAGTGTTCAAACTTTCTACACAGTCACAACAGGGGAGGATCAATTGAAAGCAGTTATGCATATTGGACCATGACAGATATTTGAGCCAGGACAGGAGAAAACCAACAAGGTGGCATGTGCACCCTGCAATGACTCAGACCAGTCTGGGCAGATGCTCAGTCTGATCAGAGTCTTCACTGTCCGCATGAAGCTAGCTTTAGAACCTTAGCTACCATCTCTAAGCATACAGCAATGACGCTTATCCGACCGGAAGCTGATTTGAGTCTTCAGGTGGTGCACATACCACTTTGTTGGTTTTATCGTGTCACAGCTCATTTGATTGAACCTTGAAAATTTTGGTTTACCAAATGCATTTAACTCAGTTTTTAAGTAACAACAGGAAAAGGGTCTTCAAACTTGCTACTCAAGAACATTTGGGAAGATCAATTGAATGCAGTGATGAATATTGGGCCATTACAGTAACTGATATTTCACGTCTCACTAAACATAGACAATTTTCGTTCACCAGTTACCCTTAGCTCAGTTTCAGTGATATTGTTATGGCAATATTTTAAGGGGTCGAATAATTCTTAGAATAACTACTTATCCTGACACTGCATTTGATCTCATTTCACTTGACGCATATTGTCCATGTAAAGTCGAGCTTCCATAAGGCACGCTTTATTGTCTTTCGACAGTTCTTGTAGTGTTTGCCTCCTTACCAATGGGGTTTATTCCTAAAGGAAAAATTTGCTCATCTTGGAACAAGTTCTTTCCGTTTAGAAGACTTTTTTTTGAATAACTAGGGTAGAGTCGGGTAACTTCGGACAGCGGGTAAATTCTGACCTTCATATGTCAGTTGTTTGGACTTAAAACAAAAATAACTGGCCAAACAGTGAAAATCCTGACGAGACGGCTCATTATGAGCCGCCTCATCTGGATTTTCACTGTTTGCAATAGTTTGTCCGAAGTTACCCGACTCTACCCTACGAGTTATGGGGAAGTAAGCAGGAAGTTACAAGTTTTTTTTTAGCTCACCAGAGCCGAAGGCTCCGGGGGAGCTTATAGGATAGGCAGTGGTCCGTCGTCGTCGTCCGTCGTCGTATGTCGTCGTCGTCTGTCGTCGTCCGTCAACACTTTTAAACAACATCTCCTCTGAAGCCACTAGGCCGATTGGGCCCAAATTTCATCTGTGGCATCCTTGGGATGGGGGATTGAAAGTTTGTGTTTTTTATGAAAATTGCCCTTTTAGTTTGGTTGCTATGGCAACTTAGAGTTCCCATTGACTTATAATGGGGAAAATTGAAAAATGGCATTTTCTGCCAAGCCATTGCAGATATGTTGATAAAACTTTTATAGAAATGTTCCTTGAGAAGTCTTCTAGCAGCCATATGTTTTTTTGGCTCACTGCTCCTTTTATTGGTTGCCATGGAAACTGAAATGCAAAAAAAAATGGAAAAAATAAGTAAAAAATTATCTTTTCTGAAGCCACTGGGCCCATAAGGCCCAGATTTCATGTGTGGTGTCCTTGAGATGAGGGATTGAAAGTTTATGTTTTTTTATGATCATGGGCCCTTTAGTTTGGTTGCTATGGCAACTTAGAGTTCTCATTGACTTATAGTGGGGAAAATTGAAAAATGGCATTTTTTGCCAAGCCAATTCAGACATGTTGATAAAACCTTTATAGAAATGTTCCTTGAGATGTCTTCTATCAGCTATATGTGTTTTGGCCTACTGCTTTTTTAGCTCACCAGAGCCGAAGGCTCCGGGGGAGCTTATAGTATAGGCAGTTGTCTGTCGTCGTCGTCTGTCGTATGTCGTCGTCTGTCGTCCGTCAACACTTGTAAACAACATCTCCTCTAAAGCTACTGGGCCAGTTGGGCCCAAATTTCATCTGTAGCATCCTTTGGCTGGGGGATCGAAAGTTTGTGTTTTTAGCTCGCCTGAGCACGAAGTGCTCAGGGTGAGCTTTTGGGATACCCTGATGTCCGTCGTCCGTCGTACGTCCGGACGTCCGTCCGTCAACTTTTGCTTGTGTACACTCTAGCTGGCACAGTTTTGATCCAATCTTTCTGAAACTTTGTCAGAATGTTTATCTCTATAAAATCTAGGCCAAGTTCGAAACTGGGTCATGTCGGGTCAAAAACTAGGTCACTAGGTCAAATCTTAGAAAAACCTTGTGTACACTCTAGAAGGCACAGTTTTCATCCAAAGTTCATGAAACTTAGTCAGAATGTTTATCCTCATAATATCTAGGACAAGTTTGAAACTGGGTCACGTCGGGTCAAAAACTAGGTCACTAGGTCAAATCATAGAAAAACCTTGTGTACGCTCTAGAGGACACAGTTTTGATCCAATCTATATGAAACATTGTCAGAATATATATCTCCATAAACTCTAGGCCAAGTTCGAAACTGGGTCATGTCGGGTCAAAAACTAGGTCACTAGGTCAAACCTTAGAAAAACCTTGTGTACACTCTAGAAGGCACAGTTTTCATCCAAAGTTCATGAAATTTTGTCAGAATGTTTATCTTTATAATATCTAGGACAAGATTGAAACTGGGTCACGTCGGGTCAAAAACTAGGTCTCTAGGTAAAATCTTAGAAAAACCTTGTGTACGCTCTAGAAGGCACAGTTTTCGTCCAAAGTTCATGAAACTTAGTCAGAATGTTTATCCTCATAATATCTAGGACAAGTTTGAAACTGGGTCACGTCGGGTCAAAACCTAGGTCACTAGGTCAAATCATAGAAAAACCTTGTGTACGCTCTAGAGGACACAGTTTTGATCCAATCTATATGAAACATTGTCAGAATATAAATCTCCATAAACTCTAGGCCAAGTTCGAAACTGGGTCATGTCGGGTCAAAAACTAGGTCACTAGGTCAAACCTTAGAAAAACCTTGTGTACACTCTAGAAGGCACAGTTTTCATCCAAAGTTCATGAAACTTTGTCAGAATGTTTATCTTTATAATATCTAGGACAAGTACGAAACTGGGTCATGTTGGGTCAAAAACTAGGTCACTAGGTCAAATCATAGAAAAACATTGTGTACGCTCTAGAGGACACAGTTTTGATCCAATCTTTATAAAACATTGTCAGAATGTTTATCTCCATAAACTCTAGGCCATGTTCGAAATTGGGTCATGTCAGGTCTAAAACTAGGTCACTAGGTCAAATCTTAGAAAAACCTTGTGTACGCTGTAGAAGGCACAGTTTAGATCCAAAGTTCATGAAACTTTATCAGAATGTTTATCCTCATAATATGAAGGATAAATTTGAAACTGGGTCATGTAGGGTCAAAAACTAGGTCACTTGGTCAAATCATAGAAAAACCGTGTGTATGCTCTAGAGGACACAGTTTTGATCCAATCTTTATGAAACTTTGTCAGAATGTTTATCTTCATAAACTCTAGGCCAAGTTTGAAAGTAGGTCATGTCAGGTCAAAAACTAGGTCACTAGGTCAAATCTTAGAAAAACCTCGTGTACGCACTAGAAGGAACAGTTTTGATCCAATCTTCATGAAACTATGTCAAAATGTTTATTGTCCATATATATATGCCCCTTATGAAACTGAGTCACGTCAGATCAGAAACTAGGTCACTAGGTCAAATCTAAGAAAAACTTTGTGTACACCCTAGAGGGCACAGTTTTGATCCAATCTTCATGAAACTCTGTCAGAATGTTTACCTTTATGAAATCTAGGTAAGTTTAAAACTGGTTTGTGTCGGATCAAAACTAGGTCACTAGGTCAAATATAAGAACGACCTTGTATACGCTCCAGAGGGCACAGTTTTGATCCAATCTCAATGAAACTTTGTCAGAATGTTTATTCTTACGATATCCGGTTTGAAACTGGGTCATGTCGGGTCAAAAGCTAGGTCACTAGGTCAAATTTAAATTAAGTTATGTTGCAAGAATCAGAACTAACATTGCAATGATGCCAGCCACAAACTCCTTGGAATACATTAGTTTCACCACAGTGAGATAATGATGCTACCATTCTATTATCTGTGTTTGCCTAGTTAAGTCTAGTTGAAATCCATCAAAGGAACTCAACATGAACGGGAACTTTTCGGAGAAGCGACTCTGCCATTTTCAGCTCACCTGATCGAGCCTTACAGTATTGGTGTTAGCTGCCTCTTTCATCCATCCATAAACATTTTCAAACATCTCTGAAACCACTGGGCAGAGCAAATTTCATATGGAGCCTGCACATGGGTCAAAGGATTGAAAAGTTCTTTAAATGATCTTGGTCACATGACCAAGGTGGCCGCCATTCCCATGTATGGTAAAAACTCTTATAAATCTTCACCAGAGCCAGTGAACTGATTAATGCTCAGGTGAGCGATTCAGGGCCACCATGGCCCTCTTGTTTCCTTTTTGTAAGAATGGTGGAAAAAATGTAATGAAATACCTGGTAGTTACTCCTTATAATTGCTTCATTTAAGGCAGTTCTTTCGAGGGGCCATTAGCATGTATGGATACAGGTTCAGGGGAAGCTACTTTGCTATTTTCATTGTTTTTCTCCTAATTCCAGCGTCCAATAGGGATCAAGTCTTTACACTTTAGAAATTTGCTCCTCTTGGAGGCTTCGTTCTCTATAGAAGCAAACTAAGCCACACAGGCAGTCCCATTTCGTTAAGATGATGGGAAACAGGCCAGGCCCGGATCTAGACTACAATCAGCTGGCGGGGCTCTCTCTGTGGACAACTGGTGGGACTTAGGGCATGTAAAGAAAGAGGCCATAAACATGGTTCCAGATAAAATAGAGTATTCGATGAAAAATCAAGATAATATCATACTTACCTTTAAATATATGTTATGACATCTCATTGGAATCGCCTCGGCGAGGCGATTCCAGTGAGATGTCATAACATATATTTCAATCTAAACTTATGGAATATCTACTCAACATCAGATGCTCCTTATTACCTAAATTCCTGCATTATATTGGACATAGAGCCCCAGGTGGCGGGGCTTGAGCCCCAAAGCCCACCCCCTGGACCGGGACTGAACATGGATGTGAGCTGCATTTAAATAATGTCTCTAATTATGAAAAGTACAAATGTTTTTATTGGCAGTCGCCTATAAAGTTTCTTGATATCCACTATATGATTCAAATATCAGAAAATCAGGATGAATAGTTCGAATATCATCTTGAATTTTTTCTCGATTTATGACCATAACTATTTTAGTATATGCAAGACTGAATTCGGAGATTACAAAAGTCGAGAAGACTTGATTCGTGAATAAAGTATAAACTGAGATAAAGTATAAACTGAGACTCTATTTCCATAGAGAATACTTCTCATTCCGCAAAACGCGTTGCTTCGCCCATAAAAAGATGCCCATACTGCGTACAGAGCTGTGAGATGCCTAGACTGCGTACAGAGCTAAAAGATGCTCATACTGCGTACAGAGCTAAACGACCCGACAAACGATTTTGCCGCCGCAGCCGACGACAAAGCAATGCATGTACCTATGTCTCGCTTCTTCTAGTTGTAGGCGAGACAAAAAGTGGCGATATCCAAGCGGGCATTTAACTTGAAAACAACATTGTAACACAGTGCGCCCATGAAGAAGAATTTTTGTAGGGGTGGGGGGTGGGGGTGGGGGGGGGGGGGGGCGGTAGTTTTATTCAGCAGCAATTCACTGTTTCAGAGCGCTGAGGCATGTTGCTAACTTTGTCGTCAAAAAACAAAAACAACAAAAAACAAAACAAAACAAAAACAAACAAAAAGAACGCGTTTCGTTTATAGTTCACGGTGCTGCATTTAACAATAATTTCGCTGTCAGATTTGATCTGTTTCTTAATTTAATCAACGTTGATTCAGACGGTAATGACGCGTGTTGAATCAACGTTGATTAAAGAAATACATCAGCTCTAGCAGTTTGTTGGGTAATAATTCACTGTTCTGAGGTCAGTTGTAAAGTAGATCATATCACGAGCCCGGAGCTCGAGAGATGTATCGACTTACAACTGAACGTGACAAACTCAGCAAATCAATGCTAGAGCTGAACTTATTTTCGATGCAAGATCTACCACTAAAACGCTGAAAAAGTATTCTTTTTATTCAAATTCTCCCAACCTTCCTGCCAGTGCGCTCAACATCCTGCCAATATTCTTAACTTAATCAAAAGATAAATGCACGCTTTATGACGATTATAGAAAGAAAAACGAGACGTACGCCATCTACTGTACAGATGCCGTATCTTTATACTAGTATCGTCAAGGAATGTCATCAAAAGTCTAATCGCCAAAGTAGTCAGCAATTAGACTCACTCACTCCGATACAGTGAGTTTCTGCAGAATAAATCGTGGAAACTTTCCATTGCTTCTATAGGCGCACTGTGTTAGAATCAAAGCTGTGTGTGTCCCTTTGAACCAGTCCCAGTTTTGCGAAGATAATATTATTGCTTTATTTCCTATAGGTGTCTACTCTTAAGATGAATGGTTCACCTCCATATTTTTTCATATGTTTTATTATCATATGACGTCACTGTTATTTAGTGGATAATGTCGTGTCATAAAAATCGTATGACCACACGTGTAATAACACTTTGGCGCGTATGCGTAACGTCATTGACAACGTCCATGTCAACAATGAGTTTTCTTACTAAAATAGTGTTCATTTTCAAGGCGTTAAAATCCCATTTCAAATGGTCATACGATAAACAGAAAACTCGTGGTCATTTCATGTGTTATCGTATCGTGGTCATTTTTTTTTTCATTTTAAATAGAGGATCTTACACGAAGTGCCATTACATATGAAATTGATGAAACTCGCCGAAGGCTCGTTTCATAAATTTCATATGAAATGACAACTCGTGTAAGATCCTCTATTTAAAATGAAAAAAAAAAAAAACAAAAAAAAAAAAAAACGTAGAAACTTCTTACTTTGTTTCTTCCGTGGACGACGTAGGTCTTCCAGAAGGGGTCTACTCCGCAAGGAAAGAATTTGCTATTAAAGGAGCAAATTCTTTCCTTTAAGAGTATACCCCTATTTGCAAGAGGCGTCAAAAAATAAAAATAGGTAGAACTGCTTCCCCTGAAACATTCGCTTGAAAGGAAAGAAGCAGACGACAAAATTTACGTCTGCAGAATTTCAAAAAATGTTTCGTCTAAGCGATATCATATTGAGAATTCGAACACTAGAGGGCAAAAAGTGTAGATTCAGATGAGGTGGCTCATGATGAGCCACCTCATCTGGATCTACACTGTTTGCTAACTATTTTAATTTTTGGCGCTTTAAGGGTTAAAATGTAGTCCCTTCTGGAGAAACCTTTTACGGCTGCGTAGCAATCCATGCACTTTTAGATTGAAAGGAAAGGAACCCGTGATCACATTCTAATGTTATTTCTTTATTTGGTATATACATATGATAGCAAAACAATCTTTAAAAATACAAAATGTAGAAACATTATTGTCTCATTTTTCTTCACATATAAATGTAAAAACAACAAATGCATAAAGTTATGAGCAAAGTCACAGAGACTCGAAAACGAATGCATATTCATGCGGAACTTAATGACACGTTCTTTTTGGGCGGTTTCGGTGCCTAAGCTCCTTATTCCGTGCTACTTTTGCCACGCTTTTACAGTTAACGCGTACAAAACTATCATGGTAGTTTCGGCACCGAAATCGTCCAACAAATACAAACCACTGATTTCAGTCTTTAACCAACTTTATTTCGCGGGCAAACAATCGCGACTTTTACAGGCAAGAAAAGTCCCAAAGGTCTTTTCCGCAATTAGTCAAATCTCAGATAATACCCCTAAACCTTTCATAAATTTCGAATGTTTCTTGCCGCGAAATTCTGAGGATGATCAAAACGCGAATATATTGATGCGAAAGAAAGTTGGTCATTGGCTAACTTATTGCGCCATGTACGTCAATACGGTTCGCCAGTCTATTTGAGCCATTCTGTTTGGAATGAAACACTGCTTTCAACTTATTTTTCATAAACAAGTGTCGAAGGATTTGCTTAAAACCGCAACGGAATATATGTAATAAAACAAGGAACCCATAAAATCTCACTAGGATTTGAGAAAACTGGAGTTTAAATGGTAATCATGGCATTGTGCCAAAATTTTACGTAAAACGTAGTTGACTATCATTAGAACCATCTATCTCGACGAGATGGTTCTGATGAAGGTCACAACATGTGTTGTTTATGGATAAGTACTATGACTTTTCTTTAAATGAGCCGCGACATGCAAAGGGAGCTAAATGAACATGCGATCAGTAAAGGCTCAGACCAGCCTACGCAGTCTGATCATAACCTTTGCTGTTCGCTTACCATTAAGAATGAACCGTACGGAATCTATAGACACACCATGAGGGCTGCTGCTAGACTGAACAGGTTCACTGACTGATTTGAGTCTTGGCTGTTTACAAATACACTTTGCTCCCATTTTTGCGTGACGCAGCTCAAGTTGTCATGCAGGACCCCTAATCTAATTTTTTCAAATTCTCAACCCTAAAGACTGTCTGATCTGGTGCTCTGCAACCGATCGGGGCGGAACTCTTTTGACTTCGTAAATACTAGTTTTCTACCCTGGTGGTTTTATATGATAGCTAATACTTATGAAACATAAAATATAGAGTCTTTGGTAAAATCATAGTCATTCCGCTTGTGTTTTGCTATGTTGGTCCATGTACTTATAGCTGTTTAGTGTTGGCCAAGCTCCGTGATACAAGAATGTTTGAGCTTAAATAACAAACAATATACTTGGCAAATATTCCGTATTTCTTCTATTATAAGACGTGATTTACCCTTCCAAAACAATCTTATAAGACGGATCTAGAGTTTTGGGATTGCTCTAGAAGGGGAGAACCCATCTCAACTCCAAATATATCTAAAGCAGTCTTATGAAATTCTGCTTTGACAAAGCAGAATTTCATAGACTGCTTTAGATAAAGCAGAATTTCATAAGACTGCTATAGATATTTGGAGTTATTCTAGAGATGGAGAGGCACCGTATTATAGTCGAATAAATACGATCTTGCAAATCAGTATGATCAGCAGGAATAACAACGGATAATACTGTAAGCACTAGAAGTAGTTGCACCCCAGAGTTAGAATTATTTCACCGCATATTTCACTTTAACCTTGGTTTGTGGCAAGGTGCACTTTTATGTCCAATATTATAATTCACTTGGAGGGATATTATAATATGATGTAGTTGATGGCGGCATTCCGTACATGTCTGTGCTTGTCATACTCGGGACACCCATGCTTCCTAACATAGTACTATATCTCTGTGAATTGTCCATATATGTTGGGTAACTAGCTTTCATTGGATCATAAGCGTCACTTCCTGTCATACTGCTCATTGGTAAACTTCCGGCCATGCTACTGTGTAGACTGGGCATGCCTGCTGTAATGTTTCCTCCGACTGTTGCAGCAATTCCACTTGTTAAAGTTCCAGTGATGCTACCTCCTAACGATCCCGTGAGCCCATGCGGCAATCGGCTGCTCATTTGCATATGATGACTGTCTATATTAGGGGCAGCATCAGCATAATATCCCGGATGTGTATGTGAACCGGGTGCGCCTCTGTTTGTTTGATCAATCATTGGCTGAACTATTCTCCTTCGCGCATTAATAAACCAGTTATTCACTTGCAGAATTGTTAATCCAGTTTCAGCACCTAGTTGCTTTTTCTGATCCTCAGATGGGTATGGATGTTGCAAATGTTGAAACAACCACGCTCTCAGAATATTTGTGGCAGCTTTTGAGAATATTCCTCTTTTCTTTGATCTTTTAGCACTTTTACCGTTACCTCCGTTGCCCTCACCTTCGCCACTCGGTCCCTCATCTGAGCCCCGACTGTTAGAATCCTCTGTATCTTCTGGTTCACGTTTGATGCCACGTGCTTTTGGAGTCGGGTTGACCGGGGCAGTAGTAGAAACTGGCGTATCACTGGATCTGTTGGACAGCAGGTCGTCATGCTCACTGAAGTGGGATCCGTTGGAAGAGGGTCGATGGTCCGAGCCACTGTCTGTCTCATCTGTAGGATCAAAATTACTGTTTGAAATTTTAGAAGCAGTTTCATCATCGTCGCCTTGAGTTTCTACAGCTAAATCATTTGGCATTTTACCCTTTAAGCAAGTAATGTATCTTTCACAAAAGTTATCACAAAGTTCGTGCACTTTTTCAAGTTCTAACAAATGAAATCGAAAGTTTTGTATTCCTTGTATCATAATACTGTCTAATTCCTGATTGTTTGTAAAGATTTGGTTTTCATTTCTGTCAACTAATTGTTTACTAAATGCTGCTAAGTCCTCATTGAATGATTCAGATGAACATATGGAATCACCAACAACTCGCGCACATGTTGCAAGTTCACACTTTTCAAATATTATTGCTAATAATGGAAATAATGGATGTCCATAGATAGTTTCTTTATCTCGCTGTAAGTCTGATACAGAATTATCCATACCTGAAAGATTGTTAGTCATTGAGTTGTTAGTTGATGAAAACATGTGGTACTGTGGTTGAGCTGGTGGTGGTGCAGTATCAAAGGCCGAGTGGTTGTAACCCAGTTGCGGACCACTTGTGAGTGTTGTCAGCTGTGGTTCATACATGGTGTCCAGTCCGAGTGAGAGTGGAGCCAGAGTGCTCGACTGGTGCCCTGGAACGCTGTCGAAGCTGGGCGGGGTCAAGACATCGAATCTGTCAGCCATTGAGCCTGAAACAGAGAAAAACGTTGTTAAAATGCGTCACATGAGTTGTACCTCCTAGTGTTTCAGAAGTAAAACTGAGGTTAATATGCACACTCAGACTTTAGTTCCATCATTTCTGAACTGTTTCACTGGCAATTAAAGTTTTTCTGTTGAAAAGGAGGATAAATTCAAATCCAAGTACCAACCACTGGCACCTGAACTCGACATTTGACAAAAATTTTGAGCTCTGGCGCCAACTTCACCTAATAGGCCCTACATACGAATGCAAAAAGATCTGACTTTCACCAGCCATGATACGACTCTTAATTGGCAAGGATCGTATAAATTAACGGACTGGTTTGATTCATAACGTGTCTGCCACTGATCAGCTCTTTATATTCAACGCGAAGTGTCGTTGCACCTTTACGCCCCACAAGAATATATTGACTCGTCCATCTTTGCAAATGGACCAGTCCATTATTTAGGGAAACATTTCTGCAACAATGTAAACAGTAGGGGTCCAGATAAAACGGCTCATAATCTGATCTGAAGCGGCATTGTTTACAAAACGGTTCTTATCTGGTCTGTCGATTGTTTCGCGGATTAACAACAATGATTCTAACTATCAGAGTAAACAGTATCAGAAGTGGCATGAAGCGTATGAGATTGAAATGGTACTGAACACAGGGTATAATCGAGTCCGCTAATTTTCGCTTCCTGCAGAGACTGTACATCATATTTGGCTTCCGCCGAGACTGTCCGCGAACTCTTGCTTCCTGTAGAGACTACTGTCCTCGAAAAATGGCTTCCTGCCGAAACTGTCTGCGTGACTCTGCTTCCTGCCGAGGCTCTCGGCAGGAAGCAGAATCACGCGGACAGTCTCTGCAGGAAGCCATTTATCATGTACAGAAGTCTCGGCAGGAAGCAAGAGTTCGCGGACAGTCTCGGCGGAAGCCAAATATGACGGACAGTCTCTGCAGGAAACGAAAATTGGCGGAATCGATTATACCCTGTGCTGAATGTACCATAACTTAATTCGTTTGCATTTACTATACCGGGGAATGGATGAAGAGTCAAAGTTTTAGAATCGTACTGCCAAATATGCCTAACTTTTGGAGCTACAGCCCATTGGGCACATCGTTGAGTCTACGTTTATTCAACGTCATGCAGTTGAATGAACATTGATTCAATGTTGTTTCAACCTTGTTTGTCTGCTGGAAGTGATCCCCAGCGGGCACATGTCGTCGAAAAGCCATCATACTGACGTCAATGCGACGTCATAACGTCGCATCGACGTCAGTACGACGTCTTTTCGACGTCATGTGTCTGCTGTATCAATACTTCAATGGCGCATACTAATTAGAAATTTAGATGTTCACTGTACAATACGTTTATATTCTGTCAGATCCATAATTAGGTGATGTGAACCGCAAAAGCTCTTGATCAAAATACGCGAATGCGCTAGCTGATCTGCGTTTTTGCTGTTAGCATATGCAACAAGGCACCTAATTCTGGCACAACTTCAAAAAAAAAAAGAGAAAAGAACAGACAAGAAACAAAAAATCTTGATTGTGAACAGCGTATAAAATGTATGCCATTTAAAATCACATTTGCATATGACCGCGGTGTGTGAAACTGAGAAAACAATACACTACTTTGCAAGGGCAAGCAAAAATAACGTTATAAAAATGACGTTCACTGATGTAGGATAATAAAAATACGGTATCTCAAGCAAGTGGATATCCCAAATATGCGAATAACCTTGTATGAATAAGAGTTTATTAGTCAGACGTGTCCTTTGGCGATTTAGTGCATAAACGTATCCAATTTAACCAGCATTTTACTTCAATACAAACACAGTGTCAAAATCATGTTACATTAAAAAAACGAACGCCATGCTCTAACAATAAAGTCGTTAAGTACATCATGCTGCAAATCTGACCAGTTTAATTAAAAAGCAAGAACAAAACAAGTAATCATTTACCTTACCTTCAACCGGCATAATGAGAAACGCTATTTATAGCGAAATAACGTGCCAGAATCGCGAAGTAACGTTAGTGAGCTGGTTACCGCTCCAACGTCAGTTTTGCCATGGCGGTCTCAGCAATGAATGAAGAAGAAGGGGAGTCAGTCAGACGTTTGCGGTAAGCATTGGAGCGTTATATGATGACATTATTCTGGTATTTACTGCTTCCTTATAAACCTTTTCTTTATCTTAGCGACGTCACGTCAAATTGAAAGGCCCTTAAGTCACGTGGGTACAGCAAAACACTAAAACCAGTCTGCGCATTTGCGCTAATAGATAAGAATTGTCACGCATTATTAAGTGGATTATCCATGATTCTTTGATAGCTTACGCGAACAGTGAAGGCTTTGGTCAGACTGCGCGGATGCGCAGGCTGATCTGAGTCTTTCCTGTTCGCATACGACGTAAGGTACCGTTACAAGCGACGTCGCCCATCTTAAGATATGATCACGTCGAGTTAGCAATCGGTAAGATGATCGAATGATTATAATTCTCTCTATGATAATACAGAGAATTAATAACTTAAAGATGTGCCGGAGAAAACAATATAGGAAAGCAAACAATAGAAAGATAAACAGAGAAAGAAATCAAACAAACAGAGAGAGAGAGAGAGAGAGAGAGAGAGAGAGAGAGCGATCTGAAACGCTGTTAGAAATACATTTATTGACCAAATATCAGAGCAGATACTTAAGTTTATGACATTTGCGCAATCCTACCAGGTCATAAAACACACCGCGCATCAGCTGACCAGACTGCGTATGTTTCAAGACGCAGCCATGATGTCAGCTGGTTAAAACGTAAGGAAGCAGAGAGAGAGAGAGAGAGAGAGAGAGAGAGAGAGAGAGAGAGAGAGAGAGAGAGAGGATTACGGACCTAGGCTTAACAAATCGAGAAAGGGACACACTTTTTCGGGGTATGATATCACCATTAGAAAAGCCGAAAAGCTATAGTGAATCCATATGCCCTCCACATTTTTATAAGAACCCATGCGATGGCCTTTTACTATTATGAAGCATGGATATGCAAAATCATTTTAATAAACAACATTCAGAAGTATTTTTTCCATAATAGCTTTGAATTGTTGACGTAAATATGCAGCCGATCTTATGGATATCCATTCGAATATTATGGATATCCATAAATCAGACCGAATATTGGATTCATAAATCGATTTATGAATATACTTTTTATGGAATTTGTCTCTATCCAAAAATTCTCCGAATGATATACTGTATATATCCGTAATTCGAATTTGGCTACACGTACTCTCATTTTATATGAATGAAAGATAAAAAGGGAGTAAGAAAAGAAGAAGAAGAAAAAAAAGAAACTCCATAGTTTCTAACTGGAAGTATTCCTGGATGCGTTTACAATACAAGTACAGTCAACTCCCGATATCTCGAACATGGATATCTCAAAATATGTTCTTATATCAAAGAATATATTTCCTATTTTTATTTACATTTCAACTCCTGTTATCTCAAACTACTGATATCTCAAAGTAAATTTTCTGGTACCAGAAAATTTACTTTGAGATATCTGTAGTTTGGGCTGAAATTTGACTTCGAGATATGGAGAGTTAACTGTAGTTACTTTTACTGTATGCGAAAATTTTGTGTTGGTTTGCGATGATATTCAGAATTAGATTTATAGATTTTCATAATTCCCACACATCACAAAATTAAAATGAATATTAAATGTCCATAAAATTTATTCATTGACTTTTAGATAATCATAAATAAGGAATAAATGGTAAAACGTCCCCAATAAAAGGCTTCCCAATACGAAGAACTAGGGTCGAGTCGGATAACATCGGACAGCAGGTAAATTCGGACATACCATTGCAAACAGTGAAAATCCACGCGAGACGGACAATGCGAATAATAACTGGGCAAACAGTGGAAATCCTGATGAGCCGTCTCATCAGGATTTCCACTGTTCGCTCAGTTATTTTTGTTTTAATAATTCCAAACAACTGACATGTAAAGGAAACAATGTTACTGTCCGAATTTACCTGCTGTCCGAATTTACCTGATTTGACCCTATTACTGTGCGTTTTAGGTGAATGTGGCTGTTAGGGGAAGCAACTCTGCCATTTTAATTTTTTCCTTCCTTCTTAATCGGAATCAACTCTTAAGATAAAGAATTTGCTCCACTGGTAGAAAAATTCTTTCCTTTAAGAGATGACCCCATTTTGGACGGACTTCGTTGACCAGGAAGGCAAATGGGAAGACAAAAAAATGTTTCCCTTTTTTAAAATGGCGAAAAAAACATGGGGGTCACCCAAATACCTTAATAAAGTAGCCCAAGTGGTTTGTATTATTTTAACTTATGGTTTTGTCCTGTTTTCATTACTGAGTCTAATTTAAAAGCAGCAAAGCGAAAGAAAATAGAGCATGTTCTTTTTAAAGTTTATGACATAACATGTTATTTCATATGCTTGATTTCAAAAGCTTGATGCATGTGCGCTATTTTTTATGAATTCCCCAACTCTGTCCTACATTTACGTAACATGTATAATGAGATAAAAGAAATAGAATTAAATCTTCGAAAATTGGTGTCATTTCTATGATCAGAAGTACAATCTCAGATCAGAGAATTCACAATAAAAAGATTTCTCTAGATTGCTTGTGCTAATAGCATAGACTCTTACCAGGCTGCTGGATTCTTCTTTTTACCTATTTGTGCGTGATTAATATTTAACTAATATCAGTACCGCGTACATGATAAGCCGCATTCGTTTCTAATGATGTTTAATTTTGAAAAAAAAGTGATATATGTACATAAGAACTTCAAGTAAAGAAACGAAGAACAATTGATAATAAATTTACAGTCAACTTTCGATATCTCTAAGTCGAAGATCATCTCGAACTACTGATATCTCGGAAGTAAATTTTCTGTTTGCAGAAAATTTACTTTTAGATACCGGTAGTTTAAGATAACAAGATTTGAAATGTAAAGAAAAAATAGTAAATATGTAAAAAACTATATATATTCTTTTATATAAGAGGGACTTTGAGATATCGGTGTTCGAGATAACAAGAGTCAACTGTATATAAACTTTGTCTTAGTAAGAGACAAATACGTTATATGAGCCGCGAAACGAGAAAGCCAACAAAGTGTTTGTGTGCCCAGCGCAGACTCAGATCAGCCTGGGCATCCGCCTAGTCTGAGCAGCGTATTCACTAAGTGCTTAAAGGGTAGCTAAGGGTCTAAGCTACCTTCATGCGGACAGCGAAGACTCTGATCAGACTGGGCGGATGCCCAGGCTGATCTGAGTCTGCGCTGGGCGCACAACCACTTTGTTGGTTTTCTCGCGTCGCAGCTCATATCATGCTCAAACAGTGAAGAGTCAGCTCAAATTGCAAATTCGCGAAGTTTGGCTAAGACCCTTCGTTTTTATCAATAATACACAATAATACCCTGTATTGTTAATGCGAACTGACTGAAGGAATAATTTGCAGGTAGTTAAACTCGTTGTCATTTTTCCGAAAGAAATTATCACCAATACCTACCCTTCTAAGCGTTGCTACAAATGCACATGCGCTTTCTAGAAGTCTTATCATTTACTCATAGCCAAAATATGTTTTATTCAACTCTTGTTAAAAAAAGCAATTTTTTGTTCATTTAATTTATTTAGCCATTTATTTATTCATTCTTTCCTTTGAACGTGTTTATTGAAGAAATATTATTTGTGACAATTGCAAATAATTAACCACGTTGCCATATTTCTTGAAAAGAATTTTCACCAATACCTACCGTGTGTAGCGTCGCTAGAAATGCATTATATCTACTTGAACCGACTGGAACACACGCTAAAAGCCATTTTTTTTTTAAATTTAAGCATTCATTTATCAATCCGTATATTAATTTATCGGTTTTCCGTTTCTTTTCTTACAACTTTTGCAAGCTAATTCCGGATACACATATAAGATATGTATTAATGTGACAGTTTTCATATTATTCCTACCTTGTTAGTGTATAGATGTGACGTTATAATCCGTGAACTTCTGTCAGCTTCTGTCAACGTCTGACAAGGTAATGACGTCCAACGCCACCTTGCCTTATATATTAATCCCCTATCTACCGATTCTGGCGATGATAAAACAATACTTTATCACCCGCCCATAAATTTTTATCAGTACCCTTTAAAATCTGATATTTTAATATTCAATAATAAGTGTCCGGCCCTTTTCAATACCTATCTAATGCGCCGCGAAATCCTAATAATATGACGTTCTATCTGATCAGAAATCTCAGATATAAGTAACTTTTAGAAGATAATAATTTAACGTGTCACTAACTCCAGATCCCTACAGGGGTTGGGAATAGATTTTGACTCTACGCCTTCAAGCATCTTTGACCAGCGTAGACCGTTCTATTGTTGACGGCAATGACGAATGGACGCCAGAGGGCGTTTTAGGAACGTTTTTCTTATCGCATAAGACGTAATCATTTGGATATTAATCTGTCATTTTCCTGGTCCTGTCAGTATTACGTTATTTTGGCTACGGTAGTTAAGTCATAATGTGAAATTGAGATAATAAAAGTTTAAAGAATGGAACAATCATTGACTTTAAATAGATTTAAGTGTATAATTTCATGCTTTAGCTTAAATGGCATTTATGCCCGATCTTATCATACCCGCCCAATATGAAAAGTGTGACTGATAAAAAAAGAAAGCCTGGCTTAAAATGTTTGTGAATTGCGCGTGCTCAGACTATCCTGCATAGTATGCACAGTTCCTTCTTTTTTGAAATTTACAAATATTACAAATATTGCTTCAAATATTTCTATTAGCTGGTCAGCATATGCACAATTTAGGTTTATGGGCCGACAGGTTTTCATATTTGAAATGAGCGTTTTACAAGGGGAACGATAATTTTGTGTCTTTACAACTTTCTTTTTCTTTTTTTCATCTTACTATTATTGTGTTATTGTTTAACGTCCACGGTAAACAACTATGGTCATGTCGGGATGGTCAGTTAATCTAACCACCCTATTCCTGGGCAAGCTTAGACCTCCTAAGCGGTTAACCAGTATATACTAAGTGCACATACTTTTATGGTGTACCATAACTGACAACTGCCCCTCTTTAATCAGCGGAAGGAGAAATGAAAGTAAGTGGCCGGACCGGGTATCGAACCCAGTAATCATCGGAAAAAATATTCTGTATAATCTTTCATTGATATCAGAATGTAACTTTTCACTTGTTTATGGATAAGCATAAATAGCATATTTTACTGTTTGCCACTAAAGCTATATTTATAGCATTATTCTGTTTCTAAGGGGAAAAATGAAATTCAAATAAAATGTCCAAATAGTAATAAGGAGGGGATCTACAGTACAACTAACTTTTTATTATTTTTATCTTAAGACGTCCAATGGGCATAGAAGTTGAAATGTAACTGAAAAATAAAATTGGTATTTGATATAATTTTCACCTTTCTATGCGTTCTTTTTTTCGTTTTGGTTTGTTGCTCGGGAAGTTCTCAGGTTCGCAAAATATTTATGATATTGAAAACAATATGTATTTTAATTTCTAACATTAAAAACTATATGTATTTTAATTGCAATATAATTGTAACTTAATTTTTGGAGTAACATTTGAAAGCATCAAAATGCGTGGTGGGCTGTACTGATGACATTAATTTGCCCTGCTGTACTTTTCATTTACAAGTTTATGACCACTCAAAATAGAGTCAAACTGCAATGGCTCGAACTCTGATGGCTCATCGACCCTGCCTGACTAGAACTCCTTCCTGGGTCCCTAGACCTTTATGTAGAAACTTACTCTGGATGGTTAGAACTACCCTTGGCTGGAACTACTTTTCATAGTCCCATGCCTGTTCGAGCCATTGAAGTTCTATTGTACAATGATGACGACATACTCATTCAAGCCGAGATCAAAATCCTCAGAATCCGCCAAAGCGCCTTACTCCACATGTTTTCTGATGCAGTCCAGAGCGTAGCATCTCAGATACATGTATATAAAGTTTTCCGACGTTCCACACAAAGCACATAGGTTTTAGAGCAGCAGACAAACTCACTGCGTTACAGAGAGAAGGAGAAGAGGGAAAATAAACAGTGTTGGAATCATATGCTGTGCATTCCACTTTTAACGTTGATCCATATCAGTTTAGAAAGTAGTTTCCGACTCGGTAAAAATTACACAGCTGATTAACACATGATGTTGGAGGGCAGATTCACGATGGCGAAGCTGAAGTGAATAAATATTCGCATCTGTCCGACATTTAATCCTTATTGGCAGTGTTATGTTTCAATTCAGAAATCTGGTCCATCTTAACTGTTTACAGTATATAGCTTTTGCGTGAATATTGTTTTTCTAAATCTTATTAGAAGATTGAAAGTAACTAAATATTTCTGTGAAATGTGAAGCTTATGCCATCGAGTTGAACAACCAGATTATTTCTGCACGAGTCTCTGATTAAAATTAGGCTGTAAATCTGCAAATCCATCCAGGTTTGGAAGTTTTACCTGTACGCCCCCCCCCCCCCCCCCCCACATCCCCTCCAGCCCCACCAAAAATCACTCTAATGTTCCAAAACACCCTGTGATCCTTTACGGTATAGTGAATGAAACTTTTTTTTAGAAGACTTGCACAAGCTTAAAGGGACCGATTAAAAGAAAAAAGGTCTCTTAAAGTCATGACCGCATTATGTAAATCTTTTAAGAAGTTTCAGTCAGTAAGATCTCATGGGCTTCTGGTTTAGCAAAGACGGCTCTACAGAGCACAGTGAAAGGAACACGAAGAAGAGATAGACAGCAGAAGAGATGGGAAAATAATAGGATTTGCCAGCACAACTAGGGCAGCTGAAAGCAGCACAACTAGGGAAGCTGAAAGTAAGACAAGGGGAGAAGGGATTGTCACGTGCGAAGTCATCCGTGGTGCCAAACGGCCTTGCAAGATTATGAGATACAGAAATAAAGAATATTGAGCAAAACCGGCCATAGGCCGAAAAAGTTTAAAAAAACTTCATTAAAAAAGCACATGTAAAAAGTTTTTTCTTTCTTTCCTTAAAACAGACGTTAAATGGCAAAAGGCGATGGATTAAGGAGACAGATACTACTATTCAAGGTGTTGTTTAGAGTGACAGGCTCTCTCACTACTGTCAGCTGATATGTCAAAACTCTCTAAACCTGTTGGTAATTGAATCTTTACAAGTGCTGACAGAAACTTGTCATGTAAGTCAATTTTCTGACAATTTACATGTTCTCTATCAGTAGCATCATTTGTAAACAGTATCATTAACTTACATATCTACCTATTGAGCCATTGTGCAAATGATCTGTTGTTGCTTTACGAAGATTTTATTCTCTTTGATTTGGGATTAGTTTCAAACAGACGTTTAGCATTTTTTGTGTGTTCTATAGAAAATAAAACATGGAAATTTTTATAGGACTCAAAAATGTATATCTGAATACGGCATCTGTTTTCCCCATAATTTCATATGAAACGCCGTGAAATATTGAATGTTGTTTGATTAATTAATACTGAGGTTCTGTATAAAGTTACAGAACCTCAGTATTAACGAGTTGCCATACTCGTTTCTGTCGATCAGTCTTAGGTGTTACATGTTAACTTCTCTTTATATGGAATTAGTCCGAATTATCTTTTTTTTTCGACACCAATCATGGACATTTACAATGACAAAACTACAGTGAAAACCTTAATTGCAACTATCATATTTATTTATACCAATAGGAGTGCAATAAGACCTTTCAGATTATTAAACGAATCAGTTTCACAAAACGTAATAATGGGTCATGAATTAATAAGTTTCTCCCATTAATTAAACATCCTACGCCCAGCTTCAAATAAATACAGCATCATTGAAATTCACATTAAATAGTGTTGAAAAATTATTGTGTCATTATAGTTGGCAACAACAGTTAACTGCTTTCGATATCATAATCTTTATGTGGCAAAAATACAATGTATAGGCGATTGACTGCATTCATTATCTCGATTTTGTATAAGAAATAAATTGTTGCTAATTGCAATGTGTTGCTCAATGTATCACTGCACTGGTTGGCGGTCAGTCATAAAGAGGATATATCACGAGCGCGGAGCGCATGTGCTATGTTCACTGAAGACTGACCAACAACCATGCAGTGATATGTCGGACACAAACTACTTGTTAGCAAGAATCTATTTCGATTCTGAAACACAAAAAAGCACAAACAAGTGTTTCTTTCAGAACTTTCCCGTTTTCCGCCATTACATGAAGAAATCCCGCCAACAACATTGACTGTCATAGAGGGATTTACATGTTCATGTAAGTTTGTAAGTTTTGGATGCGAGAAAATGACGTGACACCGTGCAAGGTTATGGAAATGAAAACTGGCGTCACCAAAAGATTTCAAAGTGACAATCCGAATAGCGCGAAATGACGTCACGCAAGTGACTTGTCACACAATATATCATTAGATTGGCTATATAGACAACCAATGTTAGCATTGTATTTCATTGTTCAAGGGGCAGCCAGAAAGAAAATAAAATTTTGTGGACAGGTTTGTAGTTTTTAAACAAACACACAAACACCAAAAACCTCTCTCTCCCTCCGCCCATCCCAGCCCTACTTTTTTGCCAATAAAATGGCACGATGTGTACATACCTACCGACATTTTGTCATCAAATGTGGAAAAAGAGCCGTTTTTTTTATAATGATTTGTGATTAAAGCTTTTCACCGATGGGAGAGCAATGGGCTCTTCAAATTGGCATT
This sequence comes from Ctena decussata, assembly GCA_963989385.1. Taxonomy (NCBI): domain Eukaryota; kingdom Metazoa; phylum Mollusca; class Bivalvia; order Lucinida; family Lucinidae; genus Ctena; species Ctena decussata. The sequence continues at coordinate 26,377,076 of OZ022505.1, forward strand.
CCACATAAGGTCTCTCCTAGACCAGCCTGATTTTCCAAAATGATGGCTCGATCAAGATTTCCTAGCGGATATATCCTTATGCCTCAGATTCGTTAGCATCTACTCGATCAATGTAAGCCATTTCTTATTATTTCTCTAAACACGTCTCATAACTAAACCTTTACCAAATAGTCGGACTGAGCAATACGTTTTGAGTCTATTTGTGAACTTAAGTATAATCTATATCCCTGAGTAGATTTAACTAATTTCGCATAACTTTCCTTCTAAAAAAAGATGATATAATGGTTTACCTAAAGAAGAACGTGAAATGTAGAGGACGAGTTCCACGTTTTTATATGCACTCATTGTACTAAACTGTGCAGAAAATATATTTAAAAACTACTTATGTAGCTGGCTGACACGTAATGAATTAGACCAGCTAACTTCAAAGCTTCTCAAAGTTAATTTATATAGTTTGCACCTAGAAACGGAACTCTTCGTGTATTAATATTATATGAATCCTATATGTATATAATATACACTACTCGAAATATTTAAAGGAGCAGCTGATATTTTTCCCATAGAAATTACTACATCATGCACCCAGTTCAACGGTCCATAAATTCGACCGCCAGTTGTCAAGAATTTCCTATTCTTTTGCAACATATTCAAGAAGGATCGCAATTTAAAACAACAAGAATTTCAAGTCAACTGAAGTCCTGCTCATTTCCATAGAACAAAGTTTCAGTTTCTTTAGTTTTCTGAAATTGAGTCATTTTTCTGTAATTCTATAAAATTTTATAAACTTGAGTCTAAAGAGATCATTTCAAACGAGACAGCTGGTAAGACAGTAAGTGCCATAGACAAAATCACGTTGGTCTGGCATTCAACACAGGCAACGAGGCAACGTACTATAAAACACGGTTGATTTCGCATACTTCTTACATTAATTTCAAACTATCATTCTTACGGACCCGGCAGTTTGTTAGACCTCTTAGTCAGACCAGATTTTCGAAGAAATTCCGTCTAGTATAAATTCAGTGCTTGAGTAAGGTTTTCCACCAATTCTTTGCCTGGTCGTTGTAGCCCAAATATTGTTTTCAAGCATTTCTTGAATATGCATATCAATTCAGTAAAACTTATGAGTCCTATTTCAAGAGCAGGGGGTCGGATGGTCCGTGAGACTATACTTCTGAAACAAACTTATCCTGATGAGCAGAACAAGCAGGTTCCTTGTACGTTGTCTTCGTTGCCTGTGTTGAATGCCAGACCAGTGTGAAAATGGTCGTTTTGATTTTGTTTGAAATTTTTATGCTTTTCACCTGTTAAGAAAAATTGCAATTTTTTACCACAGGGCCACATCTTACAAAAGTCAGTCCATGGACACGGGTAGGACAAATACTGGATCAAAACTTGTGCAATCAAATACTTCGATCCTCTTTAAAAATGGCAAACATCCTGGAAATTCCATGTCTTTGTCGATCGAAAGTACATGACTCTCAAAGTGGGTATATGTTGCACTGTCGTCTATGGAAATAATATTAGATGCTCCACATTGTGTGCCAACCACTAAACGAGTTTTTCCCGAAAAAAATATTTTATCATTAGCGGTGAGTTCAGCGCGTATCTAGAAGAAATAAAGGTGACTTGCCTACAGTGAAAAAATATCGTATCAATTCAATAGTGACTGATACGATTTATATTTCTTCACTATAACAAACCGCAGCTCTTTTTGACAATTTTGGGCTTAATTTCTTTCCGAAAAGATCTGAAATGTAGCGTTCATGCAACGGACCTTAGCACGTCAAATCAAGCAACTGACGTCACACTTTGATGTCACTTTTTGATTTGGCGTATCGGTAATTTGCACGTGACGTCAATCTGACGGCAGCTGCAAGTGGCTTTCTTTAATCGCCGATTTCTTTTTATTCATTCATTAAAATGAAATTATAAACCAATTACTAGGTGCAAACTGTGTTCACACTCAATATTATACCCATAAACGTTCTGAGCCAAGCAACAGTAAAATGAGAAATGACTAAGAAAAAGGTTATTTTTTAAGCGATCTGTTTTCTGTTATTCTCCTAAACAGATAAAAATACTATATTAATTACTATTTCTTGGTAAATACCAAAATATTTCATCTCATGTGTTGAAAATCTGAACAATTTCAGTCGTGCTATGCACTCGTGAAATTGCTGATATTTTCAACACATTAGATGAAATATAATGTATCTACCTAAAAAGCAATATTTTATAATTAGCAGTGAATTCAATGTACATTTAGAACAAATAAGAGATATATTGTCTACAGTGAAAAAATATATCAATTCAATAGTGACTGATACGATTTGTATGTTTTCACTGTAGCAAACCGCGGCTGTTTTTTCTTTGACAATTTTGGGCTAAATTTCTTTCTAGAAAGGTCTGAAATGTAGCGTGTTTGTCTGACATTATGCTACGAACATTAGCACGTTAAATCATGCAAATGACGACACACTTTGACGCCCTTTTTGAGCTGGAGTATCGCTAATTTGCACGTGACGTCAATCTGACGGCAGCTGCAAGCGGCTTTCTTAAATCTTTAAAATAAAATTATACGAGGGGCGTTCGAAAAGTAATGCAAATGGCCTCATAACATTGCTTAGGGCAAAACTGGGTACAAATGCTATGCATATGCTGAAAACACTACATTTTGTCTTTACAATGATACCAAACGCTGTACAAAAACACCTTTTCATATTGACTTACCACGCATTTTATTAGGCCCCAGTCATACCACTGGGCTAATTTTATATGTAAAATCTTTTCAGTGTTGGGCATTCAAGTCAAATATCATTGCAAATACAAAATTAATCATTGTCAGTTGCTTGTCCATTGTTGCCTACAATATTCATACAAAAGTTAGAAGGGTGGCAACTGTTACCGATTTATTCCTGGCAAAGCAATGCGCAATTCTTATGACGTTATTGAAATATACGTTGACGTCATTTTTAAAAGCTTGTAGCGGCTTCGTTTTTGGCATTAATTTGAATTTATTGACAAGTTATCGTTGACCCATGTAAATGCTCTTGCTGACAAGATTTTGAATGCTAATACACTTGTTTTCATTACGAAATTATTTAATTTTTGGTAGAAATGGGGAATTTGCTACTACATAATCCATATTCCCGGGCCAGTATAGAACCCAAATTAAAAATAATTTCCGCGATATTTACAGGACAACATTGCCTGGGCATTGTCTTTAAGTAGCAAAAATAAAAACAAATCAAAGACTGACGATACATAAATTACGGCCTACTAAACTAAAATTCTGCAGTGTCTTTAGGGTATGCCTCTTACAAAGAAGATAAAAATGCGCCCTTTTTAAAAAATACGCCGTGTTTGCAGACTTTCCTACGCATAATATAGCTTTATGTGTTTTTGCAATCAGAAGTTCTGTTTTTATATTGGTTACCGAGAAATTACGTCATTTGCATTACTTTTCGAACGCTCCTCGTAAACCATTTACTAGGTGCAAACGGTGTTCACATCCAATACATGTATTATACCCACTAAACGCGCCCAACAAAATTAACGAGAAATGACTAGGAAAAAAGTTAGTTTTGAAGCTGTTTGTTTCCCGTTACACACCTAAACGGAAAATTAAAAGAAAATTTACTTTTTGTTCGGTAAATACCAAAAAGTAAATATACTCTATATCAATTAACGAGGAAAAAGGGATAAACGAGACAGACGCTTTTCAAGGTGTTATTTAGAGTGACAAGGTCTCATATCTGTTAGCTAGAATGTCAAAACTCTTTAAACTTGTTGGTAATTGAATCTTTACAAGTGCTGACAGAAACTTGTCAAGTAGGTCAAATTTCTGACAATTTACATGTTCCTCTATCAGTAGCATCATTTGTAGGCATGTTTCATATAATTATCTGTGCATTTTTCAGTCTGACTTCAGTTTGATGATGTTGCTTTGGGAATATTTCATATCCTTTGAGATTAATTAAGTCTCCATAGTGTTCCAAGTGGTAAAAGCATCTAAGCATAAAGCAAATTAAAAGAGCGGCTCAGCTCTCTGGTTTGGTAATATAATGTGTGTTGGTATACAAATATTGTATAGCTAGCAAAATGCAGAGGGAACATGTTTTTGAATAATGACAAATTGCTCCATAAAATACAATTTCTTTTCCTGGATCCCCGTCGAACACGGCAATATAAACAAAAGCTAGATACTGAATGGGGTCACACGCCCATGCATTGTATTTTTACATTTTATTCAAATTTATGATATCGAAAGTAGGTCATTTTTGTTGCCAGCTAAAATGACCTAAATACTTTTAAGCACCTTTTTATGAGAATTTCAAGGACGTTTTGTTTGTTTAAAGTCGGTCAAGTACGGTAGACTGTAGTGAAAAGCTTGCAACGACTGCTATACGAGTTTATACTACTGATTTAAAGTTTCCATAGCCATTCCAGCGGTAAAAGTATCTTAACACAGTAATTTATAGAACAGAACAGAACAGATACAGTACACGTGACCTTTCTTATTAACTTACCGGTTATAAAAAGAGATCTCTTAAAACGTCAAATAACATGCATGCTATTCTAAAATTTTGATAGACTTATGTTCACATGAAGTAAACGACTGCGAAGGATAGATAGACCGAATGGTAGCTTTTGAGAATGATTTTAACTTGGCGCATTCATGCACGCTGTGATGCTTTGCTTCTCTTTAATTCTAACGATTAGCACGACGTGATATAGTCTCGTACCCTTGTTTATTAAAACTATAGGCTAACAAAATCAAATTCAACAAAATATCTGAGCGATTCTGAACTTTATTTTTTCGAATTTATCACTCACTTGGAACACATATAAATGAGCCGCGGCACGAGAAAACCAACAATGTGGTTGTGCGCCCAGCGCAGACTCAGATCAGCCTGGGCATCCGCCCAGTCTGATCAGAGTCTTCACTGTCCGCATGAAGGTAGCGTAGACCTTAAGCTACCTTTTAAGCGCTTAGCAGAAAGTCTGAGCGGACCAGGCGGATGCCCAGACTGATCTGAGTCTGCACTGGGCGCAAAACCACATTGTTGGTTTTCTCGTGTCGCGGCTCAAATACAATATCAAGACTAAATAAAAGGGGTTGAATCTCAGCAATAGCTCTTAAAGCAATTATTGTTATGCTACGGAAAATTTCAGAGAACGTTCTATATCTAATGATATGCGCATACTGCGGCAAAGATCTAAAGTTTCTTATGTTTTATTTATTTAAATAATGTCTCCAAAACAATGTAAACAATGGCTTGTTCTCTGTGTTCTTCGTTCAACATGAGAATGGCAGACAGGTTGATGGATGGTAGAAGCATAAATCTTTCTCTCTATTACAGCATAGCAACAATATACCCTGCAGTTGTCCCCGCCGTCATTTGTCAAATGTCAAAAAGTAGCATGTTTGTTTTCAAAATGTGTTTTATTTATGATGTTTATATTGCTTGTTTTGGTTACTTAAGGGCAAACTGATATTTTCTGTATCAGTAATGTGCAGCCTAAATCTCTCTCTCTCTCTCTCTCTCTCTCTCTCTCTATTTCACAAGGAATTATAGCGAACTGATTCTTTCAATGCGGCATATACTGAAAAAAGGAGAAAGAAACAGAGAATCTAGATGCATCGTCACCTTGAAATTCACATTTTTACTCAATTTATATATTAAGAGAGAGAGAGAGAGAGAGAGAGAGAGAACGGTTTTCTGTCCAGGTCATGGTTAAAGCGCATGTACGACAGACCTATCGAATGAGCACAAGGGTCTGCTTAGTTTGCTCTGATGATAATAAATGAGCCACGACACGACAATACCAACAATATGGTTGTGCGCCCAGCGCAGACTCAGATCAGCCTGGGCATCCGCCCAGTCTGATCAGAGTCTTCGCTGTCCGCATGGAGGTAGCTTAGTCCCTTAGCTACCCTTTAAGCGCTACGGGCGGATGCCCAGGCTGATCCGAGTCTGCGCAGGGCGCACTACCACATTGTTGGTTTTCTCGTGTCACGGCTCAAATAGTTTACTGGAAACTTGTTCGCGAAACACTATGCCCGCCCCGTTAGTGCCAGTGGAAATGAATAATAAACCAAATAGCCAGATAGAAGGGAAACAGGCTCTAGTATCCATAAAAGAGTACAGGAGGAATTTCCTTTACTGATGCATATACTTATTTATCTAAAAAAATAATAATAAAACTCACACACACACAAAAACAAACAACAACAAACAAACAGACAAAAAACAACGAACAAATCTCAGAATTTAAAAAAGGATAAAAACGCATATTTTGTATTTTTTTTATAAATATCAGCTAAAAGTAATACAAAAGATGTATAATATCATATGATAATCGGAATGTGAATGGTTCTATTTCTGATTAAATTTATGTGCTATGATTACCCCTCCATGGTTACCAAAGTAGTTGTCTGGCGGACTAGTTAAAAAGCATAGGTCTGATAAATATCAGTGTATTTGCAAAAATAAAAAAAGTACGCACGCACGCACCCCCCCCCCATACACACATACACACACACAACGCAAGGTTATATAGCAAAATCTGATAATCTGATAGAGAATAACTGCTGGTGTGTTCAGACTAAGGAAGACTGTTAGACGTATATAATTTATTGAACAATATGCATTGTAAATATAATGATATCTTCATACGCTTCCACCAGATTTCTGTACATGCTCTATCCCACTATACTTGGATCATCTAAAAATAAAAATCATTTTTATCATTTAAAAGTTCTCATCATAATTATAAAATTTCTTTATTATTATTTTTTAGCTCACCTGAGCCAGAGGCTCCGGGGGAGCTTATAGGATGGTAAAGCTCCGTCGTCCGTCGTCCGTCGTCCGTCCGTCGTCCGTCGTCCGTCCGTCCGTCCACAATTTCAAACAACTTCTCCTCTGAAACCCCTGGGCCGATTGTAACCAAATTTCATATAGAGCCTCCTGGGACCTTAGGAACGAAAAGTTGTTCAAACGGTCCTGGTCACATGACCAACATGGCCGCCACGCCCATATATGGTAAAAACCTAAAAAAATCTTCTTCTCCAGAACCAATAGGTCGATGGTCTTGAAACTTGGTATGTAGCATTGGGTACACGAGTACTACCAAGATTGTTCAAATTATGACCTTGGGTTGACCTTGACCTTTTTTACGGTAAGGTCAAATTTGCTTACTCATGCTTTTATATGGCAAAATGCTGCAACATAAGATATCTTGGAAACTGTTGAAGATTTTGGCCTAAAAATTGGTATATACAGTTGTCTTAATGAGTTCATGAAGAATTATGAGTACAAGAGGTCAAGGTCATTCTTTGACCTTCGACCCAGAACTCTCATATTTTGACAATATCAAACAATCTCCTCAAAAACCACCAGGCCAATTGTAACCAAATTTCATATAGATCCTCCAGGGGTTGAGGGAATGAAAATTTGTGCATACGGTCCAGGTCACATGACCAACATGGCCACCACGCCCATATATGGTAAAATCCTTTAAAAATCTTCTTCTCCAGAACCAGTAGACCGATGGCCTTGAAACTCGGTATGTAGCATTGGGTACTCAAGTACTATCAAGATTGTTCAAATTATGCCCCTGGGTTGACCTTAAGCTTTTTTACGGCAAGGTCAAATATGGGAAAATGCTAAAACATGAGATTTCATGGTAAGTTTTGAAGATTTTGGCCTAAAAATTGGTACATAGAATCATCTTTATGAGTACATGAAGATTTTTGAGTACAAGAGGTCAAGGTCATTCTTTGACCTTTGACCCAGAAATCTCAAATTTTGACAATTTCAAACAATCTGCTCTAAAACCACTGGGCCAATTGAAACCAAATTTCTTATAGAGCCTCAAGGGAATGATGGAATGAAAATATTATCTAACGGTCCTGGACACATGACCAACATGGCCGCCACGCCCATATATGGTAAATACCTTTAAAAATCTTCTTCTCCAGAACCAATAGGTCGATGGTCTTGAAACTTGGTAAGTAGCATTGGGTACTTGAGTACTATCAAGATTGTTCAAATTATGACCTTGGGTTGACCTTGACCTTTTGCAGCAAGGTCAAATATGGGAAAATGGTAGAACATAAGATTTCATGGAAAGTTTTGAAGATTTTGACCTAAAAAATTGGTATATACAGTTGTCTTAATGAGTTCATGAAGAATTATGAGTACAAGAGGTCAAGGTCATTTTTTTACCTTTGATCCAGATTGCTCATATTTTGACATTTTCAACCATTTCCTCAAAAGCCAAAGGGCCAATTGTGAACACATTTCATATAGAGCCTCCAGGGGTTGATTGAATGAAAATTTGTTCAAACGGTCCAGGTCACATGACCAGCTTGGTCGCCATTACCACTTACCGGATAAATCTTTAATATTTTTCTTCCCCAGAACCAATACACCTATGGCCCTGAAACTTGGCAAATAGTATGGAGTACTAGAGTACCACCAAGACTGTTCAAATGGTGACCTTGGGTTTACCTTGACCTTTTTTGCGGCATGGTCAAATATGGGAAAATGCTAGAACATAAGATTTCATGGAAAGTTTTGGAGATTTTGGCCTAAAAATGGTATATATGGTTGTCTAATGAGTACATGAAGATTTATGAGTACAAGTGGTCATGGTCATTCTTTGACTTTTGACCCAAAACTCATATTTTGACAATTTCAGACACAATAAGTATAAGCCACCTTGCCAATTGTTCAGGTGAGCGATTCAGGGCCTCATGGCCCTCTTGTTATTTTATCATTATAATTATTTCTTTTATCGTCAAACTCTGTGGAAAACCCTATTACACCCAACCTGATTGAAATCCGATTGTAAGTCATTTAAATGAGCCGCAACACGACAAAACCAACAAAGTGGCTGTGCGGCCAGCGCATCTCAGATCAGCCTTGGCATCCGCCCAGTCTGATCAGAGTATTCGCTGTCCGCATGGAGGTAGCTTAGACCCTTAGCTACCTTTTAAGTGCCTAGGAAAGAGTCCGATCAGACTAGGTAGATGCCCAGGGTGATCTTAGTCTGCGCTGGGCGCACAACCACTTTGTTGGTTTTCTCGTGTCGCGGCTCAAATGATGAGTAACTGATTTAACTTCTGATTTAATATTTTATCAGATTGTACAAGACCATGACCAGAAATGGCCTGCGATTTTTCTGGTGCAATAGAAAGAAAGAAATGTTTGATTTTATTACCATAGTTTTTAAATTTTAATTATTTTCAAATTTCAATTTGCACTTTATCTTTAATGTTCATGTTAAACACTGCTACCAATAATGATAAGACTGTGACTAGTCCAAAATTCACAAACAGAATATTTCATTGAAGTAAATCAGCATTATGGGTTGGGCGACTACTCACCTGGCTGACAATCTACGCCCACATCTTTGCTGTGCCGACAATTACTCACTCCAAAGGGTCTCGATTGACAGAAAAATATGCTTGTTTCATTGCCTTGGCAATGCACATCATCCAACCAGATAGAACCAGTACCTGATCCGTAGAACCCATTACCGTGTGCGATGGCTGCATGTCTAGAAATAAACACACACATACTTTAGAATTTCAACAAAAAGGCTTATGCGAAAGCTACACTGTCGCAGTTTTACAAGTTTTACTGGCCAAGAACATTGATTGATTCTTAACCCTTTTTTGACCAGTGGACTTGTCCATCTTAATCATTTGGATGAGACCATTTCCAGTTTTAGGAGTTTCTGGTGGGAGTTTTCTTTTTTATTGTATTTTGCATAGAAATTCCTACCTTCAAACAGTGGGGACCCTGATCAGATGCCGCGTCTACACTGGGTCTACACTGATTGCATATTACCCCGAAACGTGTTTCCAGTCTCGAAAGGGTTCATGGTCGTGGTAAGGTGCCATGCGTTTCTTCTAATTAGGGCGACTAAACTCTTTATCAAATGTACTCTTCGCCGTTCGCACATGTTACACCTCTATGATTTTTTCCTTGTATTTTTTTTACTTCTTTTTCAGAGGAGGACAACTTTGGGGACAACTTTTATCTTGTTTATTGGGTGTCATAATGCTATTACATGTATGTAACAATCCAGTGACCTTGCTGTTTCATGAACGAAAATACCCCGTCTCACATAGGTAGCCATAAAACAGCTGCCAACACAGCCTGTATTCTGTGAAGTAGAGAATGATGTCTTTAAGCAATCGGACATCCTCGCCGATATCTTCGAATTGGCCGAAGTGTTACGATAGGTCTTTAAGGTGTCTGGAAAATGCCAGAGTTGCTTCCCCTGAAAGTATACTCATTCACCTGGCCCGGATCCAGGCAATCACATACTGGCGGGGTCTGGATAACTGTTGGGGCTGAGAGGTGCCGCGATATAAGTAAAGTGTGTGTGTGTGTGAGGGGGGGGGGGTCAGCAAGGGGAATGGGTCTTGAAAATAAATATGCCATAATTAGGAATAATTTGATGAGAATTTTATATGTCTTTTTTGCCTTGAACAATATATGTAGTGATATCTCATCAGAATCGCCTAACCGAGGCGATTCAAATGAGATGCCACAACATATATTTAAATCTAACATGGTCCAGGTGGCGGGACTGAAGCCCCAAAGTCCGCCCCCTGGATCCGGGGCTGTTCACTTTGAGATATAAACTTTACCAACCCTGTGTATCCCAGCATGCGACATACCACAGTTGCAGCCTTGTTGTCGAAATAATCATCACACACAGTCCCCCATCTGCCATAATAATACACCTCCACTCGACCTTGCGATGCTTTACGCCCGTTTTGTAGACGGATTATTCTGCTCTGTGCTAAAACAGAGTAAAGATTTATCAGATTTATTAGAAGTGTGACTGTCCACTCTAAAAGCATTACTGCATACAATGTAAGTCCGGAATGGTGCAAACGGCGCAGCATCATGATCGTGGGCCGTATTATAAAACGACTTAAGTCGTTGCTATGCTGTTGCTAAGGAGGAATTTCTTTGAAGGAGATTCCCTACAACTATGAAATTTGCTCTGGAGGAACAAATTTATGTAGCCTTAGAAATTTAGCCTTAGCAACAGCATAGCAACCACTTAAGTTGTTTTATAAATACGGCCCCAGCGTCTAAGCCTTCATCGGACTCTCGAGATCGTCATCACTAAGAGAGAAGATTCCCATCAAACTTCATCAATCAATATGCTGAATATTCTGAAACTTCACTGTTTGCACGGTAATACGAGTATGCCATAATTGCTCTTGAAACAGAATATGAACGAGTTTGATAAGTTTATATTTTCGCAGGCAGTGACAAGCCATTTAAGGAACTGTATGTTTTTTTAGGGTGGATACGAATGTTTATCATATGACGTCGCATCTGAGAGTGTAATAAAGCCATGCATTAAAAACGATAATCCACTAGTGGATTAAATATGCAAATTACGTCGTAACGTTATGCGTTGACGTGCATAATTGTATACGTCGCGTTTCCTAATGGCGAAATCGTGACGTTTTAGTGCAAAATTTGCTAATGAAATGCGATTTTAGTGTCTTATGATAAATAGAATCTTGCATTCGTGCTCCTGTATTATTGAATTTATTAAACTCGTTGGTGAAAACGATAAGATGCGAGGCACAGCCTCGCATCTTATCCTTTTCCCCAACTCGTTTAATGAATTCAATAATACATGAGCACTCATGTAAGATCCTCTATATCATCCATTTACTAAATGTCACAAACTGAGATTTATTACAGCCTTCAAGTTTACAAAATGAGCCGCGACACGACAAAACCAACAATGTGGTTGTGCACCCAGCGCAGTCTCGGATCAGCCTGGACATCCGTTCAGTCTGGTAAGACTCTTTGCTAAGTGCTTAAATGATAGCTAAGGGACCGAGCTACCTCCATGCGAACAGCGAAGACTCTGGTCAGACTGGGCGGATGCCCATGCTGATCTGAGTCTGCGCTGGGCGCACAACCACATTGTTGGTTTTCTCGTGTCACGGCTCAAATGTATCTACATTAAATAATCAGAAAAAATAAATGTACATTTAAAAATTACCGAAGATTGGAAAAATGTATTTCCATAGCCTCGTCGCCGGGCTGCGTAACGCAATCGGTAGGGCACCTGACTCATAAGTCAGAGGTCCTGGGTTCGAAACCCGGTCTGGCCACATACTTTCGTTTCTCCTTCCGCTGATTCAAGAAAGGCAGTTGTCAGTTACTGGCGAAAGTATGTGCACTTAGGAGGTCTAAGCCTGCCCAGGAATAGTGTGGTTAGGTTAACTGACCGTCCCGACATGACCATAGCTGTTTACCGTGGACATTAAGCATCAAATCAATCAAAAATCCATGGCCTCGTCATTATTTTTAAAATATAACTCACATGCTATTGGAACACACATAACCCCAGCGTCCTCGCCGTGACTACAGGTATTAACTCCCCATGGGCGGTGGCCACACTGACCTAATTGGGCCTCCTGTCCGGTACAGTCGACATCACTCAGCCAAATATTTCCCGTTCCTCTCCCATAAAAAGCAAATCTCTGAGGCACACCAACTGTGCTGAAAAATGTCCAGGAAATTCGGCTTATCGTAAATAAAACAATTCTTTAGTCTCTCAAAGTTTACAAACCATGTAATGTTCAGCAAGCGGTGAACAAATGAATTTCAGATGTAAGAAACAGTCATCAGTGTAAACTTCAAAATATAAATTATGTGGGTGATATTAGTTAAAAAAAATAATCTGAGCGACGGTAGACTGTTGCGATGCATATGAAATAGCTGATTGTTTTTGTTTCGTCACAAAACGGCAAGCGGTACAAGACTGGGTGGCCGGGAAACATTTAAGCTTGCGCAGTGATGCTGTGTGTTTTTACTAACACTTATAGTAAGATGCCTGCCTTGTTTCATTAGACACTTATCGTCAGATGCCTGCCTCTTTTCATTAGACAATAAAGTATTACAATCACACTCGGTCGTCCCTGCTGTTGTTTTTGCTAGATTTCCTATGAGGCATAGGCCTTCAACAGTAGTACTTAGCCAGTTTCAACAACTGTAAAAATGTTTATTTCTAATAACCTCTTCTGTACATTGTTTTTCTAAACTAGAATCTATATGATAAACAGATCATAACATGGGTTTTTCGTTATCACCCGATTATATCAGCCCTCGACCAATATGGGACCTCGGGCAAGCCCTCAGTCCGATACTGGAGTCTCGGGCTGATAAATCGGGTGATAACCAAAAACCCATGTAATAATCTCTATTTAGCACACCCTAGAACAAGCGATGCCACAGTCAGCACGCTGCATACTTCAAGGATACTGAACGCCCTATAGGGAAAATGGACTCAGCACCAGAGCTGGAATCTTAATTACGAGCCTAGAGCGTTAACCCCTCGACCAACACGACTGGGCACTATTGCTACCATCTACGTTTTACGGTTTTATAATTATGAGAATGGATGGTAAAATTAGCTGTTACTAATCTTACTCGGGAAAATTCAGTTGATTGCACACAACCTGAGCGTCCTTATTATTCCAATGGTCATCACAGACAGTTCCCCATGCTCCGTTGTGAAATACTTCCACCCGTCCCTTGGACTGGGTAGTACCACCTGCCAACCGAACAAGGACCTTAGCAACCTGACCTGTAAAGAACACAAGAATGACTTTACAATGAAAATATCTGAGAATCGTCATTACTTACTTACACAAAGTTTAATTTGCCAAAAATTTTGTAATAACTCCGATATTTTATCATCATCTAAAGCAAATCGTCGCGCCGCCTTTTCAAGACCATAGCACTGGGGCAGGTTTAGTAAGTAATTAGGTTTCAGTAACCTTGGCATTTTTTATATGGACATAAAATGTCTGCACTAACAACTCTTCAAACGTCATCGGTCATTTCCGATCTGTTGAATTCTTAGAGGTTTTTTACCAAAATGAGAGAGGTATGGAATTAAGGGCTTTGGTAAGATGTACATATAACAATCCCACTTGGAACTTAAAACTTTAAGTTCCTTCAAATGAATTGTCAAAATATTACAACGCTATCCGACTCAGGTGTAAAATGCAAACTATTACAAACTCAGCTTTGTAAATGATAAACGGATGGATGTATCATTAGGGTCAAGTCAGGTAAATTCGGACAGCAGGTAAATTCGGACATACCATTGCAAACAGTGAAAATCCAGATGAAACGGCTCATAATGAGCCGTCTCATCAGGATTTTCACTGTTTGCCCAGTTATTTTTGTTTTAATTCAAAACAACTGACATATAAAGGAAACAATGTCACTGTCCGAATTTACATGTTGTCCGAATTTACCTGACTTGATCCTAACCTAACCGAAATAGCTGGCATCACTGGCCAAATGGAAATTTTGGTTTGGTCTTTTACAGGAGTTCTGTGATAACTCCAACAGTTCTTTTACTTCATAGCCAAAATAGTGCCAAAAAGTGTGCTTTACATAAATACGGGTCGCACAGCAGTTGTTTTATATTAGCTAACTATTTGCAAAGACTTGATATTTTAAAATCCAAGTGGAAAGGGAACTACGCGTTTATCAGTCGTGATGTACATATTTTTCAAGGACAGTACAGCTTTCTAAGTTCCCACATTCAGCCTGGGCAAAGCACTGCTGTGATGACTTTTTTCATTAAGTTTAACAACTTGAGTTTACTGTCGGGTTATCGGTCGAAAATACTGACAGAATGGCAACAGTACAGACGCTTAAGGAGCAATCTGATCTTGGTCTACACTGTAAGCTTATCCCAATTTTATCTATCATTAAGGTACACTCACTTGGCTGACAATCAACACCGACATCCTCATTATGACGACAGTTGGTTCTCCCCCAGGAGCTCTTCTTGCAGTCCAGGAGGCTTGTTTCATTACCAACACAGATAACGTCATCTAACCATTGATGTCCTATCCCAGATCCATAGAAAGCTCCTGGTTTTGCAACGAATGAAGTCCTTAAAATTAAATAACAACATGACAAGTTAAAATAAGGGGTGGGGTGAGGGAACGACCGCCTTTTTGATTAATATGAATAGCAAGAGTTTATTGCCACATACACATATTCATGATAAGGCTTAACATTAAACGCATTCAAATGGAAACTTGGAAATTTTACGAGGGCTATCCAAGAAGTCTTGTAAACGCCGTCACAACGCCTTTATTAATTGAGCTAGAATAATTCAAATTACACCATCAGCAATTTACGCATAATATACAGCCATGCATGTGGCATACCTTCCTCAGAAACTGGAGGATCTTGAATGCAAATTGCACACACACGACATCTTTTACAAGAGGTGAGGGGAAGAAAAAATTCCTGTATATCGGTTTATAACTTTCATATTATAGGAATCCGTGTTCGTAAATGATTGATTGTCTTATATGTAAGAACACAAATGAGTGAGAGTTATCAGTTCACATTACCAATCACATGTGGTTGCTAGGCAACAAAAGAATATTACAGAATGTTATCAAATTTCTAGTTTTTGGAAGTTTGCTTCTGGTTTTCGAAGGCTGCAAATAATAATTGACAAAGCTCGTCGTTTATATTTTCTTTAATATTTACATTCAAGCATCTCGCGAGTGCTTTATGGTAACAAATTAATACATATCACTTTAGGAAATACTTCAACTGCTGTTAAAGCATCTTTCTGAAATATTTAGTAGTTATGATATTGTAGTTCTTCCAAAAATAAAGTGATTTTACTTAGAACAATAATAATATCTTAACTGATGATAAAATCTTAACTTTGGTACCGTATACTTACAGTATTATTTCTCGTGTCTCACAGCGAAATTCAGATATGTACAAGTGTTTCGTGGAGTCGACAGACGTCTAGACGCCCGCCACCACCTAACCCCTAATGTAAGTATTCTTCCGTTGCCTTGCAACGACATTTGCAAATCATAATGCTCCTGGAAAGTGTCGACTAGAAAGACGAGAAGATCCAACGGAGGAATGTGGACCGTTTGATGCGCCAGTATTTATCATTTACATGAGACTCAATCGTTTGCAGGACTTACTGGATGACCCTCGTATTGTTGTGTTTGCTTTTAGTCCAGCCAAAATGCTTGGTTTAACCGTAATACCTAAACGGACACGCAATGCCGTCCGTTTTTGGACGCAACAAAATAACTTGAGGCAACATAAAATGATTCCCCGCATCACCTTGTCTTATGAGGTCCCTGTGTGGTGTCTCAACATTATTAGGACCTCGCATAATAGACTTGACAAGGTACTGGGCACAGGCTATTCTCATATCGTTCCACATGTTCGACAGTCAACTCGGGTAGCCCAGTGGTTAGGATGTCTGACTGTGAACCTGAGCTTTTAGGTTCGATCTAGATAAGGACGGACACATTTCATTGTTCAGTATTTTTTCTGATTGGACTAGAAAAAACGAACTGGGGCCGTATTCATAAAGCTACTTAAGTCGTTGCTATGCTGTTGCTAAGGCTAAATATCTATAAAGGAGATTCCATACAACTATGAAATTTGTTCTGGAGGAACAGTCTTTGTAAGACTGTTCCTCCAGAGCAAATTTCATAGTTGTAGGGAATCTCCTTCTAAGAAATTTAGCCATAGCAACAGCATAGCAACGACTTAAGTTGTTTTATGAATACGGCCCCAGGCCAAGAGTTGAGTATAGATGGTTCTGGTAGTAGTGAGTATATACAGTGTATCTAACATTCTGAATAAGCGGTCCTTGGTATTACTAGTGCCCAGAGACGTCTACTCAAACGTATTAAACTGAACTGGGGCTTTGGTACACCGACATGTTTTCGCCATTACAGGGAGACAACTTCTGTGACCTCCTATTTGCTTCCCTGGGCAATGAAACCCTACTATCGAGGGGTCTACTCTTAAAGGAAAGAATTTGTTCCTCGAGGAGCAAATTCTTTTCTTTAAGAGTTGATTCCATTGAAAAGGAAAGGCAAAAATGAAAACGGCAGGGTTCCTCCCCATGAAAAAGTACCCATTTATCTTTAAACAGTAACTCACCCTGTATAGCCTAACATTCGGCACACAACTGTCGCAGCTTTAGTATCAAAATGATCGTCACAAACTGTTCCCCATGCGCCATTGTAGAAAACCTCCAACCGGCCCTCGGAGGTCCGAGTTCCATTCTGCAGGCGTATGCTGATGTTTGATGCTAAAAATAAAATAAAAATACATGTACTGTATTCAGTACAGAGAGAGAGAGAGAGAGAGAGAGAGAGAGAGAGAGAGAGAGAGAGAGAGAGATAGAGTGCTCGTGACTTTTGCAATTCAAAGAACTACATGAAGAGCTTCAATGGCTCGAACAGTCTTGGGACCATGAAAATTAGTTCGAGCCAAAGGTAGTTCTAGCCATCCAAGGTTAGTTTGTATACAAAGTGACCTCTAGGGACACAGGAAGGAGTTCTAGTCAGGCAGGGCTAACGAGCCATCAGGGTTTGAGCCACTGAAGCTCTACTGTATTGTGGAAACCGTATCGTGACTGCAAAACTTCATTTATATTTCCTACAAACTCAATGGATACACTTTCAGGGGAAGTAACTCTGTCATTTTATTATTGTTACCCTTTCCCATTCCAACCAGTCAAATGCAATACACTACAGATCACAAGGAAAAGGATAAAGAAGATCAATGCTTCCTGTACAATAGAAAGAACGCATTTAGGCAACCGGAGCACGCTCGGCCAATTCCGTGAATCATTCACGGAATTGGCCGAGCGGTGTTCCGATTGCGCATTTAGGATGGACAGAGTCGTTAAAGGAAGCAACTAGGAAGTCACAAACGCTGTTTTCCCTTCATAAAAAATGGCGGAGAAACATACAGAATGATGTACCCATACACCTTTACACGATTTCTTGGAAATAAGGATTCGCAAAATCTTCCCAGTTTACACTATCTTACCTAACTTGCAATTCACTGACACATCTTCAAGATGATCACAGTTGTTTATGCCAATCTGGTTATGTGTACATTGTAGAATGGTTGACTCGTTGCCATGGCAACTAAGGTTATCAAGCCAGATGGGTCCTCTGTCTGCGACATTGAAGTTTTCTTGATGGATTGGTTGACCGCCGCTTTAATAAAGAATACAGCTGCATTTATATTGTAGAAGAGCATGAGAAGACCATATTTAAAAAAATGTTTGCCGTCTCCCTACCCAGTCTTATAATTTTGGATAGGTCGGTAGGTCTTTTTTTGAATTATCCAGAGATGTCGATATATCTGAAATGACACAAGTACAGAAAAACTGAACTGACTTTTTAAAAACTGGATGTAATTACTAATTTCAAGCAGCTACATGGTATAATTTGAACTGTATTTCAAGTTCAGGTTAATACATTTAGACAATCGAAACCTGAAGAAAAAATAAAATGTTATGAAAATTAAAAATAATAAAAAAACTGTAGTCAAGAATGCTATTTTTTTGAGTAGGCAGGATTTTTCTGGGTAGGTAGGGAGAGGGTCAACAAACAATATTTTATTTTTGGCCGAAAGTATGGAATTCTATTGACGGCTTTTTATTTCAGCTGTTAAATGCCGCGGCACTGTCGACTGCGGCAGTGACTTTTCGCACGCGTTTGCACATGCGCAAAGTTAATGACGTAGTAGACAGTTCATAATACGAAATCATGATGCAGTAAAGTATAAACAGTCGAAAGGACACAGCACAGTAGGCAGTAAAAGGTATAAAGTACAGTCAACTCCCGATATCTCGAACACTGATATCTCAAAGTATCTTCATATATCAAAAATACATTTTCTATTTCTATTTACATTTCAACTCCTGTTATCTCAAACTACTGATATCTCAAGTAAATTTTCTGGTACCAGAAAATTTACTTTGAGATATCAGTAGTTTCGGCTGAAATTCGACTTCTAGATAGCGGAAGTTGACTGTATGAAGTAAGCAGTCACTTTGTGAGCATATTCATGTGCATTGGCTGAGGTATATGTATGAAGATGCAGTTCTTATACAGATTCCTCGAGTCAGTGGATAATTGATGTTGGCTGAGAAAACTCTAATCACGTTGTGCGGGAGCTCACCCAAGCGGGCAAATGAGGTCGAATGACTTTGTACTGACGTCGATGCGACGTCATTACGTCGCATCGACGTCAGTGCGACGTCATATGCCCGCGGGGATATCTCAAGTAAGCTACGTGTACGACTGGTATCGCGCAAAAAGGAAGTAAAACGTTAATAATATAAATTCGCCCTGAGTTTGCATACTGTAGTCAACCAGAAATTTTGTTATAGTGCACATACTGAAATTTCCCGGTGATGAAGTATTAATTAACAGCTGGCTGGATTAAAATTTAAGACTTGATATTTTCTCTTTTATTTCTGTATCCTTCTATTATAAGATGAAAACTGTTACCCGTCATGCCCCAACATACGGCATATCACAGTAGCTTCATGGACGCCAACATGGTCCTTGCAGATAGTACCCCAGCGATTGTACATGTTGACCTGAACTAGACCCTCGTATGGGTTTAAGCCGCCCGATAGTCGGAGCTGACCGTTTGAAAATGTTGCTGTAAGTAGAGTTACTCTTGATGGTGAATCTAGAGCCTGAATCCCTGTGGCGCGGGAAAGCTATGCGTTAAAGCTTCGTTTACACGGGCAAAGTTTCTGTGACAAAGTAGGTTTGTCAAAGAAAAATTTGCTCGTGTAAATGAAAAACTATGCCACATTTTCATTGCCAAATTTATATGGAAGGGTTCTTTGACAAACAAAATTTGTCCGTGTAAACAGAAAATTTGCCATAGAATATGTAACAAAGAAACTAGCTATGGAGATGCACACAGAAAACTTTACTCATAATCAAACAGTTTGATTTTGAACAAAGTATATTGAGGCACAGTTGGCCGTTTACAAGAGCAAAGTTTGTTTGTCCAGGTAACTTTGATGAGAATGTTTTGTTCGTGTGAACACGGCAGCAAATATTCCATTGCCAAAGTTTATTTGACAAAGATTCTATGCCACATTTTTCTTTAAGGTGGTAATTTGTGGTACATACAAAAATCTGCATAAAAACGTAAAAAATTAACGTACCTCCCTGAAAGTTTGCTGACTACTTATTTTTGTTGTTCTCTACAGTTTAGAATACAGAATAGAGGGACATGCTCTTAAAAAAGGTGTTTTATGTGGAAAAAAATCAAAGGGTAATTTTGTGCGCAGAAATCTAGAAAATTAACTTCATTCTTGAAAATATGCTTAGCTCTGAAGTTTCTTCAATGCATTAAAAAGAGCGTCCTGGCAATTATTTGTTCCAACTCTTTCTCAAATTTGTAAGGTAGACCAGATGAAAACAGTCACTTTTTCTCAAATGTCTGACCATGTATGGTGCATGTACACTGCATGCATCAATCAAATACAGGTAGAGCAGTTATACCTTTATCATACTCACAATATACCATATAAATTATATATATTGGGACAGTTAGGTCTGAGCAAATAGTGAATACCCAGATCAGACAGGAGCGGTCTGATCAGGGTCTACACTATTTGCCATCCCATTGCATTTCTTGGGCACATTGCTGCACTGTAAAACCAAACTGTTCCAATTTAAGGACAGTTATGGTAATTATTTTTAGTGTGCCAATATAGGGAATTTTTACCACCATGACACAGGTGTGTATATAAAATTGTTCAACCTTCAATTGTTCTATACAGTAGTTTTTTGGCAAATATTTTGACACAGAAAAGACCATTTTTTATCTGCCCAGCCTGAAAATGTGTAAAAAAAATGGAAAAAATAATTGCTAGGACGCTGTCCATAATGTATTGAAGAACCTTCAGACCCTATTACATTTTTAATAACGATGGTTATTTTTCAGATTTTAGCGCACAAAATTACCCTTTGACATTTTCTTATATAAACCCTTTTCAACTTCAACAAGTCCTGCATTTTTGGATTCTGAATCGTGAGAAACAACATATAGAAGGCATCTGCTAATTTTGGGGAAGATCTGTTCTATTTTCAGATTTTATGCAAATTTTTTACTTAGCCCAAAATCGGCGATTATCACCACCTTAACGAATAATTTGCTCCATGTTAGCGCAAAATGTTTGCCAAACTTTCTTTGTTACGGTTTCTGTGACAGAAAGTTTGGTCATGAGAAAGAGGCTTGACGGACATTCTGGAAGCAATGGCACTAGATAAATAGGAAATAGTTTTCTGGTGTATGTAGGATTCAGGCGCCAGTGGAAGCCATGGTACCGGATTAATAGGCATAGGTTTCAGGCGAAACTGGAAGCCATAGTAATAGATTAATGAACATATTTTTCTGGTATAGGCATAGGTTTCAGGCAAAACTGGATTCTCCATGGCACCAGATTACCATTCAAATGGAAAGCAGGGAACCAAATAGCTATCACATAACCATATGTCAAGGTTCCAGACTATTTTTCTTGCTATAAGGAAGCAAGTCAAGACAATGACATAAACGACAAACTGCATGTCCGCGTAGCATCAGCACTGCTGACACAATCATTGGTGAGTCACCAGTCACTGTGTCCGAAGTTTTTTTGCCACTTCAAGCTGGATTCAAGAACGGCCATAAACTGTAAGCGATACCAGCGTGCTCCGGTGTTTTGCGAGGTGTGATGTAATATTCTTCTTTGTTAGAAAGGTATATTATCATATAGCAAATGAAAGCAATCTAAATGGTGCACTGATCATTGTGTGCTGATTCGTTTCAGTTTAACAGAAACCGAAAGATATAGCAAAGAGGTTTTCAATTCACAGCGTTATTAAGCACAAATGTACGCTATCAGACTAAATCAAAGTATTTGACTGAAGTAAATCACATTTCCATGCCGGGAGTGGTCGTGGTCAGGCGATGAAGTTGGGTAACTTTCAGTGCTTGGGCGTCTTACTAATTTGAATATAGTCAGGGCAAGGGCCTATTGTGCTTGCAGTAGGTGCGGATGGAGGTTGTTTGGCCGCTATCACATCTTTTTTTTTCCACCCTTTCTCTGGAGACAGCTATATAGGGACTGAAATACTGCCTCAAAGAGCCTTTATACACCAATCAACTAAACAACTTTAACATGCCGGATGGGTAGATAATGCGGTATTATGCCTTTCCATCATAACAGTATTTCGGTCATGAGGTGTGTAGAGGGTGTGTGTGGGGACGATGGGTGAGATGTGATCATGAAAATGAAATAATGAGTTTAGATATCAGGACCTTGATCATACTGAAATCTGCGACCTCTGTATTACGAGGCCAGGCCCCGAGGTTATAAAACTTTTTTCATGCTCAACTCAGCTGAGCATGAAATTTTTTCTGCTCATAAATTTTAAAATGCCAACAATTGTTGGCATTTTAACATTTATGAGTAGAAAAAATAGCCTTCTTGGCTTATCTGAGCCTGAAAAATGCTGAATTTCTTGGTAGTTTTATATTAATGGGCATTTTAAATTTCATGCTCAGCTGAGTTGAGCATGAAAAAAATTTTATAACCTCGGGGCCTGGCCCCGAGGTTATAAAATTTTTTTCATGCTCAACTCAGCTGAGCATGAAATTTTACCTGCTTATAAATAGCATACTGCTGATAAGTATAATTGTTTTCTTGCTCCGTTTAGCTGAGTATGTAGTTTTCTCTGCTTATGAATATGAAAATGCCAACATCAGTAGGTATTTTCATATTCATCAGCAGAGTAAAATTTCATGCTCAGCTGAGTTGAGCACGAAAAAAGTTTTATAACTTCGGGGCCTGAGCGTTTAATAACCCCTCGGCTAACGCGAGGGGTGATGGCTCATGGGGCTGCAATACAAAGATGTATTAGTAGAACGCCCATGCAGTTATCGTAATGCATTCATTACCTGATCGTGGAACACACATGACCCCGGCGTCTTCGTCGTGGCCACAATTACCCACTCCCCACGCCCTGTGTCCACATGCATCCAGATTGTTTTCCAGGCCCACGCACTTAACGTCATCAAGCCAAACGGATCCAGTTCCGTTTCCATAGTGATTATTCAACATTGGAACAGCATATACGCTGAAATTAACAAGCTTGCACTGAATATAAACATTTTAACTTAGTTCAAATGGGTACGCCAAACCACTAATTGCCTATTACAGTCAACCGTCGATATCTCAAAGTCAAAGTTCATCCCAAACTACTGATATCTAAAAGTAAGTTTTCTGGGACCAGAAAATTTACTTTGAGATATCAGTAGTTTGAGGTAACAGGAGTTTAAATGTAAACAAAAATAGGAATTAATATCGACACATATTCTTTGATATCCTAGGGAACTTTGAGATAACCGTAATCGAGGTATCGAGAGTTGACTGTATTATTGGCCAGAAATACACTTGCGAAATACTTTAGATTTTCCCTTCAAATTTGTAGCTCTCGCCGAAATTAGCATTAACCAAATTAACCTTCTTTTTCTGATTTTGTAGCACATACGAGATGTCATCTTTTGGTAGAAAAAGCGACTTTTTATTATGGAATACTTGTACTTAGCAAATCTGAAACGTTCTTTGAAGTACTTCCTTCATTTGCTTACAGGTGTGTGCCACCATTATCCACATCATATTTGAGTGGAATGCAGGGGTAACTTGGCATGAGAAAGATAATCTACAGCTAAAAACTGAAAAGTGGATGGGGTAATACGATGAATGGATTGCTTGCGATTTTTCGTCCTTTTTATTAGTATTTCAGTCAAATCAGGACGTTTTGTATTTGTCTGTTCTAGGTGTGTGTGTGGGGGGGGGGGGGGAGGGGGGGGGGGGGGGAGGGCTGTAACTCATGTTGTGAGAACTTGTAGCCCAACCCCATTGTTTGTACTTACTGTTTGTATAAAGGCAATAAAATTTGTTTGAATTGAATTGAAATCAGGACAATGGGAGGGTATTGTGTGCAGTGGAGACATGTTTACGGTTGAAAAGATTTCCATCTCCACGGGAATCGTACCCGGGACCGCTAGATCAGCAGGCCAGCGCTTAACCCACTGAGCTACAGGGGCTCCCTGGGGGTAATTGGACTCTGCTTAAAAATAAAGCTAAAATCCTTATCATTTAAAACTATTGCATGCCATCAGTCACTGATACCTCAGTGGCAGCAAAAAGCAGCCGTTATCACTGAGTGAAACAATGATGCTTGTGAGTGATGCTTGTGAGTGATGCTTGTGAGGTCTTTATCATCAGCACAGCCCCCAATGACACAAAATATTGATTGACCTTGATTAACACCAAAACAAACTTGGACTTCTCTTACTTTGTCATGTTCAATTGCCTGCAGACAACCATGGCCGCATTCTCGTCCCAATGATCATCGCAAACTGTGCCCCAGTGCCCATTGTGTAGAACCTCTACCCTTCCTTCATTTGACGAGTTACCACCAGCCAGCCGGACAGGAGCTTGTGGTCCAGCATCTGCAGTATCATGAATAATGTAGGGTGCTAACCATTTTGGTGTTTAATAGGCAGAGTATATAAATGTATAAGGTAAACTTGTATACTTATGTAATTACACAAGACTGGAATTTTGAAATAACAGCTTTTCAAGCATATCAGCCTAATAGCATCGTTATATTTATGGTAACTATTTGCAGAGGTTTTAGTTCTAATTACCATTCGGGAATGGAACTGCGCGTTTACCAAGCGTGATACATGTACAAATCATCTACGTGGCATTCATTCATCTATAAGACGGGTTTTCTTCCACAGGAGCCCGGTTGCTAATATCCAACAATTATTCATTAAGCTAGTGTAGGTTTTGTCTCTAGAATATAAACATCCACAAGGAGCAACAGCAGCCATTTTATCCGCAACGTTCTCTAATTGGTTCCCGCTTCACCGATGTTACGCCGTAAAAATCCAAAAACCATCCGATTACGTATTTGTGAACCTGTAAAATTCAAATATGACTTGAACGTCAGAGAACCTTGAGGGCGACCTGACCAGTTCTGTAAAGCTAGAAATTAAATTCCAAAATGGTATCAAGAATAAATTTGTGTTTTTCCCTTGAACGTTTGAAGAACATTTAATGGATTGTACGGCGTTACATCGGCGAAGCGAGAACCAGTATGTAGAACGTTGCGG
Organism: Ctena decussata; assembly: GCA_963989385.1. Taxonomy (NCBI): domain Eukaryota; kingdom Metazoa; phylum Mollusca; class Bivalvia; order Lucinida; family Lucinidae; genus Ctena; species Ctena decussata. Next base: position 26,402,158 of record OZ022505.1, read on the forward strand.
ATAAAATGGCTGCTGTCACTCCTTGTGGATGTTTATATTATAGACAGAAAAGCCCGGTTGTTAATGACAAGTAGTTGTTGGATATATAAGCAACCGGGCTCCTGTGGTTTTCTTCTTCCAAATTTACCCAAAATATGTAAATTAGTCATGTATTTCAGCTTTATGGTAGGGGTTTCTCTTCCAGAACAATCCCGAAAATCTAGATCCGTCTTATAAGACGGATCTAGATTTTTGAGATTGTTTTGGAAAGGGAAATTCCCCGTCTGATAACAGAATAAAAATGTAACAGTCTTACTTGGCTGGCAGTCGACGCCAACGTCTTCACTGTGTTGGCAGTTACTTTGTCCCCACTGGCTCATATGACAGTCTGACAGGCTGGACTCATTGCCACTACACCTGATGTTATCAATCCAGATAGGACCTAGCCCAGAACCGAAGTACCCATGCTCTCGAACTACAAAGAAGTCCCTGTAAATGAAGACATTATTGTACACAGAAAATAAAGAGGAGGGGAGTTCATTCTGTCGCAAGTGACACACATTAGAACCGCATTATCGAGACGTTCCAATTCGGGCCACATCACATACAGTTAGGGTCACCCAAAGTCATCATGGCGATCTGAGTAATACACTGTGCCAAACAGATGCTCAACTGAACAAGTTGTAAAATTATCTGCTGACTAACTCATTATGACAAAAGCCGCGACACGAGAACACCAATAAAGTGGTTGTGCGCCCAGCGCAGACTCAGATCAGCCTGGGCATCCGCCCAATCTGATCAGTTTTCGCTGTCCGCATGGATATAGCTTAGACCCTGAGCTACCCTTTGATCGCTTAAGCGAAGAGTCTGATCGGACTGTGCTGATGCCCAGGCTTATCTGAGTCTGCGCTGGGCGCACAACCACATTGTTGGTTTTGTCGTGTCGCGGCTCATTTGATGTTCAAGTCATATGCACATGAGACCTTCTGAGAATTTTAGAATTCAGTACCTATCAAAACTTTTTATGTATAATAATATAGAGCATTCTTTGAATTAAGTGACAATTTTAATTAAGTGATGTTTTTCTTCTCATAATGAGGAAGCTTCTCAAGCTACTAGTGAAGCCCGCTTGAAAATTCCGAAACATCATCAATTAGGTAGGATGACACTTTTTTTCTCAATTTCAAGGTAAACAAAAATACAGCTTTTTGTGAACACGAATTGAATGAACGGACGCGGTGCCGGTGGTTCGACTGTGGATATGCTCCGCTGAGCCAATCGACGAGACCAATATGAATCGACTTTTTTGAGCCTGTAACAGAAACGTGTTTTTAGTAGCCTATTGCGTCACGAAAAGGTGACTTTTTACCTTTTATTTTTATGCGACATTAACAGGCTCAAGTGCCCGTATTTATGGTGTTTTTCTGCTGTCATAACATAGTGCATACTGTAAAACACGCGAGGGTGTATGGGTACGCCTTATTGATTCTGCCAGTTTTACAAAGACAACCCGCTTTTGTGACTTCCTGTTTGCTACCCTGGATGATGTAGCCCTTCCAAAATAGGGTCTTCTCTTCGCTTTTGAATAAGAAATAGATCAGCTGTAGCAGTGAATTGTTGAGTAATAATTCACTGTTTGGAGGTCACTTTAAAGAAGATCATATTACGAGCGCGGACCGCGAGTGATATATCTACTTACAACTGACCGACAGACAGTGAATTATTACTCAATAATTCAATGCTAGAGCTGAACTATTTCGATTTTAACGCTCAAAAACGCTGAAAAGGTATTCTTTTCATTCAAATTCTCCCAACCTTCTTGCCAGCGCGTTCATGATCCCGCCGATATTCTTAACTGTATCTAAGGTAAATGTACGTTTTTATGGTGATTTAAGAAAGAAAAAGTGACGTTACACAGCCTAACGTCTCAAAACGTCACAAAACTATGTCAGTAATGCAAGTGACGTCAGCAATTGGACTCACGCGCTCCGAGACAGTGAATGTTTGTAGAATAAAACACTGAGACTTTCCATTGCTTCTGTAGGCGCACTGTGTTAGAATGGCGTTTATATCATGCAACTTCGCGTATGCTCTCTCGTCATACATTGAGCAAACTTTAGACTGTCATTTCCATGAAATGAATATTCTCAACGAAAAACTAACCAACCCTGTATATCCTAATAAGCGGCAAGCAACTGACGCAGCATTAGAATCGAAGTTGTCGTCACACACCGTCCCCCAATAGTTATTATGGTAAATCTCCAATCGACCTTGAGATACACGTGAACCATTTACTAAACGAAGACTGTCAGGTGTTTGGCCTAAAATACAAGACAAGCAATAAATGAACCCATTCCATTCGCGATACCTCTTTAGGGGTACCTGGGCAAACAGTTGGGATCCAAGCGTGGGGCCTGATCTGAGATCCAAACTGTTTGCTGCTTAGACATCATTTCTAAAAGAAATATTCTTGATTTTTGATGCAGACGACAATTTCAGCAGACGACAAAAAATACCCAGAATGCGATGGGTTAACAAGTATGCGTACTCCTTCATGTATTCCAGCACCTTTTACAAAGGGTAACAACTTTTGTGACTACCTGTTTGCGTCTCTGGAGGACCAAAAACCAACATATTAAATTCTACTCTTAGAGAAAAGAAGCTATTCCCAGAGGAGCAAATTCCTTTTGCTCCCAGAGGAGAAAATTCTTTCCTTCAAGATGGAAAAGACAGGCAAAAATGAAAATGACAGAAATGCTACCCTTGAAAGTGTACCCATTCAGCTAAGATAGTTGAGGTTTGTGAAGACAATTTGACCTCTAAACATAAGCTAAAAAGTTTTCGACAAAACAGCTTCACCCGGATTGTGTACAATTGAGCCGCGACACGAGAAAACCATCAATGTGGTTGTGCGCTCAGCGCAGACTCAGATCAGCCTGGGCATCCGCCCAGTCTGACCAGAGTCTTCGCTGTCCGCATGGAGGTAGCTTAGACCATTAGTTACCATTTAAGCGCTTAGCGAAGAGTCTGGTCGGACTGGGCGGATGTCCAGGCTGATCTGAGTCAGCGCTTTGCGCGCAACCACTTTGTTGGTTTTGTCGTGTCGCAGCTCAAATGAATTAATGAACATGCATTTAACAAATAAATACTGAGTAGGCTCTTTCGAATTACTGAAGAAATGGTATTTAAACAGTTGGGCCATATGAGGTGCTATTTTGTAATAGGCACTGGTCACAAAGAAGGGTAAAAAAAGTAAACCTTTCACGGTTGTAGTAGAGGTAAAGAGATTCCTTAGACATAAGTACGCTAAGTCATATCGCTTTTCATTCCACCGTGTTACTAAAAGATTGAAAACCATATATATGTTATTTCCTACCTGAAACTGCAGTATCGCTTCCAAAACAAGCCAGAAAAACAATGGAAACTATCAGTACTTTCTGTGCAAACCAAACTAAGCTTTCCATGCTTATTTTCTGATTTTTTTAATGAATCATTCTTTTTTGATAAGTTTTAAGGTGAGTGGACACACTTTCAATGGAAGCAACTCTACCATTTTTGCCATCCTCCGCAGTAGGAGCCACCTTCTAAAGGAAACACTTTTCTTTCGTTGGAGTAAATTCTCCACTAGAAGAGAAGATTTGAGCCGCGACACGACAAAACCAACAATGTGGTTGTGCGCCCAGCGCAGACTCAGATCAGCCTGGGCATCCGCCCAGTCTGATCAGAGTCTTCGCTGTCCGCATGGAGGTAGGTTAGACACTTAGCTACCATTTGAGCACTTAACAATGTGTCTGACCACACTGGGCAAATGTCCAGGCTGATCTGAGTCTGCGCTGGGCGCACAACCACATTGTTGGTTTTGTCCTGTCGCGGCTCATTTTATTTGGTAAACCTTCTCCAACCAGGGAAGCAAACAGGAAGTCATAAATGTTATTTTTCTGTATAGAAATTTCTTAATCATGGAAGTGTACTGTCACCTTAATACCGAAAGGCTAAAAGATAAAGATATTAAAACAAGCTACGTTGTGACAAAATCTATCTTTAGGTATACGTGAACTGTCGTGGCCCAGACCATGTGTGTCTGATCAGGGCCTTGCATACTTATTTCAATTTTTAGTTTAGTCGAACTGAGCATACTCTAACCAGACTGCGCATACTACCGCTGACAGATATTCTCGACAAGACTGCTCTGTTCTGTTTCAATTCTCGTTACGACGTTCCCCAAGTGGTCTCTTCAAGACTCAAATCACGTACACATATTAGCCGCGGCGACACGATAAAAGCAACAAAGTGGTATGTGCACCTAGCGAAGACTCAGATCAGACTGAGCATCCGCCCAGTCTATCAGAGTCTTTGCTGTCGGCATGGAGGTAGCTTTGATTCTTCATTACCCTTTAAGCGCACAGCGAAGACTCTGACCAGACTGGCTGGACGCCATGCTGATCTGAGTCTTCGCTGGGCGCACATGCCACTTTGTTTGTTTTGTCGTGTCGAGACTCATCTACAAGATAAGATTTGGTACGTTAGTCTTGACAAAAATCCGTTTAGTCATTGGACGCTAAAGTAGTATCATACGCCGCTTAATATTTAGAAAACTGATTGTACGAGTAATTGATATAACCGTCGAGGGGGGCGCAGCCTTCGAGATGGTTAGATCAATTTCGAGTACAGTCAGTTTTCTAAATGTTTTGTATCATGGTCCAATCAGAAACCAGAGTTTCCTTCATATACTTCGGTGCCTGTCGGTGTTAAGAATTTTATCACTTCACCTGATATTGTTTAAATTAGTTCTCATGATCAAGAATGACATATTTATGTTTTTCTGCAGCCCACAGTTTAACTAGAAACACAGGGAAACGTGACATTAATATTAAATATATTTGTCTACTCTGTTTCAAATTTATTTCAAATGACGAATTCCAAACAAATAGAAAATACATCTAAACTTTAACGCTTTACACAATTCATGATCATACATTTTGTTGTTTTTCATTATTTTGTAATGCATTTTGGGCGTTGTAGAAACACCAACTTAAACCGTTAGCCCAACTGAAATAGCAAGGCTACAACAGGTGTCTGGAAAATGAATCAAATTTGACAGCCTCTTTTGCTGGGAATGCACGGTATGAACTGAGCGGTGTATATATACACTGCACAGTCAAATTAGAGCACGTTTTGGAATAATCTCAGTGTAACTAAATGGGAATCTGAAGCCCTGCCTTTTTGATTAGACGCTGGTGCTTAAAGTTAATTTAGATAATTCACACCAAATGATCAAAGGAAAAGATATAGGCCATGATACAAAAAAAACTTAGACCGCAAAAAATGAAAATAGCTGAATTTGCAAACAGCGTAGATCCAACTGAGGCGGCTCATAATGAGCCGCCTCAGCTGGATCTACACTGTTTGTCAATTAGTCTTTGAATTCTCAATACGATATTGCGTCTTTTTTTAGCGATTTAATGGTTAACGCAGAAACTCATGAAAAATTATAATGAAACTAAGTTGATGGCTCAGTGATAGTCTGAAGGCAGGGCAAAGAAAGTCACTTGCTAGATGTAGTGGCAACGAACAAAAGCAATACAACTGTTTGGCCGTATGTTGCTTGCTATCTTAACCAATGTTTGATGCTCTCCAATTAAAATCTCCCAGCGTTGAAAACGGTTCGTAACGTTTGGTGACAAAACATGGGTTGATGCCCATATTCTGTGTCAAATGTCTAGCGATAAAAATCGAAAATCACTATACATTTTTTTCTTCATTTTTTTTATCGAGTAAAAGCTAGACAATGATCTTATACCTGTAATGTACGGTGTATTTTTTACCTTGTGTTAACATTTATGACATCGAAACTAGGAAATAAAATGACCCAACTAACTCTTCAAAACTGTTTTATTACAAACTTAAGGATTATTCATTTGTTTGAAGCTGTCAAGTCGTTTACAATGATGAAAAAGAGTGTTGAAGTGGGTCGCTGAGAGAAGACAGACATCGTTGCCTAGCTCCAACTGTTGTTCTGAACCATTATCCTGTGCTGCCATTAATCTGAACTGCTTTTATAACATTGCCATATAGATGCTCAATGGCACGAACTAGATTTGCATTGATATTGTACTTTCGCATGTCGGCCCTGTCAAATATCAATGAAGACGCGGTTGGTTGTTTTGGGTTTAACGGCATTTCAGTCTATATCGAGTCGTCTCCCAGAGGGCGGGTCCAAACAACTCACACCCGCACCTAGTGCAAGCACAGTATGCCCGTGTCCTACTATAATCCAAAATCAGTAGGACGCCACACCACTTTAAGTTATCCCCAGCACCATCGCCCGACCCGATCATCCCCTATGAAGACATGGTACAGATGTTGCTGATGTTGAAGGCATTTTTCATACAAGATTTAAAAAAAAAGTAAACATAAGTGTTACTGCTGTTTTAAACTGGGATAGCTGAATGACCACCTGCTTGGAGAAGAGCTATTCATTCGGTTTATTGTGCGTGTGTGCAGTCAAATAAATGAGTACATGAAGTTTTTTGAGTATCAGCGATCAAGGTTACAGCTTCAGACATCGCCTCAAAAGCGACGTAGTCGATTGTAGCAAAATGTCATGTACAACCGCCATGAGTTGGGCGAATCAAAGATTGCTTGAAAGTTTATGGTCGCATGACTAAGATAGCCATCTTGCTCATATAAAAAAAAACTTTAAAAATCTTCTCCAGAACCAAATGGTCGACTCAGGTGAGCGATTCAGAGACATATGGCCCAGCTCTCTTGTTTGCTTTTAGCAGTCATTTAACGGGACTGCAACAACATTGCGGACACCCTTGGCATACAACTTTTTGGTTGTTTTACTGCAAGACGTTTGTTTAGCTTCGTGGACTGCACTCAATCTCGACAGTGTCCTGTTGTACGAGTCGTCGCCGACCGATTCAATTTTTCGTTGTTATCATTTATTCATGTGCTTAAGCTGTTCATCAAAGCTGTAAACTGACCAAGTAACAGTCTTATAAGCTTGTCTGAAGCTTTGCGCAAGATGCCCTCAGTACGTTTCTGAAAGCGTGGGTGCGTTCATGCTAACACTGATAGCGAGTCCTTTCGGAGTCACTTTGTGATGTAAGCAATGTGTGAGTGCTAGTATCTGACTCTTGTAAGTGTCTTTGATACAAGTTATTATTCCAGCATGTATGTATCCATTAGGGTAAACTCCAATATAGTTACTAGCAGAGAAAAGGAGCAAATAAAAAAGAAATAATAAAATATTGTGCTGTCTAAAATCAAGTGAAGATGGCTCACAAGGGTGTGCCATGCATACTAAAGTAGTATATGGTAAGATAAGAAGAAGATACATATTTGGGTAACATTGGGTCTACTTGGGATGCTAAAGTGATTTAAAATTGGCTGTAAATGGAGAGAAAACATTAACCATTCATGATTCGTTTCTACCTCAGTACTTTCGTCTTTCAGCTTTTATAAGCAAACAAATTCACATTTTTAGAAAGAAATTTGAAAACAACTTAAAAGATGATTAACAAGACCTGTCCGCGTACAAGATAGCTCGCCTGCAGCGCATTGCCCATCACATAATAAAACTTTAACCAAAACATCCAATCCGGACGCCGACGCCGACGCGGAAGCTGACGCCAGGGTAACAACAATAGCTCTTCCTGAACTTTCGTTCAGGCGAGCTAATAAAAATAAGTGAAGTATTTCGCTCAGCGAGGACCATATGGTATAATAACAAAACATACCAGAATGCGTTAATAAATGAAAATAAACACAACGCTACAAAATAAACATGAAAGTATACACGCCCTTTCTTCGCAGACACAGACAGACAAATGTTTCCAAAACACAAATCAGACAGACTAATAAACCCCATCGTGTGGTTTTAGCATCTGTTGTTCGGGGCGGATACTCACATTTCTGTTTCAATTTTGAACATCATTATTATGAGTAAAAATGGAGCAAATTCCACCATGTAGTGTGTTTTCCTGCAAAAGGGGCAACTCCACTATAGAGGGTAAAACGGCTATGTAAAACACGTATAGTAGATTTTCCACGAGGAAATTCTACTGTGAAAATTCATAGCCATTTTTCGAGAGAGGGGAAAGCACTAGGGGGAAAAGCTACTCTCTGACTGGGGTCATTCAAACCCGATAAGTATTTGAATTACATGTATTTCCTATAAAATATAGCTTGTCAGTTCTGGTACAGTACGCTCCAAGGGCATAGCCAGATCTAATACTTTGTTGAAGCAAAAAAATCCATTTTGGGATTTATATCTGAATGCATACAGCTTGGAAGACCACTCTAATGTGGAAAAAATCTGCCTCCTTCTCAGCTATGGGGCATGGAAGCCAAAGTAATGAAACTTGTCATTTTCATTTTTTTTTCTTTTTTGAAAGAGTTGCCTTCCTCGCATCTCCTATGAATCAATTTACTACAAATGATATTCTGCTAAAGCTGTCAGCCAACAAAGCATAGCATACAAAACACGTTTAGACGTGAAGGTATACAGCTCCAGGTATACACGCCATTTTTAGAAAGGGGAACAACTTTTGTGACTACATGTACCTCTCTGCTTCTCCGGACTCAAATAGGGTCAACTATGAAGAAAGAATTAGGTTCCTTTTATAGTTGACCCTCAGGGGGAAGGGAGGCAAAATGCAGAGTCCTTCCAGCTATGCCCCTGTACCTTTTATGCTAGTGTTGGCGCTAATGGATGTTGAAATAACGGAACTCACGTCCTTGTGACCTCAGTATAATGGCACATCACAATGGTAAAAACTTTTCTTTCTTAAATCATTACCTTTCTGCGGAATATCGATTCCATTTTCTGAAACTTAGCGGGACCATATTATGTTGTATCCGTCATACGGCATGTCATCTTCGTAAGCCAAGGGTACTAAGCCCACTTTGTTCCACGAAGGCATCCTATCTCAAATGATATTCCGTCAACAGAAAATCATGTGACAACATACATTGCGTATTAGTGTCCTCACATCACACAATGTCCTTATACATGTAATTAGAGAGAGAGAGAGAGAGAGAGAGAGAGAGATTTACCTCGCAATTTCGCCAAGCGAGAAGCATTTTTTGCATTTTTGCATTTCACAGAACTGTCCCGCAGTTTCCCGTTCGAAAGAAAAAACAAAACAAAACGAAATCGCAAGGGTTTGCATAAGATTTGTCAGGTAATGCATGCCTTGTTTTCTGTTACCAGTCTTATAGTATGGGCACCAAAATGAGCGAAGGTTCGTCGATCACAGACCGGTTAAGCCCCCGTGTCATTTCATTACTTGCCGTCTCAAGGCGGCACTTCTCGGTTGTTTTATGTGTTTTTTGTTGCTATGTCTTTTATTGATATATTGTCTAGCTCGGTGACCCCCGTAGTACATGGGAAACGGCTGTTCACATGGCTGCGGCTGGTGATGTCTTTGGTGGTGACTAATTTTATGCTGTCTTTTTTCCCACATGATGTCTTGGGTGGGATCTCGGATTGAATAATGTCAGTTCCTGAGAATTTTCCTACTTACGTTTGCAAAAGCGGGGAAACATCGAGAGGTTTTCGGAGGGCTTGTCTCACTACAACCACGTTAGCTAACGAGAAGCGATGACCATTGTTTATTTAGATCAAAGACGATGATAATAAAAATTATAATAATAATAATAATAATAATAATAATAATAATAATTTCATAGTCATTAAAATGAGAAGAATAATAATATAACAGTTATAACTAATCCTACCCCCTGAACCAAAGGCGTGCATCTGTCTAAAACTGCACACCACATGAACAAGCATTGGTATAAAACCTTCATCCTCTATCAGTATCTTGCGGAAAAGGTGAGTAAAACGCAAGAATAGTCCTACAGAGGGCTGACTTAACATTCGTCACATCTACAAGTCAAACCGAGAATTAATTACATTGGCAGTATACATTTGACTGGCGTCGCCTGAAAAGGAAGCTTACGTCATGTGCTTACTGTGAACACTAACATCAGTCTGCGCATCAGCTCAGACAGACCAAAGTTATTTTCTTTGGTTTCCCGTGTTCGTAGGATTCTTAATTCTATATGAAAAAAGGTTCCTGTCTACTTTCTGTGGAGGTTCCGTCTATGTGTTGGTGGGACGTTAAACCTGAGTTCACTCACTCACTCACACTCACTCACTACTGTAGAAATCAATTCAGTGTGTCGGCGACAACAAGGAAATATTCTAATCAGACAGCATGGATTCGCAGACTGACTTGTGGCTTCGCTGTTTACACACGCAGTAAGGCCAATGTAATAGAGCTGTGAAAGTGGTCAGTCCGCACACTGTAAACATTCCCTATTTTTTACGGTAGAATAACTAGCAACCAGCTGCCAGTCCATTTCCCATTATTTTTACGGGCGCCCAGAATCATCACGCAGAGTAGAGAAGAAATGGACAGGTACTGATTTGGTCATATAGCCCTTCGGCACTATAGAGTTTTTTCGAGAGCGGCCAATTAACACAACCCTTACCATATCGTGATTTCTAAAAATGTTCTACAGGCAGACGCCCGTAAAAATAACGGGAATGGACTGGCAGCTGGTTGCCAGTTATTCTACCGTAAAATTTACGGATATTTTTTACAGTGCATAATCACAGAAGAATAAGATTAGCGTGCGCCTACGCACAATCGAATAAGATTAAAATCTAAAAAAGTTCCTTCAAGAGCAGAGAATACATACAGAACTAGGAATATGAGCCAGACTACGTAGTTTCGGCTTATAAAGCCTCGTCAGTGACTGCCATGTTGTATCAACCTAGGTTTCTGGATAGTTTTATAGCGACATAGGAAGGTCTGAATAGGATGCGCATACCGATCTGATTGAAAGACATAAAATGACGAACACGATTTGAAGGTAACGCTATAGACAGACATAAAAGTCCACATAAAATGAGATCTAGACGACTTAGGGATCAAATGGGTGAGCCTTTACAGGCAACCGATCGACTCTAAAGCATGCGTGAAGACAGCAAGTGCGCCAAGTTTATAAGCGCGTTTAGCGCCAAGACGCGACGTTGAAAAGTTGTTTGGACGTCAACGTCATGACGTTGCAAATTTGGCACTATACGATTTTTGCTTGGCACTCAACTAACTGGCCCCATTTAGTTAAGGGTTCAGTGTTTTGATGAAGTATTTTTTCCTAGGCTCGTTTTAAAGTTGCGCTTTCCGTGTAAATCTTACAAAATGGAAGATGTGGTATTACAAAATGGAAGATGTGGTATTTAGGGATTCAAGGTCTATATGCTCACTCACTTTCAGCATTCTTATTCGCTGGTTACGTATTTGTTGATTAGGGGAGACCGGGGCTAGTTGGTCCGCGGGGCAAGTTGGTCCTAGGGCAATATCTCTAAACTGAGAAAAGTTATGACGACAGTATATGATTTAATGGAATCTTTTATTTCGTCACACTTACTGAAGAAAACCGGATGAAAATCGGCGAACGCGTATAAATTATTGAGAAGAAAAAACGATTTTGTACCACATAAGTAACTTTCTTACACCTGTAACCTTTGTTTTTGCATTTCCTGTGTATCGAATTGCATATGTCATACATTTCCTGAAAGCTCATCATCTATGGTATTCGATCGTGCATAGTTGCTGTTTCTAAATTCAACAGCGTTTCGGTCATGAGTGAAGATTTACAGTGCGGTATGGTCGGGGTAAGTTGGTCCATCTGCGACGGGGTAAGTTGGTCCGTCGGAATCTGTTATTTTCCGAACACAAACTATAGAATAAGTTAGAACAAGAGCTGTCGCCTGACAGCATAGCTCACCTGAATTTGTGCTAGCCCATCGCACAGTCTCTGTGGTGGTGTGGCTTGCTATGCATAAAACTTCGGGCAAGCATGTCCATAATAATGACACATAAAAGCTATCTCAGATAAAAGTCTCAAAATAAAATCAAAATAAAAAAAAATCCACACGAAATTTCAAAATCCATGAGCTTGTCAGAGCACTGAGGGGTAGGGGAGGCTGGATGTATCAAATTAAAATAAAGAGTTCCTTCGAGAGCAGACAAAACCATTATCTAACTTCTCCAAGTATTAGTATCAACAGACTCCATCGTGGCACTGTGAAAATATGTCTGCATAAAAATAAAACTGTAACTAAAATGTTTAAACAAAATTCTAAGTCGATGACCTTGACTTCAAGGTCATTCAGTGGGGAAAGTATATAGTGGTTTGTAAAAACCTTAATCAAGTGTCTAACATCAGTTCAAGTATAAACTAAATCTATGCCAAGCATTATGAGCCAGTATGTGATAAGAAAACTTTATTAAAACCCAAAATTTCCTAAGTCCATGAACTTGCCATCAAGGTCACTGAGCGGGGTTGGGGTAGTAGTCTGTAAAACTTTGGACTAATATCTAAATATAGTGAAAATATCAAAAGAATTCATCAATGGCTTCAGGAGATACGAGTCTTTAAAAAAAACTTTAACCATAACATCCTATCGATAAAAAGACGATTTTCTAAGTCCATAATCTTGACATCAAGGCCCACTGAGTGGGGTAATGGGTGGTAACCCTGGAAAACTTTGGACCAATATCTAACTACAGTCTAAGTATAACAAGAATCCATCCACGGGTTAAGGAGATACTGTTCTTTAACATAACCAAAACATCCAGTCCAAAAAAATAAAAAAAACTCCAATTCTCGAAGTCCATGACCTTGACATCAAGGTCACTGAATTGGATGGGGGTGGCATCCTGTTAAACTTTGGACAAATATCTAACTATCAAAAGAATCCATCCATGGGTTAAGGAGATATAGGTCTTTAAAAAACTTAAACTAAAACATCCAATCCGGACGCCGACGCGGACGTGGACGTCAACGCTGACGCCGAGGCCAGGGTGACAACAATAGCTCTTCCTGAACTTTCGTTCAGGCGAGCTAAAAATGATTGTATTAGTTACCCATTGCGAAAATAATACGAGAAAATGAATATAAACCTCAGCATTATTTAAAAAAAAGTGCAATTTCAGACCAACAAGACCCGGTCTACCCATTTCATGCTTCCCCCTTTTTAGGATTCACAGGACTTTTCAGACACAATTATCATGACAAAAACAACTAGTGGAAGAAACACTGTAACATCAAACTGAAATTTCGTTGTCCAGATTGGTATGTAATAAAATCGCAAAAAGGCGGCATTATAATAAATGTCACAGTGCAATCCCGTGAAACTCTAAAATTTACTTGGTTTAAACCTTTGATTGCCAGCGGGTCACTTTTCGGCCACTGTATATATGCAATAAAGCAGATGCCTCTTCGGCAAAAGTATACTCTTACACCAAAATATATTGTAAAATAAGAATACACTTGTAAAAAAAAAAGAAAAAGAAAACTGTTTAGAAAATACATTTTTCTTAATTAGCGACCCCATAAATTAACATCGAATCAGATTTGAAGCCTTTATGTGACTGAGGTATTATCAGTGTAAACCATATATGCCCACTCTTTTAAAATAGTTTCATGTTATTTATTGTTGTTTTTTATGAAAATATATTTAGATTAAACTTTTTCGTTCCAACTTTCCCCGTCGGTCCAACTTACCCCGCTGTCCGGACCAACTTACCCCGATAGCGGGGTAAGTTGGTCCGGTTGACATCGTCTCAAGAATGGCTATATTTATCAGAATCTGTCATTTTCCGAACGAAAAACTTTAGAATAGGTTACAAAAATGATTAGACTAGTTACACAATGCGAAAATAATATCAGCAAAAGAATATTAATCTCAGCATTTGAAAAAATGCAATTTTCGGACAAACTAACCCCGGTCTCCCCTATGCTCCGTGACCCGTTTCCTAAGAAACTTACCTGTTTCGCCGATATGTTCATCCCCGTAGCCTCTGCACTCCATTACATAGATAATATTTCTTTACACGGCTTGACATATTTTCATGTGTTTCGAATATGTTCTTAATAGTAAGATCTTTTGGAAGCAAGGAATACATCAAAGAACAACAAGCAAATTCGGTGAATTTATATCCCCCGCCGAAGTGGCCCTGATTCGTTTATTATGTTTTAAGTTTCATATAATTTCGTTCACTGGGCTGAACTTGTGGACTGTAAATCAGATCAAAGACTATTACTCTGGCTTAAGTGAGGCATAAGCTGAAGCTGTTCTTAAACACTTGCCTCAGCATCGCTGCACTATGATGATACACTTTTAATTCAGTTTCAAGAAATTTTGTTCAATCAAGTACCTAAGTTATAGCTAATACATGTATGTGGAGTTTAATTCAAGGGCATTAAATCATGCACTACTGATGCAATTAAGATTAAACTTAATGTGCATTGCTCTGTCAAGACAATACTACATAATTATTTGAAGTTTCATGTAATTCCATTCATTGGTTAGTTAATTATGACTCAATTTGTGGATTTTAAACCAAGTCAAGGGCAATAAGTCATTGCTAACTGAAGAAATTTCGACAAAACTTAAGGTGCACTAATGTGTTATGGTGATGGGTATTTAGTAAAAGTTTCATAGAATTCTATTCATTGATTACTTAGTTATGGCTAAATGTGTCATTTTAAATTCATTCAAGGGCAATAACTCATGAATTTCTGATGCCATTCTGTTGAAACTTTATGTGCATAACCGCCTTATAGTGATACATATTAAGTTTTAGTTTCATGAAGTTTTGATAACTGGTTACTTAGTTATGGCTCATTTTTTGTTTTAAGTCAATTAAAGGGCAATAACTCATGCACCCCTGAAGCCAGTCTGATGAAACGTGACATACATCAGCGGAATATAGTGATACATATATATTATAAGTTTCATGAAATTCCGTCCAGTGGTTACTTAGTTGTTGCTGATTTTATTCATTTTAAAACAATTCAAGGGCAATAACTCATGCATTACTGAACCAGTCTGATGAAACTTGACATGCATCAGCGGGTTATAGTGATATACATTTATTTTAAGTGTCATGAAATTCGGTCCAGTGGTTACTTAGTTATGGCTCCGGACGGACAGACGGACGGACGGACAGTCGGACGGACGGACATGGAGAAACCTATATCCCTCCGCCTTCGGCGGGGGATAAAAATAGCAGACTCGGTTTAACTGAAGTTTATTCCACAAAAAAAAAAATAGTAATAAACCCCTTTCTTTGAGATGACTGCAGCGGCCGCCTTTGGTCTCAATACCTTTTCTTACTTCGTGTTTATCAAAATTTTCTGAAGTAAATTTTGCTTTGGACAATAATCGTTTGAGATTATACGTTTGTCGTTTACTTTTTTTATTTTGTATCTAGATATAATATCTCGAATTTAATTATTTACCTGCAAAATTGGTATAATATCCTCAATTACTTGGAATATTTCTGGATCTCTGGGATTATGTGTTGATACATACGTAATTATATTTTCTCTTGTTCTCTTGCTCGTGCTTTACGGTGCGAAGTTGGTCCTTATTTAGTGGCATTGCTTTCTCTCCACCATGATCAATTACTTGTTCAGGATACTTTTGTTTAATTAGGAAAAAAAACTCAATTCTTGTATATGCATCTTAAGAATATTCTAATGGTTCTGAGTCGGCGTGCACGATTGCATGCAATATTGACTCTCGCATGTCTAGGATGGCGAAAATAGAATAATAATATTGCTTGTTGTCTGTTCCTTTATAGAAAACATCAGTTTCTATTTTGCCATGTCTGTTTTTCACTAAAACATCCAGAAATGTTTGTTCAGATAAATGTATTGCAACGTAAACTTATTATCTTCATGTAAGAGGCTATTGCACATCGTTTCCGTGTTTTTCTAATGGATTTCGTCCATAGGATAAAACTATCTTTACGAAATCGTTTCCAGTATTGGATAAAATAATCTTTTAACATTCCCGAAAACTGCTTTGGTTTGTTCATACAGGTACTCGATAGTTAGTGTTTCGTACACGGGCGGGAACTTCGTATCCATGGCTGTTCCTTTGGTCTGTTTATAAAAGTTGTCATTGAAACAAACTTAATTGTTTTCCAAAATAAATTTGATAGCCTCTTAAATGAATCTATTTGAGAATCTAATATGAAATAGGCGCTACCTATATTGCAACCGACCAATATTATGACTCAAACACTTGAAGCACTTTGCAGTTAACGTACTTAACATGCTTAAATGTAACATCTAAAAGGACCATTAAATTCCATGCCCTGGTGGTGTCTTTAAAATTTAGGTGTCCTCACCACTTCTGGTTCCTGTAATTAATTTGTTGCAGTGATTATGTAATTCCATTTGTCCTGTCAGGTAGAGGAGAGTCGGGTAACTTCGGACAGCGGGTAAATTCGGACGGTGACATTATTTCCTTAATATGTCAGTGGTTTTGGAATTTAAACAAAATTAACTGGGCAAACAGTGTAAATCCTGAAGAGACGGCTCATTATGAGCCGTCTCATCTGGATTTTCACTGTTTGCAATGGTATGTCCGAATTTACCCGCTGTCCGAAATTACCCGACTCCACTCTACGGTTTCCTTGCACTGTCTACCACGACAGAAGTTTTATACATGTCTAGGAGCATGCACATATACTGACATGATACTATTTGCTCTACTGTAAACTGTGCGCGTTTTACGGTTTACTGTGACACAGTGCACTTTTGTGTACTGTTTACTATCTTCTGCCTACTAAAAAAAATAGTTTTTTTGCCTCTGCGAAGGCATGCGCACAAACATGTAGCTTTTGCTCGTGTATTTGTTCACTTACATGTGCATTTAATCACCAACAGTACTCAGTGAACAGAAGACAGGATGATGTAGCCATTAAACTGGACCCAGTGCACAATAGTTGGTTGGTTAGAGTTTAACGGTTCTTGTAGACCGTTTCTCAGTCTATACCGAGCCTTCTCAGAGAGAGAGAGGGAGAAATAAAAATATGATAGGCCAGCCAAAAAAAATCAAACAACCACCCGCACCTACTGCATGCACAGTAGGCATTTGCCCTACTCTTATTCAAATTAGTAGGACGCACCATCGTCCGACAATGACCACCCCAAGTGCACAATAGGCAATAAGTATGGCATCGTAGAGAATATACCGTCTGTATATGAGCCGCGACACAAGAAAACCAACAATGTGGTTGTGCGCCCAGCGCAGCCTCAGATCAGCCTGGGCATCCGCCCAGTCTGATCCGCCCAGTCTGATCAGAGTCATCGGTGTCCGCATGGAGGTAGCTAAGACCTGATCAGTCATCGCTGTCCGCATGGAGGTAGCTAAGACCCTTAGCTACTCTTTAAGTGCTTAGCGAAGAGTCTGATCAGACTGGGCGGATGCCCAGGCTGATCTGAGTCTGCACTGGGCGCACAACCACTTTGTTGGTTTTCTCGTGTCGCGGCTCATATGTGCATGCTCTTGGATATGTAGTAGTAGGCAGAATACATAAAGAATATTTTTTTTTACATCTTCTTTTTTTCAGACCAAATTATTTCCTTTCCTTTTCTTTCCTTTTTGCGCATATTTCTCTCCCCGACAAATCAAGGGCACACAATCATTATTAAGAATATTGATATTATTATTACCATTCCATTTGGAAAGAAAAAAGGGGGAAAAACAGACCCCACAAACGAGAGACGGAATGACGGAAAGCCTTGAGTTGATATTGCCCGTCTGTCTATTTTCTAACATCCTCGCCAGCTGCCAAAAGTGTCCGAGAATACTGCGCCGTCCAAAGGTAACTGCTTCGACCCTACATGACGTCAGAATATATCAAAACGGCTTCATGACATATCGTGACACAGATTTCTAACAAGCTTGACCTCAGCTGTTTTTCAGAAATTTATGCCATCTCAAATAGTGTTAATGTAAAAATACACCGATATTTCATTGATATATTGATTGATGTGTTGCTTTACGTCCACAGTAAACAGCTATGGTCATGTCGGGACGGTCAGTTAGCCTAACCACACTATTCCTGGGCAGGCTTAGAAGACCTCCTAAGCGGTTAACCAGTACTAAGTGCACATACTTTCGCCAGTAACTGACAACTGCCCTTCTTGAATCAGCGGAAGGAGAAACGAACTTTATGTGGCCAGACGGGACCGATATTTCAACAACCATTAACTGTCGGAAGGCAAATGAATAGTTTCGGGATCTAATACTAGATCTACATGAAAATGATTCCCTTTCGATGTATGAGTTTTTTTTTTTTTTTTTTGTTTCGATAAATTTGCACTAACACGACGCGTAATTAAATGAGAATGGATTTTGGATCGAGTGGCGGGATTGACAAGTTTTTTTTTTCAAAATGGTTTTAAAGCATTCTATATTAAAACCTAACGGTTTCCGCCATTATTTTTTTTTCAGAGACATTCACGTATTGCCATGGGGAAGTAAACATGAATTTATTTTCTGTTTCATTTTCTGAGCATGTGAGTCTAGCGCCACTGTGGATTTGTTGAAATAATTTAAGTAGCAAAATGTCAAATTCTATAATGAAAAAAAAAAAAAATAGAAAACAGCGTTTATTCAAACGGACCTTAAAAATCAAAGCTTGACCAATAAATTTTACTTTCGGTGAAGATTCTTTTTTATGTCCAATAAAAAGGCCAGTGTTTCATTTTCTCCCAAGTAAAAACTCTGACCGGAAATTCAGTGACAAAAAAATCGAATCCTTAGTGGTATGGGACAGAATATAATAGAACAGAAATACGCGTTACATCGTAAAGCCACCAACACTAGTAGTTTGCCGCCTACGGCAGCAAACGATTCGTTCGTTGGTTGCTTTTATGGTAGCGCCCCCTTTGTCAGCTTCTTCAATTATTATTGTGCCATCACTTTGTAAGGTTTTAATGGCGTTGGATTCGGATTTATTTAAATTTGATTTTAATTTGCGATTCGTTTTAGTTTTTGGAAAATCTTCAACTCTAGTTATACATTTGCCGTGGTTTCGTTTTTCTCGGATGGTGGTATAGAATTACTTCAGTCTGTTATATGATATAAACAACCAAAAAGAACGAGCAAAACAGTTTAATAATTACTTTTATACACGAACATACATTTAAATATTTGTTTTGTCGGCATAAACATTATAAAAAAAGCAACAAATCTACATGTTAAGCACTACCTACACTATGTACATTCTAAAGAAAGCAGGACGCCAAACGTTTTCAATGGAAAATACAGGGGATGCTGTTTGAAGTTTTACTTATGGCCATTAGGTCTCTCATTTCATTTCATTTCATTTCATACTACTGTCAGAATTAAGCAAAGCTTTCTTTGGAATGCTACAGTGAATATGAGGTCATGGTCCCCAAAATCTAAACAGCTCTTTATCGTGTTACAATTACATATTCATGCATATTAGGTGAAGTTCTGTTTATTGGTTAAAAGAGAGAAACGCATGTGCTGATGCCGATGCTGATGCCAACAGGATCCACACTAAAACAATATGAGCCGCGACACGAGAAAACCAACAAAGTGGTTGTGCGCTCAGCGCAGACTTAGATTAGCCTGGGCATCCGCCCATTTTGATCAGACTCGCCAAGCGCTTAGAAGGTAGCTAAGGGTCTAAGCTACCTCCATGCGGACAGCGAAGGCTCTGATCAGACTGGGCGGATGCCCAGGCTGATCTGAGTCTGCGCTGGGCGCACAACCACTTTGTTGGTTTTTGTCGTGTCGAGGCTCATATGTTGACCTTTACACCCATCGAAACTTTGGTTGGGAGAAATTTACATATTTTTCACGCGTTTGATATATTCAGATTTAAATGACATAACGAAATTTTCAAGTCACGATCTTTTCGTATATACTTTAGCATTACTAAAATCAAACAAATATGTAGGACTCACAACTAGGATGAGTCCAACAAGTGGCACGATTTCCATAACTAGGCCGAACTTACAAATGGCATAGACTTCTGATGTATTTCCATAAGCGGGCGTAAGTTTTTTTGACTCCACTTCTCAAATAACAACACTGTAAGTCGCAACTCAGGTGGCAATGTCACTTACGTTTCTAAGATTAATTCTGCTTCGTGTGTGCATTTGTCTGCTTGCGTGTGTATGTTTGTATTTTATACTTCATCTTGGGCCTTAAGTCTTATCATTAAGGTGCAGATGGATCCCTGAAATTCCTAATTCCCAACTGCAATGTAAACAAATCTATAACTTTACCTATGAGGAAAAAGATTTTAGTTTACATTAATCTAAAATTTAACATACCCCCACTTTTTTGTTATTTCTCTTTTCGTTTTGATAATTGTGTAGTTTTATTAAATCTATGTAATTGCACTTTTAGGTTCATATTGCAGCACGAATTAGTCTAAAAGTGAACAGCTGAAACATTTTGGGGGAAGTTAAATAAAGTATTTGTTTAGAATGTAAAGCTACTGTATATATGGTAATTTTCGCGGTGTTCCATTTCTCGCGATATTTCGCTGTCACATAGAAACCGCGAAAATTAAAATCGCGAATAATTTCCTGTTTCTTACCAAGTGTCTTCTGTAGACACAGTGACAATATATTTTGTTTGTGTTTGCCTCGGTAGTTGCTGGTACTTTTCACTTGAGCCAGTTCTTTCATTAATCTGCGGCGGCCCTGCCGCAGGTTAAGGAAAAAACTGGCTCAAGTGAAAAAGAAATTATAGTTTTGCTTTTAGAGCATGTTGCTAACCGCGAAAATTAAAAATCGCGAAAATTGATATTGTATTTTTGACCCTTAACCTCGAAAATTTGAACCCGCGAAAATTATCGCGTATACGGTATTTATTTTAGTTGGTTGGGCTGGTGGTTTTCTTTTGCTCCGTTGTGGTATTTCAGTGTTGTTGTTTGACAACCCTTGGATCTCCAGGTGTTGCAATTCGATGTTTCTGTAGAGTTCTTTCCTTTGATTCATCGTAGGTTTTATACCTGTTTTTTATTGTAATGAGTCATTAATGTGTAAGGAAGCCTTAATGTGGACCAAACATTTAGCAGAGGGCGAGGATTTGAATCCAGTAAAACTAGTTTCAGCCCTTTCCACGCACCCACCCACCCACCCACCCACCACTCCCCCAACGAATCTAATACTGACCGTCCCAAGGCGGTATTTTTGTGGCTTCTCATTGTTATGCGTACTTATGCCCGCTTGTTTATGGTCCTCTAGCAATATGCCTACTTTGCTTTCTGTTTTGTTTTGTAATTTGTAATAGTAGATAATCGGTAAAATAGGTGTGTACAGTGGTTTAACACTGGAGTAGTTGAATGGCCACTTGTCTGGTATATAGCTGTTTATTCGGTTTACCGTGCGTGTCTTGCGTGAACCTTAGTCTATGTATATTTCTTTCACTTTTGGCTTTTACGGATATTGGATCTGTTTGTTTTATTTTATCGTTTTATTTTGTTACTTATAAAATATATACATTCTATTCCTCCAGTCGTATGAGTACGAGTATAAATATTGATGTTCATAACTTTTCTTGATTTAACTTTTATTAAACGCTTGGTTTTTAGCAATACGGAATTCAGCCGCCTTGCTGGTCTTTATGGTGGATAAGATTGTATTTGCAGAGGTAGAAATTGGCCCGAGGCCTCCAGAATGAATATTCTGAAGTCTGCTATAAAACGGTCATATGCTTAATTATGTGTTTGGAAAAGGCCGGAATATGTTCGCAAAAAATGACATTAATTTTGTGTTACACCAGAAAATCGGCATATTTGTGGTCTGGAGGACAGAAGTTTAGGCCTAATTGTGGAAATCGCCTGAGTTGTGAGAACCGCCCAATTTGTGGCATTCAGCCTCGCTGTATGTCCTAAATATATATTTGTCTTGCTGACATATTCGCCTATATTTGCATGTCATCGTATACCTTAGGCAAACCCATTAATTCCAAAGCCACAAACAATGATATCAAAAATCATAGCCAAAGAAAACAGAGCCAATGTAGCCACATGAAGTTTCTTTAGCATCGGCTTCACTGGATTCCCATCGGGGTTGTCGGTGATATTGAGGCGAAATGTCAAGATGACCGCCAGGGCCGCTGATAATGCAAAAGAAATTCCAGCTAAGCTCTGAAAATATATAGAAACCACAAAACCATTATGACTGGATATGGCAGTAAACCGAGCTTACAATACATATGATACCCTCTCTACCCCCCCACCTCCCCCCCTCACCCGACCTCCCCTAACACACACACTTCTTCCTGTAGATAGTGATTTACACTTTTTTAGAACTTGACAGAAAATCATTAGTATTCTACATCTTTTAAGGTAAAAGGTTTATTTCCGAGGGAAGTAATTGTCATTTTCACTTTGCCTCTCTTCTCAATATAGGTAAACTCTAAATGGAAAGATTTTGCTACCTAAATATTTTGCCAGATCTCCCATCAGAGCAGGACTTCATTGCACAGAAGATGTGCCCTGTATCTATGTGTTTGAGATGTATCGGTTCCCCGCCATTTTTACAAAGGGGGGACAATGCTCCTGATTTACTGTTTGCTTCCCTGCAGGACGGAGAATTTCTGAGGAGGGTACTCATAAAGGAAAAAAATCTCCTAGATGAGCAAGTTCGTTCCTTTAAAAGTTGACCCCATGGAGAAGGAAGGCAAACATAAAAATGGCTTTTGCTAAGGTGAATGGGTATACTTTCGGGGGCAGCTGCCCCCGAAAGTATACCCATTCACCTTAGCAAAAGCAAACCTAATGAAATGGCAAGATGCACATTTGCCTCAAATGAAATGATAATTGAGCCGCGACACGACAAAACCAACAATGTGGTTGTGCGCCCAGCGCAGACTCAGATCAGCCTTGGCATCCGCCCAGTTTGATCAGACTTTTTGTTCAATGCTCAAAGGGTAGCTAAAAGCCTAAGTTGACTCCATGCGGACGGCGAAGGCTCTGATCAGACTGGGCGGACGCCCAGGCTGATCTGAGTCTGCGCTGGGCGCACAACCACATTGTTGGTTTTGTCGTGTCGTGGCTCAATTATGAAACTTTCTACTGTACGTCGTGATAATGTGTGTAACAGTCAAACCGATCTTAAAAGGTCACGCAAGGGACAAAAAAGTGGCTGTTTAAGACAAATGACCCTTCGTAGAGGAGCATTTGCGTTGTATTTTGGTTTAGGGGATTCCTGAACAGTAACAGCTAAAGACGTAAGATGTAAGACAGACAAATTTTGAACCATGTCACTGAAGACTTTAAGTGGAGATGATTATATAAGATAGCAATGATTTCCCCGAAATTGACAATTAAAAGCATCGGAGAAAATGATAATTTAGAAGCGGTTAAAATCTGAAAAATAAAAGAGTACTTTTTCAAAATGAAACACTTCATGCACATATTTAGAATATTTCTTTATATGCGGTTTACCTGTGTACCAACTAGTTCAAATTTATTATAAACCACGTAACCTTCACCTTAACAGTAACAACTGGATTACGTGATCGTGTAAGACCTGCGGTAGTGTAGTGGATAACACGCTGGACTACCAATCCAGGGGTCGCAAAAGTGTCCGGTCTTTCGGATGAGACTTTAAACCGAGGTCCCGTCTCTGTATGACCTAGTTGTTGGTGGGACGTTAAACCCGAATTCACTCAGTCACTCACTCACGTTATTGCGTCCTTTCCCGGACTCAGTGACCATGGTGACGAGGCTTCACTAGCCGTCGTAAACCAAATGCATCAGTGCTCTCGGTTGGCAATTTCTTTAGTATTTATATAACCAAATATTAGGAAAATTGCTGCTTTCAGGTAAAATTAAAAGCAAATGTTGGATGAACAAAACTACAATATAAATTTAAGTATGAAAATTACATTATTTCCCTTTTATGCAGTCACAGAATGAGCCGCGACACGACAAAACCAACAATGTAGATGTGCGCCCAGTGCAGACTCAGATCAGCCTGGACAACTGCCCAGTCTGACCAGACTCTTAGCTAACCGCTTAAAGGATATCTAAGGGTCTAAGCTACCTCCATGCGGACAGCGAAGACTCTGATCAGACTGGGCGGATGCCCAGGCTGATCTGAGTCTGCGCTGGGCGCACAACCACATTGTTGGTTTTCTCGTGTCGCGGCTCAAATGTTTTTCAGGAGTCTGAGCGCTAAAAACGTTTTTTTTTTTTTTTTTTTTTTTTTTCAGATCTTTCTTTAAACGCTTACGATACTCGCCTCTCCCCCTCTCATACATGTAAATAAATACATGTTTGTAATGTCTACTTACCAATGCTGTATAGTTAATGGCAACGCCTTCACCGGGATTTAGGAGTCCCACGAATATCGTGACCAACAGCAATGTTTTATCGATAACAGCTTCTGTTTCGGCAACTGAATTTTTGAACAATATTGAACCTCGCTCACTCATTTTTACTGAAACAAAAAATCATATAATTGCTGATGATTTATTTTCTAAGAACGCCAGGTAGTGTTTTACTTTACATTTAACTCTAATCTTCAAAGTCATGTGTTTGCGAGGGAAGTCAATAAGTTCTGTCACTCGCTTCATATCGCGAGAACCGACAATCACATACATCTGGAAATTACTCCATTCAAGAAGCTCCTTACTTGCCTAACCATTGTTGCCACAGTTATTTAGGGGTCATCAAAGAAAAAAATAAAAGTTTGCATCGAAAGAGGTATACCCCGGCACGACTGGCATAGCATGTATATGCATGAGCCAGTTTCTGTAACAAACCAAGCTTAATCACATAGACACTGTATCACGAAAATAAATGAGCTTTTCTAAACATTTCCAGAATATTTGAGAAGGTGACTATCATCATGTAGTTATCCAGCTTGACTCGACCTTAAACTCGAGTTCACTCGTTCTTCTTATATCTTGATAAATAAGACCGCATGTTTAAATTGCGCATGCGCAGAAAGTTAAATGTTTAAGTTAATTGTGTTCACCAGAAAAAAATGTTTATTCGTACCTTTCAAATTATCTCCCTTTTATTAAACAGATACAGGTATTTATGATGCTATATAGTTTCTCTACCAGTTCACATAAAGCTCGCCTGAACAAAGTTCAGGAAGAGCTATTGCACTACCCCCGGCGTCGGCGTTGGCGTTAGCGGCGGCGGCGGCGTCGGCGTTAGCAAAATGTTAAAGTTTTACGTTAAAGTATTTTATATGATGGGCAAGGCGCTGTCAGGCGAGCTATCCTGTCCCTCTGACAGACCTTGTTAAAGTTTATCCGAGCTTAAGTTGGTTGCCTTGCAAACTTAATATCCTTATCCTTACAATAATTCTTAAGCTGTTCTCAAACTGTCACAACAATTCAACATATTATGGAAATCATTTTGAAACTAAATAATATATGAGCCGCGACACGACAAAACCAACAATGTGGTTGTGCGCCCAGCGCTGACTCAGATCAGCCTGGGCATCCGCCCAGTCTGATCAGAGTCTTCGCTGTCCGCGTGGAGGTAGCTTAGACCCTTAGCTACTCTTTAAGCGCATAGCGAAGAGTCTGACCAGGCTGAGTAGATGCACAGGCTGATTTGAGTCTGCGCTGGGCGCACAACCACTTTGTTGGTTTTCTCGTGTTGCGGCTCATATCAATATCGCTTCAGTGGTTTCTGGACATAACCTGTCAGCTAGCAGCATTTTGGCACAATGACTCTCTGGAAGAGTAGTGTCAGATAATCTACAAGGGGCATGCGGACATAAAGCTCAGGGGCCGTATTCATAAAACGACTTAAGTGGTTGCTATGCTGTTGCTAAGGCTGAATTTCTGTGAAGGAGATTCCCTACAATTATGAAAGGACTACGTGCGTTAAGGCCATTTTTTGGCCCCCATCTGAGGTCAAAATATGAAAGTCGAGATAAAAGTATTTCATTGCATGATATCATTAGACCAATACTTCTAGTGTTTCATTTCAGTTTCAGTTTGAATCTTGCTGTGCATTAAGTATGGAAAAATGGCTGCTGAAACACGCTAAAACCATGGAATTTGTCATTTTTGCTCAATTTTTAGTCATTCAATTTACAAATTAGAATAGAGCACAACCTTTAACGAACAAATCCTTTTAACATATGATGTATATTGCTACAATTCACATCATATTGAAAGATTTTGTTGGTTAATGATTGTGCTCATATTTAATTCTTAAAAAAACTGAATTCTACAGACAGCCATTTACCTATAGTGTGCCTGTAATAAACATGGTGAAATGTATACCTGGCTGTAAGTGTACATTCAAAGGCATATGAACTAGGATTGAAATGTGATTTTAAGTAAACATTCACAAACTGAATTACCCTAAAATGTTACCATCTTTCAACAAATTACGGTAAATATCCTAAAAATGTTGCATTGACTGAATTGGACCTAAAATTGGACCTTTAACAGTTCAGCAGCTATCCAAAAGCAGCATTTTAGTAAAACGAAATACTCTAGCCTCTGAGCAAACTGTTCCAAATAAAGTAGGAAGCTATCTATTTTATTCATTAACCTGAATAAACCTAAGATTCTGCATGTAAATTCAATGAAAATAATTTGTTATGATGCATACTGACAGATGCCAAGCAGAAATTGACTGATTTTGAAGTCAGCCAGCAAATAAATTGAAATGTTGCCATTTAGGCCCACAAAATTGAGTGACACATTTCAGTACAGATATAGGCTGAAATGGACAGCAAAACGTTTTTATCATCATGTGACACTATATTTATGATAGTAATCTAATCTCTAATAAAAATCATAAATTAGTTCCTTCAAGAGCAAGGGAAACATTCACTAGACTGAAGGTGAATCAGAGAACAAGTGAGCAGGGGATTAAGTATACCCCGGCCACTGCCTCTGCCTAATCAAAACAATTATTAACAAAACTTTAATGCAAATCCAATATAAGTTTTGATGTCTGTGATCTTGACCTTAGGGCAGCAGTGAAAATGATGTCAACTAAACAATTTCAATTTTGCTCTGCATGTTGATCAAGAGGTTCTATTCTTGTATACCTACACTATTAATAGCAATTATTTACAACAAATGCCTAAGCCCTAATTATTGATCACTGGTCCAACCCAGAGGCCCAACCCCGGGACTATTATATCCCTGGTCAAAACCACTTCTACAGAGATGTCATGAACCAAATATGAAAAGATGCTGGCATGCTGTATACGAGATAAGAGCAACAAAAAAAAAAATAACGCAAAACTTTGAAGGGAAAATTTACAGACGAACAGACGGATGAAAACATATACTAACACATGGCCTAAAAGACAAAATTTATATATCCCATAATAGTTTGTATGCCGGATGTTGAATTTAAGACTCATTCAAAAAAGAAAATACAATTACATGCTACAAACATATATATACACACGATAATGTAATTTTCCTTGTACAGAGAATGGCATAAGGGTCATAACCTTTGACCCCATTTTGTCCCCATATATAATGTCTGTCACCAATTTCCTTATCAGTTTCATTTAGGGGAATAACACAGCTATTATTCATACCAATATGAGTCATTTTGGTTGGGGGCCATTTTTGGGCCTTAATGCACGTAGTCCTTTGCTCTGGAGGAACAGTCTTTGTAAATTTCATAGTTGTAGGGAATCTCCTTCATAGAAATTTCGCCTTAGCAACCGCATAGCAACGACTTAAGTGGCTTTATGAATACGGCCCCAGTTCTCCAATTATTTGTTGCGCACCATAAATATCTTAAAAATTGAGACGCCATGAGCAATCAATATAATTATTTGAAAATTCTACTGCCGTATAATATGCGTATAATATCCTGGCGGAAAGCAAACGGGGTAGACTCTCAAAAGACTGCTCTTCATAGGATTTGTTCAGCCCAAATTTGTAAGATCAAAACTAGGCTCAAAGACCCCACTGCATGTATTATACTCTGACCTCCTAGTTCCAGTATGCTGCATGTTTTCTTTTCTGTTCAACATTTTCGGCACATGAAATTATATGTCGTTAAGAGCACGCGCAAATCATTTAAAAGTCGGACGGTAATACCTCGCAACCCATGACACTGTCATTTGCAGGCAATAAAGATTAGACGCTGCAGAGCGTAGCATCTCCTATACTGGTTGCATTAAATACATGAATTCAGTGATGAAAAACAAGACAGAAGTGCCTTATATTGGAAATGGACCTGTCTGAAATAAGAAGTTCAAGTTTAGCATACATGGTACACTCCTACATCAGATGTCAACAATATTGATACCTCAATATTTTGACCTCGAGAGTGAAATCAAAAAAGTGCATTTCATCTCTTACCGATGTAATGAGAGTGCATACATTGGTAAACTGAACACGTCAAACTGGTACCCAGACAATACGAATGAAGTAAATTTGATAAAAAGTGCAATCTCGGAATGCAGTGAGCCGTCTAATCTGGATCTAAATGCCTGCCCAACTGTTTTCTGCTATTGAGTACAGTACATGGTAGCTAACGTAACTCACACTCACATGATTGTTTCAGTCTCGAACAAGACAAAACCTTGTTTTATCTCAGAAAAGCGAATATCGAGCTAAGGAAAGTGAGTATCGAGTTAACAAAAACGAGTATCGAGTTAATGTCTTAAATTGTAGTTATCTAACTCGATACTCTCTTTTCTTAACTCGCTACTCGTTTTTGTTAACTCGATACTCACTTTTCCTAACTCGATATTCGCTTTTTCCTTACTTGTTACTCGCTTTTGTTAACTCGATACTCGCTTATTCTTACTGGATAGTCGTCTTTGTTGACTCGATACTCGCTACGTACCAAAAGCAAAACTCGTCTGTGATACTAGAAAATGATAGTTTGTTCAGTTAAAATAGTGTTTATATTTTGCCATTTCTTTAATACCGTTGGGTGAAAATGTAGTGACGGAAAACATTATTTTTGTTTGATATATATCAGTTTCATTCTAAGCGGGATATATTGCTATAAGTACAATGTATATTTGCAACGACACTGAAAATATTTTAAATTGAAACAAAAATTTTAAAAGGTTTATTCTTATTTGCCAAAACATTTGTTTATTTCCTCGAAACTTAAGTCTCAGTTTAAAAAGAGCGTCAGGGCTTTCGGATTCGTGCAATTATTTTTTCATGTTTTTTAACTTCTGACATACATGTAAGAACACTTATTATCTCTTCTGATTATCTACAGTGTATACTAGTGAAACGCGTCAGTAATTCATATTTGAGCAAACATCAAGGCAATCTTGTGTTTGTTCTTTAGTATATATATATATATATATATTGTAAAAGACAATCAGGACAAGATTGTTAAATTTTCACACATACATGTAATTTCTGATGTAAAATTTCTTTAAAGTCTGACATGAACAGGGGCGTAACTAGGGGCAATTTCATAATAAGCACAACCATGTTTTATTCTCTACTTCTTGAAGGGAAAGCTAGTATTTCAGCCACTTTGGTAATTGGTATTGAAATCTTGTCTAATTTATAAATATTCAGCATGCAAATATGCAGGTGCGTTTTGAAATTTTGTCAATTTTGACAAAATTTCAATACGCACTTGCGTATTTGCCGTATAGGTAGCTACGCCCTTGATGAATTTCGCTTGTTCCTCATGAGTAGTCAGGAGAAGCAGATGAACAAAATTCAAACTTCTATATCTTTGGAACCAGTTTAGTTCTTTCAGTTCTTTTTTATTATATTATTATTTGATATTATTTTTGACGTATTTCATTATTTTTTTAATTTATTTATTCATACATTTTGTTTTACATTTGAAGTGATCTTGATTTAGTTAATGATCACATTTAAGAAACAAAAGTAAGAAATAATTACCAGACCAAATCCAGTTCAACAGCAATTAGTGTATTAAGGAAAAGATACAATGCTGAAATCGTGGGCTATGCGTCTGGAAAGAAAATATATAGCCGTCCGTTGCTGTTTATTCTATCCCTAAAACAGGATCTGGACAACAGGAGAATGGCCTACCCCAGTAACTGTTGCTGTTTACCTGTCCTTGGAGAAACAATAGCGACCAAGGAACATGAAAACCGTCAACGATATAAATAGTTTTTAGCTCACCTGAGCCGGCGGCTCCGATGGTAAGCGTCCGTCGTCCGTCCGTCCGTCCGTCGTCCGTCCACACTTTCAAATGACTTCTCTAAAACCGCTGGGCCGATTGTAACCAAATTTCATATGTAGCCTACTGGGGCCTTAGCAACGAAAAATTGTTCAAACGGTCCTGGTCACATGACCAACATGGCCGCCATGCCCATATATGGTAAAAACCTAAAAAAATCTTCTTCTCCAGAACCAACAGGCCGATGGTCTTGAAACTTGGAATGGAGCATTGGATACGCAAGCACTACCAAGATTGTTCAAATTATGACCTTGGGTTGACCGTGACCTTTTTACGGTAAGGTCAAATTTGCTTCCTTGTGGTTTTATATGGCAAAATGCTAGAACATATCTTGGAAACTGTTGAAGATTTTGGGCTAAAAATTGGTATCTACAGTCATCTTAATGAGTACATGAAGATTTATGAGTACAAGAGATCAAGGTCATTCTTTGACCTTTGACACAGAACTCTGATATTTTGACAATTTCAAACAATCTCCTCAAAAGCCACTGGGCCAATTGAAACCAAATTCCATATAGAGCCTACAGGGGTTGAGGGAATGAAAATTTATTCATTCGGTCCAGGTCACATGACCAACATGGCGGCCGCGCCCATATATGGGAAAAACCCTTTAAAAATCTTGTTCTCCAGAACCAATTGACCGATGGCCTTGAAACTTGATATGTAGCATTGGGTACTTGAGTACTACCAAGATTGTTCAAATTATGACATTGGGTTGACCTTGACCTTTTTAACGGCAAGGTCAAATATGGAAAATGCTACAACATAAGATTTCATGGAATTTTTTGAAGATTAAGGCCTAAAATTGGTATATGCAGTCATCTTAATGAGTAAATGAAGATTTGTTGGTACAGGAGGTCAAGGTCATTCTTTGACCTTTGACCCTGAACTCTCATATTTTGAAAATTTCAAACAATCTCCTCAAAAACCACATGGCCAGTTGTAACCAAATTTCATCTAGAGCCTCTAGGGGTTGAGAGAATAAAAATTTGTTCAACCGGTCCAGGTCACATGGCCAACATGGCTGCCATGCCCATATATGGTAAAAAACATTTAAAATACTTCTTCTCAAGAACCGATTGACTGATTGCCTTGAAATTTGGTATGTAGCATCGGGTACTCAAGTACTATCAAATTTTTTCATATGATTACCTTGGGTTGACCTTGACCATTTTTTATGGCAAGGTCAAATATGGGAAAATGCTAGAACATAACTTCATGGAAAGTTTTAAATATTAAGGCCTAGAAATTGATAAATACAGTCATCTTAATGAGTACATGAAGAGTCATGAATACAAGAGGTCAATGTCGTTCTTTGACCTTTGACCCTGCATTCTTATAGTTTGACAATTTTAAACTTCTTCTTAAAAGCTACTGAGCCAATTATAACTAAAATATCATATAGACCCTTCAGGGGTTGAGGGAATGAAAATTTCTTCAAATGGTCTGGATCACATGATCAACATGGCGACCATGCCCATATGGTAAAAACCTTTAAAAATCTTCTTCTTCAGAACCAATTGACTGCTGATTTGAAACATGATATGTAGCATTGTGTGCTCCAGTACTATCAAGATTATTCAAATTATGACCTTGGGTTGACCTTGATCTTTTTACAGCAAGGTCGAATATGGGAAAATGCTACAACATAAGATTTCATGGGAAGTTTTGAAGATTTTGGCCTTAAAATTGGTATATACAGTCGTCTTAATGAGGTCATGAAGAATTATGAGTACAAGAAGTCAATGTCATTCTTTGACCTTTGACCCAGATTTCTCATATTTTGGCATTTTCACACATTTCCTCAAAAGACAAAGGGCCAATTGTTAACACATTTCATATAGGGGCTGACTGAACAAAAATTTGTTCAAACGGTCTAGGTCACATTGCCTGCATGGTCGCCATACCCATTTATGGTATAAACCTTTAATATTTTTCTTCTCCAGAACCAATACACCTATGACCTTGAAACTTGGTAAGTAGCATGGAGTACTAGAGCACTACCAAAACTGTTCAAATGATAACCTTGGGTTTACCTTGATCTTTTTTGCGGCATGGTCAAATATGAGAGAATTCTATAACATGAGATTCATCGAAAGTTTTGAAGATTTTGGCATAAAATGGTATTTATGGTTGTCTTAATGATTACATGAAGATTTATGAGTACAAGAAGTCATGGTCATTCTTTGACTTTTGACCCAAGACTCATATTTTGACAATTTCAGACATAAAAACGTCACTTTGCCAGTTGTTCAGGTGAGCGATTCAGGGCCTCAGGGCCCTCTTGTTTCTTCTTTTGAGAAATAGTCGTCAAATGTAAAATACCTGTTTAAGTGCCACATACAGAGTTACTAAAAGTACGTTTATTTGAAGTGATCTAGGAATATGAAAAGTTGGAATAAGTTTGCACTTGCATGAAGAACAAATGTAATGGTTAAATTACTTTTATTTTTAATACATCATTTATACTTCCTTTGGCAATAAAAGAACCAGCCCAGTGTGAACCCTGATACTAGCTCATACTCCGTACCCATCATACTATATACTAGTTACTTGGGGGGTAAAATGGATCAATTTCAGCACGAAATTAACCATATTCCCCAAAGACGAGACAGGTGTGAAGGAAGTTCACGACTGGGTCGATCCCCCAAGTAGGCACCAAGCATACCAGAACTGAATGCTCCATTAACATTATTATGTTTATTTGAAAGTTCAAGCACAACCTGAGCACGGCCATCATACCGCTCAAAGACCGCTCAAAGAGATATATACATACTATTCTGACGGCCAAACAATCGGGTACAGAATAGACTGCTGCAAACAATTACATACACAAAACTAATGCGACAAGAGACCCTAGTAAACCAGTGCACTTTCAAATCAGACTGCTCTAAAGAACATATACACACCAGCCAAGCACACCGAGAATATTCCAAGAGCAAACTGCTACAATTCACTACATACACAAAAACGGACAGAAAAACCCTAGCAATTCTGAGCACAGCCTCAACAGACTGCTACTCAACATTTGGCGGGAAGAGCAAACGACATACGCAGAAAAAATTGCTACAATGAATTATCCTTCGCAAACTTATATTGAAGGTAAACCCTAACAAATCTGTGCACAAACCAAATAAGACTGCTCTAAAGAGCTGTTATTTCGAACAATATTTTGACATGCAAAGTAAACCGTGAATATCCAGAACAGACTGCTGCAATGAATGTCATACACAAACTAGTACGGTAGCCGTACGGTAGCGGGAAGCCGTAACGAACCTCGCACAACTAGATCAGACAGCTCTAAAGAGTCACAATATGTGTCAGGCAAGCAAGCTATGCATACCCAGAAATACAGCTGAAAGCATATCATACGCAAAACTATTGTGGCAGGTAAAACTAGGCCCCGAGGTTATAAAACTTTTTCAATGCTCAACTCAGCTGAGCATCAAATTTTACCTGCTAACAAATAGCAAATTATTGATAAGTACAGTTGTATTCTTACTCAGTTTAGCTGAGTATGACATTTTCTCTACTTATGAATATGAAAAGCATTTTCATATTTATCAGCAGAGAAAATTTCATGCTCAGCTGAGTTGAGCACGAAAAAAGTTTTATAACCTCAGGGCCAGATCAGACTGCTCTCAAGAGCTTCATATTTAAACAATATTTTGTCAAGCCAAGCCAACTGTATACCCAGAAAAGACTGTTCCAATAAACTAAATATCGTACACAAATCTATTGCGACAGGAAAGCCCAAGCAAACCTTTGAAGCTAGATCAGACTGCTGTAAAGAGCTGCATATACATACACAAATTATTGTGACTGGAAAGCCCTTGCAAATTTGTATAGACCCAGATCATATTACTCTAAAAAAATGTGCCTGCTCAACACATTATACAGTTCTTAAGACTAAACCAAACTGTGCACACCCAGATCAGACTGCTGACAGGGCTGACAGTGCATGTCAGCCATCTATAAAGCTGACAAAGTAAAGCCTCTAATATGGTACGTTCTATGAGATCTTTATGACAACTCTGAGTCACATATAAACAAATAATCCAGACCACAACACACTGTTGTTTTCTGAAAAAAAATCAGAGAATATTTGTGTAATAAATCTGCAAATTAAGCGCATTAAATTGTCTTGTATCCTGCTAAATAATAGAATATAATTTGATTTCAGAAATGCCATTATGGTTGGATGGCTGTACATATATTTCCTTTTCAACCTGGCTTCTATTAAACATAGAGGTAACATAAGCTGTACCTCTAGACTTAAAGCAAAATCTGCAGAACATTAAAACACTCAAATATTTTAAGTGCATCCATTTTGAGCCTTATGGAGCGAAAATCGGAAATTTTGTTTTTAACGTTTTTTATATTTATTAGTGCTTCCAGAATAGATTTTGAGAAGCACAGAGAAATAGCACTAAGGTTTACTGCAAAAGCAAACGAAATTCACGCCCACCCGATTTGTTGTTTTCGCTTCACTCATTGAATACAATTTACGTACTAGCTATATAAACCTTTAAAACTCTGGTTCGTTACATTGCTTTTCAAAGATCTATAATGCGAACATTCTTAAAAGAGTGTAGATGAAGAAAATTAAACACGCCGATAGAAATGTTGAATCACTCTTTTCAGGTGATGCTTTGAAATTTATTAGTCAGTGCGCGGAAATACAATTAACTTAACGTGCAAATTTTATGACGTCACTTTCATTTCACGTTTCGTGACGTCAACGTCGCACCTCCACAAGGCTCAAAATCGCATGCACTGTCATATATGTAATTAGCAATCAGAGATAGCTGTTCGATGAATATCGTGTTTAACAGGGTTAATGTAATATATTCCATCATATCGAGCAGAAGGGAAGATGCTAATGAAAAGCTTCGAGTCTAGTAGTAAGCATACAAAGCAAAACCAGTAAATTACTGTTATGCCCAAGACATTCTAATCTAGCTACAAATAATTATAGGCCACAAACAGAGTTACTGAAATTCTGAAGTAATGCGTTTCGTATCATGCAAAAGACTTATATCTATACTTATCTTCAGATCAGGTCAGAACAGAAGGGTCTGCACGTTGGATGGGCAGCAGCACACTTCTCACAGCTTTCTTCCCAGCGCCAACCTAGCAATCGAGTCCAAACCATAGTTTATAGATCACTACTCCATTTAGAAGTTCATGTAATGAAACTGCCAAACTGCCGTGGATACACCGCCATTTAAATAGCCGAAAAATGGCTTCAGATCGCACCGGAGAGCATTGCAGTGACTTGCTGTTGTTGATAGTGTTTGTCCCATTCAGAGTTAAAAGTCCTGGCCTGGACATTATAACGGTGAGTAGATGGATATTGATCTTGCAATAATCTTCTACTTTTCTTCGTATACGCTTCCAATAAGGAACACCTCAATGATTGGAAATCTTCTTGAGTAAAAGTTTGTACTTAAAACCACAATATGAAGTCCAGGACTGTCCTTTCTGTAGTTCGATACAGCACATCCTGTCCCACACTGCAAAAATAAACCGTAGATTTTACGGTAAAATAACTGGCAACCAGCTGCCTGTCCTTTTACCATTATTTTTACGGGCGCCCGTAAAAATTGCAGGAATCATCAAGCAGAGTGGGACAGAAAAGAGCAGATGTCGTTTTGGTTAGATACATAGTTATTTTCGAGTGCGCCAAGTTAACATAAAACTTCCATTTTGTGATTTCCAACAATGTTTTACAGGCAAAAACCCGTAAAAATAACGGGAAAAGGACTGGCAGCCGGTTTCCAGTTATTCTACCGTAAAATCTACAGTATTTTTTTACAGTGCATAGTGTCCATGGTGTCTTGAATTTGCACATAAGTGTTCCACTGCTCCCTGAGCAGTTTAATCTTGAGCTACACTTTGTGTCACAATATTTAAGGTAAGTGATATCATGTAATTGAATTGTAAGTTTAATTACACCTTCTCTAGAATTTTCTTACTGTGCAAATTAACAAAATTAACGAATGGGTCACTCCAAAGAGAAATTAAGAAGGTAATGATACATGATACAAGAAAATATAAAATGTATTGTATTTAGTTCAAAATCACAGCTGAACAGGACAGCTTCAAATATTACACTGGCGCTTTGAAAGCTTGAGCCAACACGAATGGAAGATAAAACTGCATACAAAGGATTTCAAATGGCAAGTTGTCATCAGCTTAAATTCACCCCAAACAAACCATATTTATTCAACAATAAATAATCATTGACGCAAACATCAAATCAGTTACCAAAATTATGTTCTGTCTCCGTTACAATGTCTTTGTTAATAACGTAAAGAAATCGGTTATCAACTAATAAATTAAGCTGACAAATGTTTCAGATTTTACTAGTGTATATACTTTAAGCAGCATATAAAGGTACTAACAAATAATCCATACAGTGAAAAACAGTACCTACTTTTAGCTATCGTAAGCCTAAGGCTTCTGGAGAGCTTTAAGTAGTTCGTCGTCCGACTGTTTGTCCTTCGTCCGTCCATCCGTCATAAACATTTTCAAACATCTCCTCTGAACCAGGAAGCCCTTTGAAACCACATATCATATATAACATCCATAGGTTTGCGGAAAAATAAATACAGATATTTATGCAAATGTAATCGTTCCACATGGAAGGCGGAGGAATATAGTTTTGTCCAAATCTGTCGTCCGTCCGTCCGTCTGATTATCCGTCCGTCTACCAGCCCGGATCCATAACTAAGTAGCTGTTTAATGAAATTTCATGAAACTTACATTCAATGTGTATCGTCATAACGCGGTGATGCACGTCAAGTTTTGTCAGAATGGCATCAGTAATGCATGCGTTTTTGCCCTTGAATCGATTTAAAATGAACAAATCTAGCCATCACTATATAACCAATAAACGGAATTTCATGAAACGTATCAGATTAATGAATCATCATAATTTGACTGTGCACGCTGGCTACTACGTATCAGTGAGCAACCATAGTGAAGAACACATCAACTAACTTTCTTCAAAATTCCATTTGAGCACATTATATACATGCCTAGTCTCACAGAGATAAAATCTCACTTAATATTGTCCTTCTGAAGTTTTGGCTAGTTCTTTTTAAACTATAAAATGGGTTTAACAATATTCTATTCCAAAATGATAAAAAAAAACAATATACATATTATATAGTACAGAATCTGATAACAAGAATACATAAATGGCTCATACGAACAACCTTTTGTCCACTACGGCGTAAATCTATGGCATAGATTTACGCCGTAGTGGACAAAAGGTTGTTCGTTTTTATATGAAGTATGGTGAAAGAGCGGATACAGGTTCTTTTTTTGCGACTATATGTCCAAATAGTTTTGAAATATGTCCAAATAGAGATGTATATGGTTGAAAATATTTAATGAAGTATGTTGAAAAAGCGTAGATCTATACTAGTTCATTTTTTTGCGGCTATATTCCCAGATAGCACTGAAATGTGTCCAAATAGAGATGTATATGGTTGAAAATATTTAACGAAGTATGGCGAAAAGGCAGATACTAGATCATTTTATTTTGCGACTGTATGTCCTGATAGCTTTGAAATGTGTCCAAACAGAAATGTATATGGTTGAAAACATTTAAACCTTGTGAAAAGTTCTCAAATCTTCTTCGAAATGTTACAAGCTAGAAGGTCGAGATTTTTTTTATATCTCCTGTTGAAAACTTGCAAATATCAGGGCACTGCCTTCCAAATTGTACATACATTGGTTGAAATTTCGCGGAGAGGGGTCGAGGCGGGCGGGGCGGGGTGGCGGGCGGTGGAGGAGGGGGAAGGGGGACGGCGTAAAAATTGCGAGTGATCAAGTACTCGAACAGGCCAAATGTAATGATGACGTGCTGTCGACGTCAGTATGACGTAATTTCAATGTAATGTGCCTGGCACTACCTGCATGGCTAAATGTGTAATGTGAGGACCAGGCGGGCACATGGCGTCGAAATGATGTCGCACTGAAGTCGATGCAACTTTATTACGTTGCGTCGACGTCAGTATGACGTCATTACGACGTCATGTGCCTGCTAGGGGGTGTTATTCTAAAATTTCTCACCGTATATGAGTCATTCTACAAAAATGAAGGAATTTGGGCTTTTTTGTTTTGCAAAAAATAATACAACAAATTTTGATTTGTTTTATTTTAATTTCAACTCTGAACAAATAACAACAATAAACCATTAATTTAGACAAGAGAATTTGCATAGTAATACATGTTGGCTTATTTTGATTGCTGCCCTGGTTAAAATATCATTCCCGTTACCACAACAAGAAACCTTATTTCCAAAATGAAATAATTATCGTAGTTTTCTTCTTTCCTATTAAAAAACCTCCTGTTTAGACCTCCAAGTTTACAAACTTTTTAAGAGGAAAAATTATTTGTTACTAATAATATAATCAATAACTTATTATTTTACTGAAACAAAACGTTTTAAGACAAATGCCATCAAATGTAGTTTGAGAAATTGTAGGATGAGTACCTTTATTATCTGCAAAAGGTAGCTGCAGGCATCGACCTTCAAACTGGTAAATAAATGCAACTGCAGAACATTGGAGTAACCTATATATTGAACAAAAGTTGACTGGTAACAGGAATGACATTTGGTAACAGGAATGACAACAGTAATTTTCAGAATTAACATAAATGACAATATGAATGATATTCAGTAACAAGAATGACAGCTAAACTGAAAGATGTTAAAATATCAAAAAGTAACTTGTAATCTGACTAACACTGAAATGGAAATCTGGTGAATATGTTTTGGATAAAATGAGCTCTTAAAGGTTCAAAGTGACTGTTCAGTTCACAGTTAAGGTGGTGATAATCACTGATATAAGACAAAGACAAAATTTGCATAAAAATGCTGAAAATACAACAGATCTTCCTAAACATTAGCAGATGCCTTTATGCATATGTTAAATGTGATTCAACCTGATAAAAGTGTTCTATGAATATGTCACCCCTGTTACATATTCTGTGGATATGTGTCATCCCTGTTACCGCGGCCAACAACAGGCTATTATATGCCGCTTAAAATGTTCTGTAAAAGGCACGGCCTATTCAAATTAGTCTAATTGAAAGAATTATACATGTCAAACACAACCATTTTTCATATTTTACATATTTAATTAAATTAAAGTGTCATTCATGTTACTTTTGATGGGTGACAGGGATGACAGTAACAGGAATGACAAAAAGTATGCAAACTCACACTTATTTTGCTTTCTGGAGGCAAACACTTGAAAATGTTTACACAATAATATTGACGTCTATCATACTGTTTCAGTGTTTGTACTTTTGTTTATTTGCAGCTTTTTATTTTTATAGAAAGGTGGGTAACAGGGTTGACAAATTGGCTGTCTTACTCACTACTAAATTAAGATAATTGTTTCATATTTACCTCTTACCAAACTTTGCATGAAATAATTTCATGTTTTTATAAGATTGGCGCTCCTTACTTCACAAAAGTCCAGCGCAAGGTCATTTTCATGGGTAGAAACTCTGTCTAAAGTACAACTGCAACTGCGGTAACAGAGTATGACACGAACTGCGGGACACACCAAAACAAACTGGACACGGCTTCAAATCAAAACCAATGGGTATACGACGCTTCTGTCACTGGTAGGTTTCTGTCACAGACTTTCATCATGTCTCTATTTGTTGTGTTAATACTGGCACTTTTTGTCAAACTGAAGATCAACTTTCACTATTTTGCAGTGGGACAAGCAAACTCTTAATTTATTTAGAAAGAAATATGAACAACTGCATTAACTAGCCCAGTCACTTTCGTAAATGTTAGATATTCGGTCACTTTCATTAAAACATACTACCAAAGGCAAGATACTGGAAATGGAAAAAAGGTATACAAGTATTTAGGTGAGGGACAGGAATTCCTGAACTTTTGTAGAACGACTCATATACAACAGCCAGGTCTCCTGCGTAACAGCACGCACAACTGCTTTACAAGTGACGTTATGTTGGGTTTTTGGTTTTATTGGACCCAATGGCCCCTACGTTATTTATGCAAAACATTTCTCCTATGGAGCTTATTTACAAAATTTGGTGCTTGAATCACTATAGGTGAACTATTTTGGTAACATCCCGCCTTACTACTAGAGACAGCATTTTGTCCATACAAGGGAGAGTAAGGTGACGTCTAGAGACCAGTCGTCCCTTGGCACTGACTTAACCGATCTTGTGTGATCTAGTCGCCCTTGTTACATATTTTGGAGCCAAGTAATAGTTCCCAGAGTCATATAAAACTGCTTTCAAATCCAGCATTTGACCAGGTACTGCCTCTGACAGGATTTGTTTGAGCTCTGTTATTTTCTTAGGT
Source organism: Ctena decussata (assembly GCA_963989385.1). NCBI lineage: Eukaryota > Metazoa > Mollusca > Bivalvia > Lucinida > Lucinidae > Ctena > Ctena decussata. The sequence goes on from OZ022505.1 coordinate 26,442,526, forward strand.
TTCCAGTCAATGTCCATTTTCGACACCGAATTCAATGATTCACAATCAGTATTCGTCCATAAAGGGTTATTTTCGTGGCCTATCCTATGTCTACTATTTTTTTCTCCAAATTCAAGAAGGGCAGTTGTCAGTTACTGGTTAAAGTAGGTGCACTTAGTACTGGTTAAGCGCTTAAGAGGTCTAATCCTACCCAGGAATAGTGTGGTTAGGTTAACTGACCGTCCCGACATGACCATAGCTGTTTACCGTGGACGTTAAACAATAACACAACAACAACAACAACAAATTAAAGAAGTCTCAAAATATTTTGTAAACAGTTTCTGGACCTACTCTCTGTACTGCTTTTTGAATTCTGTTGCCAAGGATGGAAAGGTAGAAAAATTATTTGAATCTACCATGCCACCTCGACCCAAACATTTCGCTCAAAATCCTTCTCTTTCTTTCTCATACACTAAAAAGTGAGTCAGTTTGTCCTTCATATGATTGGTACAAAGGTACCTTTCAGCTACAACAAAAAACAATATAGCGCTTTGGCCCATGCCTTTTCATCATCACTGTCAATTTTGAGACCTTCTCTAATTTTGAGTTTGTTTCAAGTGTAGCTTTACCCAAACTGACTCTTACATGAGAGAGAAAAGTAGTGGTAGGTTGGAAATAAAGCATCCCAGTGCAAAAACATCGGATCGTGGAAAAAATGGCTGATCCCTGCTTGTGTCCTTATAGGCCATTAACTTTTTGTTATGTGACGCATCAACCAAATTCAGCTCCAAGATAACATGTTCTATCCACACCAACAACATGGCCTGATTTCTTGGAAATAAAGAATCGAAAATATTTAATTAGGTCTTTTGATTACAAAATTATTGTTCGTTCATGACCTGCTTTATAGTTGAGGTCTTGCACAACGGATGACTTCTTTTGAATACTTCAAGTATTTCATCTGTTAAGTTTCCTGTGGAATGTTTTTTCGGCGACGAACAGACATGGCATTTGAATAAGTTCTTATGTACTGAACAACAGCAACTAGTTTTTTTTCTGATTACTTGAAGGCAATTTTAAACCGTGACACACGTTTAGCGACTACAGAACTGCACTTCAGGGAAGTTTAGTATTTGTGTAACTCTGCAACATCATTTTCGTAGGGGGGGGGGGGGGGGCGTGGTTGGATGGTACTGCGTGTAACTTTCCAGTGCCGGGGCGTCCTACTGATTTGGATAATAATAGGACAAGGGCCTACTATGCTTGCAGTAGGTGTGGGTTGTTTGGACATTTTTTCTATCGTCTATTATTTCTCTCTTCATTTTCCCTCTCTTTGGGAGACGGCCCGATATAGACTGAAATACTGTCTCAAAGGGCCGTTAAACCCAAAACAACCAACCAACAGTTTCATGAGGCCGACTCTCTAGTGGTTTCCATATTATTGGTACAGTAAAGTATACTGAACGTCAAAGGAAACGCCTACAAGTTTAAGTTCGATCTTCCTCTGTCAACTGACTTACAGTTTTAAATCACGTGTAGCAGAAAATACTGCTGACGTCTGCGAACAATATAGACTTATCTTCTTGCAAAATTTTATCTCGATTAAAGAGTTATCTCAATTTATCGTGAAACATTCAAAGTCGTTTTAAGAGTTGTCTTTTCTTTAGCAGTATACCAAATTCTTTCGGAAACGCGGCTCCATTGTGTCATTATGAAGAAACCGTCGGGATAATTACCATAGTATTCTTCTTAAGAACTTGATATCAGTTTAAAGTTGAACATTCGTCAAATTATCTCCCTTGTAATTAAACAAATAGCAAATTGGGAAGTCAAATAACACCAAACACTGTGCATTGCTTCGAAAAATTTCTTTGCAAATCTTTACATTTTATTCTTGCTAATTCATTTTCAATCTTCGTTTGAACTGCTTCTTTTCTTTTCAAGAAAGGCAGGGTGTTAAACGGTCTTTGAGAAATCCAATGGTTGGTTGGTTGTTGGTTGTTTTGGGTTTAATGACCCTTTGAGACAGTATTTCAGTCTATATCGGGCCATTCAAATAGGACGCCCCGGAACTGGAAGTTACACGCAGCACCATCGCACCACCTGACCATCCCGCCGCCTTGGGACGCCTTATTATCTCTATCTTGACAATGGAAAGCTTGTTATTGGGGTTTATGCCAAGAGGGACGACTTCAATTTGTGCCATAGTTAACCTGCTGACACAGGGTTATCATAAAGTAAAGCTTGTGTCGACAGTTATAAAGTTTAATGGGAGACACCATGACCTCGTCAATCATTACAATGTGGCCGTTTCTAAACTAATTTCCGATTTGATGGCCTCAGCCGAAGCTTAGGCTTTCAAATACCGGACTTTCATTTTCACTGACTTTTTCTATTGATACATGTACATAAATATGGCGGGTGAATTATAATTGGCAGGTGATGCTGACTACTCGCGAGCACCTGCTCATACCTCTGTTTTGGGGTCCATGTCTGTGTATCTAGAGTATTTCCGAATTGTCAATGTTTAAAAGACTTACGAGTTCGGACTTAAGGTTTGGGTACTTTGACCACATTTTTTTTACATTTTCTGCAGTATCTACAACTAAATAACAGTTCGATGTTAATCCCTTTGGTATTCAATACAAAATATTTCCTGGTATATCACAGTATTTAATATTTGTCTTCATAGGGTAAAGAGTTCTATTTCTGTCTGGCCCAGAATCTGAAATACTTCCATCATTTGATGTCACCTTCAGCGATTTCGTCTTCTCAACTGTTCTGATATTCTTCACTACTGGGTCCTGTAACATATTCAACAAAATTTTCTTATAAGGATAGTGATGGATATGATCTGTTCATTTTCAGCTGCATATTCTCCTTGATTTGAACTGCACGCAAAATTACCTTTGTTAGGTTCTACAGTTACAATTTCATCGAGTTCATATAAAGCCTGTCCTTCAGGGTCTGCAATGTACACTCACATTTCTTTATGTACAGTAGGCCTGAATAGTGGCCCAGCGCAGGAAATCTAAAAACATTTTTCTCGAGAAAACGTTCTAACGCACTACTTTTTTAAATGGCTAGCAACCGCCACTACCCATCTTTGAACTCTATTTCTGCCGTTATTTGATGGAGAAAATGTCAAATACTGCATAAAAATCAAAGATCATAAAGATTTCTGTCAAAAATACTGCAGACAAACAGCGAACGGCGCAACGGAGTATCGTATCTGCATGCTAAAGATAGCGAAAATTTAACAACTTGAGAGGGTTCAGAAAACTACAAAATACATAAAATAAGCGACAAGGTCACTTTTTCTCACTAGTTCCATCAAATCCGGCATAGATTTTTCTTTCGTTATGTCAATTTTGGGCAAAATCTATTTATGGCCATTTTTTTGTGCCAAAATTAACTAACTACTTCCGGTTGCAGTTTCTCTCGGAGAGATCAAAGATGGCAGTGTTTTCTGAGTCATCAAACTGCAGTGTCTTACCCGTTTCGCCTTCAGTTCTCAGTATCTGCTGTTATACCACTCAAACCTCGTGTGAAACAACCATAGATCAACCATAGAAGCGGATGATAAAAGTTTTTATTTATTTTATCATGCTAAAAAGCATCTAATGTGAACTAGAATCAACGCAAATTCTCCAGGCAAAATCCTTCACAGCTGACCTTCTGTGTACACATTTCAACATAAACATAAAATTAAATGACGTCAAAATACGCTGACACGATTTAAATAGTTAAAGTCTGTTTCACATACTGAAGTTATTGCGGATAAAATCGATATTTAAGTTGTAAGGCCTACTTAATTTTCAACGAATGTTCAGTTAGGGCGCGTGCCAAAGTTCACGGCATAATTACATTTTTCACTTAAAGTCGACTCTGCAAAGTTTACCGGTTACATTCATTCACACATCTACGACACCCCACCAACTTTTAGCGACCCCAACTCCCTCCGTCCCGAGGTGCCGGCTGTCAATGTTAGAGTCCCATATCCGTAAGGATGGTACTTATTCTAAATTTTAGCACGTGCTGAAGTGCATGCAATTAAAAAAGCAAACAAGGTTGTTGTTTTTGTTTTTTTTTTTTTTTGACAAAAAAAAAAGAAAAAAAAAAAAAAAAACGCTGGATCTATCACTGCCCTCTGAGCTCCCTCTCTGTAATCGGTGGTTGTTGCGAGAACTTTCGATGACATCATTGGATTGTTGGTTTGCCTTTTCAAAATCAAAACGGGCACCTGCTGGAAAACTTTGTAACAAATTTGTTAAAATTTCGGCCATTTTTTTCGACTGACAGAGTTTAAGATATTTCCCTGCCAGTTTTACATGTCAAGAGAGAGAAAACTAACGATGCCTATACAAGATACAAGATACAAGCTCTTTATTACGAATTTTCGGCCCTCATAGGAGCACATATAGTGGTATAGAATGAGCAACCAAACAAATCAAGGAAATAATTCCAAATGACAGGGGCAAGTTGGTTGGTTGGTTGATTTGATGCTTAACGTCCACGGTAAACAACTAAGGTCATGTCGGGACGGTCAGTTAACCTAACCACACTATTCCTGGGCAGGCTTAGACCTCCTAAGCGGTTAACCAGTACTAAGTGCACATACTTTCGCCAGTAACTGACAACTGCCCTTCTTGAATCAGCGGAAGGAGAAACGAAAGTATGTGGGCAGACCGGGATTCCAACCCAGGACCTCTGACTTACGAGTCAGGTGCCCTACCGATTGCGCTACCCGGCCCGGCTTTAAGGGGCAAGTGCCACGAAAAAAAAGAGAGGAAAAACACGATTCTCACATAGGCTGACTTCCTTTTTACTATATGACTGCATTTTTTTCAGCAATCGCTCTCTCTCTCTCACCTCTCGTCAGGAGTAAGCACTTGATCACCAACCCGGGTGCTGCAGGTTCCATTCCACGCTTCTCCGTCTTTTGAAGGAGACTTTATGTTGTTGGGTTATGATACAAAAAAAGGAAAGAAAACACAAAAAATCGCACTCTCCTCCCCCTCCTCCCTGTATTTTCATGTCTGACGCCATTTTTCCTTCTCACACCTGCTCCAATAGGCTAACTACAAGTGTCAACCCCAGCCCCCCCCCCCCCCCCCCCCCCCCCGACCTTTTGCCATATGTTGCAATAAGCTAAACTTCCAGTGGTTGTTATGATTTAAAGTGTAAGAAAGTGGTCACCCTTGTTTTAAGAAAAATCCTGACACTGCTGATCCGCATCAGTCTGCTCCTCTTACAGGAGAAGTGCCATCTCATCAGTGTCTGCGCTGTTTGTCGGTTCTGTATTGTAATATACAGGCGTTCCGACCTAGTTGACACAACGTTGAATCGACGATGACTCGGCGTCGTTTCAACGTTGTATGGCGTTAATTCCACGTCGATTGAACATTGTGTGGCCTCGTTTAATCACGCCGATCGTTCGAGTAATTGATGAGCCGTTAAGTAAGCGAAATAGCGGCTTCAAATTATACCGGACACTGAAAATATAAATCAGAAATATATCATTTTTCACGTGCGTATGGATAGATACGTACACTGTAAAAAATACTGTAGAATTTACGGTAGAATAACTGGAAACCGGCTGCCAGTCCTTTCCCCGTTATTTTTACGGGTTTTTGCCTGTAAGACATTGTTGGAAGTCACGAAATGGAAGTTTTAAGTTAATTTGGCGCACTCGAAAATAACCTTGTATTGTTGAGGGGCTATCTAACCAAAACGACATCTGCTCTTTTCTGTCCCACTCTGCTTGATGATTCCTGCAGTTTTTATGGGCGCCCGTAAAAATAACGGTAAAAGGACTGGCAGCGGGTTGCCAGTTATTTTACCGTAAAATCTACCGTTTATTTTTGCAGTGTAAACACGTGACAGTGAGTGGGATAGCGGTTTTAGATGAATCACTTGCGATTTAACGTCCTTTTCAACGGTATTTCAGTCATATCAGGACGATGTTAGGATGATAATGAAAGGCTGTATGCAGTGGAACCCCGTTTACGGTAGGGAAGATTCTCGCCTCAACCGGGGCTCGAACCCGTTCCGCTAGAACAGTAATCCCACTCAATCTCTCTATGTCTCTCCAATTGGTGTTTATTGCAAAATGTTTCCTTGATATATCTGAATTGATTCTTGGCCAAGACGGGTACACTGTAAAAAAAAGAAGATTTTACGGTAGAATACATGGCAATCAGCTGCCAGTCCATTTCCCGTTATTATTACGGACGCCAGTAAACATTGGCGGAATCATCATGCAGAGTAGAGTAGAATAAGACAGGTATTGTTTTGGTCATGTAGCCCTTCAACAGTATAAATGTAATTTCGAGTGTGGTCAGTTAGCATAATTCTAACATATAGGGATTTCAAAAAAAATGTTTTACAGGCAAACGCCCGTAAAAATAACGGAAAATGGACTGGCAGCTGGTTTTCAGGTATTCTACCGTAAAATCTACGGAATTTTTACATTGTACCTGTCAGAAAAGATTTTGCACCAATTTGTTAATATAAAACAGTCACATGCTCACATTCCGGCCAGTTTTCGTGAGGTAGAAATAAGTAGAAATAGAAATACTTCTTCTCCATTTCCAATCGGCCTGATTGTCTACACACCCACCCACATCCCCCGCAGCCTTGGTCTTGTAAATTTTAAAATGGAAAAAAATAACCGCAATACACCGTACCTAATAACAAACAACACGGTTCCTAAACAACTACCAGTTTTAACGGTTTAACACACGACAAACTCTCCCTTGAGTGTGATAATGAAAGGCTGTGAGCATTGGCTCTCCGTTTACGGGAATCGAACCCGGGAGCTCTACATCAACAGAGGCCAGTGCTCAACACTGCGCTACCAGGTTTTCTTACCACCCCCCACCTCTTGTAAATTCCCTTAACACGCACACACCCACACCCACACTCACACACACAATGCCCGCCCTCCCCAAAGAACTTTACTTATTAATCTCTCCCTGCTAATATCTCATTCGAGTATATAATACAACATACTCAACTGGTACCCGTTTGTCATTTGAGCCGCGACGCGAGAAAACCAACAATGTGGTTGTGCGCCAAGAGCACTTACATCAGCCTGGGCAACCGCCCAGTCTTATCAGCGACTTCGCTGTCCGCATAGAGATAGCTTAGACCCTTAGCCACCCTTTAAGCGCACTGCAACTCTTATCAGACTGGGCGGATGCCCAGGCTGATCTGAGTCTGCGCTGGGCGCGCAACCACTTTGTTTTCTCGTGTCGCGGCTCATTTATACGTCTTCACTAACTTACAGTGGCTCTCGGGACTCCAATAAGGTAGAATCTTAGATGGGAAACAAACCTTTCTTATACATTTAAACTGCACGGGGGTAGTCACCCTTGTTTTGAGAGAGAAAAAAACGTTTGCAGATGCGTCCCTACACTGTGGTCAATACCATACACCGTTGAATCTCGATACACACCGTTGAATCACCGTTGTTCCAATCTTGTCTGGCATTGATTCAACGTCGCGTGTCCAAAGTAAGGTACATTCCTGTTTTCCTGTATCACGCGGATCATCCGAGTTTTGAACTCGAACATTTACGAAGCAGCAGCTCTAATTTTTTATGCTCGCGTGACGATTAAAATTTGCTCGTCTGTCTCTCTGTATGTTCGTCACATTTTACGTTTCAGAATTTGTGTAATCAATAACTCCTCCAGTTTTTCATGGATTTTTCTTCAAACCCTGAATAATTTTTGTTGACCTAATGAAGAAGTGAATGTGAATTTCTGATGGAAATAAATTGACAGAATTACGGCTTTTAGAACTCAGTTATAGTGGGCAACTTTTCAAATTAAATGCAATCAACTCCTCTACGTTTTAAATGGATCTGTTTCAGATATTGCACACTTGTTGTGATGAAGCAGAAAACTAGTCCGCTAATGTTCGCTTCCTGCAGAGACGGTTCGTCATATTTGGCTTCCGACGAGACTTCCGCGATCTATTGCTTCCTGCTGGGACTACCGTCCTCGAGAAATGGCTTCCTGCCGAGGCTGTCCGCGTGACTGATTCCTGCCGAGAGCCTCGGCAGGAAGCAGAATCACGCGGACAGTCTCTACAGAAGCCATTTATCATTTACAAGTCTCAACAAGAAGCAAGAGATCGCGAACAGTCTCGGTGGAAGCCAAATATAACGGACGGTCTCTGAAAGAAGCGAAAATTGGCTGACTGGTTTATACCCTGTGATAATTCTAACGGAACTATGGTGTTATTATTGGATTCTTTTTCACACTTGGCACACATGTTTGGTGCATGATGAAGATGTGCATATGGCATTTCGATGTGTAACCGAAGCACGAGCGTTTGAAGTGGGTCTTTTTTTTCTCGAATTATAGGATATGGAGTTTTAAACTTTGTACACATGTTGAGAAAATAATGAAGATGCGCGTGTGGCTTTTGGTAAATAATTTTGACAGAATTACAGATTTTTTAACCGACTTGATTTAACTTCACACAAATGTAATGTACAAGAGTATCTTGGGCAAGTATGCGTTTCAGTATTCTAGGGCTGCGGTCAAGGGCGCAACTGCAATTTTCAAAAAAACTTGAGATTGCTCTGACCCTCTCTTCTGTAGATTAATTTATATATAACTTAACACAAATATTAAGTATGAAGGTATACTGGACAAGCTCACGTTTTAATGGTCTGTGTTGAAGGTCAAGGTCACAGTTGCTAGTTTTTGAGATGTTAAATTGTACACTAACTTGGGACATAATAATCAGCAAATGAGTACCCTTCCAGCTATGAAACCAGTATGATGAATGGTCCAGTGCGAGGGGATTGAATCACTTGTGATGCCTTGATTTTTTAAGGATTCAACTTGTTGCTTTTAAAGTGATCCATACACAATAACTCGTGCATAACTCGAGTGATTCCAGCCAAACTGGCCAATTACCGTACATTGGTGATACATATTTATTTAAGTTTCACAGAATTCCATTATGGCTGAACTTGTCAATTTTACACCGATTCAAGGGCTATAAGTCACACCACTGATACCATTCTGATGAAACTTCAAATGCACAGCTGTTAGGGTTATACATGTTCATTTTAAGTTTCATGAAATTCCAAGCTCATTTCTGTTCGTCCGTCAGTCATTCCGTCCGTCCATAATTACCTTGATCCTAGTGTTTTAAGTCCATTTCTCTCAAACTGTGATGCCTACAATCATCAAACCTAGTATAAAGTTTCTTCTTAGAATGTTCTCGAGGTATGTTGCACTTATTATTCTACCCTTGACCTGCTGAATTCGTAAAATTTAATGTCCTGAATAACCTCGACCCTAGTATTAAAGTCCATTTTTCTGAAACTATGACACCTTCAATCATTAAACCTGGTATCAAGTTTTTTCATAGACTGTTCTCAAGGTATGTTGCACTTTTTTCTACCCTTAACCTATTTGACATGCTGTGCTGACTTCGTAAAATTTCATTTCCAAAATTACCTAGACCCTAGTGTTTGAGTCTATTTCTCTCAAACTATGACACCTACAATCATTAAACCTGGCATTTTCCTAGAATACTCCCGAGCCATATTGCACTTTTTCTTCCTTTGGCGTATGTTTAACCCTCAGCTGAATTCGTAAAAGATCGTCAAAAATTACATTGACCCTAGCTGTCAAGTCCATTTCTCTGAAAGTATGATACCTACCCAGCGGACACATCACGTCGAAATAAGTACGACGTCATTTCAACGTCATGTGCCTGCTGGGTAGAGTCATCAGACCCGACAAAATATGTCTTCATAGTAAGGCCTTAAATTGTGACGCCAACGCCGACGTCCAACTGACAACAAAAGCTCTGTACTTTCGTACACAGTGGCCGGGCCGGGTAGCGCAATCGGTAGGGCACCTGACTCGTAAGTCAGAGGTCCTGGGTTCGAATCCCGGTCTGCCCACATACTTTCGTTTCTCCTTCCGCTGATTCAAGAAGGGCAGTTGTCAGTTACTGGCGAAAGTATGTGCACTTAGTACTGGTTAACCGCTTAGGAGGTCTAAGCCTGCCCAGGAATAGTGTGGTTAGGTTAACTGACCGTCCCGACATGACCTTAGTTGTTTACCGTGGACGTTAAGCATCAAATCAACCAACCAACCAACGTACACAGTGGAGATAAAAAGGTCTCAAAGGATGTTGCACTTCCTTCTGCGCTTGAACTTTATTTCAAGGGCTGCTGACTTTGTAACATTTTATGTCCAAGTCCATTTTTGCTCCATGTGAACGCAAAATGTTTGACAGTTTCTGAGAATCAACTTTGGTCGTGTGAAGCAGGCTCAACTTGCGTGCGTAACATTAGTGTATTCATGTAAAACTTATAAAACCACTAATTTGGTGTTGATATGTGTACACTAGATTCATCTGTTATCAACTTGTCACGCATAAGATAAAAAAGACCAAGAAAGTCCTTATCGTTCACCTGAGATTTTGTGATTGCAGTTATATCAGTTATAAGTTTTGTTGGACGGCCATCGTCGTCAGGTGATTTACAGGCCGGAAGGAGGCCACCCTCAACGGCATTCCTTCAAGCTGCAGAAATAACATAAACATGGGAACTATAAAATTCCTCAGTTATCGGCTGCTCATGTCTGATAAAGGGCTACCTCTGTTAAAGAGTGAAGCGCTGGCCTGCTGATCTAACGCACCCGCGTTCGAGCCCCGCTGTAGGGGTGGATCTTTTCAATCGTAAACGGAGTCCCATTGCACACAGCCTTTCATTATCATCCAACCAACGTCCTGATATGACTGAAAAACTGTTAAAAAGGACGTAAAATCGCAAGTCGTCCATCTATCTTATAAAAGAGTGATTGCTGCATCTTCAATGCTAAAGCAGTTAAAGCCATAATCATTAAATTTTCATACAGAAAGTCAATGAAAACTTTAAGTTGCCATAACAACCAAAGATTTAGAGCAATTGACATAAAAAGGTAGCCTTTACTGCTACATAATATGAAATTTGGCTACAATAGGTCGTGTAGTTTCAGAGACAATATGTTTGAAAATTGTTTACGACGGACGAGGGACTTCCAACCAACTGCCTATTCTATAAGCTCCTCTGGAGCCAATAGCTGATGGAAGCTACTACAAAATTTGCTTTTAGGCATTGAACCCACGGCGTCAGACAATAATGGGCGATGTCAGGTACAATCTCCCACATCGCCCTCTGGCTTATTTCCTGCAAGATGAAGTCAGTCACCATTTTCTTCTTTGCTATTATGGACATCAACCTATACTCACAGCAGAGGGCCACCATTATAACCCTATGTCTTTGGGCACTATTATTAATTTGTTCATTTCTGTAATAGATTCATCCATTTACAAAGATCGTTTATTCATAAATAGGTACTTTGTTATATGATTAAGGATGACTGAATGACAAAACTTTTAGGCCCTGATAAGTCTGCTCCATGTCTGAACTGCCTGCATAGGCCGCTTGACTGCCCAAATACTTAAGGGTTTATGGTACTTTTGTAAAAGAAACTAAAGCCTTCTGGAAAATTAGGGTATTTATTTTTTTCATTCTCAAATTCACATTGAATAACAAACTATGACCAAATCTGGTTATTTATATTCTTCTGATTCCACTGTTTCACCATAGCCCACGCTGAAAAGGAAGAAATCAAGCTCAGCTAAGGTAAGTGTAAAGAAACAGATAAAAATATTTGGTTTAATAAACACTATCTTATTCGTATAATAATCATATACAATACCAAATTCATACAAATGGAAGTGAGAAGACAGTTAAGGGACTTATTTAAATCAGTATCCCAGACTGCAATAACATAAATTTTCTCGTAAACGTGATTGTCGTATATGATTTATATACCATGATAACAAAAACAGAAGGTAATGAAAACAAGAGGGCCATGATGGCCCTGAATCGCTCACCTGAGTATCCTATGAACTTAACCTCAGAGACATCCATACGTACGACAGACAGAGTTTCACTAAGAATCAATGGAAAACGAAACCTTTATTGTGTACCTAAGGTTTTTCTAAGATTTAACCTAATTACCTTTGACCCCACATGACATAGTTTCTAACCTGGTCTAGATTTCTTAGATATAAACATTCTGACAAAGTTTCATGAATGTCAGATCAAAACTGTGCCCTCTATAGTATACATAATGTTTTTCTCAGGTTTGACCTGCTGATCTAGTTTTTGATCCAACATGACCAGGTTGCACCCTTGGTCTAGATTTGTTGGAGATAAACATTTTGACAAAGTTTCATGAAGATTGGAACAAAACTTTGCCCTCAAAATCGTTCACATGTTTTTTTTTCTAAGATCTGACCTAGTGACCTAGTTTTTGACCTCACATGGCCCAGTTTCAAATTTGGTCTAGATTGTATAAAAATAAACAACATTCTGACAAAGTTTCATGAAGATTGGATCATAACTGTGCCCTCTAGAGTGTACACAAGGTTTTTATAAGATTCGACCTAGTGACCTAATTTTTGACCCCACATAACTCAGTTTCCATCTTGGCCTAAATTGTATAAGGATAAACATTCTGACAAAATTTGATGAAGATTGGATCATAACTGTGTCCTCTAGAGTGTACACAAGGTTTTTCTAAGATCTGACCTAGTGACCTAGTTTTTGACCCCACATGACCCAGTTTCATACTTGGTCTAGATTTTAAGATATACATTCTGACAAAGTTTCATAATGATTGGATCAAAACTGTGCCCTCTGTGTCATTCTAAGATTTATTTCTATTTTTAGCTCTGGTGGCAATTTTGTTCAGCAGAGTGGAACCGTTTTAGCAATTTTGGTTTAGAACCATGAGCCAAACATTTCTGTGAAATTATTTTGAAATCGAGCTATTGGCTTCAGAGGAGATGTCGTTTAAAGGTTTTTCTATTTTTTAGATTTCTACTTTTAGCTCTGGTGGCCATTTTGTTCAGCGGAGCGAAACCGTTTTAATAATTTTGGTTCAGGGCCATGAGTCAAACATTTCCGTGAAATTATTTTGAAATTGAGCCATTGGTTTCAGAGGAGATGTCGTTCAAAGGTTTTTCTATTTTAGCTCTGGCAGCCATTTTGTTCAGCGGAGGGGAACCATTTAGCAAGTTTGGTTCTGGGCTATAACAGAAACATCTGTGTGAAATTATTTTGAAATTGGCTTACTGGTCTAGGAGGAGACGTCGTTTGAAGACATTGTTGACGACGGACAAATATCTAGCAAAATAGCTGACCCCGACCACTTCGTGCTCAGGTGAGCTAACAAGAGGGCCATGAGGCCCTTAATCGCTCACCTGAGCAATTGGCAAAGTGGCCTTTTCTTATGTCTGATATTGTCAAAATATGAGTCTTGGTCAAACATCAAAGAATGACCATGACCTTTTGTACTCATAAATCTTCATGTACTCATTAAGACAACCATATATACCATTTTTAGGCCAAAATCTTCAAAACTTTCCATGAAATCTTATGTCCTAGCATTTATTCATATTTGACAATGCCGCAAAAAAGGTCAAGGCAAACCCAAGGTCATCATTTGAACAGTCTTGCAGTCTGGTCATGCTCCATATGAAATTTGAGAACCATGGGTGCAGTGGTTTTGGAGAAATTTATATTTAACCCCAGGGCTAACGTAAATGTGAACGGACTGATGGACGGACGGACGGAAAACCGGACGCCTATATCGCACCTTGCTAAAGCAGGTGCGACAAAAATGGAGGTGCATGCTGCTTAAAAGGGTGTTTTTTATAAGGAAAGATCAAAGGGTAATTTTCTGCACGAAATTTTAAAAATCTAACATTGTTATTGAAAATTTACTTAGGGCTGAAGGTATGTTACTGCATTATGAAGAGCATCCTGGCAATTATTTGTTCCAACTCTTTCTAAAAATTCTAACAAGAGGGTCAAGAGGCCCTGAATCGCTCACCTAAACGAAAGGTTAAAAGTCAAACTAGGGTCATAATTTGAACAAACCTGATATTTTGCAACCATTTCCAAATGGTTCTGAAGAAGAAGAAGATTTTTGAATATTTTTCTACGTATTGCTATGGTTCAAACCCTGAGCCCCCTGGGGCCAGGCCATTTTGGCCCCTGGGGCCATCATTTGAATAATCTTGGTAAAACACCACTAGGCAAAGCTTAAAGCTAAATTTCAAGCCTCTGAGCCAAGTGGTTCTGAAGAAGAAGAATTTTGAATACTTTTCTATGTATTTCTATGGTTCAAACCCATGCCTCCCTTGGGGGGGGGGGGGGGTTTGGACCTTGTCACCATCATTTGAACAAACTTGTTAAGGGACCACTAGGCAATGATGCATCATACAAAATTTCAAGCATCTGCACTGAGGGGTTCTGGAGAAGAAGGTTTTTAATTTCGAACCCAAGACTCCCTGCCCCAGGACCATTTTTGATCCCAGAGCCACCATTTACACAAACATTGTAAGAGTCCACCAGGCAATGCATCATACCAAATTTCAAGCATCTGAGCCAAGTGGTTCTGAAGAAGAAGATTTTTTAATAGTTTCCTATTTACTTCTAAGGCTCAAACTCAGAGCTCCCTGCCACAGGGCCATTTTGCTCCTGGGGCCATTATCTGAACAAACTTGATAAAGGACAAGGCAATGCATCATACCAATTTTCAAGCATCTGAGCCAACTTCGCAAGTGATATTGAAGAAGAAGATTTTTGAATTTTTCTATGTGGTTCTATGGTTCAAACCCAGGACCCCCTGGGGGCCATTTTAGACCCTGGGGTCATCATTTGAACAAACTTGTTAAAAGACTACTAGGCAAAGCTACATACCAAATTTCAAGCATCTGAGCCAAGTTGTTCTGCAGAAGAAGATTTTTCTATATATTTCTATAGTTCAAACATAGGACTCCCTGTCGCGGGGCCATTTTGAACCCTGGGGCCACCATTTGCACAAACTTGGTAAAGGACTACTAGGCAATGATACATACCAAATTTCAAACATCTGAGCCTTGCGGTTCTGAAGTAGAAGATTTTTTATTATTTTTCCATGTATTTCTATGGTTCAAACATGGGACTCCCTGCCCCGAGGCCATTTTAGACTCTGTGGCCACCGTTTGAACAAACTTGGTAGAGGACCACTAGGCAATGCTACATATCAAATTTCAAGCATCTGAGGCAAGCAGTTCTGGTGAAGAAGATTTTTAAGTATTTTTTAGTTTCGAACCAAAGACCCCCTGCCCCAGGGCCATTTTGGATCCTGGGGCCACCATTTGAACAAACTTGGTAGAGGACCACTAGGCAATACTACAAACCAAATTTCAAGCATCTGAGCCAAGCAGTTCTGGAGAAGAAGATTTTAAAGTATTTTTTAGTTTCAAACCCAAGACCCCCTGCCCCAGGGCCATTTTGGACCCTGGGGCCACCATTTGAATAAACTTGGTAGAAGACCACTAGGCAATGCTACATACCAAATTTCAAGCATCTGAGCCTAGCAGTTCTGGAGAAGAAGATTTTTAAGTATTTTTTAGTTTCGAACCCAAAGACCACCCTGCCCCAGGGCCATTTTGGACCCTGTGCCACCATTTGAACAAACTTGGTAGCGGACCACTAGACAATGTTACATACCAAATTTCAAGCATCTGAGCTAAGTAGTTCTGGAGAAGAAGATTTTTAAGTATTTTTTAGTTTCGAACCCAAGCCTCGCTGCCCCAGGGCAATTTTGGGACCTGGGGCCACCATTTGAACAAACTTTGTATAGACTAGGGGACCACTAGGCAATGCTACATACCAAATTTCAAGTATCTGAGCCAAGCAGTTCTGGAGAAGAAAATTTTAAAGTATTTTTTAGTTTCTAACCCAAGACCCCCTGCCCCAGGGCCATGTTGGACGCTGGGGCCACCATTTGAACAAACTTGGTAGAAGACTACTAGGTTTATTACATCTCTAGAGCATTGCCTTTGGTGTAAACTATTCTAACCCGCCTTTGGTGTAAACTATTTTAGCCCCTGGGTCAGGCCCCGAGGTGGGGCCAAGGGTCAGTAATTAGGACTTAGGCATTTTCATTATGTAAAAGTTTTGCCTTAAACCTTTTTGATTGCTCATATCTCTGTAACTGCATTGAAGATTTCTTCCATATTTGTTCATGATATCTCTATAGCATTCTATCTACATTGTAGGGTCAGGCTCATGGGTGGGGCCAGGGATCAATATTAAACAAGGACTTTGCCATTTGTTTAATAGTTTTGGGTTATAGTTCTTATGTACATGTATATGAATGGAGCCTAATGATACATGACTAGGTTTATTTCATACTAGTCTACACATGAATGCTGCGGCTGACATAAGGTCAAGGCCACAGACTTTGAAGTTTGTACATGTATTTGTAGTGTAGCTTTGTGGTAAAGTATGCTTTCATTAGGCGGTGGCACTGGTCAGGGGTATACGTGAGGCCCTGCTCACTTGCTCTAGTTAAAATAGTCTCACCAGTGTGTTTTGACCAAAAATGGGACATAGGTTACGTTTTTTTTATCTACTCACTCTAATAATGTGTGAAAGAATTGAAAAAAATTGATAGGATTCTCTTTGTGATGCAATAAGATACCTTCAGCACTAAGTACAGTTTCAATAAGGATGTTACTTTTTGAGATTTCTGTGCAGTAAATTACCCTTTGATCTTTCTTTATATAAATACAATTTTACATCAACAAATCCTGCATTTTGGATTCTAAATTAAGAAAAACAACATAAAGAAGGCATCTGCTAAGTTTTGGGAAGATCTGTTCTATTATCAGCATTTTGCAGAGTTTCATCTTTGCCTCAAATCAAAGATTATCACCACCTTAATTATTCCCAATGCCCCTACTTATCTGGAGCTCTGAATTCTAACTAAAGCAATAGTCTATGACACCGGTGTAATTTGCAAAATCATACCTTCAGATGTCTCAAGACTGCGAAGAAGGAAATTCCTGCATGACAGCAAATATCATCTAGCTGTTTCGCTCTCTTCTTTTTAGCATCTTTGATCAGTGTTGAATGTTTTTTTCTGACATTTATACAGTAATAAATGTCTGGTGGGTTCTTTTCTATAAAAAACCACACCCAAGTTGCCAAAAGCCAGCCTGAAAACAGAGTGTATGATTGGTTAAAACAAGCCTGTGGAAACAGCAAAAATTTTACTTGCACAGGGACAAGTAAAAAGTCAAACTCAACTTGTCCAGCAAAATAATACTTGTCCGAAACCACAAATTATGATGTTTGCATTATTTTAAGATTGATATTCAGTCATAAACATTCATCTCAAATAATTAGTATTTTGACAATCTCATCTCTCATTCTAAATAGCCTCAAAGCCTTAAAATTGAATAAAGGCATCTTTTCTATTATTAATGTCCCAAAAAATCAAGCATCTTTTCCCTTACTTTTCACATATAAAACTTTTTCTAGGTAACTGTACAAATTGGAATGGCAAACACTGTGGACCCTGATCAGACTGCTCCTGCAGTCTAATCTGGGTCCACATTGTTTGCATTAGTATTTTTCTGAAACAAAAAATTTGTTGTTATAACTGAAATAAGTTGTCCCAGTGATGGTAAATTAAAATTTTTCACTTGTCCTGAGTTAAATGGGACAAGTAGGACAAGTCAGGCATGGCTTTCCACAGCCCATGGTTAAAAGAAACATTCTCAGTGTAGGCGGCACATGTACTGATGTACTATCTATATGAAGTACAAGTGCCATCTTAAGTTTTGTGCATTTATACCCCGCCACACATTAGTGATGGGATAATATGTTTTTCTGCTAGCTGCTGTGTGTATCTTCATCACATATCTATCCATTGTCCATCTGTCTGTCCATCCATGAGCACTTGATGAGTATTCTTCACACTCAAAATTGTGTATGTATTGGTCTGGGGAAGATCTCGCTTGCAATTATATTGTTAATGGGCTAATTTCAGTATCTTCTGACTGATTTATAGCCCTTTTTCATTTCTTAAGGTGAAGTTTGTCCGTAATTCCTTAACACTTTGACATATCTGGATGAAATTTCATGGAAAAATTGAAATAATATAAGCTTTGTGTTGCAAGCAGAACTTTGCCACCAGTGTCATATATGTGCCCCTGCCTCAGCAATATCTATATGCATGAATAATATTATTTTTAAAAACCTATATAAAAGAGTTCAGACTGATTTTCCTAAAATCTGCAACAAATTATTAGATCAATATTTGTTCCACTGGTTTATTTGCCCCTGACACATGGTTAACATGTACATGTATAAAATCTGGGGGAAAATCTATATAAAATAAGAGCTTTGATTTATCGAGATGAAATTTTACAGAAATAATAAAAATATTATATTAATTACCCATATTACATACCAAAATAACAGTATCCTACAGATAAACAAACCTAATTTACCCACAAATGGAGTACATATGATGTGCTAGTGGAAAGGCAACCAGTGTAGACCAAGATCAGACTGGGGCAGTCTGATCTGGGTCTGCAATGTTTTCCCAGGCCTATTTGTCTTACCCTTTATCTTCATCACAGTAAATTTCCTATTTTCAAAAAAAAAAAAAAAAAAAAAAAAATGCTGCCTCAAATGGCCAAAGTATGTTTTTGGGTAGGGAGGTTTTAGGTGGGTAGGTAGGCAATTGCAAACAAACAAAATTTTATTTTTGACCTAAGATCAACAAGTTTTGGTTTGTCTTGAATACACTTGAGGAAATGAAAATTAGCAAAATCCTCACTCTGAGACAATAGGATATTTTGGGGTTGGGGGTAAATAATTTGGTACAATCTAGGAAATGGCAAACCTAATTTTTATAATTTTAGGCCAAGTTTCTCACTTTCTAGGTTAGTAAATTTACTGAATTATAAACTTTTCAAAATGGGATTCATCATGATGATGGAAGGGTTGGCTGTAAGTGGGAGCTCATAATAATTATGTTTTGGGGAGGGTAGGGCATGATAACTTCAATAACAATTAAGCCAATAGCCTATATAATGTGTATAACCCATAATCAACAATAAGAAGAAAGAAATAAACACAACAATGAAAAGAAAAAAAATCTTAATGCAGTATATTTCTGCTATTGAAATAAAAAGACTCCCAAATGCCATTGGCAAAAATAATACAAAATAAAATAAATGAAAAAGCCATTACATGTGCACAGGCATGATAAGAACACGGGGATTTCATTATATTAAAAGAAATACTGCTACAAGCACTTTGAATAGGAGTTTTAAACATGTAAAATTCAAATAAAAAGTAAACAAACATAAAAAGGTTCTACAGACCTTTGGCATGCCCCCCTTCCCCCACCCCCAACAAGGTCCTACAGACCTTCAGCATTCCCCCCCCCCCCCCTCCCCGCCCCAGCTTTTAAATCATCCAAGGTTCACAGCCAAACTCTAAGCCTTTCAGTTTGAGATAGAGGAGGGGAGAAACAGAGATGAAAAAAAAATAACATACAGGACGTGCGCGCGTGTGTGTGTTGGGTGGAGCGGGGGGGGGGGGAGGGGAGTCCTGGAGGGCGACAAACAGACATCAACAGATCATCCAGTTATGAGACAATGATCTGGCTCACAGCCTACAGGCACTAAAAATAAGTAAACTCAAAACAGAACATATACTTTTCTTTGCAATTTGATCAATCTGAACGTAAATAATATCCAACATGGGTTCGATTTAAACGCATCTCTGTCTGGCCTATTCACAGGGCCTGGTGAATGATTGTCCTTGGACGTATCACCAGTAAACATACTCAGTATCTGTTTCTGATTCGCTTCTTCATATGCTTACGCAAATAAATAAGGTTTTATACATACCGTAAATGTTGTGTCCACATTTATAAACTTTCACACAGGTTTACAACATTTTGCATAAATCTCTACACAACTGATTGTATACGTCACTCGAGACTGATCAACGTAGGTGTTACGTAGTAGGGTATAGTCTGTTTCACGGCTAACAACTCTACACCCCGGACATCCCATTATCTTTAAACGGTCCATATCGACAGCCCAATCGTAGTTCGAAGCCTAAAGCTTCTTTTTTACTGAATGAGCCGATGAAAGGAAGTGCTGTTCGTTGAAAACAACTTGGCATTTCTTCGGACACATGCCGCTTACACATGTGGCAAAAACTTCAACTGCGCAAGCGCAAACGCACATCAGCGTCTAAAATACATGCCATTTCAAATTTGATTTTCTCCATAAATAGATCTGGTCACCTTTCGCTATTCAGCCGTAAGATAGACTGATATTTAATTGTTAAATTAGTGAAATATTGGCGGTTATTTTTAATGGCCATTTTTTTGTGCCAAAATTAACGAAACAAGGGTTCACCGGAAGAGAAAAAGAAACTGTGACGCGTTCTTTTGACAGAGTCGATAAGAGTTTATTTTCAATTTATAGCCCCATTACTCCAGCTTGTTTCGTACAGAAAAGGCTGCTCTCTATCTCTAAATCTTTAAATTTGCCCGTAGTGTAAGCAGAAAGCAGAACTACTGCGGTTAAAATGCCGGAAGTGGCGACTTTTTTTTCGAAAATTTTTTAACAAAAAATAATCCCTTCGGCGGATGCTTACTGTTTTTAAAACTAACTGGAAAGCCTTAGTTACCGACCTACTGGTATTGCTCGTCTTTGTTAAGGAAAGAGGAATCTTACCCATGCGTGTAGGAGTTGTCAGATTGCCCTGGTAATTTGAGCATTTGTCCACTGGTGACTCGATACTTTCTTCCTGTGATGGCTTTGTGCCTGCTCCAGACTGCTGGATAAGTCAGGGAATTCTTTGTAATATGGTGTAGATGAGCTTGATTTTTTAGTCTGTGGGACTGACTGAAATGTTGGGAATCCAGGAACATTTGTTAGAGCCGGCGAGAGACAAAATTGTTTGGTGACCATAATCCCTTAGGCCATTCCATCATTGTAGATGTCATTATATAAATCGGCTGGCTTCTACAGTTTTTGTCCTGTTGAAAGGTCGTATTCACAGCTCTGTAAATAAAACAATTTGAATCTTTAATATCATTACATGAATACAGAATGTATTGGTCCTCATATCACTGACGTAAGAGCAACTATTGTACAAACAGAAGAGTATGCACCATTTTCCACACTCAACACGCGCATTTTAATAATTTGGAGCAAGTGTACGATCAGTTTTAGCATTTGGACTGCCTATGTATGTCTCAGCAGTCATCACCATTTCTATTACTGCTCTCACGCGCAGTTCAGCTGCTGGTCTCTGATATCCACATAATGTCACTTAAACTGCATTGAACAAGTGATTTTTACTTTCGTTTCATCTTCTGCTGATTCAAGAAGGACAGTTGTCAGCTCCTGGCGCAAGTAAGTGCACTTAGAATTTGTTAACCGCTTAGGAGGTGTAAGCCTGCCCAGGAATAGTGTGGTTAGGTTAACTGACCGTCCCGACATGACCATAGCTGTTTACCGTGGACGTAAAACAATAACACCACACAACAAGTGATTTTCATTTCCGGAGACAAAAAGTGTTCGTCTCATCACCAAGAATCCATATTTTTCTTTCGGTCTATATTATACTGTGTGTGTACTCCCTTGAAAGTAGGGGGTGGTCGGGTGGTGCTCTGGCGCCTTGTATAACTTCTAGTGCCGGGGCGTCGTACTGATTTGGAACATTGTATAGCAAGGGCCTACTGTGCATGCAGTAGGTGCGGGTGGTGGTTGTTTGGACATCCTTTCTCTCGTCTTTCATTTCTCTTCTTTCTCCCGCTCTCTGGGAGACGGCCCGATGTAGACTGAAATACTGTCAGAAAGAGCCGCTAAAGCCAAAGCGATCAATCAATCAATAATTTAATCCTTGAAAGTAGACATGAATAGTAGGAAACCCCTCAGTCAGAGCAAATGGCTTTCTCGTGATGACTGACTTTCTCTTGACCATCTTTTCCAAGTTGCTTAGCACGTTGCTGTCTGTAGAAAATACTGATATATGTCCCTGTTATTGCATGGTAGAAAAATGACCACTAGACGAAGTGGCACATCCATTGACCGAAAGCTGCACTGACATAAGGAAACAAGAGGGCCATGATGGCTCTAAATATCTCAGCTGCGCCTAAGGTCAAAATTTCTTTCAAATGATCTAAATCTAAAAATGTGGAATACGTTCCAGATATTTAACGAGAGTAATTATGAGTTTGAAACCTCACACCATGTTTCCATTTGTCTTACATAATGACAAAACAACTATGGACAAAGCTTTTAATACAAAGACAGCACGAAAGATCGAAGGCACTCAAGTTGAAAATTTACTAATTTGTTCCCCAGATTATAATCCCAAAGCAGCAGTTGAACTATTTTGCATAAGGAGATTCCCTATACTCTAGGGGTGGTTGGGTGGTGCGATGGTGCTAAGTATAGCTTCCAGTGCTGGGCGTCCAACTGATTTGGATAATAGTAGGGCAAGGGCCAACTGTGCTTGCAGCGGGTGGGGTTGTTTGGACATTTTTCTCTCGTCTATCGTTTCTCTCTTTTTCTCCCTCTCTTTGGGAGACGGCTCGATATAGACTGAAATACTGTCTCAAAGGGCCGTTAAACCCAAAACGCCCAACCAACCGACCAGACTTATACCCTTTCTGCAAATTGTAATTGTCAGTAGCACAGGCATGAGCACTCCGAGCTCCGATGAGCAAGTATTAGTACCAAGTACACAAAAGCAAGTTAACCGATATGACAGTATTTGGTACACATTTTTAATTAAGTTAGGGACAATAACGGGTGTTAATAGTCAAAACTGGTATTTATCGAACTTGGTTAAGACATTGGGATTGCTATATAGGAAACATAATATTATATATAGTATTTTCTTTCACAAATCCAGGGGCAATAACTAATTATAAAACTAAAGGACCTGGTGTAATTTGGCCAATCATCAGATCTGAAGCTCAAGTAAGCCTTAAAATACTGCGTAAACTCTGTTTTGATTGCTCTTAAAATGCAGCTTCTAATTATGTTCACAAAATAATATACAGCATTACTAACTTCTTAAGAGCACGAACTCCAGTGTTACAATTCCATTTGTCCCATTATCGAACTTGAATCCTTAGGAATAAACGTAATGCATAATTTAGGTCATGACTATCCCTTTTATGTTTACAAACCATTATACAACATTTTGACCATCCAAGGGTCAATAACTCCGAGGTTAATAGTCCGACTTGGGCTGTTATTGAGATCGACAGATATCTCATCAGTAAGGAGGAAACTTACATCTCATCTACATCTCTGGCACGCGCTTTCGTTACGCTTGACTACTATGGCGCTGGGGTTGGAGTGAGTTTTGAGACAAAGAAATATAAATGATAGGACACCAGGAAATGAAACGTAAATAAGATATGAAAAAAAAAGCTGGAGAAGACATAAAAGTTTTGCCAAATGCATTCGATCCCCTTATTCCTCAGCCAGTCTGGGTACCAGCGGTACCTGGGAATTCACCTGTCCTGCACAGCACAAGGAAATCATAAAAAACTACTTACATTTAACCTGCCCTGCCTTAATGAGACGGCTCCCGTTTGAAGGGTACCTAACCGGGAGCCCCATCCACAACTGCTGAAGAAGGGAATTACAGTGATACACTGTTCTGGAAAAAACCCTGTTGTGATAACAGTTTTAAAGTTGGAATCTGTCTAAACTGTAGTGGCCGGCTCGGGCCGCGTAGCACAGGCTTAGATCAGACGTCATGTTCTGTGGCATCTAATCTTTAAATGCAGACACCTATTGAACACTCTCGTAATGCGTAAATGGGTCAATTTCAAATGGAGTTGTTGATTTTTAGCAATCGCTGTATCCGTATTCCCTTTTATTGAACACTCTCGTAATGCGTAAATGGGTCAATTTCAAATGGAGTTGTTGATTTTTACAACTGCATTTGAAATTGTATACGGATACAACGAATGCTAAAAATCAACTGCTCGTAATGCGTAAATGGGTCAATTTCAAATGCAGTTGATTTTTAGCATTCGTTGTATCCGTATACAATTTCAAATGCAGTTGTAAAAATAAACAACTCCATTTGAAATTGACCCATTTACGAATTACGAGAGTGTTCAATACAAAACCAACAATGTGGTTGTGCGCCCAGCGCAGACTCAGATCAGCCTGGGCATCCGCCTAGTCTGATCAGATCCTTCGCTGTCCGCATGGAGGTAGCTTAGACCCTTAGCTACCCTTTGAGCACTTAACGAAGGCTCTGATTAAACTTGGCGGATACCCAGGCTGATCTGTGTCTGCGCTGGGCGGACAACCACATTGTTGGTTTTGTCCTGTCGCGACTCAAAGAACTACGTGCATTAAGGCCCAAAAATGGCCCCCAACAAAAGTTACTCATATTGGTATGAATAATAGCTGTGTTATTCCCCTAAATAAAACTGACAAGGAAATTGGTGACAGACATTATATATGGGGACAAAATGAGGTCAAAGGCTATGACCCTTATGCTATTCTCTGGACAAGGAAAATCACATTGTCGTGTATATGTTTGTAGCATGTTGTTATACTTTTCTTTTTGAATGAGTTAAAGTAAACATCCAGCATACGAACTATTTGCAGGATATATAAATTTTGTCTTTTCGTCTGTTTGGCCATTTGTTAGGATATTTGTTCATCCGTCTGTTCGTCTGTCATTTTTCCTTCAAAGTTTTGCGTTAAACCATTTTTTTCGGTTGCTCTTATATTGTATTTTGCATGTCAGCTTCTTGTCATATTTGATTCATGTTATCTTTGTAGGAGTTGTGTTGACAAGGGATATAAAGACCCCGGGTTTGGGCCCCTGGGTGTGGCCAGTGATCAATAATTAGGACTTAGGCATTTGTTGTAAATGATTGCTATTAATAATGTCAGTATACAAGAATAGAGCCTCTTGATCAACATGAAGAGCAAAATTTAAATTGATTAGTTGACATCATTTTAACTGCTGCTCTAAGGTCAAGGTCACAGACATCACAACTTATATTGGATTTGCATTAACGTTTTCTGTTAATAAGTTTCTTTTGATTAGGCAGAGGCAGTGGCGGGGGTATACGTAATCCCCTGCTCACTTGTTGTCTGATCCACCTTCAGTATTTTAATGTTTCCCTTGCTCTTGAAGGAACTTATTTATGATTTTTATTAGAGATTTGATTATTATCATAAAAATATGGTGTCACATGATAATAAAAATGTTTTGCTGTCCATTTCAGCCTATATCTGTGCTGAATGTGTCACTCAGTTTTGAAAGCCGAAATGGCAACGTTTTAAAGTATTTGCTGGCTGACTTCAAAATCAGTCAATTGCTGCTTGACACCTGTCAGTATGCACCATAACAAATCATTTTATTGATTTTATATGCAGAATCTTAGGGTTTTTTTAAGGTTAATGACTAAAATAGATAGCTTCCTACTTTATAAACATGTAGGTATATCCAACAAAATGTTAAAACTTCGAACAACAAACTCTTGAATAGTAGTGGCGCCATGACCAGTAAAGTACGTCTAACTTAAGCAAGGTACCGTAATTTTAATTAATATTGAGATAAAAATTCCTTAGCAGTAAGTAAAAACACTGATAAGACTGCTTCTTATTTGGAACAGTTTGCTTAGAGGTTAGACTATTTTTGTCGAGCCCGCTTGCGGAGAGCGAGACATAGTTGTTACAATGTCAGTTCGGTGTATGTCCGTGCGTGCGTTAGTGCGTGCGTGCGTGCGTTAGTGCGTGCGTGCGTCCGTCCGGATTTGTCCGGGCCATAACTTCGACATTTATGGATGAATTTCAAAATAATTTGGCACAATTGTTCTCCTTGATGAGGAGAAGTGCCTTTTGAAACATTTGTTCAGGTAGGTCCAAGGTCAAGGTCACACTTGAAGGTCAAATGATAAAATGGCCATAAATTGAGCTTGTCCGGGCCATAACTTCTACATTTATGGATGGATTTCAAAATAATTTGGCACACAATTGTTCTCCTTGATGAGTAGAAGTGCTTTTTGAAACATTTGTTCAGGTAGGTCCAAGGTCAAGGTCACACTTGAAGATCAAATGATAAAATGGCCATAAATTGAGCTTGTCCGAGCCATAACTTCTACATTAATAGATGGATTTCAAAATAATTTGGCACAATTGTCCTCCTTGATGAGTAGAAGTGCCTTTTGAAACATTTGTTCAGGTAGGTCCAAGGTCAAGGTCACACTTGAAGGTCAAATTATAAAATGGCCATAAATTGAGCTTGTCCGAGCCATAACTTCTACATTAATGGATGGATTTCAAAATAATTTGGCACAATTGTTCTCCTTGATGAGTAGAAGTGCCTTTTGAAACATTTGTTCAGGTAGGTCCAAGGTCAAGGTCACACTTGAAGGTCAAATGATAAAATGGCCATAATTTTAGCTTGTCTGAGCCATAACTTCAACATTTACAAATGGATTTCAAAATAATTTAACACAATTGTTCTCCTTGATGAGAAGAAGTGCAATTTGGAACATTTGTTCTAGTAGGTCCAAAGTCAAGGTCACACTTGAAGGTCAAATGATTAAATGGTCATAAATTGAGCTTGTCCGAGCCATTACTTCTACATTTACGGATGGATTTCAAAATAATTTGGCACAATTGTTCTTCTTGATGAGTGGAAGTGTCAAGTGACATATGTGTTTGGGTAGGTCCAAGGTCAAGGTCACACTTGAAGGTCAGATATTGTAACTGTCATAAATTGAGCTTGTCTGGGTCATCACTTCTACTTATTTTCCTTTGTGAAAATTTGGAGGAAAAAAAAGAAGAAAATGCTGGCTGAGCATGATGTGTTTTGGTTTCTTTCTAGATTGAAGCAGTAACTTAGTCTTGACATACTTATAGGTCACTAAAGCAAACAGCGGGCTCGACCAGTTGTCCCTGGACAACCTTCTAGTTTTTACAAAAATGCTGCTTTTGGATAGCTGCTGAACTGTGAAAGGTCCAATTTTAGGATAATTCACTCAATGCAACATTTTAGGATATTTATTGTAATTTGTTGAAAGTCGGTAACATTTAAGGGTAATTCAGTTTTTGAAGGTTTACTTAAAGTCACATTTAAATCTTAGTTCTTATGCCTTTGAATAGACAGGTACCGCCAGGTATACATTTCACCATGTTTGTTACACTGTCAGGCAAACTATAGGTACACGACTGTCTGCAGAATTCAGTTTTTTAAGAATTAAATATGAGCACAATCATTAACCAACAAAATCTTTCAGTATGATGTGATTTACAGCAATATACATCATATGTTAAAAGGATGTTTTGGTTAAAGGTTGTGCTGTATTCTAATTTCTAAACTAAATGACTAAAAATTGAGCAAAAATGACAAATTCCATGGTTTTAGCCTGTTTCAGCAGTCATTTTTCCATACTTAACGCACAGCAAGCTTCAAATTGAAACTGAAATGGAACACTAGTAGTATTGGTCTAATGAAATCATGCGACGAAATACTATTATATCGTTTTCCATATTTTGACCTCAGATGGGGCCCAAAAATTGGCCTTAACGCACGTAGTCCTTTATTATTATGTATGATACCAGAGGAACACTGACGTGACTCCTCTGAAGTACATCTGCTCTAAATATCAGGTGATAACACACTAATAGTTTTGTTTAAAAATCATTCGGGGAGTTTCAGTTCTTTCATTTCCAAAATCATGGATCATAAACGAGTTTTGACAAAAGTAGTAGACTTTTGCGCAGTTCTAGTCATTTGTTTTGTTTTGTTGAATGGAAGCTCAAGAGTGACGGGTAAGTAACATTCTCTTGCAAATTCAAAAACTGTTGTTTTTTTTTTTGTTGATAATATATACCGTATTTTTTTCGGTTATAAGATGGAGGTTTCCAAAAATCAAGATCCGTTTTAGCACTTTCAAAGCAATCCAAAAAAATTAGATCCGTTTTGTTTTTTTAATTGTTTTGGAAGGGAAAACACATCTTATAGCAGAATTTGTTGACTGACGTAGATATTTGGGGTCATTGTAGATAGGGGAAACCAAGTTTTATAGCAGAATAAATATGACAATTATACAGGAGAGAGTGATAATAAAAATGCTCACACCGAAGAAACAATTATTGATCTATCCTTTTCAAACCTGTAGTTTGGCCCTCTTTAATAGATCTTAATTATATAGACAAATTGTGAGTATTCCGACCGGCCGAGGTGATTATCATTTCCTCTTGGCAAGCTCTCTCAAGAATGGAGCATAATCCCGCTTTGAAAAAGTGGGGGTATGTCCGTTGGTTTAATTAAACATATTTTATTCGCTTATAATTTCTTACATAGATCTACACATATATACATGTATATAGTATACAATACAATCTTAGGATAAGAACGGAAACTGAGAGATTATAGAGGTCTTCTCCCTAATTTAAAACAACTGTATACAGTATGGCAGATATTTGTTTACAATTTCAAATACTAAACCAAACTTTTAACTCTACATTCAAGACATACTGGCCAGAATTTAAAGAAACCGTGGATCCATTAGCATCAAAAGGGGATGCTGATATTGACTGCATGATTTGATTAGATGATTTTTCTTAGAGTTATTGCACTTTAGTTAGCTCCCTTGCTAGTTTTTTTCAGTATTTTGCTAGTCTGGAGCATATCTTTGAAAGTTTGAAGGTGATCTAAATGCAGATTTACACACTGATATAGGGCGATGAGACAAGGTACAAAGCGCAAGAACTATAGCCCTATCTAAATTAATAACGGAGTTATCTCCCTTCGCAGTTTTTTCAGTATTTTGCTTGTCCGGATTGATAGAGCGCAAAGCTAGGAAGTGCAAAACACAAGAACTGTCACCCTGCCTTAGATAATAAGTTAGCTCCCTTTCTAGTTTTTTTTTTCAGTATGTTGCTTGTCTGGAGCATATCTCTGGTAGTATTAAAGGGAGCTTAAATCTTTGCACATTGATAGCGCATTAAGAGAAAGTGCAGAGCGCAAGAATATAAACGTATCCCATAACCCTATTCAAGTAATTATGACGTTAGCTACATATTTTTATCTATGCATTAAGTTTACATTGAAAATAACACTTTTGCCGGGATACCCATTCCACTATTTCACACCTTCGGGGAGCACCCATAAGTTCCACCGATATTCTTGTATGTCTTTTCAAGGTAAAGTTATGGCATGGTTATCCCAGGAACTATGCAAGCCAAAATCTTCATATAAAATGCATTATTGTATCGTGCGATGGAGAATCGTGCTCTTTGCTCGTATTCTTTCATTTATTTATCTTTTTTTCCTGTTTTGCATATTGAAAGTTTAGATCAAAGTTTTCTTACATATCAACAATGGGGATTGATAATTGGGCTTATTGCACTTATTTGTCTATTCATATAAGGCATCCATATTTTTTTCTGGCCATAGTAAGTTCGTATCACAATACTTCTCAGAAACCTTTAAACTTGGTGTATATATAAAACAGCTACTTTATTATGCTGTTGGATTGAGAATCATGCTTATTGCACTTATCCTTTCTTTTATTTGTACATGTTCTGTCTTTTCATATCAACTTTTTTCTCAATTTTCTCAAGAGCTATTCAAACTGAACACTTCAAATATGGTATACAAATACACAATAAGTTGTTGTATTGTGGAATTGACAAGCAGGGTCCTTGCTCTTACTATTCGTCCTTTATCAATCTTTTTTTCTATAGAACATTAAAAACTTGTGAAACAGTTCTCTCTGTAACTCTTCCAGCTACGATGTTAAAATTTCGTAGACATATGAGTAACGACTGGATCTAATGTGTGATTGAGAATCAAGATCCTGGGGCCGTATTTATAAAACGACTTAAGTCGTTGCTATGCTGTTGCTAAGGCTAAATTCCTATGAAGGAGATTCCTTACAACTATGAAATTTGCTCTTGAGGAACAGTCTGTTTTAGACTGTTCCTCCAGAGCAAATTTCATAGTTGTAGGGAATCTCCAACATAGAAATTCAGCCTTAGCAAGAGCATAGCAACCACTTAAGTCGTATTATAAATACGGCCCCTGGCTCTTACTCTTTCCCTTTTTCATCACTTTTTCAGGAACTGTCTGCTGTCTAACTTGGTTCCATTCCATATTTGTCTCTCTTACAAGGTATTAATAAAAAAGCGCAGCGGGGCTATTGTCAGATCCTCTGAGGGTACTAGTTAGACCTGGAACTGAACTTTAGACAAAGTATGGGTATCTTTCTATTTTGGTGTTATATGGAATATAGCAGACGCGAAAACACTTTTATTTATCTGACAGGGAAGCCCCATTTTTACATTTTTACATTTGAATATTCAATGGCGCAATTTCTTCTGAAGGGATGAGTTTGGTTTTTAAATTGCCGATTTTCCATGTTTGTCTTGTTCTTTCCATCGACTACATATGTTAGAAGAGATATATACTAAGCACAACTTCTAACCGACCACTTGCTTTGTCTTGAACATTGTCACAATTAGATGGTATCTAGACACAATTTTCTCATATTCAGTACACCCATTTAGTTATGTTAACATTTTTGAAGATTTGAGATCAATACCATTATTGTCTTTTTCCGGGCGGCAGAGGATGCACATGTACCCCCATTTTCAAATTTCGCAAGGATTAGGACTGTGGTGGGGAAGGATTAGAAATAGTGGCTGAAATTTCGACTTCTGTTTTAAAATTGGGCTTTATGATGTATTCTTAAGTTCAGATAATCATTTTTCTAAATTTTGCACAAGTGACAAGCATATGCTGATTAGATTCCGAAATTTGGTTCTGTCCGAATCATGACACACTGCTGAAACGCTGCGATTCTCGGAAACAGGGGGTATCTGTATCTTTCACTAATTTAATGGTAAACTGATAAGATTTTCGTTCAAGTGTTACCTGATTTTACCAGTTCTTCAATTTTATTAAAAATGGAAACGTATGTTCCTTAGTCCGGTTTGGTTTGCGGAAAAAGTGACATAATTAAGTGGTCGGTTAGAAGTTGGTTCGACAGGATAAGAAGATATAATTTCAGGACAGTGTAAATATAGCAAGACTGATTTTTGGAATAGCTCAATATAAAAGAAAGGTTACGACAGATTGTGTGCCGAACACTGCATGGATTTCACGACTGAGAAATTTGCTTCCCTCTTTAACCCGTTAATGCCTGGCGTCCCATAAAAAAGGGCATTAGCAAATAGTGCAGACCCAGACCAGACGCCATAGAACGCGGCGTTTGGTCAGGATCTATACTGTTTGCATATATTTTACAGCAATTTCTACAAAAAGAAGCTAATAGATACACAACAGTCCTAAAACAAATTGGGTGACTCATCCAATCGCTAAGAAATCGCCAGGAATAAATGATGGTAGGTCTGACCGATTCCATCCTAGGAACTTAATATTTTTCAAACCTTGCGCTGGATCCCCTTTACTCTTGCTTGAGACCCGCCACGCATATGGGGAACATAATGTGGAAAAGGACCTGAAGCCACGACCGTACCGTAACTACTCAAATCAGCCTGTGCCTTTGCGCAAACTGAGCAGTTTATTCTCTTTTTGCTGGTTAGGTATACCGTAGAGTTATATTATATGCGAAAAGGGAAGACTATGATCAGACTGCGCTTCTGCACAGGCTGATCTGAGTTCTTCCTGTTCGAACGTGCCGCAATTAACTTTTTCGCACGACAATATTTCATTTATAATGAGACATAACTTACATTGCTGAAATACTTTTTTTTAAGGGAGTCGAGAAAGTACATCGTCCGCATTCTTTTAAAGATAAAATTAAAAATGCAAACGTCATTTTAGAGAATTCAAGATAAGAAACACCGTTAAAGTGGAATGGAATTTCTAATTGGTCACCATTTCCATCATAGGTACATCAATACATGTATGTGAGTCGCGACACGAGAAAACCAACAAAGTGGTTGTGCGCCCAGCGCAGACTCAGATCAGCCTGGCCATCCGCCAGGATAGTTTAGGGTCTAAGCAAGCTCCATGCGCACAGCGAATACTTTATTGGTTTTCTCGGGTCGCGGCTCATGTTTTTTTCTGCCAATTTCTTCTAAGGGAAACAACTTTTGTGATTTCATATTAGCTTTCCTGGACACCAAACCTTCTCAAAAGGGGTCAAGTCTTAAAGAAAAGCTAGTTATTCATGACTTGCTCTCAAACCTAGAAGAAATACAGACCGCGAAACACTTTCGATCGAGCAAAATGTGACTTTTTTCGCTGATTTGGGGCGTGAGGGACCAAACTTGTGAAGTCGTTGTATTTTAACAGGGAAAGTATTGGGATAATTGTACAACAGAAAAGCACCAAAATTACCCTGTACTTGACAACCAATCAATTAATTACAGAATAATACTGAACATATTACGGAATAAAATCTCAAAATCTCCAAAAACCAAATAATTTTGAGCATAATACGGACATCTCTTTACCAATATGACGCCAAACATTCACACACCGTACCCAGCATGAACGTGACGTCATATCTTGCTTTGGTAATACTCTGAAATTCCAATTTCAAACATGAGTTTGAAAGCTCAAAAGAGACTCTCTGGTATTACATAAAGTTTACTTATTTATATACTGACACAAACAAGAAACGTCCGCTCAATATTTGTGTCTGTTCATTCCAAAGTCATGAAGGCATTTCCTTCAAATAGTCTGCTTCAATATTGTCGATCAATTGGCAATGACATGCGCCAACCAGAAATCCATTCCATGACGATAAGCGTCAATGACAAGGCCGCCAGCACCAGTACCCAAATTTCAAAAGTCACAAAATCAATATCTTGTGTGTCCTTCATGTTTTAACCATCGCAACACATCTCGGCATCACTGAGCAGACACGCTGCTGAGGTTTTATGAGGGCTAGATGCATTCCTTATTGTCAAGACCACTGGCATAAATCTGTGACGTAAACTGACGTCACAAAACGTCGATCACGACCGTGCGTAGAAACACGCAGACGTACCCTTGTTTGTCCATCAGTTTGGATGCGAATGGCATAGGACTACTTCAAATTTCATTTCTAGCCATCAATAGCATTGAAATTACCATCATTTAGGCTTGCAAAAAGTTGGTTACAAAATTACTCGATTACTTTTCTTTGAAGGATGGGGTGTTTTAAACCGGACTTTGGTGAACCCGGATTTCAGATTTCAGCCTTAATTGTGGTTTTCTGATGCATGTTGTCATTATCATACACAAGAAAAGTCAAGAAAAACAAAAACGGCGTCAAAATAATGAAAGGCTATGGAAATATGGAGGTTCTAAAATCGTTATAAATTTAATTCAAAGGGAGATAATTTTATAACTTGAAGACTTTAGGCTGCTTTCTCGTTCATTTAGTCACCGGGTTTTGTTTTTAAAGTTTGTTTTTTCGTTTTCTGGCGTTTCCTACTCCCGTTTAACGCACAAAGTTTCACGTTTACATGAATAAACTGCTGCTGAGGATTAAAAGAGATGTTTTCACATTAGGTTCGATAAACCTTGTGGCTATGGAGAAAAATTAAAACGGTTGCAATTTTATGTCTGCCAGACGTTCGGAAAATATTTACTTTCATTTCTTTTGGATGACAACTTTACTTGTTCAAAAGACACAGAACCTTATAAAACGGACGTTTCTTTTTTGTGTCAGTATATATAGAGTTTACTAATCTAGAAAGGTGTTGCCATTATTTAATGATCACCCCTCGTAACCGGTAAACGCTAAAGCCTACTATGTGCGAGGATGATTCAGTAAGTTATCACTTCTGAACTAAAAATAGTTGTATGGCTTCTCTCTTTAAAATCCTTCGAAGTAATATCCATTGTACTCAGTGACAAACTTCAAACAACTTGGTAGGAGCGGCGGTAGTGTAGTGGATAACACACTGGACCAATTCAGGGGTCACAAGATCGATCCTCCCCGCTTCTCCGGTCTTTCGGATGAGACTTAAACCGAGGTCCCGTCGCCGTATGGTCTAGTTGTTAGAGGGACGTTAAACCCGAGCTCACTCATTCACTCTTTCCAACGACTTGGTAGGTTAGCAATATTTAGCAACATGGGTTGCTAGGCAACCATGTTCATATACCCTAACTTGATAGGCCACGTCAACTTCTAAGTCTACCTGGGAATATGAATGTCCTGGGTCACCACAAACTGTTGCAAAGGAGCGTGATTCTCTCTTGCGTTCTTCTGCCTGTAAAGTTCTTTCTATTGTTAAGTAAGCTCGTTGTTCTTCAATGAGAACGCGGCCAGGACGATTCAGTGACGTCATTTGACGCGTCAACAAAGATTACGCCTTGATATGTCGGCTGCAAATCGCATTACAACTGAATAATATGTTGGCATAGTATCATTATTTTAAGTTATATATTAAAAAAGTGACAGTGTAGTTCGCATTACTGATTGAATCTCCCTCGTATGTTCTTTTCTAAATAGACATTATTTGCAAGCATGTTTAGTTATCCTCTACAGCAATGATAGGCAGAGTTAGGTACAACGTATGACAGAGAGTGTATGATATTACTGTTGTGGTCTGTGAGGAAATATTTAGTGGAAAGCTCCATAAAAACATGAACTGGTACCAGTTTTTGCTTAGGGATCTTGTAGATAGGACTCTGAAATCCTGTGATAGCCTGAACTGCTACATTGCTTTCCGGTACCACAGTTTCTTTAGAAGCTTGGTAGTATGATAAGCTGGCTATACAGTGTGATAGCGGTCTTATGATAACCAGATTGGGCTGGTAGAGGTATATAAGCAAGTATCTTTTTTCTGAAGGAATTTTTAGAATTTAAAACGAGTAAATTTAAGCTGAATTCGTACCCCTCACGTTTTCCTTCCATTGCTAGTAGTGTAAGAGTTTTAGAGCTACAAGTTTTGTAACTTACTATATGCTTCTCTTGGCGACGAAACCCTTATAAATCTGCGCTTAACTTAAGGTCTTCAGATACACAATAACTCTGTATTGACTTGTTAAAACACAAAACAGAGTTATTGTTCATGGTGAAATCGATCAACTATGGAATATATACACACTTACAATGTCTACCATAACAATCCTAAGTTTTCGGACAGATATGTCTGTACAAACAGTGGAAACCGAGATCAGAATGTTCCTTAGGAACCAGAATGATCAAGGTCTTTACAATTCCAATTCCATCTGCGCATTTTGAGGCATTACTCTATGGTAGACCCGGAACAACAGGAAAATAAATAACAGGGCAAGGACCGGCTGTGCTTGCAGCAGGTGCAGTATTTGGGCAGTCTTTTTTTGGGATATTTTTGAACTTAAAATAGTTTTTCTAGGAAACAAAACGGTGAAATGTTGTTTTTTTTGTTTTATTCTGTATCATACAATGTAAGTTTTACTAAAACAATATGCATAAGCAAGCCCAATCGATTGAGTATATTTTTCATGACGTTTTTCATGAAATTCAATTTTCTTGCATTTTTTTAAAAAATGTAAAAATATACAGTCGAACTTCGATGGCTCGAACTCGCCGGGACCACCGAAAAAAAGTTCGAACGATCGGTAGTTCGAGCCATTGAAGACCAACTCAGCATGATCCAACTCTATGTACTATGTTTTTCTATCATAACTACGACAACTTCCTGTATTTTGATTGGTCACTCTTTGAACCTTTGCACTTTGAGGTAGATAAAACAAAACAACACAGAAACATATGTTTATAATTCTATCTACAATATAAAAAGATCAAGATAAGCATGGATGTAGCAAACCTGATGACCAATACTTGAAATCAGTAAGATCTACATTTAGTCCGGTCATTAAATTTGGAAATGTTTTACAAGGAAATAGGTGCGAGCTATCGGTGGTTTTTACATAGAAATTTTCTGGGGACCAGACTTGGGGTTCGAGCGTTCGAGCCATCGTTGTTCGAGCCAAGTGTGGCATGTTTAGTTAAATGAATAGAGATTTTGCCGGGACTGGAAAGTCAATTCGACCGAAACATGGTGTTCGAGCCTTCCGAGTTCGAGCCAGTGAAGTTCGACTGTACTTATTATTAAGATAATTGCAATTTTTTTTACCAGTTTGTTTCAAATATCCTATATTAAAGATTATATGATTTGCAGAAATGAAAGTGCATCCATGTGCTAGGGATATGAATTTTAATAGAAAATGTGTAAAAAAAAGTATGTATAAATACAAAAGTTTGTTTTTTAGGAAAACAAAACGGTGCCTTTTTTTCTTATCCAAATGTTTTATAGCCCTTTGGGTGATTCAGCTGGTATAATGAAATGAATGCCGCACCAATATTTTTGTTCACTATCCGTCTACCTTAAAGAAATGAATTTGCACAGAGACCGCAGTTGCAAATGGTATCAAAAATGAAAATGACGGAGTTCCTCCCTCGGTAAGAGTACCCATTCATCTTAAACGGACTTGTGCCTGCGACAGAATCTACTGGTACGCTTAAACAAGACTTCGTTTTCTATGTCATACATGTATACCGTTCGCTGAATAATCTCTTTGAGGGCATGCGGAGCCCCCGTAGCTCATTGGGTTAAGCTCTAGCCTGCTTAGCTAGTGGTCTGTGTTCGAAATCCCACAGTCCAGCAGGCACATGACGCCGGACTGACGTCGATGCGACGTAATGACGTCGCATCGACGTCATTTCGACGTCATCTGCCCGCTGGGAGGAGGCGGACATCTTTCACCGTAAACGGGAATACCTTTTTCCACTCAACCTTTGATTACCACCTTCCATTGGCTCGATATGACTGATGTACTGTTGAAAGGGCCGTAAAACCTCAGTCAGCAAATTCTTTCTTTTTCGTGATGACTCCCAATTTGAAAGGGCTTTCTCACTCGGGGAAGCAAATTGGAAGTCAGAAATGTTGTCTGCCTTTGATGGATGAATGGATGACTTGCAATTTTACGTCGTTTTCAATAGTATGACGATGGGAGGGTGATAATGAAAGGTTGTATGCAATGGAAGCCCGTTTACGGTAGGAAAGATACTCCTCTCAAGCTTGGCTCGAGCCCGGTCCGCTAGATCAGTTAGCCAGTGCTTATACCACTGAGCTACCGGGGCTCCTTCCGTCTGTCTTTGAGCAAACGACTGAAAACATAGCCGTGTACCACTTATCTTGCATTTTACAATACAAGTGTTCTGTTGCATTTTACAATACAAGTGTTCTGTTGCATTTTACAATACAAGTGTTCTGTTGCATTTTACAATACAAGTGTTCTGTTGCATTTTACAATACAAGTGTTCTGTTGCATTTTTAACAATACAAATGTTCTGTTGCATTTTACATTTGCAGCTGGGGCGTCTCCTCCCCCTGTTCGGCTTGTTGGCGGTATCCGCGGCAATCAAGGACATGTTCAAGTCAAAGTGAATAACACATGGGGAACCATCTGCGGTGATAATTTTGGAAACAAAGAAGCAACAGTGGTGTGTCGCATGCTCGGATACTATGGGTAAATTCATGTGTATTTTTACCCTCTTTACCGCGAAAGTGAAGTTACACTTTACTATTGCAATGTGCCCACTGAAAAGGCCGATTTTCGAAGGTAGGCAGATAACCACAAAAACATGCAGAAATGTTAGCTATATGTTTCTAGTTTATTATATACGATTTCTTTTTTCCCATATTTTAATGCCTTTTAGGATAATTTTGCGGTTGAATACATGTACTGTCTATAGTCTATAACAATTAACATTGAGCCTATGGGAATTTGAGCTTCCAACGTCCACTATGCATCCAAATTTCATTTCATCCTACCCTCGTAACCACTACAATTTTTATAATTATTCCTCATATACATATTCATCATAATCGGGTTATATAACAGTGGTTACGAGGGTAGGAGTAAACGATAAATAAAGTTTTGTGGTAAATTTTCATTTATCCAACACTAGGACTTAAGGATTTAGATCAAAATTTCATCAGTATACTTTGTAATTGATAGAAAATAGAGGCATTATTCGACATAACACATCTTTTTCAGAGTGTTCATCAATGTAGTATGTGTTCCTAATGCCCCCACCAAGGATTCTGTGTGTATGGGGGTGGGGTGGGGGGGGGGGGGGTAGGGTCGGGAACGGGGCGCAGCGCTGGGCATGCGTATAGTAACGGCGGTATGTGCGTATGTAAGGCGTTATATTAAATGTCCTCCATCATCATGCTGTGATATATACTCTGATGTTATATAATGTTGCAACGTGGTCAGATGATGTATCCCTCTACCAGAAGCTGATGCATTGTAAAATTGTGACCTTGAACTTTGGTCCACCAACTTCGTATGAAAAGTTACTTGGATGAGCTTTTTCCTTACCAATTTTGATATATTTGGGGCAGGAGTGCTGATATTTGAACAGATCATATCCTTAAAATGTAGGAACTGCAAAGCATCCGTGTACACTGAGTGCTTTAACTTTATGCATGGACCAGGCTTTTCACATATCTCAACACGGTTTTTGGATTCGCAACATAATTACAAATAGTTGGTCAGTGATATGATGCAAAAAAATCCC
This sequence comes from Ctena decussata, assembly GCA_963989385.1. Classification (NCBI taxonomy): domain Eukaryota; kingdom Metazoa; phylum Mollusca; class Bivalvia; order Lucinida; family Lucinidae; genus Ctena; species Ctena decussata. The sequence continues at coordinate 26,480,955 of OZ022505.1, forward strand.
CATACTATTTGTAGGTTACTGTGACATATATTTGAAAGTTCACTGTTCTTTTCCTTATATATTCAACAATATATATGCTTCATACTAAAGGCAATGGTTCACTCAGACATTGCAAATGACGTCATACTATTTGTAGGTCACTGTGACTTGTATTTAATGATCTATTGAATTAATGTTTTATTTCAAACTAATATTTAATTGAATCTTCATCGGACTTAGAATAGTAGGTCACTTCAGCGCTGCGTCTCATTTGGTACATGTACTACAGGTAGGTCCCTGTGACCTATATTTCTTGGTTCACTGATTTTGTCCAATAATTTAAAATGTACCTGTGTAGCATCCATAAATACATAACATTTCATACGTGTTTAATATTTGATATGATGAAGCATTCATTATAAGTATAAAAGTGAATAATGCTTAATAAAAGAAGTTCGATGACCTTTTCACACACTTGTCAGAACACAAGCGTGCAAAAGGGTTTCGCCAAGAATGCATTTGCTTAACCATATTGGTCGATTATAATCGGTTTCCTGTTCATTTGTTTCATTATTTGCACAAAAGCAAACGCTTTACATGCTTATTATTGTGTTAATAAACACTTGTAAAATCTATTGTTCTGAGGTTTCGTAAAAAATCAAATAAAATATCTCCTTACTAGATTGTTTGAGCGAAAGTATCTCTTTTATACTGTGGATAAGAACCAAAAGCATTATATTTGTCAGTTTGGAGGGCTGATATGTCAGTGGAATTGCTGATTATATAAAAAAACCGCAGGAAGTTAGTGTACCCCATCCAGCACCCCATGCCTTCCAAACAATTGGGGGAAAAATAGCAAAGTGGCGCCTCGTGAGCAACCATTCAATGTCTGAAACAAATAGGGATCTTTTATTAAATAACTATTGATTCTGAAAACATTTTATGTGTGCGTGCGCATGCTACGCGCGTGCAATCGTGATCATAGCAAAATAGCCTTTTTCACACAGTTAGGCCTTATATAAACTGACACAAAGTGGCACAACCTACAACCTACCCCTTGTCCGATGGCACAAGCTACCCCGCCTAACCCCTTGTCACTCACCATAATCATACGTGAAAAAAGTGCTTGCAATGTCTGTGATGGTAGGGCTTGTCTGACTATCAACTATCACGTAGAAAGTATTTTCTTTCGGGGTATCATGTATTGGATAATAATCAATTTATCTGAATTTCGAAATTTTACTTACACCTCGGAAAAATCGATTTTCGGGTATAAAATCAAAAGTTATTGATTTTTAAAAGCGATTTTGTCGTAGGAAGCTGTTCTAAGAATTGCGCGTTTAAAACTTTCGGCCATTACGTCATCGACCAAGAAACGGCAGGATAATGGCCCTTGGCACAACCAACCCGTGGCACTTTGAACCCCGGTCTCCCCTACTCTGATCAGACTAGGCGGTTGCCCAGGCTGATCTAAGTCTTTGATGGACATGCCACTTTGTTGGTTTTGTCGTGACGCAGCTGCGCATTAGGATGATAACCTCATTTGAGCCGCGACACGACAAAACCAACCATGTGGTTGTGCGCCCAGCACAGACTCAGATCAGCCTGGGCTTCCATCCAGTTTGATCATACTCTTCGTTAAGTGCTCAAATGGTAGCGAAGGATCTAAGCTACCTCCATGCGGACAGCGAAGACTCTGATCAGACTGGGCGGATGCCAAGGCTGATTTGAGTCTGCGCTGGGCGCACAACCAACATTATCATACAACAGACTAGCTATCGCTGACGTTAGTAAATCTAACTTGTACACAGATTTGTACCATTTAATGTGAACTCTGCCATATTACTCGCTCAGTCAACTACCTTAATGGGCGCGTGCCGAATTGTCATTGTGACGTCACTGAAATGACGGTTCAGTTCAAAGCTGCGTAAAAACGACATTTTTAAGTGAAAATAGACCTAGTAGATCTATCAATTAACACGGATTTGTGTTTCTACGTTTTTTTCCCTTGGACAGTGGTCTAAATCAAGTGAATTGGCCCATGGAGACTGGGATCATGCTGTATGGACACTCATCGTAGCTTGGATATTACATACGAACTCCCTTTTTTCTTTCATTACAGTTACCGTCGTGTCCAATTTGCAACAGGAAGGTGCGTGCGATTTGGAGTTAATGCCTGCTTAAGTCGTCATTAGTTAAGCTGGCATTAAAAACGTTTTATGCAACGATTACTTAAGGCCAACTTATCTAACGGAGAATTAAGATTTTAAGTCCAACTTAAATTTTAATGGCAGCTTAAGTTAATGGACTTTTATGCAACCCAGCCCTGGGCTCAGACCATATTCTTTGATTTAAAAAGGTACTTTGAGGTATCAGTGTTTGAGATAACTGTCAACTGTAGTTATTTCCCTTACCTATATTTCTTTCCTCCCTTAGAAATATAGTTATTTTCATCGCCTGCTTAGGCTAGATAGCAAATCACTCTTTCTTCGTCAACACTTAAAAAGTTCTATAGGAATCACCATTACCATACTGATCCCTTCAATGTGCCCGTTTCTAGTTTTTCCGGTATTTCTGGTTTGATGGCTACAGCCAAAGCATATTAAAGCTTATTAAAGCTTTCAATTACCGGACTTACATTTTCATTTTCTTATTCCACAGATACTTAGAGATGGCGTATGTTCCATCATAGGCAGGTGATGCTTCACGTGCTTGGGGGTCCATGTCTGTGTATCTAAAATATGTCGGATATGTCAATGGTTATATGACTTACGAGTTAGGACTTATGCTTTTGGTACTTTGACCACTTTTATATATTGAACACAGACAGTGTTGGTTCCAGACAACAAAATTTAAATTTCAGTCATGTTGAGGCGGCGCCACTTTGACGAATGACGTACCAAAGTCCTGCTGTGGCTACTAGCAGCTCTGCCAAAGAGGCATCTATTTCGCGGGCCCCGTTAGCGGAGGCCTGCTTGTACTGTTGGTTGCTTTCCGTTTACATTTGAGCCGCGACACGAGAAAACCAACAAAGTGGTGGTGTGCCCAGCGCAGACTCAGATCAGCCTGGACATCCGCCCAGTCTGATCAGAGTCTTCGCTGTCCGCATGGAGGTAGCTTTGACCCTTAGCTACCCTTTAAGCGCTTGGCGAAGAGTCTGATCGGATTGGGCGGATGCCCAGACTGATCTGAGTCTGCGCTGCGCGCACAACCACATTGTTGGTTTTGTCGTGTCGCGGCTCATTTGTATTATAATCATGATCATCATCATTATTATTGATATTATTATTGCTGGACGCTTTCTTCTGTTTTACTATTGTTATTTCCAGTATTGTTGCTCCGCGTTTTCTTTTGCCTTTAGAGGTGGTATGCTGTTGAAGTATTCATCATTCAGTCGCCAAATGGGACCAATTTTATATCAAAACCTGAGCTGCTATGGTAACGAGACATCTATTACTGAGTGCAGACAAACGAATCACTGCAGAATTCATACTCTCCCGTCTTTGAACTGCATGTCTGGTAAGTTGGCCCGCTTCATCAATGGGATGAAACACGTGACCGTGTGACGTCATCCTGCAAAGTTCTTGTCGCGTCCATTTTACGTTTTTGAGTTCACTTCGACAGACAGGATATCGATTTCTCTGTGCATTTAATAGTTAGGTAAGATATTTGTTGCGTATGAGCTGTAAGTTTGTGCAACTTTATCGGTAACCAGTTCATAGTATGTTGTTTTCTACTAGCAGTTGAAAACACCTCGACACTCACTAAAGTAAAACAACCGTAGTCCTAGAGTTTGGTCTTTTGTAACTGGTGTCAAAGTAAACATTAAAGGCCCCATTGCTCTATCAGCATGAAAATTGTTATCATGAGGTATCGCTGCAAGCTTTTCACTATAGTTTCGTCATTGTAAATGACCAGCTTTAAAATAATAAAATATCCTTCAGTTTTACATAAAAGGGATTTGAAAACTTATTTGGGTCATTTTGGTTGGCAACTAAAATGACCTACTTTCGATTTCATAAAATGGTAAAAATACAATGTATAATGTGGAGTTCCAATCACAATCCCGCCTATGTTTATATAGACCGAACGTCACGATCTGGTACCTAGTTGCGTAACGTCGTGTAACGTCGTTTTTGGCGTCGTTTTTGACGCCTATTTGCAGTTTGGCACCGTTGCAGTACCGTAATCCAATCAATCATGAATAATACGTAAAATTGATATTTGTTTGAATAAAAGCGTAAACTTCTCAAATATAATTTATTGACATGAAAAGTGTATAGTCTGATTTCTACCACAGACAAATCAAAGATTTGACGATTCTTCTAAGTAGCAGGTGAAAGGTTAATCGGATTGTAATGGCTATTTTCAAAATAAATCATTACCTGCTACCCAAGCGTAACGGATAATTGGTAAGATGCTAGCGGTATTTACCCAGACTTACATTTCACGTGCTAGATCATGGACTCGTCTAACCTTTGATCCGTCTCGGGTCAAAAACGGACAATAGAAAGCGACCAAAATAATCAGTCATTCATTTTTCGGGTATTTATAAACGTACCCTTACCATCATTAGTCTCTTTACATTGAAGCAAGAATGTCCCCGTGTAATTCCTCGTTCAGTTCAATTGTGGTTTTTGACAATTTAACAGATGACTCGGTGAAAACAAATTTCACACTGTTGATGTAATTTATGGTTTTCTGTCGAGGCAGAAGTTTGTACCGTTATGGAATTTTCGTTTTGTCATAGTAATGCCCAAACACGACATGAGACTCTCGCACAAATGAATTCCCCCAATCATCTTCCTCGTCGGATTCTAACATTTTAACCTGGTTTACTGACATAAGATAATACTCTTGATCTGGATCGTCAGTATAGAGGGCCACTACTGTTCCAGGGCATATTATATTTGTCATGTCATTTTGCTGTTCTTGTTCATCCTGTACGCCATTTTTATTGGACTCTTTAAACATTGTTAGCGGTTTTTCTATGCCGCGAATATCCATATTATCACAAGAATCAAATGCTCCTGCTGAGCATTTTTCACAAGAATAGCAGGATAAATCTGATACGCGAACCTTTCTAGGTGTACGATGTGATGCCTTAATAGTGTGAACTTTTCTAACTTCATTGACCGTTTTGAAGCACCTGTCACTTGTTCTGGGAATTTGCTCAACAAAGAAGAATAATCTTCTCTTACATCCATCAGTTTTTGGGGCTGTCAAATTATCTTTACAAAAATGAAACAAATCCTTGGCAGACTGTATGGTTGTTTGTCCCCGCAACACTGCAAAATCGGCATTTCTTTTGATAAACCCACCAGCCGCATCCTGCGGTCCCTTGGCGTGGCTTGTTTCCAAATAATTGCGTATAATGTCGCACTGAAGGTCGCACGCAGTCAAAGAGATACTACCGAAACAATGTCTTGATTTATATTGAACAGGGCAGCCATCAGTGAATTCATGTATTAGCTCTGTTTTATAGCCGATGGACGTAAGGTGCTCCGCTACTTTTGATTGCACATAAGCTGTGAAATGCTGGTCTCGCTTGTCATCCTCGCTGATTACAAAAATCTCCTCTTTCAGAACAACCGGGTTATCCTTTGTACTTTCAATTCCGTCGAAATCAGGAATAGCGTGTCTGTACAGTAGCGTCACGTGAAGAGATACCTCATTTTTTGGAAATACCCAGACTGAAGTTCCTGTTTATCAAAGCAGCGGTAACTTTCTGAGTAATCGTGTATAGCTAAACACTGGTTGAGCGGGAGTGATTCTATCAAAGCCTTCATTTGCTGATTTTGCCACTGTGCCCTGAAAGAGTGTTCTGCGAATGATCCTATTATATCTTTGATATATTTTAACATAACCCCAACCTTCGTGCATTGCTTTGTCAGCATTAGTTTTCTAACTGTTTTTTCACCTTTTGCAATGTTTTTGTATTCATACTTCTCCCAATTTACTTCATCAGCACCTTCTGAACTTGACAATTCTTCGTCCAGAAACTTTGTATTCTTGACGCCGCACTTTTCACATTTTCGCTCCAGACATACCTTCTTGTGAGTTAACGCACCAGTTTCTTTTGGACACAAAGAATCTTTAATCAAGTCGTTTAAAGAATCGTACACATTTATTTCAGGATTGCTTTTTGTCTTGAGAAGTTTTTTTCCTGTAGTCCATGCACGTTTTGAAAACACTTCTTATCTCTACATGGTATCGGCAACAACATGTTTCTTTATCTTTCTGTCGAACAGGTAGAACAAAGACTGGCTTAAGCTTCTCGAAGCTTCTTGTGGATATTTTGATATCTGGGTATTTATTCTTAAAATCCGAATATACCTCCGCTTGTGTCTTTTCAAGAATATGCACAGGGTGTGTTGTATACTCATTTGTTCCGGTTCTTATTCTCTTTATGTCATTTTTGTTTCCGGTGGGCCTGGATACGCCTGGTTCAGTCCAGAAATCAAAAACACGTTTTTTAGTTTCCAGCGATAGAGCATCGGATTTTGCTTTTCTTGCTGTATTAATCCAGGCGGCATTTGTTGATGTCAACACTTTCTCTCTCTTTACCACTCCTTTTCTCTGTCTTTTCTTATTCAAGCCTAACTTCCTGCATACGTTTGTCTTGTTCATATTATTGCCACAGGTTGCTGTTGTTAGTGAGTTCATGACCATCAGTGCTTCTGGTGAGCGCTGCTTTTTTGTTGTCTGTACAATTTCTTTTATATTTGCTATTATCATATTATTTTCACTGGCCTCATTTCCGTCGCTGGTCCCACTGGGCCAAATCATGCGAACTTCGTGTAAATGTTTCACCGTGGGTGACTTTGTCTTAGACAGGTATGTTTTTAGTGTATCTATTCGTTTCATTGGTGTTGTTGGCAATGCTGAAGAAAGTTTACGAACTGCACGAGATTTACTCATTCTATTTGCAAAGGTTTGTGTTTTCTGATTTGGTGTTGTGAGTTGCTCATCTTTTTTACGACGCCGATATTCTCTCTTTCTTTCTCTTTCCTTGAGACGCGTATCTTTCTTGCGTTGTCGTTCCAGTCGCTTTCTAGCTGCCGCTGATGATACCGGTCTGTCTGCATTGGCTATTTGTCTGTCAATGCTGTGCTTATTCCCGCTCCACCATTTTGCTTTCTGCAAGGCTCGATTTTTGCGTTTGTCTTCACGGTATCGCGCTATTCTCGCTGCATCTAAAATGATATATAAGCCTCGTTGTGAGAAAACCGGTCTTCGGGGTTTCCGACCAGATCTGACACAAACCAGGCTGTAGACCCACAGAAGATGGATAGAAACTTGAAATTTCGGATTTAGATAGAAGAAGGATTGTACTATCCATGTAGCGAAAACAAAGGCGCTGATTAGCTGCGCAGATCTTCGTCTTTGTTTTCGCATATGCAAAAAGGCGGTTTTCTCATAACGAGGCTCACATTTAAATTTGGTCCGCGTTTAAACTTAATAATTGAGCCGAACCGCTAGAAAGCCTGTCTTCAGGGATTTTGACCAGGTCCGACACAAACAGCATGTGCAGTCAAAAACGATGGCTAGAGTCTTTAACTTTCGGATTTAGGAAGAAGAGGAAGTGTATTGTCTACTCGTATGTACCGAAAACAAAGACGCTGATCAGGTATGGAGTCACTGCTCAGCTGATATTGGCCTTACTTTTCGCATATGGAAAAAGCCGGTCTCTACTAACACGGCGCATGTTTTAGTAAATAATACAGCGAGTTTTCATTTGATACGCAGGTCGGCCAAAACAACTAAAATATACCAGTTTATTCAAAATCAACACTGTTTGATGTACTTAAATCAAACCGTCTTACAATCAACTTTTAGTAAAACTGGGGTTTACAGAGGCATTCATATTGTTTCTTGTTTTTGCTCTAAAACATAGATTTTTGGTATGCGTTAGAATCGCTTACGATCTATGTTTTGTGCAAAATTAAGATAAATATTACAATTTTCAGCCAAAATTTACCATTTTTACAGCCGCTAAAAGTCACAGCTTGTTGCATAGGCGTGTTATCGTAAAATACTCTAATAATACTCTAATAAAGTGGATTTTACGTTATCTCTGAAGATTGCATTTTAAAACATTTCATTGACAAGTAAGCAATTATGCCCCGTCTTTCCGCACACAGGCAACATCGTGCAAACGTTTTAGAAAAACGCGCACTGACGTCGCCGTCAAGGTACGTCTGTGACATTTCTGCTAGAAAACGCATTTCTTTTATTATTTTGCATTCATTGGACCGATTTATCTGTCAGTACATTCAGCAGAAAGCGCAATGCATGTACATTTACGAGATATTTTTTTCAAAACGATATATTCAGCCATTGTTTCCCTAATGTTCTGTTTTTACTGCATCACCTGCATGAAATTACCTTTTTTTTCGACGTGTGACATATCTGCTAGAAAAAGATAAAGCCATATTTTAAAGTGAAAGTGGCGTCTGTTTCTAATAAAACTCCGTTCTTGAAATATTATACTCATGTACACTAAATCTGTGGTAAAAACATTACTTACCATCCATTTTCTATATGTTTAACTTGCTATATAACTTGTCTATGCATTTCTTTCTTCAAAATGGGACACAAGATTCCACCTGTTTTCAGTTTAAACCACCGGCGACTTACATCCGGAATCATCACCAAAACATGTCTATCGCTTCCGGTGACGTCAAACTGTATCACGTCGAGCGCTCGAGTAAATTGACGCCAAAATAAGCGCGATATCTGGTGTAAAAAGAGAATATCAGACCCGCGTTGTTACACGGGACAAGCTCTCCGTGAGCGCTGAGACAAGATTGAACGTTATCTGTATTTGTACGTGTGTGATTGAATTGTACAAAATTTACATGATCTTTTGCACTGTTTTGTAATCTTTCGAATGGTATATGATACATAGCAATTTATACTATTTTTGGGTGAATCATGGCTGCCGAAAATATGGGCATGCGCTAAAACGCGCAAAGGTACCAGATCGTGACGTTCAGTCTCAGCATTGCTAGACGGGAAACCAGAACAGGAAACTGTATTTTGTGTAGCGAATTGTTATTTTTCAAAAACTTGTTTTCTCTACTTTTTGCCAGTTATATGACTCAATCTATGCACACCAGCCCACATTTTATTACCAAACGTGAAGGTTGAACAGCTTTTTACAATGATTTGAGTTTAGGCGTTTTTACCGCTGATAGGACTATGGAGACCATAAAACAACAAGTTGCTCGATAACAAGATTATTGTTGTTAAATTATGAAAACCTGATAACAGGTCATGCGCTATTTGGCTATGTTTAAAACTAAAGCTTTAATAGGGAAAAAAAGCAAAGAACTCGCATCGAACTAGATGACTGCCTCTATGGTCGTTAACAAATATGGCGTCATGGTCACGTGTCTCCCAACCTGCGAATGTGGACAAGGACACATATGTTTTTTGACTCGTCTAAACGGGACCTAAAATATTCTATACTGAAAGTCATTGCTTTTGCAATAGGTCACACTTCGTAAATGAAAGTTAAAACATGTTTCCATCTATTGCCAACAGCATAAAGTATTTAGCAGTTCAGGTATCTCATAACTATTAAACAGATACGAGTGTCATACATGATGATTAATGCATAAAACACAGTCCAAAAGTGCATGTGACTCCCTTTCTATAACTATAGAAAAGACATTTAACACGGAATTAAATGACTTGAGAATAATTATTTGTTTTAGAAAATCTGAAGTTTCTTCCGAAAGAATATAGTTTGTAATGTCATTGAAAAATTTGCGGAGCATGGCAAACGCCGTATGCCCTAGCATTCATGGATAACGTTACATTTGCCCTAGCAGACATGTATGACGTTACAGCTATATTACCATAGCATCTAGTTGATATTGATGTCAAAATAATGTCACCGAGACGTCAATCCGCTAACGTACTAAGTACAACAGTTAGTATTCCACAGTCGCTATGGTTACAGATCGATGACATCATTGGTATCTGCTTTCGCAAACAGTGTATGCCATGCTCTGCTTGATTTTTAAGTGAGATGCTGCCTGAAATTCATACAATGGAAAGTGTCCTTTTCTCAAACTACTTATAATTCATTCTGAAATAATTTAATTCTCTGTAATTTACCTTCCTCTAAAGATTTGGCTTTTAACCTGTTTCTTTTTATCCGTGCAAGGGCCACACCGCGACGGATTTTGGCAAACTCCGCACGACATCAGATTGCGATAGTCCTCTTCCCCACTTTGGTCAGCCATAAGTCAAATGAGTCTTTTTTCCAGAGTATATTATTATTTTTATAATGGCTGAACAGGGGAAGCGGGGTCAAGTCTTTTATCAGGTATTATTCATATCATTGATATTTTTAACCCTAGATTTCCTTTGACTGGCACTTCAGAGTATAGGTTGTTGGTGTCACTAATGTCGCGATACCTTTTTTATCTGTATAAACTTGAAAATTGTGTCTGAAAGATACAGATGATGCCCACGTGCTGCACGTGTCAAACATTTATGCAAAAGTTCAAACTTACAGCTAAAAAAGCTGTGGGTGAACTCGACGACTTGTGTAAGGAAGAACCCATAAAATTTCAAAGTTTGAAACGCTAATTGCCAAAAAAATCTTTTCTATTTAAAAAAAGAGAGAAAGAAATGAGCCGCGACACGACAAAACCAACTATGTGGTTGTGCGCCCAGCGCAGACTCAGATCAGCCTGGGCATCCGCCCAGTCTGATCAGAGTCTTCACTGTCCGCATGGCGGTAGTTTAGACCCTTAGCTAACCTCTTAGCACTAAACGAACAGTCTGGTCAAACTGGGCGGATATCCAGGCTGATTTGAGTCTGCTCTGGGCGCACAACCACATTGTTGGTTTTGTCGCGTTGCGGCTCAAATGCAGTTGCAGCTTTAGAGTGTCTGCACATCTTTACGTTTATTCGTATTTTCAAACTATCTGCATATGAATGATTGAACAATCATGTCATCCTATATTAGCGAAAACCCGAAAACTTGTTAAATTTTGAAAAGGCCGTAGTTTTGTCAAAAATATTTTTTCCTCTTGAAAAAAGGCGCAAGCATATCTTCAAGGCATCTGAAACCGTTACGCTAAAGTTGGAACTGATAGCTTACCAACTCTGGGAGGGCTAACTTGCCAACCTTATATTAGCCAGAACCTGTAAAATTTCAGTCAGAAAAGGGTGTAGTTTTGTCAAAAATGTTTGTTTTCTGCAAGATCTTCAATACGTCTGTAAAATCTATGCAGACTTTCAAATCGATTGCTAAACTAGAGGACCATTGGTCCTGTAGCTGACCTGAGTCCATTCACGCTCAGCACTCAAAGGTAGTGAACTCTAAGACAAATTGTACAATATGGTTGAATTTCGAATGAGTCTGAGATTTTATGCTTGTCCTAGTTACCAGCAATGTTGATTAAGTTACAGAATAAAATCAAAGTCCCTTTGTGTGGGACAAAGTCAAATACGGGCTATTAAGCACACAAGAGCAAGTAACTACAAGGCAAAATGTACAATAAAGCCAGATTTCAAACTCATGCAAGAGTTCATGCGTGTCCTGGTTATCAGCAAGTTGGATCAAGTAATTGTCATCAGCCTATTAGTATATGAGAAAAAGGACTTAAAATATTCAACCCAAGTGACCTTTGGCAAAGGTAACTAAACAACCTTGACCTCTTGAATTAATAGGGGTTTATGTCGACTACATTTCAATTTCACAGATTCTAATAACAGCAGAAAAATGCACTTTTTCCAGCTTTTTTCCCATCCAAAAGCCTAAGGGACCAAATTTGACCTTGTCGTAAAAATAGGTCAAGGTAAACCAAGGATCATCATTTAAATACACTTTGTAATACTAGAGTCCGAGATGCTACATGTCACCGACTGGGTTCGTACTCTGGATAGTATACAACACACAAGACGATATGACTGATGATTCTATGATGATTTAATGAAAATGATATGGCACCATGACTTCACATCTGCAAATATAATATATACAAAATATATTATCAGGTACAAAAGAGTACTAGACAGTAAGTGTAAACCTTACTGCTGTCTGTCTAAATGGCAAGTGCCCTGACAGATAATATGATAGACAACAGAATATGCTATTGTTTTAAAAATATGGTACGGATTTATGAAAAGTTATGAAATGGGGACAAAATGAATATCTTGCAGTTCCATTTAAGTTCTTAACACAGCTAACATGACACTTATATGAGGACTATGCATAAATGTCAAAATGTCTAAATGTCAAAATACCAAAATACACTGTTCCATGATTAACTTAAACTAATTTACAAATACAATAAAACACATACCTGCAAATATAATATATACAAAATATATTATCAGGTACAAAAGAGTACTAGACAGTAAGTGTAAACCTTACTGCTGTCTGTCTAAATGGCAAGTGCACTGAGCCATGCAAGGTGAACATGCATTATTAGTATGCAGTATGCCATTTAACGGTATTTTGAGTATATAAGGGAAGCCTAAAGAGTAGGGACTACAATGGTCACCCCATTCAACCGATATTGTTATTACGGACGATGTAACTTCCGAACCGTTGCGTCGGAATATACGCACGACGTCACGTTAATGTAAAGACCACCGTCGCATCGGTGTACGGACCATAATATAGATTAACCAGACTATGACATACTTCCCTACTTTATGAAATGGCGTCCCGACATTTACAAACGGTAAAATACAGAATAAATATTTCATGGAAAGTGTTATAAAGTATCATGAAAATCATGGACATAGACAACGCAATGTATGGCGACAAAAGATAAAAGCCGGCAAATACAAGTTAAGTTTGAAATATCTGAGGTAAGTATGACATATTTGAGGTAAGTATGACCAACATAGTTAAAATATGACAAAGTGAAGACAAGAATGGCAATTACAAAGCAGGTAAGTATCATAAATAGAATGGAAAATGTAATATAGTCAAGGTAAGTATGAAAATGAATTGATGAAAGATGATAACCAAAGGAGTGAATAAAGCACTTAAGAAAACTGGCACAAGTCTGGACTGGCAAGAATGACTTTACAGCAAATTTGACTATTGACACTTTAATTATCCAAGGTCGCACATCGCAAGTAGGCGTCGGTGAAACCTACGGAAATATATGCAAATATAGATAATACAATAAGTCATTTATCGCAGACGGTTTGTTAAATGTCCATCACGTGCTGATGCTGTAAAAATATACATCTATAACACCAGCTTCGCTTTTGCCACCAGTCAGGTACAAATGAAAGCAAAACACAGTTTAAATACGATAATCATGTGACTGGGTCAACGCAACAGTAATCGAGAAAAAAAAATAATACAGTCACTGTACTGTTGCTATTAAAAGTTAAAATTGGATGTTAATTTGGATTGTGATCGTTAAATGATATGAATAATATGTACAAATGAGATCAGGACTATAGGAAACAGGAACAGGGAGTGGGCTTTGGGACGGGGTAACCGGTCTGAATGTATGTCTTGTACAGGGCTGGGAGTTTCTATCATTTTAGCACCATTTGTCATATGTATATGACGTCCTCTGGGTTGACATAAAAGACATGTGGTCTAGAGCCTACATGCCACTGCTCTGAGGTCAACCAATTTGGTTTCTTTCTTATCCTTTGCCCTCTTCTTGGTTCCGGTCTGGGATTCCGTGTTTGGTAAGGTGTCGAGCTTACCTGTGCCGGTCTGTTCTGCTGACGCCGTCTAGCAGGTATGACATATTTTGGAGAGGCAGGTTCATCTGTCTCCTCGTCTGTCTCCTCCGCAGAACTGCTGTTTGAGGTATCGTCATAGGTTTCAGGTTCTGGTATTGGTGGAGGCCGTGTTGATTTTCTGTTTTTCTGTTGCACATCTGCTTCAGTTTCTTCTTCTTCTGGACATGGGAGCCCCTTAAAAGGTAAGAGCATGTTCCGGTGAAGAGTCCTTGGCTTGTTGCTGGAGTTTTCTTTCTTGACTATATAAACAGGCATATCTGGCATGGGCTGGCTCTGAACAATATATGGGTTCGATTCCCAGATATCTGCCAGTTTGTGTTTGCCCTTGATACCTACCTGCTTTACTAATACGCGGTCTCCAGGCTCTAGAACCGAGTGTTTAATGCCCTGGTCATAGTACTTTTTGTACTTCTTACCTTTAAGATGAGCCTCCGCACTGGCGTTTTTATAAGCGTCTGCCAACCTGTCTTTCAGCTTGTCTGCGTAGTCTTTGTGCGACTTCCTTTCCTCGGAGGATCGAAGTCCTAGAAAGGCATCGATGGCCAAACGGGGATGGCGCCCGAACATAAGGTAGAAGGGCGAGAAACCGGTGCTCTCGTGCACGGCAGCATTGTATGCATGTGTTAGTGCAGGCACATGAGCTTTCCAATCAGCCTTTTGTCTCTCGCTTAAAGTCCCTAACATGTTCAGGAGAGTCTGATTGAATCTCTCAACCATCCCGTTGCCCATCGGATGATAGGGCGTGGTCCTGGTCTTCTGGACTCCGGCAATCTCACATAGCTTCCTGATCAATTTAGATTCGAAGTTGGCGCCTTTATCGCTATGTAATTTTGCCGGAAAGCCGTAATGCACAAAGAAATTCTCAAACAAGGCCTTAGCCGTTGTTTGTGCTGATTGGTTCCTTGTAGGAATAGCCTGTGCAAAACGGCTGAAATGGTCCGTGATGACCAGGATGTTTTCAAAGCCACCCTTCGATCTTTCCAAGGAAAGGTAGTCTATGCAGACTAATTCCATTGGGGCGGCTGATGTTATGTTCACTAGATGGGCGGATCTTCCAGGTGTTGTCTTCCGGCGAATGCAGCGTCCACATGATTGTACACGCTCTTTAATGAATTGGTTCATGCATGGCCAGAAGAACCTCTGTTTAATGAGCGATGCTGTTCTGTCACGCCCTTGGTGTCCCAAGTCGTCGTGATAAGATCTGAAGACCAGATCTCTTAAAGACTCGGGAAGGACCAGTCTGTTGAATTCTTCGCCGTTAATGACTTCTGATTTGTGTAGGACACCATCTTTCACGGAGTATTTATCCCAGTCAGGTAAGTATGCTGTGTCAACATAATGAGCCTTTGCTTGTTGGACTGTCGGCCTGCTACGCTCTAGGACAGTGTCTATCAGGAAATTGATATTGGTATCACCCGCCTGAGCTTTTTGCCAGTCCTGAGTTGTCAACGCTGTAGCTGACAACAGTTCCTCTGGCACTATGTCCGCCTCAGTTAGCTCCATGGTTGGCACAGTTTCAGGAGCTGCAAGGCTGTCGACAAAGGGTTCTTTGTCCTTTTCAACCACAAGTGTTTGACAGATTGCTTTCAGAATATCAGGAAAGACTGTGGTTGTTTCGGCCTGGTCATGAAGTCTGGATAAACCATCGGCGTCGGCGTTCTTCTTTCCACTTCTATATTTGATGGTGAAATTATAGTTAGAGAGCTCGGCAAGCCACCTATGTCCCGTGGCATCCAGCTTTGCTGTTGTGAAGACATAGGTCAGCGGATTGTTGTCGGTCAGTACCTCAAAGTTCGTTCCATAGAGATAATCATGAAACTTTTCGGTAACTGACCATTTGAGTGCCAAGAACTCCAACTTGTGGGCCGGGTAATTCTTTTCCGACGGCCTCAAACTTCTGCTGGCATAGGAAACAACCCTGTCTTGCCCATCCTGATGTTGATAAAGCACAGCTCCAAGGCCGGTGGAAGAGGCATCTGTATGAAGTTTAAATTGGTAACGGTAGTCGGCATAGGCCAGAACCGGTGGGTTTGTGAGTTTTTCTTTTAGAGTCTCAAATGCCTTATGCTGACTATCATTCCATTCAAACGGAGTCTTCTTTGCTTTTGGCCTCTTTGCTTTGTCTTTCTTGGCCGTGCTGTGCCCGACAAGAAGGTCATTCAAGGGTCTTGCTATCCTGGCATAGTTCTTTATGAAGCGCCTATAGTATCCTGTGAATCCCAGAAAAGCACGCACATCCTTCACTGTCTTCGGTATAGGCCAATTTTTAATTGCCTCAGTCTTTTCCGGGTCCGTACGGATGCCTTCTTCGGATACTATGTGACCCAAGTAGGTGACCTCGGATTTAAGGAATTCACATTTGGATGCCTTCAGTTTTAAGTTGTGCTCCTGAAGTCTGGAGAAGACTGCTTGAAGACGTTCAAGGTGTTCCTCAAATGTTGTTGAGAAAATCACAACATCATCGAGATATATCAAACAGTCTCGCAGATTCATATCTCCCATACACATTTCCATCAGTCTTTGGAAAGTGGCAGGGGCATTGCACAAACCGAAGGGCATTCTGTGGAACTCATAAAATCCGAGAGTGCCTACTTGGAATGCTGTTTTAGGCTTGTCTTCTTCCTCTATCTCAACTTGCCAGTAGCCGCTTCTGAGGTCTAACTTAGTGAAATATTTGGCTCCGGCCAGCAGATGGAGTGTTTCTTCTGGTCTTGGAATGGCATAGGCATCTTTGATGGTCTTGTTGTTTAGCTTTCTGAAGTCTACACAGAATCGTATTGTGCCGTCTTTCTTTCTAACTATTACAACATTTGATGAGTACGGGCTCTGGCTTGGTCTTATAGCCCCAGCTTCAAGCATCTCTGCTAGATGTTCACGTACTTCTTGGAATAATGCTGGAGGAATTCGGCGGTGAGGTTCTTTAAATGGCTCGTTGTCTTGAAGTTTGATCTTGTGTTTCACCAAGTCACAGTTGCCTAAGTCGGTAATACCTTTCGAGAATATTCCTTTCCATCTCGAAAGAAAGGATTTCATTTGAGCTTTCTGTTCCTCGGTTACAGCGGAGCCAGATAAATCGACACCTTCAGGTAACTGCTGTGTTTCTTCCGATGATTCCTCTACCCTTTGTTGACAGCTTTGTACTTTCTCCCCTTTCACTGTGCCAACCTCAAGATGTCTTAGTACCTTTACTTCTTGTAATTCACCTAATGTTGTTTTGGGTGTTATTTCTAACTCTTTTGCTGATATGTTGTATATCCTTATTGGCACCCTTTGATTCTTTCCCACTGATTCGAGTTTGACAACCCGGGGACAAACGCCTATCCTGCTTGATGCCCCTTGAGTGGTTTCCGTAACGGCACTTTCAAACTGCCTACAGTTCTTTACCATTCCTGATAATGTTATTGTTTCATTTGGTTTGATCTTTATGTTGACCTTGTTGGTGGATTTGATTACTCCAAGTGATCCTTGTTGAAATGAAACAAATGCATTTTTCCAAGTGTTTGGCACAGTTGCCTCACTGTTACAGTTGTTTCTGCAAAGCCTTATGACATTAGTTCCAACTACCACCGGTACACGGAGACCATATTCTGTCACAGGCACTACAAGAACTGGTACTTGAATATCACAGTTCGGCAAAAAGGGAACATTTATATCGGCTTCTATATAGCCTAAGTATGGTAACTGATTCCCTCCTGCCCCTTGTACATCCAAGTTCAAATCTCCAAATGACATCAGAGTCGGACTAGTAGATAGTGACTTATAAAATTCATCGGTGACGGTGGTAATCATCGATCCACTATCGACTAATGCATTTGTTTCCGTTCCACAAAAAGTTATTGTTGTTTCATTGGAGTGACCAACAAGCCTTTCAAAGAGTTTATGTGGTTTGAGGCTGGTTAGGCGTTCGTCCCCAGTCTGCCCCTCGACGGAGACGCCATCTAGTTTAAAGGAGTGCCTGGGTGCTGTTTGTTATGTGGTTCTGCCGCACTCTTGACTGCTGTATTCTGATTTTGATTCTGTCTCTGATTTGGCTGCCTGTAGTTGAATCGACCCTGCCTTCTCTTGTTCATCTCTTTCATTTGGTTTTCAAGGGACGAAAGTCGTTGAAGAAGCAGATCCATTTTTGAGTCTGGCGTTTCTCCAGTATCTGGTTTTCTTTCCGTATAGATGGCTTGATGCTGAACTCCGGCATTAACTTTCATTTCGTACTCTTCAGCACGAACTTTCTTTCTGAGAAGATCAAAACTTTTGATTGTTTCAAAGTCAGTTCTTGTAGCCATTTTAAGTTTTTCACTTTTAAGGGAGCGCCAGAACTTGTTCCTGAGCATCTCATCTCTGTCTTCTTTTCGTATTTGCCCTTTCTCTATGGCTTTCTGGAGAATCTCTTCCAGACGTAAGCCCCACGCAGTAACACTTTCATCTAACTTTTGAGACACTGAATAAAACTCTTGCAGTATACTCATAGGAGTGGCCACATTGCCGAATACTCCTTCTAGTCTTTCTAGAATATCACACACTGTCGCCTCTGATCCCATTGGAAGCAGCACCTTCTTCGCTTGACCTTTTAGTGACTTCCTGATAGCTTGGCCTATGACTGTTTCAGAATAAATTTTATCTTTCCGTAGACAGTTGACCTCGTATTTCCACTCTTCGAAGGTAGATTCCGTCTTTGGTCGTGGATCTTCCCCTGAGAAGATGGAAAATTTAGGAAAATAAAAGGTTCTATCAAGCGTTTTGTCTACTGTAGCTGTTGACTGGGCTTCAGGCTTTTCACTTTCAACTTTCGTTGCTCTAAGTTCCGGGTGGATTGATGATTCTGTACCTCCCTCTCCTTTGCAGTTCAATTTCTTATCTTCCACTTTCTCCTCTTTTACTTGTTTCTTTTGTGCTTCAGTTACATCCACTTGCTTCAGCTGCAGATCTTGATTTGATATCTGAACTGTTGTGCTTTGCAGTTCAGCGTCAGAAGAAAACCGTTTTTCTCTTTCTTTTATCTGTTCCTCTCTCTCCTTAAGTTCCTTGAACTTTTGTTCTATCATTTTCTCCTTTTCTTTTAGTAGTTCCTCATATGGATCAATCTGTTTCTCTCTTTCCTTTTCCAGACGTTCAAGTCTACCTTCTCTATCCCTTAATTCTGTATCTTTCTCTGTAAGCACACTTTCCATTTCTTTCAATATTAACTCCCTTTTCTTTCTGCTATCTATAAGATATCTTTCTTCATCGTTCACATCAAATTTAACGTTTGATGGCAAACTTTCCATTTCTGTTTCCACTTGTGCTCTAGCACTCTCATTTCTAGAGATTTCTCTCTGTCTGTCCTTAACATGACTGAACAGGCCACTTTCATTTTCTACATCATTAAACCCTTTTTCTATCTGAAACGTTTTGTTTCCATTTATTCTATTTACATACTTTCTGTCAATTTCATCTGTTGGCAGCCTAGGATCTTTATATCCTCTTTTGATTCCTTCTCTCTCGGCATCCTCCTCTTCAAGTGTTCTTCTCAGTTGCAGCAGCTTTTCTATTTCTGAGTCTATTTTCAATTTATTAACATCTTTTCTGTAACTTTCCATCAATATCTGACTTCTCCTACTTCCACTTTTGTCAGTATCTGCTATATTGTCAGTCCCATATAACCTATCTCGATATTCACCTAGATATTCAGGGAGTCTTTCCCGTTGAACTTCTCTCTGAGTAAACTTTCCCTTTAAATCTTCACAAGTAGAAGCAATGGTATTAGTTTTCAAGTATTCTCTATCTGGTTCTATAATAACTCTACTTTCAGTTAAATCATCCCTTTCAGTACTCTCTTTACTAATAGCATCTGGCCTGTCTTCAGCCTTAAGCTTATTTGTTGTGGTTGTACTGTCCACTCTTTCTTTACTTTTCTCCAACACCTCACTGCAACTGCTCCTCATTGTTTGCAGGCGCCTTTCCAAATCTTCTATCTCTCTGTCCATCATGTCCTCGAATGCACCTTGCCCTCTTTCTGGACTTTTTCTTTTCATTGCTGAGCTTTTTGCTCTAGTATCAACACTTTGTCTCTCTTCTGTGTCATGAGGCAGTGATTCATTTCCGTGCCCTTTACTTGTTTGTGAGACTCGTTGGCTCACTGGTAAATGTCTTTCGTCACCCTTTCTATTGTCATAATTGACTTCCATAGTCCTACTCCCCCTTTCAGATCCTATACTATATCTTTTCTTAATAGTATGGTCCGGGTTTCCAACAGTTTTCCTATCCTTTAATCCTAGCCGCACTGTCCTTTCATCCTTTCCATCATCATTTTCGACAAATCTTTCAGTAGTATTATACTGAGATCCTAAAACCTCTCTCATACCACGAGTATATGATGCTTCACGCTGCTTTACATCAGTATCCTCTTCAAATACTGATGTGTCTGACCCAGTCCATCTATCTAATGTTATCTGCGATCCGGCATAGGATAACTGATCCTCAAATTCTCCTTCTGGTTCATAAGTGTTTATTGCCCTTCTGTATCTTTGATCAACAACGTATTGATCTCTCTGTCTCTGCAAAAGTTGAATTTCTTCATCCAGCCATCGCTGTCTTTCCTGATCCTCTATTAATCTCTGTCGTCTTAATCGACGCAATTCTCTTTCATCCACGTAGTTCGCCATATTTAATATGTGGCTATACGTTGACTCCTTCCTACTTATGTTATTTTTCAAATCCTGTAATTCTTCTGTTATTCTCTATTTGCATACTGCATACTAATAATGCATGTTCACCTTGCATGGCTCAGTGCACTTGCCATTTAGACAGACAGCAGTAAGGTTTACACTTACTGTCTAGTACTCTTTTGTACCTGATAATATATTTTGTATATATTATATTTGCAGGTATGTGTTTTATTGTATTTGTAAATTAGTTTAAGTTAATCATGGAACAGTGTATTTTGGTATTTTGACATTTAGACATTTTGACATTTATGCATAGTCCTCATATAAGTGTCATGTTAGCTGTGTTAAGAACTTAAATGGAACTGCAAGATATTCATTTTGTCAACGACTGGGTTCGTACTCTGGATAGTATACAACACACAAGACGATATGACTGATGATTCTATGATGATTTAATGAAAATGATATGGCACCATGACTTCACATCTGCAAATATAATATATACAAAATATATTATCAGGTACAAAAGAGTACTAGACAGTAAGTGTAAACCTTACTGCTGTCTGTCTAAATGGCAAGTGCCCTGACAGATAATATGATAGACAACAGAATATGCTATTGTTTTAAAAATATGGTACGGATTTATGAAAAGTTATGAAATGGGGACAAAATGAATATCTTGCAGTTCCATTTAAGTTCTTAACACAGCTAACATGACACTTATATGAGGACTATGCATAAATGTCAAAATGTCTAAATGTCAAAATACCAAAATACACTGTTCCATGATTAACTTAAACTAATTTACAAATACAATAAAACACATACCTGCAAATATAATATATACAAAATATATTATCAGGTACAAAAGAGTACTAGACAGTAAGTGTAAACCTTACTGCTGTCTGTCTAAATGGCAAGTGCACTGAGCCATGCAAGGTGAACATGCATTATTAGTATGCAGTATGCCATTTAACGGTATTTTGAGTATATAAGGGAAGCCTAAAGAGTAGGGACTACAATGGTCACCCCATTCAACCGATATTGTTATTACGGACGATGTAACTTCCGAACCGTTGCGTCGGAATATACGCACGACGTCACGTTAATGTAAAGACCACCGTCGCATCGGTGTACGGACCATAATATAGATTAACCAGACTATGACATACATACCTAGTTTCAAGGCAATCGGCTTTGTTATTCTGGAGAAAAAGATTTTTTAAGGTTTTTGCCATATATTGGCATGGTGACCATTTTGGTCATGTTACCTGGACCAAATATATGAACTTTCTTTGCCCCTTTGCCTGATGGCTGCACATGAAATTTAATTGAAATTGATATCAACAGATGAGTGACTATTGACAAAAGCCACTAAATGAACTTGATGTAGAATTCTTAGGGAATGAAGTTGTCTTCAACACATATCTTCAACCCATATCACAGAGCACAACAGCAACAGAAAAATGCATTTTTCCGCTTTTCTCATTCAAAAACCTAAGGCACCAAATTTGATCTTGCCATAAAATAGGTCAAGGTCAACCCAGTGACATCATTTATATAAACTTTGTAGTACTAGAGTTCCCCAGTGGTTCTAGAGAAGAAGATTCTTTGAGTTTTTTACCATCTATGGGTATGGCGGTCATCTTGGTCATGTGACCTGGATAAATACATAACTTTTTGTTCTCCTTTTCTGTTTTGGCTCCAAATGAAATTTGGTTTCAAGTGACCCAGTGGCTTCTGAGAAGAAGATGTTTATAAAGTGTGGACGACGACAAACGACGGAGGCCTGCCTACACTATAAGTTAACCGTTGAGCCTTCGGCTCAGGTGAGCTAAAAGCTGTGGAAAGAGTTGATTATACAATCTTGTCATAAACTATAAGCCAAATGCTAGAAACTTCTAAAATTGAAAAGGCCGTAATTTTCTGAAACATTTTTCCCCTTCTAAACAGTACACGATCATTTTTAATATTTCTGAAACAAATGTGCAAAGTTTCAGACTGGTAACTTAAAGACCGTGGGAAGAGTTGATTATACAAACTTGCCATTCTGCATTAGCCAGACCATGCAAATTTCAAAGTCTGACAGACAAACAAACAGGCATGTGTAAAATATAATGCTCCCTGACTATCGTCGTTGGGACATAAAGTTGTTTGAACAGTTAAGGAGTATGGGAATACCCCTACTGTTTTCCGGGGGTGGTCGGGTGGTGCTGCATATAACCTCCAGTGCCGGAGCGTCCTACTGATTTGGATGGTGGTAGGGCAAGGGCCTACTGTGCTTGCGGTAGGTGCGTGTGGCGGTTGTTTGGACACTGTTTCTCTCGTCTATCATTTCGCTTTTCTTTCTCCCTGTCTCTGGGAGACGGTCCGATATAGACTGAAATACTGTCTGAAAGGGCTGTTAAACCAAAAACAATCAATCAACCAATCAACCTATTGTTTTCCACATTTTTACAAAGGAGTAGAACATTTGTGACGTTCCGTCTGCTTTCTTGGAGGATGAAACCGTTTAAAAAGGGGTCTACTCTTAAAGTCTCCATAGTCCTATCAGTGGTAAGACTGTTTAAACTCAAATCATTGTAAAAAGCGGTTCAGTCTTCACGTTTGGTAATAAAATGTGGGCTGATGTGCATATATAGAGTCATATAATTGGCAAAAAGTAGAGAAAAGAAGTTTTTGAAAAATAAGAATACAATTTTCTGTTCTGGTTTCCTGTCTAGCAATGCTGTGTAAAACTTAGGCGGGGTAGTGATTGGGACTCCACGCTTGTACATTGTATTTTTACCATTCTATTCAACATAATGAAATCGAAAATGTGAAACTCTAGGATGAGCTGGCTAATCACGGTCATTTACAATGGTGAAACTATAGTGAGAAGCTTGAAGCGATATCTCACGATCACATTTTTCATGCTGATAGAGCAATGGGGCCTTTAAAGGGAATAGTTTACTCGTTCCTAAGCTATTTCTTTCCTCTGAATGTGCCATCGTTCTATCAGTGATACGAATTCGTATAATATTTTATCGTGGAGTATCTCTGTAGGTTTTCACTTAAGTTTTAACAGTGTAAATGACAGCGACTGTTTAGATTTACACAAAGTTTCTTCGAGCTTCTTAAAAAAAGTGAGTGTGTGTGTGTGTGGGTGGTGGGGGGGGGGGGGGGGGGGGGTCATTGGATATCTCCCCATCATATATATTTTCTTTCTCCCTCTCTCTGGGAAACGGCTCGATAAAGACTGAAACACTCTCTCATAGAGCCCTTAAGCCCAAAACAACCAACCAAGCAAGTGTCACTAAAAGAAGTTGAACATTTAAGTATTTGGGTCATTTCAGTTGGCAACCAAAATAACATACTTTCGAGATCATAAACTTAATACGCGGTAGAAAAAAATACAATGCACAGGAGTGTTTTTTCCTGGAAGGTGGCATGAAAACCGTCAAAATTGACCCCCATTAAAAGGGAGGCAAAATAAAAGGGCAACTTGCTTTCCCGGAAGTGGACACAGTCACCTTTAGTTTGTGTTTTACACAAATTTAGGCAATTAAAATCATAGCTAGTCATTGAATTAACACTTTACTAACTTTTTTCGTGAATCTGTTTTAAGACTCATCTCTCTTGTTTTAGTCAGCGATATCCGTCTTCGAGGTGGCAAACGTGATTCTGAAGGCCGTCTGGAGGTGTTCTATAATGGCCAGTGGGGGACTGTATCTGGTAATGTGAATGATTTCAGTGAGAAAGAAGGGACAGTGGCCTGCCGTATGCTAGGATACAGAGGGTAAGGACTAAGGAGTATCGTTACTGCTGTTTCTAATACTTTCCGATGCAACTTTTGGTGGCTGAAACAAAATAAGCTACCTGCTTGCACAATAGGATCAAGTCAGGTAAATTTGACAGCAGGTAAATTCGGACATTGACATTGTTTCCGTTATATTTCAGTTCTTTCGAATTAAAACAAGATTAACTGGGAAAATCCTGATGAGACGGCTCATTATGAGCGTCTCATCTGGAGTTTCACTGTTTGCAATGGTATGTGCGAATTACCCGCTGTCCGAAGTTACCCGACTTGCTTGACCCTACTGCATCCACAAGCACACTTCATATCTGTGTTACAGAGAAAGTAAACAGTGCCCTTGGCTTCCTTACCAGGCCCGGATCAAGTCCACCACGTACTGGAGGGGCTCTGGATAACTGGTTGGGCTGGGCGGTGCCGAGATACATGTGTGTGTGTGCAGGGGGAGGGGGGGGGGGTGATGAGGGGAGTTAGGCTTGGAAATATATGACATAATTAAGGATCAATTTGGTGAGAATTTTTGCTAATGTCTTTTTTGCCTTGAAATATAAGTTTTGATACCTGATTAGAATCGCCTCGCCGAGGCGATTCTAATGAGATATTGCAACATATATTTTAATCTAATCAGGCCCAGGTGGCGGGGCCGAAGCCCCAAAGCCCACTTCCTGGATCCGGGGCTGCTTATGAATGTCCTAGGAATGTTGAGGATACAGCCAGCAAGGGACTAGGAGTATACATGTACGGCGTGGGACCCTTATGATTTAGTTCTCAGGAAGAGCTGGAGAAGGGTCGAAATCGGGCTGTTAGGGTTTGACGGTAACGTTGCTATCCTAAAGTGAACAGGGGCTCATGCATACTTCCAGTCAGTACTAACGCCTAATAAATCTATACTATAAATACTTTCTGGGAGCTGGAAGATATATTTTGTCATTTTTTTCAGGGAGCACTGACCCCACCTCGTGAGGACTCTTGTATAGACAGCACATCATAAATGTGTAGATTGTTTTGTTAGTACTTTAATTCGCTGGTTGTGTTTGCCGAAAGGAAAATGGCTCTGGACTCATAATCAAAAGGTCGCGGGTATAATTCCCGTTAAGGCCTCTTTTTCTGTCGCCTCGGGATAATATCATCTTAAGCATGATATAGCTCCCAAGTCGACCTAATATGACCGAATTAACAAAGTCATCCAACCATCGCATCAGCAAGAGTTTAATACATGTATACTCAGCGTCAATGAAAACGCACCAGTTTAGAACTTAAAGCATATTCGGTTCATTTAATATTTGGTGTATGCAACAGACAATTATTCTGGTGCTGTGATAGGATACATACAAACTAAAAAATTTTCACCAGTAGGTGCTGCCAAGTGTAACGTCAACAGTGACGCTCTTGAAAACTGTCGACATTAAACCACACATTTAAAGCATAATGAATCCGTATCCCGCGATCTGATAGAAACTTGATTGCCAGTATGTCGTTCTTTGAAAATGTCTGTTGACATACAACCAGTCATACGCTATCTAATAATGACGTAATTAGGCAAATCAGGCTGACGTTATACATGTAACGTCATACTAAGGTTGGTAAGTGGTTGATGTTTGTCTCGCGAAATGTCTGAAATTCATTTTCTACAACCAATCTCAACATTTTCGGTTGCAAAAAAGTAACGTTTAACCTTCAGTTTCTCTCGTATGTCATTTGTTAAATGAACGTGACAATTAAGTGACGTTCGACTCTTATTCAGTTTATTACATGCAGCTTTCTGGATTTCTTTTCTATGGCGATTTGTAAACTTACCTATTCTCTAGCAAATGCCACCAACAAAGAATTTCTACGATATGAAATTCATGCTGGTTTGTCAGGTTTCCTGATTTCAGAGCGAACGTAACGTCACACGCTCAGAGCGAATGTTTTGGCTAAATTTTATCATTGGCGCAATAACATAGCTCAAAATAATAAATATGTGATGTAGATATAGTATTGTCATCAATTTGAAGAATATATATGGCATTATAAGACTGGTGCTTTTTCATTGACGCTGAGTAAATTTGTGTATTTCAATTCTCGTAACGATGTTTTCCCCACATCTCAGCGGAACGTATCCATGGCTGCAGTACGGAACACCGTGCTTACGTCCAAAGAGTTTAATGTATTCGTTCCGATCCTGTATATAATTAGGTAACAAATGGACAAATTTAACACTGTAAATTATTATTTCTCCATATATATTCTTTTTTTCTAATAGCGGTAATATTATAATACGGCGGAATGGCTATTACGGAAACGGTACTGGTAAAGTATGGTTAGATAAGCTCAGCTGTACTGGGAACGAATCAAGCCTATTCACGTGTCAGGGGTCATACAACTGGGGATACACTAGCTCTTATTTACCTGGGATTATTGGTTTAGACTGTCTGCCTGGTAAGAATTTACAAGGTTCTAGCCACACTTCCAATTTCTTCGTCTATTCCTGTTTGTCCTCCTCTCCCTGGTAGGGAAGAATATTTTCTCACATGTGTCAAGTCACACTTGCATTTTGTGTATGGCCCCTCCTATGTAAGGAGAGACATATTGCTTCCTCATAGCAGTCTGTCTGTCCATCTGTCTGGCTGTCTGCACGTCAAAATTGTGTCCGCTCCATAAATGAAATAGAAAAAGAAGGAATTTTCACACGAGATCTCACAATTTACTTGTATATCCTGAGTGTTCTGAAGTGAAGACAGTTATACCCTGATTCAAAAGAAATGTCAGGGCGGAGTTATCTTTGTACCTTCCCCTAGACTTTTCTATTGTACAAAAAGGGGCGCAGGATAAACACGCTGCTCACTCACCGATAACAAAAATTATTTAGCGGTAACAAAACTTGCAAATACTATGTTAAGTTATGCAACAACTGGACAACAATAGACGCACATGGCTAGCCATATTACCTGTCCTTGTACAACGTCGATCAAAAAGGGACGGATTGATGTCTTGCGATTTTACGATTTTTGTCTCCCGGATTGATGTCTTGCGATTTTACGTCCTTTTCAGCAGTATTTCAGTCATATCAGGACGATGGAAGGGTGATAATGAAAGGCTCTGTGCTATGGAACCCGGTTAACGATTGAGAACGCCTCCAGGAATCGAGCTCGGTCCCGCTAGATCAGCAGGCCAGCGCTTCACCCACGACTGATCAGATACACAAGCTGATCTTATTATTTCCTTTTCGCACATCCAATGGGGTATCTTTTCAGGCGACGCCAATTATTTATTATTTAAATTTACCAGATCAACTGCGAGGATGCACAGACTGACCTTAGTCGTGTTCACACTTTCAACAAGTTTCGCTTTTTCAGTAACGAAATAAAGAACATTGCGTTGTGGTTTGCCATATACATAGATAGGGATGAAATGAATGCACAGGCTTATCTGAGTCTTCGCTACTCGCACATGCTATCCTAGTACATGTACGGCCCAACTCCTGATCTTCATGTATGATCGTAAGGCCTGTCATCTTCGCAAGCCAAGTGTACTAAGTCCACAAAATAAGAAGCAAAGTGGACTTAGCAGCCTTGGCTTGCAAAGTTTACAGCCTGTGTGACCAAATTCACTTTGTATATTCCTTATGATCCAAATATCTTCTATGTGAACGGAGACGACAGCATGTCCGCATGATCCAAATATTTTCTTTTCGAACGTACAGAATGTACAGGCTTGTGTTTTTCTGCCCCTTTCGAGTGATAAAAAGGGCCCAACAATGTGTTATGCCTGAATCCATCAAGTACAAAATAGGAAAGAAGCTGATTATTATACAGGAAGGATGCACAGGCTGATCTGATGCTTCGCGTTGGCACTGATAATCTACACATTGTATAAATAGCATTATTTTAGCATGTCTCAAGTATTGCAGTTGCGGCAAAACATCCAATGGGTAAAAACCCGCTGAAAGAACGTATAATGTCAATGTTGACACGATGTTGCTTTTAGATATAGAGTGCATCACCGTTGATACGACGTTTTTTAACATTGCACTTGGCAGTTTGCACCCTAAAATATAAGCGT
Source organism: Ctena decussata (assembly GCA_963989385.1). Classification (NCBI taxonomy): domain Eukaryota; kingdom Metazoa; phylum Mollusca; class Bivalvia; order Lucinida; family Lucinidae; genus Ctena; species Ctena decussata. The sequence continues at coordinate 26,509,159 of OZ022505.1, forward strand.
TCCAATATTCGTGAACTGTTTCATTTTACGAGCCAAGAGATATTCGCGAATATAAGCGCAAATAAATTGTCGAGAGTATATAAATGTAGGGTGTGCACTATGCTGACTTTTATTTTAAGGTTTTGCATACAGTGATGATGTTACAAGTATATAAACGTCGGAAGCGCAGTCTGCTAAGACTTGGCTTACATAGTTCGAATCCTGCAGCGGCGGAATTCGTCACACCGTACGGCGCTTCCTTGCGGGCAGAATATCATTATCTTAATAAAATGCACCTTCCTGTTTTTCAACATAGACCTATACGTCTTTCATGACAGTAAATGTGGTGACAAGAGGTACAATAACAATGCGTTATGCTTAGTGAACTTGAACAAGCGTGCAAAATTTATTCTACCGAATCTTCTAGTGGACTGATCGAATTTGACAGTGATTGTCAGCACATATTTGTTACCGCCCTGACATTTCTTTTGGATCAAGGTATAGTATGGTGCAGTCCGTTTTTGTCACATCTGCCTAAGCAATGTGGAATATAAGCATCCGGTTTTCCCTCTGTCCATCATTCCGTTCGTCTTTTCATATTTGCATCGACTCTGAAGCTAAATTCTATTCAATTAATTTCTCTAAAACCACTGAACCCACTGATCTCAAATTTCACATGGAGCATGACCAGCTCAGCTCAGATACCGAGGCATCCGTTTTGGATTTACATTTCTCTATATCGGATGATTTTGTTACAACTAAACTTTACGATAAAGGAGATGATTTTGATGGTGTCTATATTTCTCAACTTATTCGTTTTGCTCGAGTGTCCAGTCATGTTGATGACTTTAATATTCGTAATTTAAAGGTTTGACAGCAAAACTTCTCAAAAAAGGTTACATATATCATAAACTTCGTAAAGCGTTTTCAAATTTTTATCGGCGGTGTTTCGACTGAGTGTCTAAATATAATGTCGGCGGATTGAAAACACTTCTTCTACAAGGCCTTTCGGAGCCAGAATTTTATGACGACTTGATGTATAGATTCAAAAAAAAAAAAAAAAAGCAATAATAATAATTGGTAAAATGACTTTCTTTATCATTTTAAGAAGATAATAATTTAATCTGAACGATTGGTTATAATAGAGATGCTTTGCGATAAACTGCATGCTTGGTTAACACAAACAAGGCAAACAGTTTGATTACCTCTTCGATTGCACAACGGTGGGTCGGGCCGCAGACTTTATTGGTTTTCTCGTGTCGCGGCTCAATTATTACTGTTCCTTTGTCACAGATCAAGCGCCTATACTTCCTGTTCGTCTTGTTGGTGGTGACCAGTCCTATGAAGGACGGGTCGAGGTTTTCCACAATGGAATCTGGGTGTCAGTGTGCACTAATGGTTACGGTCCTGATCAGCTTGGTGATAGTTGGGACCAAACTGCAGCACGAGTTGTTTGTAACCAACTCGGTATGACAAAGTGAGTATCAAGAATAATGATAGTGACCATAAAAGCTCTAGGTATTGGGACAGACATATCTGAGCCAACAATGCAAACATAGACCAGATAGCTCCTTTATGAGCATTCCGATCAGGGTTTACATTATTTGCCATTCCAGATGCATTACTGCAGTGTAAAACCAAACTGTTCTATTTTAGGACGATTACAGAAACCATTTTGGACATCCCAATTTTTAGATTTTTAACCGTATTATATATATATGTAACAATGAGCTGCGTTTTTATCTTTGAACATATATAATCGTTTGTTTTGTAATATTCAAATGCAGATGTTTTTTTAATACGATAAATATTTGTTTTAGAAATGAATCAGCTCTCGTCTGGCGTATGCTCATTTGTAAAGTTGATCATATTACAAGCACGGAGCTCAACCGATAAAAATTGTTTGGAATGTCATAAAACTGCACATTTGTTTTGAAATGTCATGAGCAAGAGCTACTACCCAGGTACGCCTGGTCATGAGTTGTCTGCCCTTGAAATATCAAACAGTGGTTATACTCGTTCCATGTACCTGTATATTTAGAAACCATTTAATTTTAAGGGAATGCTCTTTTGATAAGGAAAGGTGTCGTGTTCGAGTGGTCACAGACACTCAGTTATGCTTTAGAAAATCGCAAGTTCGAATCCGGGGATAATAAGACGTTTCGCCTCCAAACCACCCCCCAGTCGTTTCGCCCCTGGTCGTTTCGCCTCTAAAATAGAGCCTGGTCGTTTCGCCTCTAAAATAGAGCCTGGTCGTTTCGCCCCCTCACCCTGGTCGTTTCGTCCCCTAACATATCAAACGTAGAGCTAAGTTTTTATGCCACCAATTTCGAAGAAGTTGAGGGGACATATTGCTTCTGGGTTGTCCATCCGTGCGTCCATCCGTGCGTCCGTCCCTCCGTCCGTTAGTCACGCATACCATATCTTAGAAACTGTACATGCTAGAGTTTTGAAATTTCATATATGGATTTGTCATAGAAAATAGCTGATACGTATTTTTTAACGTGTCCGAGTTGTCTCTCTTAATGGAGTTATGCCCCTTGAGAAAAATTCATAATGAAACCTTGTCAGCAACATATCTCAAAAAGTATTTTCGAACTTGAAATTTGACCAGCTTATTAAGGTGATTAGGAGATGGACTGATTAACTTTTCAACAAAAATCGTCAGTTTTTTGTAGGAGTTATGGCCCTTTGAAAATTCGGCATTTCAATTTGTCAGCAAAATATCTTAAAAAGTATTTTAGCTAAGGACCTGAAACTTAGTCAACTGATTGGGGATGATAAGTAAATGAAATGATTAACTTTTGAACAAATCCATAAATTTTTTTCGGAGTAATGACCCTTTAAAAATTTCACCATTTTAACTTTGTCAACAGGATAACTAAAAAAGTATTTAAGCAAGGGGCTTGAACTTTTGTCAACTTATTAGAAATGATGTGTAGTTGAATTAATCAACTTTTGAATGAAATCTGTCAATCTATTTTGGAGTTATGGCCCTTTGAAAATTTGGCACTTTAACTTGTTAGAAAATTATCTCGAAACTAATTTAGCTAGGAACTTGAAACTTGGTATGCTGATTGGAGGTAATGAGTAGATTATCTGATTAAATTACGAACGAATTTTATCGTGGGGGTTCGGTGTTATGTCCCTTTGGAAATTTTGACATTTTAAACTTGGCAGAAAGATATCTCGAAGAGTATTTCGAAAAGCTAGGGTCTTGAAACTTGGTCAGCTGATTGAAAATCATAAGTAGATTGACTGATTGCCTTTTGAATGATTTCCGTCAATATTTTCTAGTACTAGCCATGCCCTTTTAGGATCAGGCATATGGTTGGGGTATAGTGTTTTAGAAACAACTTTTCTAGTTCTTACATTATTTTTTTTTTTTTTTTTTTTTTTTTTTTTGTAAGAGATATATCTGTCTGATTTTGGGTAAATTGGTACACTTTCAGAGGAAGCAACTCTGTCTTTTTATCTTGCCTTCCTTCAAAATGGTGGTCAAGTCTTAAAGAAAAGAATTTCCTCCCGTCGAAGCAAATCCCTTTCCTTAGAAATATACCCTGTTTGTTTTCGAAGTACTACATTGTTAAGGAATCACACAGGAAGTCAGAAAGTTGTTCCCCTTGGTAAAAATATAAAAGAATATTTAGTGCGCTCATTACTGTTCGCATATATGAGCCGCGACACGAGAAAAACAAGAAAGTGGCATGTGCGCTCAACGAAGACTCAAATTAGTCTGGGCAGAGTCTTCCCTGTCCGCATGGAGGTAGCTTAGACCCTTAGTTTCCCTTTAAGCGCTTAGCGAAGAGTCTCATCAGACCAGGCAGATGCCCAGACTGATCTTATTCTGCGCTGGGCGCACAACCACTTTGTTTGTTTTCTCGTTTCGCGGCTCATACATGTATGTGCTCTTTTCACATGATCACTATTTTTGCAGCACAGCGGTAATCCCTACAAACGGAAAGTTTGGTACATCCTCTCACGCACCTATACGGCTTGACCTTATCAAATGTGCTGGACATGAACGTGACCTGGGTCAGTGTGAACACCTGCCTTGGGGGAAATTAGACACATGTAGTGATTTTAGTCCCTATACCTTGGGGCTCATGTGTGTTCCAGAATCAAGTAAGTATGAGCAGAAAAATAGGTCATGCCGTTTATGGAGCCTTTTTGCAGGAAGGATTGTTTATGTTATAGAAGGGTGATGCTTTTTTTTACATCCCAGTGGACCCTCCTGACAGATGTCGTAAAATACCATAAAACAAGCGTTCGATAAATAATTGTGTACCAAAATGATCAAATTCTGGAATATACGATCCGACTACATTTTGCTATAGTATCATTCTATATTCATGTCTCTACCCCACCCCCACCCCAACTCCTCCCCTCCTTTTTGAAGGAGAGACATATAGTTTTTCTCATAGTTGTCTGACTGGTCGCACGTTCGTCTGTCTGTCCGTCACAAATCGTGTCCACTCCATAACTCTAAAATGGTTGAAGATATTTTCACGAAACTTGGTAAAAATATTAAGCATGTTCGGACGATGTGCAGAGAACACTAACTGTAACTCCGCTTATATTTTTGACAGAATCATGCCCTTTGCGGTTTTATTAGCTCACCTGAGCACGAAGTGCTCAAGGTGAGCTATTGTGATCGATATTTGTCCGTCGTCCGTCCGTCCGTCGTCAACAATTTCTTCAAACGACATCTCCTCCAAGACCAGTAGGCCAATTTCAAAAAAAATTCACACAAATATTTCTGTTGTAGCCTTGAACCAAAATTGCTAAAATGGTTCCGCTCCGCTGAACAAAATGGCCGCCAGAGCTAAAAATAGAAAAACCTTTAAACGACATCTCCTCTGAAGCCAATGGCTCGATTTCAAAAAAATTTCACAGAAATGTTTGACTCATGGCTCTGAACCAAAATTGCTAAAACGGTTCCACTCCGTTGAACAAAAATTGCCACCAGAGCTAAAAATAGAAATCTAAAAATAGAAAAACTTTTAAACGACATCTCCTCTGAAGCCAATGGCTCGATCTCAAAGTAATTTCACAGAAATGTTTGACTCATGGTGGTGAGCCAAAGTTGCTAAACCGGTTCCACTCCGTTGAATAAAATGGCCGCCAGAGCTAAAAATAGAAATAAATCTTAGAATGACACAGAAGGCACAGTTTTGACCCAATCATCATGAAACTTTGTCAGAATGTTTATCGTATTAAAATCTAGACCAAGTTTGCGACTGGGTCATGTGGGGTCAAAAACTAGGTCACTAGGTCAAATCATAGAAAAACCTTGTGTTCACTCTAGAGGGCACAGTTATGATCCAATCTTCATGAAACTTTGTCTGAATGTTTATCCTTATATAATCTAGGCCAAGATTGAAACTGAGTCATATGGGGTCTAAAACTAGGTCACTAGGTCAAATCTTAGAAAAACCTTATGTACACTCTAGGAGGAACAGTTATGGCCCAATCTTCATGAAACTTTGTCAGAATGATTATCCTTATATAATCTAGGCAAGGATTGAAACTGAGTCATGTGGGGTCAAAAACTAGGTCACTAGGTCAAATCTTAGAAAAACCTTGTGTACACTCTAGAGGGCACAGTTATGATCCAATCTTCATGAAACTTTGTCAGAAAGTTTATCTTAATGAAATCTAGACCAAATTTGAAACTTGGTCATGTCGAGTCATAAACTATCTTAGAAAAACCTTGTGTTAACTCTAGAGGGCACAGTTATGATCCAATCTTCATGAAACTTTGTCTGAATATTTATCCTTATACAAGCTAGGCCAAGATTGAAACTGAGTCAATTTGGGTCAAAAACTAGGTCACTAGGTCAGATCTTAGAAAAACCATGTGTACACTCTAAACGGCACAGTTATGATTCAATCTTCATGAAACTTGTCAGAATGCGTATCTTTATAAAATCTAGACCAAATTTGAAACTGGACCATGTCAGGTCAAAAACTAGGTCACTAGGTCAGATCTTAGAAAAACCATGTGAATGCTCTAGAGGGCACAGATTTGTTCCAATTTTCATTAAACTTTGTCAAAATGTTTATCTCCAACAAATCTAGACAAAGGGTGCAACTGGGTCATGTTGGATCAAAAACTAGGTCACTAGGTCAAACCTTAGAAAAACATTGTGTATACTCTAGAGGGCACAGTTTTGGTTCAATATTCATGAAACTTTGTCAGAATGATTATCTTAATGAAATCTAGGCCAAGTTTGGAACTGGGTATTGTCGGGTCAAAAACTACCGGTAGCTCACTAGGTCAAATCATAGAAAAACCTTGTGTACACTATTGTGGCTTGATTTTGCATTGAATCATTATGAAACTTTGTCAGAATATTTATCTTCATGAAATGTAGGCCAAGTTTGAAACTGAATAATGTCTGATCAAAAACTAGATTGCCTGGTCAGATGTTAGAAAAACATTGTGTACACTCTAGAGGGCACAGTTTTTATCCAATCTAAATGAAACTTTGTCAGAATATAGATTAGAAAGTGCAAAACAGCTCCAATTGAACCATCATAAATAGATGATCTTCCATTTTATTTCATCATAACTCAGGTGAGCGATTTAGGTCCATCATGGACCTCTTGTCATGGAAATCGTATGCGCTGTATAACTTTAAAGGCGTTGCAGATACTGTGTCGACAACAGCATTATTTGATAATGTACAGAAAACAAGAACCATAGCTCCACCTACATGTACCTTTGAGGAAAGGAAGCCCCTGTATAACTATAAGTCGCTCTATAACTTTTAAACCGTTGAAAATATTTTCATGAAACTTGATACGACTATAAAGCATTATCAGATGATGCGCACAGAACAAGAACCATAACTCCACCTACATTTTAATGGAATTATGCCTTTTAATACTTGTTAGTACTGGAATTTTATCATAGTGCACTGTAACTTTAAATTCGTTGGAGATATTTTTACATTTCTTTTTACAAATGTAGTGTATTTTCAGATGGTATGCAGAGATGAATGACCATAACCCCACCTATATTTTGACGGAATTATGTCTATTTTTTATAATATTTAGTATAGGAATCGGGTCCGACCCCTGTTGTATAACTTGAAAACTGTTGAACATATTTCCGCAAACTTTATACTATCATAACGTATTATCAGACAATTCTTTAAAGAACAAATACCAAAATATCATTTTCATTTGTAATGGAATTATACCCGTTTTTTTATTATTTATTTCTTAGTATGAAAATCTTGTCCACCAAACACCTTAACATAAAATGCAAATATTTTCACAAAACTTAGTACAAGTATTTTAAAACGTCATCAGATGAATGCAGTACTTTTTGGAAAATCTTGAAGAAATTTTACACACATGTCGCGACAAAAGCTTTGTTACTATCAGACTTTGCCCTTCAGGCTATCGGCTCCTGACTCAGGGATATCATGGCTATTTGCATGGATGAAATAAAAAATCTATACAAAATTATAGTTGGAAACGGATTTTTTTAAAACTAACTCTAAATGACTGACTTTGCTTGGTTGTTGTTTTTTTACCAAAATTTGAATATAGACAGCTAAAGATAGAAGTGGGCTGGAAGTGGGGATGGCATGGGGCGGGGTTAGGATGAGGGTGGCAAACAAGACATCTGTTTTCGTTCCAAAACAACCTCTGGTCATATACATTATCATACCCGAATGAAATATACATGTAGAACGATTTTATTGGTATATTATCACTCCTTTAGTATAGCAGAATTACATGTCGTAGACAGGGCGCTGCTTATTTCTGGACTTACCATCGAATAGTTTATTTTTAGGGTTATAATTACGCGCTCATTCAACTATGAAAAGTTCCCCTGTACAATCAGTCGGCGAACTCAGTATTGGCGAAAGACACCGGATTCTTACAAGGTTTGCTGATTGCTGTATGTACGGTATTACGGTATATATGGGATATACCAGTATATCGGGTATCCCGCCACAGGTAAACCCATGCATACCTTTCACCAGACGTGATTGATGATCCTTTCAGTTGTGCCAACCTATCTTAAAGTTATTTCAGTCTATCGTGTCGAACCTGAATCAGGTGAAGAAAACTTCTCTATTTTTTTTTATAATGTCAAGTCCTCATCATCTTATCATTTAACCGTGGAAATAAAAGTACCCCCACTGTACTTACAAATGTGTTTCTTTCACTAGCATATCATATGAAAGAATTGTTCAGTGATTTTAAGGTTGTCAACAAATTCGTTTGTGCCAATCCAGAAATAAAAACAGTTTCATCACAAAGTGGTCGAATTGCACATCGCTTTCAAAAATTATTACAATTGTCATAGTTCTACAACAGTCATTTTAATCAGTAAACTGCCTTGTAAAAATGCAAACTGGTTTAGTGTACTTTAAGATGTTGAGCAATTGTGTGCTTTTTTGTCCAGTTATCATAAATATGTTCCCCAGGAGACGCAAGGAAATGAATGCACAATATGCACCTCCTGGCACCGAGTCTCCAGTTCGAAGAAGAGAGAGTTGACGTCACTAATATAAGAAAGACCGGTGGTGACTTTTCACGTCCAACGTCCTACTACACAATCCCTAGTTCCTAGTTTTAATACAATGATTTATCACAGGAATGAAAAATTAGGAAGTGAGTTGTATGAAGTAGCAGATTGGAAGTGAGAAGTATGAATTGAGAAGTTGGAAGTAGAAAATTAGAAGTAGGAAGTTAAAGTGGTCAAAGTACCCAAATTAGCAGTCCGAACTCGTAATATGTAAGTCATATAAACACTGACAATTCCGAGATATCTTAGATACACAAACATGAACCCCACAACTAAGGTGTGATCAGGTGCTCGCGAGTACTAAGCATCACCTGCCCAATTTAATGCACCCTGCATATCTATGTGTCTGTGGAGTACGTCATTGAAAATAAAAATCCGGTACTCGACTGAGGCCATCAAATCAGAAATAAGTTAAGAAACGGCCACATTGTAGGGATCAACTAGGTCATGATGTCTCCTTTAGAACTTTTTAACCGTTTGCACAAGCTTCGCTCTGCGCTAACCCTGTGACTACAATCTTCCCTCTATCAATAAAGTCATGATATTTGAAGCAGGCTGTTGCATAGCGGAATGGCTGAGAGACATAAACTCCAAAGTAGATGCCGAAGGAATATTGCTACTCAAAAATGAAAAGTTAACTATTGGAAAATTGAAGTTGTCCCTCTTGCCAAAAAGCCTAGTAACAAGCTTTCCGATAACAATCTAAGTATGAGGCTGATGAACTGGACTTTAATTTCAGGTTTACGTGAATAGACGAGGTCAATAAACTCCGCAATCTTTGAATTATTCAGAAATCATGGATCCGGGGATCGGATAGTTCGTATAAAATACTAGTTTGCTTTTCATTTATTTGACTCTCTTTAAGCCGTAAAATCTTCTAATGATGCATGATAAATAGAAAACCATGATAGTGTCTCTTGATATCAAGTTTATCAGGCTCGACCAGAAACACGTCGGACTAGCTCAGCAAGCCTCGTCATTCCTACGCTGATTCTAGTTTTGCCTGATAAACTTGATATCAAAAGACACTAAAATGGTATTCTCTGTATCTATGAAAGGCTGTTGGAACAACTCACTTCTTACTTCCCACTTCCTACTTCTGACGTCCCACTTCTTATTTCTCACTTCATTTACACGTCACACTTTTGTGCTTCGCACTTTTCTATATCACACATCCTACTTCCAGTTTCAACTTCTCACTTCGTACTTCCAATGTCTCACAGTAGTATAGGAAGTGCCACTCACAGAGCAGCCTCAAAAGTTTGAGGCAGCCCTGTGTGTGGCACTTTCTATACTACTTCTCACTGTCTATCAGTTTCCTACTTCTCACTTTCAAATTCCTTGTTCTCGCTTACTACGTTAGCATGCATTGTTTTAAAATTAAGACCTAGGAAGTTTGAAGTAGGGGGTTGGAAGTGAACCAGATCTTTCGTAGCTGGGAAATGATGTACCATTTACCAAAATTTAATGCGACGGATGCGTATTTGCGTATTCAACTTCTTCATTGTCGCCTAACCCAAAGGTATGAAACGAAAAGGTGATGGGCAGGTCTCGACAGGCAACGTACATCCTTTTCCGAGCCACACCTACTGACGCAATCCGCGAGACATAGCAGCCGCAGTTATCAGGTAAGAGACGCCTACGTATCAACTCGAGAGCATCAGTGTGCTCCACTGAGCCACCTCAACCGCCACTGCACGAGAAATAAGACAAAGGCAGCGAAAACCTGCAACAGGCCTAAATAAATAGAGGTTGGTTGATTTGATGTTTAACGTCCACGGTAAACAACTAAGGTCATGTCGGGACGGTCAGTTAACCTAACCACACTATTCCTGGGCAGGCTTAGACCTCCTAAGCGGTTAACCAGTACTAAGTGCACATACTTTCGCCAGTAACTGACAACTGCCCTTCTTGAATCAGCCGAAGGAGAAACGAAAGTATGTGGCCAGACCGGGATTCGAACCCAGGACCTCTGACTTACGAGTCAGGTGCCCTACCGATTGCGCTACCCGGCCCTAAATAAATAGAGGATCTTACATGAGTGCTCATGTTTCATTGAATTTATTAAAAGAGTTTGGGAAAAAGATAAGATGCGAGGCTTTGCCGAGCATCTGATCGGTTTTTCCCAACGAGTTTAATAAATTCAATAGTACTGGAACACGAATGCAAGATTTTATTTATCATATGACACTAAAATCGCATTTTATTAGCAAAATTTGCACTAAAACGTCACGATTTCGCCATTAGAAAACGCGACGTGTAACGGACGTCAACGTATAACATTACGACGTATTTTGCATATTTAATCCACTAGTAAATTATCGTTTTTAATGCATGGCTTTATTACACTCTCAGATGCGACGTTATATGATAAACCAGTGTTCTAGCCATATAAGTTTTATCACCATCTTTTCAGTTGCTTTCTTTAGTATATTACAATGCATAATTGTCCACTGTTTAGTAATTGTGATCTGTGAACTTAAATTTTGGTAGTAAATGTGCATGTATTTCTGTCTCATTGTTAGTGCAAAGAACTCTTTTTCGTTTACAAAATGGCCTACGGAAATCACAGGGCCGAGTGGAGGTGTTTTATCAAGGCAAATGGGGAACTGTGTGTCAACAGAATTTCGACCAGAGGGCAGCATCAGTTCTTTGCCGTACTCTCGGATATTCAGGGTTTGTAATATGAGATATTACACGTTCATGATCATAAACAGTATAGGGAAGGCAAGTAAATGATTGGCGTCGCGTTAAAGCCCCCCCTCACACATAGGCGAATCCATTTAACGAAGCCTGGCGAACAGGGACAATTTGTGAATTCTAGCGAATTCTGGCCGAAACTGTTTGAAAATTTGTTGTATTGTTACGGAAACTTTTTATTGCGAATTATTTACGAAGTGTGACGAATGGTTACTGTAATTCGCTAGAATGCGGTGGATCGCGCAAACAATATTCGTTCTTTCCGTTAGCAATTAGGAGCGATAAGGAGCGCAAACATAGGAACTTAAGCGCAACTTTGCGCATATTGGCACCTGCCTCCGAATGTTTCCGAAACGGTATTTCCGCGTCCAGCCGTTACCGGACGCTTTGAACTAACTTTTTCCGACTCGACAATATTGCTGTGACTGCTGATTGATATCAAACTGTTTTGTAAGTCAAAAATATGCCACCTAGGGGAAGAGGAAGATGATCTAGAGCGAGAAAGGCTGCTGCTATAGATTCAGAGAAACCTAAGGAACCAGAGATGCAGGCTGATGAAAAAGCCTGGTAATGCTGAGGAGAAAATACCCAGTATTCCTTCTGTGTGAGTGTTAGTGTTAGATTTTAATTTAATGCTCTTCAAAGGGATACCATATACATGCATTCTCTGATGTATCTGTCTGCCTGTCTGTCATTCCGTATGTCCGACATTCCGTTCACCTTCCTGTCTTTCTTGAAAAGAAAAGAAGCAGCTCAGACGGAGATTGAAAATGAATAAGCAAGAGTAAAATGAAAAGATCTTCAAAGAAATTGTTCGAAGCAATGCAGAGTGTTTGATGTTACTTGACTTCACCTTTTGCTATTTGTTTAACTACAAGGGAAATAATTTGACGAATGTTCAACTTCAAATGGCTGTCAAGCTCATAAGAAGAAAACTATCATAATAATCTCGACGATTTCTTCTTAATGACACAATGGCGCCGCGTTTCGGAAAGAATTTGGTATACTGCTGAAGGAAAGACAACTCTTACAAAGACTTTGAATGTTTCACGATAAACTGAGATTACTCTTTAATCGAGATAAAATTTTGGAAGAAGATAAGTTTCTATTGTTCACAAACGTCAGTAGTATTTTCTGTAAACGTGATTTAAAACTGTAAGTCAGCTGACAGAAGAAAATCGAACTTAAACTTGTAAGCGTTTCTTTTGACGTTCAGTATATATAAAACTAGCCACCTCCTTTATATATGAACTACAGGCATATGTCTGCACAACATTTTGAGGTGCAATAAGTTAACGTTCAGAAAACGAACGGTATGCGCTTGCATGCGAATCAATACGAAGGGTAAATACGACAGACGAATCCATACGAAGGGTAAATAGGAGCGCTATGATTCGCATGGATTCGTCTGTCGTATTTACCCTTCGTATTGATTCGTATGCAAGCGCATACCGTTCGTTTTCTGAACGTTAACTTATTGTTATAATTGGCTCTCATGCGTCGGATTCAATTCGCTACAACACGCTAATATTCGCTATACACTTCGTAAAAGTTCGCAAAGATTCGTCTTGGGATCATCCTCTTTCGCTAGATATGCAAATCAGCTGATAGCTGCGATCACTGACGCTAGTTGACGAACGCTATGCGAAGACTTTCCGATTGATTAACGTATTGAGAGTGATAGACGAAACGTTTATTCGCCACATCTGAAAATTTTTCGACGAACAAAACTAATCGCAACGGACGCAAAAGCTCAAAACGCATCTATATGAACAACACCAACGATTCACAACGTACATTTTCTAATGAGAACGAATGTTGCTGAAGTCCTTTCCGCTAACGTCGGGTGAGTTTCGTCTATGTGTGAGGAGGCCTTTAGAAGGGACCTTAACTCATGTGCATACTGTAAATGCTCATTCAATCTGTACATCAGCACCAGCAACTGACCAGTTTTCACGTTTTAGCTCATCTGAGCCGAAGACTAAAGTGAGCTTATAGTATAGGATTGGGTTGACCTTGGCCTTTTTAGCTCGCCTGGACGATGACGGATGGATGGATGACTTGTGTTTTTACGTCCTTTTCAACAGTATTTCAGTCATATCAGGACGATGAGAGGGTGACAATAAAAGGCTGTGTGCAATGGAACCCCGTTTACGGTAGGAAAAACCTCGCTTCTAGCGGGACTCGAACCCGGGTCCGCTAGATCAGTAGGCCAGCGCTTAACCTACTGAACTACCGGGGGATTCATTGCCTGGACGAAGTCCAGGAAAACTATTGCACTACCTCGAGCGTCGGCGTCCACAATTACGGTTGAAGTTTTTTTAAAGAGCTTATATTTTCTAAAGCATTTGATGGATCTGGTTCATGTTTAGTATGATTATAGATATAGGTCCAAAGTTTAACACTTTCAGCAAATTTCTTAATACCCCCAACTTCGAAGAAGTTGAGAAGGCATATTGGTTTAGGACTGACCGTCCGTCCGTATGTAACGCTTCACTTACTCAAGAACAGTAACTGCTGGGGCCTTGATATTTCATAGGTAGGTAGACTATAAAAAAACAGAGGACACATGCTTCTTTTTCTTGTGCATCAACCTTGAACTTGCAGAGTTATGCCCCCCTTTTTCAAAAAAAATAATGAAAGTTTGCTCCCAAACAATTGGAATTACTGATTAAGCTAGGACGCTCATATTTGGCATACTGCTAGGAGCTAAGGTGTAGATAACCTGATAAACCTTTGGGCAAATTCCGTGAAAAAATGACAGAATTATGCCCTTTTCTTGAATTTGGCATTTCACCAGCTTTTGAACCGTGTAACATAGAGCCCTAATTTTTGTATGCTAATGGTATTTAATGTACTGACTATTCTGATGTTGGTTGCATTATGATGCATTCATTATTGATATTGTTATTCCCCTTTCCACATCTGTATAAAACATAATTATAGGTGGTCTATTTCTCAAGAACAATAATGTCTACGGCCTTGATATTAATAAAATGTACAGACCATAAAAAATGAACAGACCTGTATTTTTTTTTCTTTTTGGTATGCCATGTTCTTACAGAATTATGTCCCTTTTTCGAAAATTTACATTAAAGTTTGTTCCCAAAATCGTGGGAATACTGTTTGATCTAGGATACTCATATTTGGCATACTGCTAGGGGTAAAGTGTAGATTACATGATTAACTTTTGGACAAATTCCATGAAAAATGACTATATTATGCCCCTTTGTTTAATTTGGCATTTTTCATCTTTTGAACCGTTTGACCCAAAACCCTATTTATTTTTGTATGCTATTAGTATCTGATGTGCTGATTATTCTGATGTTGGTTGCGTTAGGTTGCATTCATTATTGACTAAGTTATTCCCCTTTACTCATCTGTGTAAAACATAATTATGGGTGGTCTATTTATCAAGAACAATAACTGCTGAGGTAGCGATATCTATAAAATGGATAGACCATAAAAAAAGACCAGACGGCTATTTGTTTTTCTTTTTCGTCTGCCATGTTCTTACAGAATTATGTCCCTTTTTCGAAAAATTACACGAAACTTTTTTCCAAAATCATGGGAATACCGTTTGGTCTAGGGTGCTCATATTTGGCATACTGCTAGAGGCTAAAGTGTAGATCACCTGATAAACTGTTGGTCAAATTTCGTGGAAAAAATGACTGAATTATGCCCCATTGTTTAATTTAGCATTTTTCCATTTTTTGAACTGTTTGACCTAGAACCCTATTGTTTGGTATACGTTTAGAATTGTGTTGATCATTCTGGTGTTGGTTGCGTTAGGATCCATTGATTATTAACAGAGGTTTATCCCTTTCTCATCTGTATAAAAAAATTATGGGTGGTCTCTTTCTCAAAAATAATAACTGCTGGGGCCTTGATATTTATAAAATGGTTAGACCATAAAAATTGAGCAAAGCAGTTTTTTTCTTTTCCGTCTGCCATGTACTTACAGAATTATGCCCCTTTTTCGAAAACTTACATGAAAGTTTGTTCCCAAAATCGTGGGAATACTGTTTGATCTAGGATGCTTATATTTGGCATACTGCTATGGGTTAAGGTGTAGATCACCTGCTTAACTTTTGGGCTAATTCCGTCACAAAATGAGCAAGTTATGCTAGACATCAAAAGTTTGACACCTTTAGTGACAAGCATATGGTTGGGAGCATAGTGTTTCACAAACACCCTTTCTAGTTATGCAATATTCTGCCCTAGCCCCATGATCAAAAGGCCAAGGTCACTGTGTTCGATATTTCACATTTAAGTTCTCTGAAGACCATATTGTTTTCAAAAGTATATGATTGGTTTGTTTCATTTTCAGCTTGCCAGGACGAAATCCAGGAAGAGCTATTGCACAAAGTTTCATGTCTGTGTTTAGTCTGTTTATTATTTTAACTGGTTCCCAGTAAGTTGGAGAACCTCTAAGGCCTTTGAACACCCTAAAGCCTTCATCACTGTGGCGGCACAGTTATCAACATTTTCAGGTGATTTAAAAAATGCAGCTGTCAAGCCTTGGCTGCCTTTTGTCTTCCGAATACAAAGGTTAGCTTATTCTCACTCATTTGAATAAGGCTTTATCACTTGGAGTATTGATTATCTCCTTCTGTCACCCCAGTCAGGCGAGCTATGCTGTCTGCTGACAGCTCTTGTTTACAACAAGGTCAAATCGGCATCCTGGTATTTTAGCTCACCTGAGCCTTTAGGCTCATAGGTTAGCTTATAGTATAGGCAAGCTCCGTTGTCCGTCAACATTTTTAAACATCTTCTTCTGCAAAACCACTGGGCCAATCAAACCCAAATTTCATATGGAGCCTCAGTTGGTGGGGGAACGAAAGTTTTTTGCAGTGGTCTGGGTAACATGACCAAGATAATCGCAACGCCCATATATATGGTCAGTCCAGCACACAAGAGCAGTAGGCCACACATATCGCAACAGATTCTGTTTGAACTCCTCAATTATTCAAGGCTGTGATTGTAACAGTACATAAAGTGCTGGTATTTATTTAGCCCTATAATATGTTTGAAGTTTAAGCAGTTTTTGTTTATTTTACTGCAAGGACACAAGAAGTTTAAAAACTTTATCTGATTATCAAAACATTATGGGAGTCTGGTATGTGTTAGTAATGACGGATATGTAAAGGTCACTGTGAAAAATCTTCACACTTTCTAGACCATGTGAGCCTCACTGTGGTAAAAGCCCCTTTAAAAATCTTATTCTCTGTTACTGAAAGGTCAATATCCTTGTGGCTTGGTACGAAGTACGATCCTGTGTTGATCTTAGCCTAATTTAGGCAAAGTCAGATTTGGTACATTTTGCTTTTACATGAGAAAATGCTTGATTAGTCGAGTTTTCAGAAACTCTATAAGTCTTTGGTATAATATTTGATAAATATGTTAAGCTAAATAAGCAGGTGAGACTGTAATGTTGCTAAAGGTCAAGATCATTCCTCAACCTCTGTTCAAGGTCACTGAGATCCCGTCGTCCGTCTACATTTGCAAACATCTCCCCTGATTCCACTAGGCCGATCGAAGCTATATTTCAAGTGAAGCCTTCCTGTGCCAGGGGAATGAAATTTTGTTCAGGTGGTCTTGGTCACATGACAAAGATGGCCGCCATGCCCATATATGGTAAAAAAAAATCTTTAAAAATCTTCTTATCAAGAACTTTAGGGCCAGTGGCCTTGAAACTCAGACCCTACAAAATTTGTTCATAAAATGACCCTGCATTGACCTTGATCTAATTTATGGCAAGGTCAACTTTTGAAAGTTATGCTTTTATATGGGAATATGCTTAAACAATGGAATTCTCAGCAGGAGCTGTTTAAGTCTGAGGTATAATATTTGGTATATATGGAAAACTAAATAAGCAGATGAAAAAATATTGTGTCACTACGGTCAAAGTCATTTTTTGACCTTTGTTCAAGGTTACTGAGATTATGTCGCCCTTCAACATCTTTTCCTCTGAAGCAATTCTATGTCGATGGAAGCCATATTTCATTTGGAGCGTCCCAGGATCAAGGGAATGAAAGTCTGTTCAGATGGTCTTGGTTACATGACCAAGATGGCCGCCATGCCCATACAGGGTAAAATTCTTTAAAAATATTTTCCCCCAATGAAACTTGAAACTTTGTATGTAGCATTTAGGACTTGGATCCTGTTTAAATAAGCAGCTGAAGGCACAATTTTGCCACGGGTTAAGGCTATTTTTTGACCATTGTGACGCAGATTCTGTGGCTTGTCAACATTTTCAAAAAATCTTCTCCTCCTAAGCCACTGGTCAGATTGAAGCCATATATCTTGTTAAACCTCCCCTGGTCGAGGGAACGAAACATTTTTCAGACGGTTTTGGTCACATGACCAAGATAGCCACCTTGCCATGTATGGTAAAAGACCTTTAAAAATCTCTTCTAGAGCCGAAAGACAAATGACCTTGAAACTTTGGATGTAGCATTTGGAATTCAGGCCCTTCAGGATTTGTTCAAATGATGACCATGCATAGACCTTGAACCAGCTTATGGTTTGTTATACATTTGTATGTGAAAACGTTTAAACAACGGATTTCTCAAAAACTATTTAAATGAAAGATATTAATACTTGGTGTATACATAGATAACTACATGTCAATGAGCAGATGAAAACATTTTGTCGCCAAAACACGGTTTTTTTACCTGTGTTCAAGGTCACTGAGATTGTGTTGTTTGCCAATATTTTCAAACATCATTTCCCCTGAAGCCACTGGTTAGATTGAAGGCATATTTCAAATGGAGCCTCCCTTGGTCGAGGGAACCAAATTTTATTCAGATGGTCTTGGTCACATGACCATGTCGGCTGTCATGCCAATATATGGTAAAAATCTTCCTCTCCAGAAAGGCCAATAATTACTTACAAACTTTGATTGTAGCATCGGGAACTTGTGGCCCTACATAGTTCGTTCAAATGACGACCTTGCATTGACCTTGACCTTATTTATGGCAAGGTCACTTTTGGTTTCTTACGCTATGGTTAAAAATTGATTTCACGGAATCATTTAAAGCCTTGATATGACCTTTGCTTGAGGCGTCTGAGATTTTAAAATTAAAATATGCACTCCTCTATAGCCACTGGTTCAAAAGGACCTCAGACAATTTCAATGCAAATTTTCGACAAAGTACTGCAGCTTCCATGGGAAGCAACGGTTAATGGGTTTAGCATTAACACGTAGGCTTAAAGGCCCCATTGCTCTATCAACACGAAAAACTTTATCATGATGTATCGCTGCAAGCTTTTCACTACAGTTTCATCATTGTAAATGCCCGTGATTAGCCAGCTTTAAACAAATAAAACATCCTTGAGTTTCTCACAACAAGGGTTTGAAAATGTATTTGGGTCATTTTAGTTGGCAACTAAAATGACCTACTTTCGATTTCAATAAGTTTAATAAAATGGTAAAAATACAATGTACAGGCGTGGAGCCCCAGTCACTATCCAACCTATGTTTATATAGCATTACTAGACGGGAAACCAGACCAGGAAATTGTATTTTGAGGAGTAAATTGTTATTTTTCAAAAACTTGATTTCTATCCTTTTTGCCAGGTATATGACTCAATTAATGCACATCGACCCACATTTTATTACCAAACGCTAAGGCTGAACCGTGTTTTATAATGATTTGAGTCTAGACGTTTTTACCACTCATAGGACTATGGATACTTTAAGCATTTTAAAGAAGTTTTGATAGTGATTTTGAAATAATATCACGTCTGCAGAATAAATGTCAATGAATTTCTTAAGAAGGGTAAGTGGAATTTTCAGTCGTCCGCAATAAGTTAAATTTCGTTTTTTTATATATTGAATTTTATTTTGTTTAACATGCTTTAAAGTAAAGTAAACACTACAAACGACATATAGCATACAATGATATGTAAATAAAAATATATGTTAGCCGTATTTTCAGATGCGATGCAGAGGGTCAAATTACCCCATCCACTTTTTAGTTTTTCATCTGCAGACTATCATTCCCCCCATGCCTTAGCTTGTCACTCACATATAATGTGTATATTGACAGTACACACAGCATGCAAAGTGGCTAGCTGAGGCACGGAGGTAAAGTATCTTTATAAAACTTTTCCTATTTTCCTTACGTTCAATAATAAAAACATGTTTTTTACACCACAATTCCCAATCTGTGTGCTTCTAAGCCGAACAATTGTTTTTGTGCCAATTAAAGGCTGTTCCGAGGAACACATTTCAGTGGAAATTTTGAAGTATACCGATAATTCATATTTGACTACCTTTATAGGCCAATTTACATTACAACTGTCAGAGGTCCTTTGCAACAAATGAGCGAAGTGACAAATTGTGTCTGTTGACAGTAAGGTCGCAGGTGAGCTTCATGACCATTGGTCCTGTGGCTTTATTTCAAAATACTATGAAACAAGATTGCTTGAAAATTGTTGAAGACTTTGGTGTAAAAGTTGGTATATACAGTCAACAAAATGAATACATGGCGATTTTAAGTACTAAAGACCAAGGTCATTCTTTGACCTTTTGCCATAGTCACTCATATTTCAACACCCTGCAAAGCCACAGGGCCATGTAGAACCAAATTTCACTTTGAGCTTTCAAGGATCGGGAACAGTGAATGAGAATTTATTCACACGGTCCTGGTCACATGACCAACATGGCCACTACGCTCAATTACGGTACAAAGCTTAAGACAAATGACAGACGATCTTGAAACTTGATGTATAGCATTCGATACATGTGTTCTACCAAATTTGCTGATAAATAAAGATCTGACAAATAGGATGTTGCTGATATCTTGCTAGTTTGCTGGTTCATTGGTACCCTAATGATACTTTTACAGGCAATATGCTGAGGTGCGACCAACAATTTACTTTGGTGCTGGTGTGGATCAGCCATGGAACAAAATATGGTTGGGAAACATCACGTGTAATGGTAATGAAACGAGCTTGTTTAATTGTAAGATGAATCCTTTTGGACACAGTGGTTGTTCTCATCATCAAGATGTGGGAATAGACTGTGAGCCATGTGAGTAAAACTATAACACGCACATTACAGCATGAGTTAACATTAAATCTTTAAATTGACTGTCTTGTTAAAATCAAGAAATCACAGTAGGTCTTTTTCTGGCTCTCAAAAATAAAATATAATATGCACTATGGATGATACACGGGGAAATGCCAAAAAATGTAAATAGTTAAATTAGCAAACAGCGTATATCCAGGTGAGGGGCCTCGTAATAAGCAGTGCTTGGTTTTCAAAGTGATGTACATGCGTCAGTGATTTATCTTCGATGAAAGTTTATGAAAGCGAAAGTAGGTCATTTTCATAGCCAACTCGAATGATACAGTTAATTTTTCAACACTATTTTATGAAAACGTTTAGTTATTTTAATTTGGCCAGTTATAGTCGTGGGCAATGACTAAACTGTAGTGAAAACCTTGCAGAGTTCTCTCACGACAAGATGTGTGAATTATATCAAACTGTACATTGCTCACTGTATAAACTTATGCCTCATTAGTTGCTCATACACGGATGTGCAGAGTGATCTGAGACTCTAGTGGTCACGCATTTCAAAAGACTGTATCTGCGTCTTATAAGACTTCGGTGATCACACATTTCAAAAGGTAGTCTTAAAGAGTTCCTTCAAGAACCGAGAACATATTAAAAAGAGGGAACATAGGCCAATCATTCGAAATTTTTGGCTATTCAAGCCTCATCTGTGACCCAGACAATATCTGACAAGAGCCAGAGAAAGACCTACTGTAATTTCTTGATTTTACCAAGACAGTCGTTTCAAAGACTGATTAATATTCAAAAGAGTTAAAATGATTAAAAGGTAATGATCTACAATAATAGTCTAAACCAATAAACATTTCTGATTTTTCAGAATGTATCCTCTTATCCTGAAGGACAAAAATAAAATATAATCTGCACTATAGATGATACACGCGGCACAACACCAGCTGCAGTACAGTCAAATTATAATCTTGGTTCTAAAAAATGACCTTATTTGCATTTTACAAGAGTCACAGTCATAAAGCAGACATAAATAAAATATTTTTAAGAAACTTAGATGATAATAATATATTACTACTAATAATTTTGATAATTCTGTCATTATTTGAGGTACAATGTGAAAGTGGATAGGACTCTACCTCTTTTTAGGATTTTTGAACAGCTACCGTGTTTCTTTGGTTATACGGCGGAGGTTTTTCCCTCCCAAAACATCTAAAATATCTATTTCCGTCTTATCCAAAGCAATCTAAAAGATTTTGATCGTTTTAAAACGATGAAAAAAATCTAGATCCGTCTTATCAAAAGCATCTAAAAAATCTAGATCCTTTTTATAAAACGGATTTAGATTTTTGAGATTGTTTTGGAAGGGAAACTCCAATTTTTAGCAGAATTCCAAATACTAATTTAGATATTTTGGGTTATTCTAAAGAAGGGGAACCCCCGTTTTATAGCTCAGTAAATACGATAACAAATAAAATCTAACACCTATGTTCAGGCAGCTGCCATTTAATCGGATTTTGATCCGAATCTTCTATCAATGAAAAACGACTATATTGCTGATAAAAGGTTCTTTTTTTAGGGATGAAGGTGTACCTCGGTATTCGCCTCGTAAATGGGACTACACCTCGTAGTGGTCGAGTTGAGGTACATCACAACTCCACTTGGGCGACTGTATGCGGCAGAAGTTGGGGTGTAAAAGAAGCAACAGTAGCCTGCAATCAGCTTGGATTTTTACAGTAATAGTTTTATTTATATACTACCTAAAAAGTCGGACTTAGTAAAAAGATTTATTATCGATTGACAGGATTCGTGTTTCAAATTCTAGCTTTTGTAGTTGCTGTCTTTACTAGGAATGATTTTTGTTTTCGTGGATTTTATCGATGTGTAAACGCCGGCAAATCACTCACAAACCCCATGCTTTATGCTAAGTTTTAAGGGATTTCCGGCGTTACTTAAAGATTGTCTCCCTCGTTTATTTCATGTTTTCAGAAAAAAATATTTAACAAAATTTCGTTAGACAATAATGTAATAGTCTCATAATTAACCGTACAACTTTTGAGAAAATATTGTTTGTTCGATAAATAATCTCCAAATTAAAATGCAAATTACATGTACCTATTTCCTCGCGGCCTGAATATCGATTTTGACCACGTGTGTCATGTGATCATTTACAGTTATTTTTCTTATTCGTGCACGTGATTGTGACGTATGAATAAACAAATTTTCTACAATAATGCGATTTCGAGCGCGATCTGCGATCGTTTAAAAAATTATCTTCTTTTTTGTTTAAAGTCACTTTTAACGCATATTATTGTCTAAACTCAATTTCAAATGTATAATTAGACAATGTCGGAGGTATTGCATGATTTTTTTTTCATCAAATACATATATTTTTTTTGTTATTATTATCAAGGGAGTAAATCTTTAAGAAACGGATGTCATTATACGGATGATTATGGATGTATGAACACAGTGGGTTATGTGCAAAGTAAGTGACGCCCGAAGGTCGTCACTTAAACTTTGCACGGAACTCATTGCGTTCATACCTTCATGAACTTTCGAAAAAATGAAATTATGCTTTTATATTTATGCTGTTTTCACATCAAAATTGTTTCTTATTCGTAAAGTTTTGACTAATTTAACGCCGAGGAAAGAAAGAAGAATAATTATAGTTGCTTACCAACGTGTTTGGTTATGACGTTCAGCAGCCATCACTATGACTTGACGTTTATCGAACGTTACGTCGGCCAATCAACTTGAGTTATCCATGACGACGCTTACGCGTAATGTCGAGTGAACGAGAGTTGTTCATGGATGGATGGACATCTTCAGCCCAGTATAGGTTCATCTGAGGAAATTGTCGACGAGTGTAAATATAAATCTATAAAATCCACAAAGACAATTCTTATAAGTCAATTTTTATTTATAGTTCTTATAATTCCAACTCGATCATCGTATATATCGCGTATCCTAGAAATCGCCGCAAAGAAAATAGTTCCTTGATTCTGGATCTAAACAACTCCCGCCCGCACCTACCGCAAGCAAAATAGGGCAAGGGCCTACTGTGCTTGCAGTAGGTTCGGGCGAGAGTTGTTTGGAATTTTTTACTCTCGTCTGTCATTTTTCTTTTCTTTCTCCCTTTCTCTGGGAGACGGCCCGACATAGACTAAAATACTGTCTCAGAAGGCGTTAAACCAAAAATAATAAACCAACCCGGATCAGGGGATTTATCGCTGTATAAATGCCGTTTTCTGCTCTTTCTCGACCAATCAAATTGTACTAAATTAGCATTAGAATGTTGAGTTGGAACTGTTTTTTATAGAATGAATTAATTTTGCCAGTGTAATAACGTCGTCATTAACTACGTACTGTTTGACTGTTTCCTGCCATTTACAGCTGAATAAACGGTTCTTGCATTGCTGCAGTAGGTGTGAATACCTATTTATTTCTCAGTTTGTTTTAATTATATTATTTATCCTTTATCCAATTTAATTTTTATAGGGAACAAGTAAAGCCAATATCATCACGTGTTGCATCTTTTCCAGTTCTATACCAGTAGCAGTTCCTGGAGCATATTATGGGGCGGGGACGGGACATATTTTAATAGACGGACTTCAGTGTAACGGTTCAGAGGCAAATATTGGTTACTGCGGGAAAAATCCATTGGGTGTCAATAACTGCAGCCATTCTGAAGATGCCGGACTCATGTGCTTGCGTAAGATTTATATTATGTTCTTATTTTCGTATAAAAGCAATATACCTGTAAACATTTGGTTTACTTGGTTTAAACATACTTATTTCAAACTATTGCAATACATATAAACAGTGGTACAATACAAATAATAGGATTGGAACGAAAGCACGAGCACTTATAAAGTTCCTCTCCCTAAACATTTCTTACTTGTATACACCATGGCGACAGTTTGCCGAAAATCACGAATAAATCAACATATCAAGTAAATACAAGAATGACATTTTATATTTTAAGAAATAGATGGAAAAAGGTGAAAATAAATAACAGAGTAGTTAACCCTTTGAGACTAAAAATCATTTTGGGGACATTATATGCAAACAGTGCATGCAGACACAAGGAAGACGGCGTCTGATCAGGGTCTACATTGTTTGCTTACAGGAATTTCAATGCAAAAAAAAAAATGAATAAAAATAAATGAAAATGAAAACATCCACCAGAAATCCCTAAATTAAAATGAACTCATCTAACTGACAAGGAAGGACAAGTCCACTTGTCAAAAAGGGAGAAATAAATCGCACTACTTTGCTTAGATAATCATCTCATACAAATCGAAAGGTGATTTAACTTGTTTCAGCATTCACGCATTGACGATTGTATTTGGTGATCATGGAATCGGGCGTATTTGGAACACTGAAGAAAGAGATGCTGATCTGTTCAATACTTAACTTCCCTCACGACAATTTTACGGTCACTCTTTCAGTCTGAGATGTTTAAAGCCCTAGAAATCATTTATTGAAAATAACGAGGGCCGTAGTTTATAAAATATAATTAAAACGGTTACTTTGACATAACCAACAAGAGCTTCGCAAGCGGCGCATAATACGCCCGTTTCAGTGTCATGAAGGAGTTACAGAATGAACAAGATTATTTTTAGAAGGATGGAAAGGCAGACAAACAGGGGAAACAACTCTGTAATTAATGACTGCAATGTTATTGAAACATCTAACACATTAAATCTAAAAGTATACCATATATCAGCTTTCAGGGAGAAACAGCTCAGAAGTTGAGAAATGGCAAAGTCAAACAAGGGAGATAATTCTTAAACTAAGTAAACTAGAGTACCATTCTTGGTCATAATACATTCCCTTGACAATATACAAATCACCATAAAGTATTGTTAAATATTTCCAACGGTTAAGGAGTTACAGAGTAAAAATGAAATTGATGCAAGGTCAGATAATTCAGGAAGTAAGTAAGCCAGAGTTGTGGTCCATGGTCATGATACATCGCCCCATTATTATAGTACACATTTCTACAAAGTTTTATTAAAATATTTCAAAGTGTTAAGGAGTTATGGAGTGAATGGGGGAATGGGGCTAGCCTAAAAAATCTTATCAAATGGAGATTACTCCAAAATTAAGTAAGGGGGAACTACCATTCTTATATGTGACACACCGTCTTGTGATCATGCACATTACTACAAAGTTTCATCAAGATATATTCCAAATGGTTACCAAGTTATTGAATGTACAAGATAAGTATACACAAAAATAGCCTACAAAATCTAATCAAAGGGATGCAACTCCAAAATGAAGATAGGGAGAGCAACCATTGTTATACGCGACACATTGTCCGACCCTCATACACATTGCTATGAAGTTTCATCAAGATATCCCTCACGGTTATCTAGTTATGGCGCGCACAAGACTAGTAGGGTAAAAGATAATCAAAGGGACATAACTTGGAAATTAAGAAAGGGGGAGCAACGCGACACTTTGCCCCATCCCAACATATGTACCTACAAAATTTCATGAAGATATCTCCAACGGTTACCGAGGTATGGTGCGCACAAGAATGTTGACGGACGGACGGACGAACGGGCAGGCAGCGCCATGCCATAACACGTCCGTTTTTCAAAACGGGCGTGTAAAAACTAGAGCAGTTGTTTTTTAAGCAGGCTTTGGATCTGATCAAAATTGTAAACTCAGAGATTGCAAACTTGAAATATGTTACATGTTTCTTAACGTATTGTATATTGTGTGCGCCGTGTGGCTATAATTCATCATCTAATTTACATGAATATGGAGAATAAACGTTAATACCCCGAAATCATATACAGTTATCAAATTAGAAATACATTTAATAGTATAGTAAGGCTCCTGAGGGTGTTGATCACTTTTGCTGCTACATGATATGACCATATTTTTATCTCACCTGAGCCTTTAGGCTCATATGTGAACTGTTCGTCCGTCCGTCGTCTATCTCAACATTTTCAAACATCTTCAAAACCACTGGGCAAACTGAAGACATATTTCAGGTGTAGCCTCCCTGGGTCAGTAGAACGAAATTTGTTCAGGTAATCTTTGTTACATGACCAACATGGCCGCAATGTCCATATATGGCAAAAACCCCTCTGAAATCTTCTACAGAATCGCTAAGTCAATGACCGTGAAACTTTGTGTGTAGCATTGGGTACTCGGGCCCAACGAATTTCGATCCAATGATGACCCTGCATTGACCTCGACCTAATGTATGGCAAAGTCATCTTTGGTACTTTATGCTTTTATGTTGGAGATTGTTTAAACAGTGGATTTTTCAGAAACTATTTTTAAGTCTTAAGTATAAAATTTGGTATTTAGGTTAACTAAATGAGCAAATGAAAACGTTGTGTTGCTAAAGGTCGTGGTCATTTTTTTTACCTTTGTTCAAAGTCACTGAGTTTCTATCGCCCATTAACATTTTCAACATTTTCTTCTCTAACAGTTGAAACCATATTTCAAAGGGAGCCTTCCTAGGTCAGGAGAATGAAAGATTGTTCAGGTAGTGTCAATGACGTTGATTGCTGTCATGACCATATATGGTAAAATTTTTTAAAAATTTTCCCTTCCAAAACCGAAGGACAATGACCTGGAAACATAGTATGTAGCATTGGGGACTCGGGCCCTACAAAGAGTGTTAAAATAATCAGACTGCATTGACCTTGGCCTAATTTATGGCAAGGTCAACTTTGGTACACTATGCTTTTGTATGGGAAAGTCTTAAACAGTGGATTTCTCAGAAACTGTTTTAGTCTAAGGTATTAAATTTGGTATATATGGTTAACTAAATGAGCAAAAGAACAAATCATGTTGCTAAAGGTAAAGATATTTTCCCTTTGCTCAGGGTCACTGAGATTATGTCACCCCTCAACATGTTCAAACATCTTTTTTTCTGAATTCACTCAGCCGATTGAGGCCGCACTTCATATGGAGCTTCCCTGGGTCAGGGGAACGAAAGTTTGTTCATATGGTTTTGGTCTCATGACCAAAGTGGTCTACAAACCCATATATGGCAAAAACCTTTAAATATCTTCTTCAGAACCCAAAAGCCTACGAGCTTAATAGGGGTGGCCTGGTGGTGCGATGGTGCTGTGTGTAATTTCCAGTGCCTGGGCGTCCTACTAACTTGGAACATTGTAGGGCAAGGGCATACTGTGCTTGCAGTAGGTGCGGGTTGGGGGCTATCATTTCTCCTCTTTCTCCCTTTATGGGAGACGGCCCGATATAGACTGAAATACTATCTCAAAGGGCCGTTAAACCCAAAACAATCAATCAATCAATCGACGAGCTTTACTCTTTGTATTTGGCATTGGGGACTCGGGCCCCTACAAAGTTTGTTCAAATGATGACCCTGCATTGACACTGACATAATTTTAGCAAAGTCAGGTTTGTTACGTTATACTTTGATATGGGAAAACGTTTAAACAGCTGATTTCTCTATCAAAGTTTAGGATATACTTGGTATACATGGATATCTTAATGAGCAGATGAGGACCTTATGTTGCCATTTTTCTTTGACCTTTGTTCAGTGTTACTGAGATTCTGTCGCCCGTCAGCATTTTCAAACATTTTCTCCACTAAAGCCACTCGGCCGACAAAAATTATATATCATGTGGCACCTTCCAGCGTCGAGGGAACGAAAAATTGTTCAGATGGTATTGGTCACTTGACAAGATGGCTGCCATATTCATACATAGCAAAAATCTTTTAAAAATCTTCTTTGACTTCCAAAAGGCAACTATTTAGTTTAAGATATTTTACCTGGTATATATGGTTAACTAAATGAATAGATGAAGACTTAATGTTGCAAAAGGTCAAGGTATTCTTCGACCTTTGTTCAAACTCTGTGAGATTCTGTTGTTCATCAACATTTTCTGCCGATTCAAGCCATATTTTATATGGAGCCTCCCTTAGTCAGGGGAACAATTGTTTTTTCAGATGGGCTTGGTCACACCACCAAGGTGGCCGCCATGCCCATATATGGTAGGAGCCCTTTCAAAATCTTCTCCAGAACCGAAAGGGCAACCATTTAGCCTAAGATATATTACTTGGTATATATGCTTACCTAATTTTGCCAAAGGTCAAGGTCATTATTTGACCTTTGCTCAAGCTCACTGAGGCTCAGTTGTCCATTAACATTTTCAAACATCTTCTCCTCTGAAGCCACTTGGCCTATATAAAAGGCATATTTCATATGGAGCCTCCCTTGGTCAGGGAAAGGAAAGTTTATTCAGATGGTCTTGGTCACATGACCAAGGGGGCCGCCATGCCCATATATGATAACAAATCTTAAAAAAGATCAACTCTTCCCCAATAACTATGAAACTTTGTAGCATTGGGGACTCGAGCCCTACAAAGTGTGCTCAAATAATGACCATGAGTTGGCCTTGACATAATTTATGGCTTAGTTAACAAACTAATCATGTCTTTATAAGGGAAAATGCTTATATAGTGAATTTAACGGAAACGTTTAAGGCCTCAGTATCATAATTGGAAAAAATGGTCAACTAAATGAATACACGAAGGTCGTGTTTTTACCTTTGCTTTTTTGAAATTAAAATATTTACCTTCTAAAGCCACTGGTTTAAAATTTGTAACAAATGAGCGAAGTGCCTAACTGTGTCTGTTAACAGTAAGGTCACAGGTGAGCTACAAGAGCGTCGGTCCTGTGGTTTTACTTCTCGGGAACACACTGTATAAATCATGAAGGTTCAAAAGGTGAAACAGGAAAGGCACAGATGCATAAGCTTTGGTATAAGGGGACAATGTCGTAAGTGGCAGTGAACAATAAATAGAATATTTAAGTACAGAGGTGCAACTAGGCATGGTTGCTGTTATAAATTGAATTTTTTTGTATATTTACACCTACACCAATTGTGAGTCTTAGAATAAACAGCTGTGTTAACTGAAGTGAAATTCGAGACTAAAATTCTAGCTCCCATGTTCTTTGGCAGGTCAAGGTCATGGCGGCTTGTACAAATTGCAATAGATGATTTCCCGGTTTGAAAATAACTGTATTTTTTTTTCATTTAGGAATACTGAAAAAGTTCGTGGTCGTGAGCATGTTTGCCATTTATTTTCACGATTCTGGTTTACGAATGAACACAGTATCCGAACTACATGTACAATCTCTTCCCGTTTTCATAGCGTTGAATCGAGAGTACAAACGTTCGCTTATAACCAGTAGTCGGAAATCATTATGTTTTGAGATTTTATCCGGAATCTGCGGCGTCATTTATAGCTATTCAGCTTCGAAATATAAAGAGGTAAGTTTGATATAATTTGCTCTTCGGTCTTTTACTTTATTACCCTGTACAATGTCATGTATGGGTGGGTAGTAATTGGTACAGTATTCAAATCGCCCTTGGCATGATTCTTAAACCATTTTGAGCATTTTCTTACATGTTTTATAAAAAATCTTTAGAATAAACGGAAGGCGTTATCAATCTGCAGTTTGTTAGTTTTGATAAAAGAATGATAGCCAAGTTTTACACGACACCATCTCGTGTTAAATTAAGCTGTTCGGGAAAAAAATCTGTGACGGCAAGGAATTTTTCATTGTACAGGGCAATAAAGTAAAAGACCGAAGAGAAAATTATATTAAACTTACCTCTTTACATTTTCGAAGCTGAATAACTATAAATGACGCAGTAGATTCCGGATAAAAACTCAAAACATAATGATTTCCGGCTACGGTTATAAGCGAATTTTGTACTCTCGATTCAACGCTATGAAAACCGGAAGAGATGGTTGGTTGGTTGATTTGATGCTTAACGTCCACGGTAAACAACTAAGGTCATGTCGGGACGGTCAGTTAACCTAACCACACTATTCCTGGGCAGGCTTAGACCTCCTAAGCGGTAAACCAGTACTAAGTGCACATACTTTCGCCAGTAACTGACAACTGCCCTTCTTGAATCAGCGGAAGGAGAAACGAAAGTATGTGGCCAGACCGGGATTCGAACCCAAGACCTCTGACTTACGAGTCAGGTGCCCTACCGATTGCGCTACCCGGCGCGGCCGGAAGAGATGGTACAGTGCGTTCGGATACTGTGATGAAGGTACCTGAATATATTTATTAGATGCCGGTGTTTGACCCATAAAGTTTTGCAGTGAGACAAATTAATGTGCAGTCATGGCTTTTTTCATGTTAAAAATAGTAGTGGGGTACATACGAATTTATGGCTGAAAATTTATGCACAGCTGTAGATGGTTTCTTTGTGTCGTGTTCAGTTTTTGCTTACCATTGGAACACTTTGCGACAGTAACCATATGCCCTGGCTGATACAGGCACATATTATTTGGGTTTAAAAACAGTAAGGTGGCCGGCCAGGAAAATACAATATTTTACTGTCCCAAATGCCTTAAGTATTCGCTGTATACGTCAACGCTATGCAAACGCTATTTGAGCCGCGACACGAGAAAACCAAAAATGTGATTGCGTGGCCAGCGCAGACTCAGATCAGCCTGAGCTTCCGCCCAGTGTGATCAGAGCCTTCGCTGTCCGCATTAATGTCGCTTAGACCCTCAGCTACCCTTTAAGCGCAAAGCGAAGACTGTGATCAGGCTGGGCGGATGCCCAGGCTGATCTGAGTCTGCGCTGGGCGCACAACCACATTGTTGGTTTTCTCGTGTCGTGGCTCATATATATATAATCTTTTAAAACTGTTTTAGAGCAACATTCAGGAACGACTGAGACTGTGAGTGTTCGTCTTGCTGATGGTGCTCATGCAAATCAGGGTCGCGTGGAACTCCAGTTCCGCCAGATTTGGGGAACAGTCTGTGGTACATCATTTAATAATGGAGCTGCCGCTGTAATTTGCAGACAGCTTGGCTTTTCGTAAGTACAGTATCCAGGTCTTTACGCGACCCCGGTAGCTCCGTAGGTTGAGCGCTGGCCTGCTGATCTAGTGGTCCCGAGCTCGAGACCCGCTAGATGCGGAACTCTTTCCAAGCGTAAACGGGGTTCCACTGGAGGCAGGAATCATTTCAATCGTAAATGGGGTTCCATTATACACAGTCTTTCATTATCACACTCCCATCATCCTGATTTGACTGTAAAAAAATGCTGTTAAAAAGGACGTTAAATCGCAAGTTATCTATCCATCATTCTTAACGTCAGTATATGTAAGATAAGAAATGGGGACTCGACTAGTTTTTAGCTCACCAGAGCCGAAGGCTCCGGGGGAGCTTATAGGATAGGCAGTGGTCCGTCGTCGTCGTCGTCGTCGTATGTCGTCGTCGTATGTCGTCGTCGTCTGTCGTCCGTCAACACGTTTAAACGACATCTCCTCTGAAGCCACTGGGCCGATTGGGCCCAAATTTCATCTGTGACATCCTTGGGCTGGGGGATTGAAAGTTTGTGTTTTTTATGAAAATTGGCCTTTTAGTTTGGTTGCTATGGCAACTTAGAGTTTCCATGGACTTATAATGGGGAAAATTGAAAAATGGCATTTTCGGCCAAACCATTGCAGATATGTTGATGAAACTTTTATAGAAATGTTCCTTGAGATGTCTTCTATCAGCTTTATGTTTTTTGGCCCACTGCTCCTTTTATTGGTTGCCATGGAAACCGAAATGCAAAAAAATGAAGAAAAAAAAACTTAAAAAATTATCTCCTCTGAAGCTACTGGGCCGATAAGGCCCAGATTTCATCTGTGGCATCCTTGGGCTGGGAGATTGAAAGTTTTTTTTTTTTAGCTCACCAGAGCCGAAGGCTCCGGGGGAGCTTATAGGATAGGCAGTGTCCGTCGTCGTCGTCGTCGTCGTCCGTCGTCGTATGTCCGTCAACACTTTTAAACAACTTCTCCTCTGAAGCCACTGGGCCGATTGGGCCCAAATTTCATCTGTAGCATCCTTGGGCTGGGGGATTGAAAGTTTGTGTTTTTTATGAAATACTGCCCTTTAGTTTGGTTGCTATGGCAACTTAAAGTTCCCATAGACTTATAATGGGGAAAATTGAAAAATGACATTTTCTGCCAGGCCATTGCAGATATGTTGACAAAACTTTTATAGAAATGTTCCTTGAGAAGTCTTCTATCAGCTGTATGTTTTTTGGCCCAGTGCCCCTTTTATTGGTTGCCATGGAAACCAAAATGAAAGAAAAAAATGGAAAAAAATACTTAAAAATTATCTCCTCTGTAACCACGGGGCCAATAAGGCCCAGATTTCATCTGTAGTATCAGTAGGCTGGGGGATTGAAAGTTTGTGTTTTTTATGAAATTCTGCCCTTTAGTTTGGTTGCTATGGCAACTTAAAGTTCCCATAGACTTATAATGGGGAAAATTGAATAATGGCATTTACTGCCTAGCCATTGCAGATATGTTGACAAAACTTTTATAGAAATGTTCCTTAAGAAGTCTTCTATTAGCTTTATTGTTTTTGGACCCACTGCTCCTTTTACTGGTTGTCATGGAAACCAAAATGCAAAAATAATGGAAAAAAAATACTTACAAAATTATCTCCTCAGAAGCCACTGGGCCAATAAGGCCCAGATTTCATCTGTAGTATCCTTAGGCTGGGGGGACAAAAGTTTTTGTTTTTGACGAAAATTTGCTCTTTCGTTTGGTTGCTATGGCAACTTAGAGTTGCATTGACTTATAATAGGGAAAATTGAAAAATGGCATTTACTGCAATCAAAATATGGAAAATAGTTATATATTTTGTTATCAACTCAACAGACTGTCAGACTGAGACTTTGTAGTTGTATATTTAGTAGTAGCCTGTACAAATGTGACAGTAATTTTGAAAGCAATTTTGAGCGAGAGATCTGGTGAGCTTTGTGGCCCGTGGGCCTCTTGTTTACAGTTCAAACAAGCGACAATTATTGCATAAAGATTGCAGACTACATGGATGATATTGGGTTGTGCCGCTTTTAGTAATATTTCAGTTTGATGAATATGACTACGATGGCATTACCAAATGGCGATGATGATGAATAGAAGAAATGTGAACAATGCCCTTTTCAAATGCTTAGATTGTGCACATGTAGCTGTGTACATTCAGACGACATGGGTGAGATTGAGTTGCGCGGTTTTTCGGTAGTATCTTAGTTTGATAAGTACGACGACGATGGTACTCGTATTATCGAATGGCCATGAAGATTTATGGTCCTTTCAACAGTATTTCAGTCATATCGGACCAATGGTGATGATGAAAGGCTTGTGCAGTGGAACCCTGTATAAGATTCGAAAATTTCTACTTCAGGCGGATTTCGAACTCAGACCGCTTGCTTATCAGGCCAGCGCTAAACTCATTGACATACCGGGGTCCTGTCAAAACGGCGAGAGAACCTGCAGCTTAGAGCGAACACATCGCCTTTGGAATTGAGTCCAGACCGTTGTCCCCTTGCCCTGATCTTTTAGACAGTAATTTTGTAGTAATCAGTCTTCAAATCAGATTGGATAATACGGCGTACCTTAAGATAAACCTATTTTAAGGAATGAAGTCAAGAAAAGTGAGTTCTCTGACTAGCGTATGTGCAGGCAAGTCTGAACTAGCGCATTTCATATAACAAATTTATGCTTAGTGGACTCATTTCTCTTGATATAATACTGGATGAGTCAATTAGTCATTTAAGGGGTGTCTGGTTTAGTTTGTTTTTATCATTTTTATTTTGTTTCGTGTCCATTTTCTTTTCATAACAGTGCAGAGCCCGATCAGTCGCCGCATGTTGTGGCGTCTGATCTTGGTCTGCACTGTTGCCTATCTCCTTTTTATGGGACACTGAGGGTTCATGTTAGTTAACTGCTCACGGCGCATTTCATATATAGTATGAGTGTACTAAAACTTTGCTATGAATTTGATGTTTATAATGTTTTGAACAGCGGAGGTCGCAGACTTGCCAGTGTAGGTCCTGGACAGGGACCGATCTGGATGGACGAGCTTACTTGTCGTGGCACGGAGACAACTATTGCTGACTGTCAGTTTAAAGGTTGGGGAAATAATACCTGCAACCACAGCCAGGATGTCGCAGTCTCGTGTGACCAAAGTGAGTATACTAAGCGCTTTAATATAAAAGCTTGCCTTTGCAGCAACAACTTAGAATGGCAGCGAAAAGTATGGTTTTAAAAGCGCAAAATCTGACCAGAATCGTCCAAATTCGCATAAACATGTATTACTTTTGGAAAAAATGTAAGAATCTGATAAGACTGAACAATTGTGCAGATTGATTTGATCACTTGCTATTGAAAGATGCCTATGGTACCTTTCCACGCAATGTCGTTATTTTTTTTAGGAAATTGTTTGTCATTTGGTCAACAGTGAATGTTTAATTTTACTTTCAGATGGCGGAGTTGTTGGCTGAATGGAATCAACGATGACAAGAAATAAAGCACACCAAGATGGACATACTTCCATTGTATACTGCTCCTGAATTTGCTGGAAATAAAATTTAAATTAGCTTTCGACGTCTGATGTTTTTCTGCCTTGCAACCGGCCTCGTCGGAGCTCAGGTAGTGATTTTTGGTCCAAAGTTCGATTGCCTAAGTCACTAATGAATCCTCATGTTTGTGTCATGATAGATTAGTTTGTGGATTTATATATTTACCATGCTGATTCATTGATTTGCTAGACCACCTCCAAAGCGGCTGACCGAAGTGAATTTCATATAAATCGCGCTTGAAGCTAGGGAGAGGGTAATTATATAAGTACCCACCCCCCCCCCCCCCACACACACACACATCCTAATTCATGACTGAGAGTTCCGAGGCGTGAAATTTCCGACATTGGGGCGTCCTGCTAACACTGGCTTAAAGTAGGGCAAGCGCCTGCTGTGTACGCATAGGTGCGGGTGGGAATTGATTGTATATAGAGGATATTACATTGAGTGCCCATGTAACATTGAAGTTATTAAACGAGTTGGAGAAAAAGATAAGATGCGAGGCTATGCCGAGCATTTTATCGGTTTTCCCCATCGAGTTTATAAATTCAATAATACAGGAGCACGAATGCAAGATTCTATTTATCATATGACACCAAAATCGCTATTTATTAGCAAATTTGCTCTAAAACGTCACGATTTCTTTATTAGAAAACGCGACGTTTTATAGACGTCAATGCACAACGTTACAACGTAATTTGCAAATTAATCCACAAGTTGATTATCGTTATTTAAGAATAAAATAAAGCGCGAAGCGCTTCTTGTTGAATTTTAGCGACGGCCACTGGCTTCTTCACACGATGAACGCTGAAAAATCAAATTTCTATTCTTATATTTACACTTTATTTTTAGGCGAACCTGTGCTGTTTTCGTGGTAATTTAATGTAGAATATGCAAAATATGCGTCGAAGAAAAGACAGAAATGACGTATTCGGCCATTACGTTAAACAGCCGTCGCCATAACGCGGAGTCAACGTTACGTGGACCAATCAATACGTTTGTTTACCGTAGACGTCGCTTGACGACAACGTCACATGATCAACTGTCGTTCATCGGTGTCTGAAGCCAGTTGCTCTATACGGTTTACCTATGGGAAGTCAGTGACAAGTGTAAATATTAATGTATGGTTTTATTACACTCTCAGATGCGACGTCATATGATAATTTTTATCTCCTGGTAAATGACTGTCGTCCTGTTGAATGATTGTCCTTGGACGTATAACCAGCAAACAATTCTGATTCTGATCTCTCTGAAAGACCGATCGATAGGGTCAATGCGGGTAAATACGGACGATTTTTACACATCGAGGTTTCACACATCCTTGTCCTCTGTATACCTACAGCATGCAGCCGGATACCGGTTTTTATATTCGATTAATGTCTTTTCTTGGCTCTGACAGTTGAGGGAAGTCCATTCATGAGCTATAATCGACAAAAATTTACTAAAATGCGAATTATGTATAATCGGGTAAATACGGACGAAGTAGGGAAAGTCCGGACGTAGGGAGGGATAGTACGGACACTATGTATAACAGTATGGAAAATACGGACACTTAATTGTTTTTAAAAATATGCTATGCGTTAGGATTATTTCAAAAGACTACAAAGATGTTGACAACATTTGCAAGCTTAACAAAACCATTTTACTAATCATTTTCTATCAGCTTTGGTTAAGAAATTCATTTAAAATATAGTACATTTTAACAAGATGATTACCAATTAATGTCTATGTCGAATTTTTGATATCACAAAATACCAATGATTTTATGATATCATAAAATCTATTTTGTGATATCACAAAATCGAATTCGTGATATCATAAAAATCGAATTTGTGATATCACAAAATCGAATTAGTAATATCAAAAATCTTTGTGAATTTTTGATGTTACGAATTCGATTTTGTGATATATAGCAAACTCTATTTTGTGATATCACAAAATATTTTGTGATATCATAAAGCATTTTATGATAGATCTATCACAAAATAAAATTTGTGACATCACGAAATAGGGATTTTATAGTAAAACAGCCTCATATTTTTTTTTTATTTCCCTGTCCCATTTCCGTCTGTAACCCACCCAACTCAACCTTCCTCCTCTCCCCCATTTTATTACCCATAATATCAAACTGTGTTACACACACACATACACACACACACACACACACACACACACACACACACACACTTGACATTGTAAAGTAGCTGTCCGTATTTACCCGACCCTTAAAAAATAGATGGTTAAATACGGACAGTTTATATTTTGCTTGATTATTAAGAAACAACTGTTTTCTGAGTGAAACAAGCTGTTTTAAGTAAAACCGGAATAGTATATACTTTGTTAAAATTAATTGAACATCGTAGAAATCAGTAAAACTACCTTGATTTATGTAATGAAATTTTGTTTTGAATTCGCCCGCAGTTCGAAGTTTTGTCAGAGACTGAAAGAAAGTAGGGGTTGTCCGAATGAACGAGAAAAATTCGTCATTCAAAGGGAGGCTAGGCCATTGGTTTTCAAACAGCAATGGAACCGAATGTTTAAGATTTTTATCAGAAACGGGCCGTTTACCGTCACTCCCGAAGAGAGTCCTCTTACAGCCGATTAAAGTCAGCTGTCCGTATTTACCCCTCTGTCCGTATTTACCCGCATTGACCCTACTGACTAAAATACTGTCTCCAAGGGACGTGAAAGCTAAAACAACCTACCAACCAAATCCAATGTGGTGCTTTCGTTGTGGTTTAATCCATGTCGTTTTTTATGTCCACTTATCTGTAGTTTTTTGTTTGTTATTTTTTTAGATTTTTTTATATCTGCTTGTTCTCTACCATTTTGTTGTCTGTCTTAGGTATATAGAAAATATGTCAGAATAGATGGTTTGTGTGCTTAATGTTTTTATTGTTTGTTTAGGATAGCTTTGTGGCCACTTGCCTGTAATAAAACTGAAAGGAAATCACCCTAATAACATATTTGTATTCAAACAGGCGTTCCTGATAGTTTCATTCTACTTTGAAGACAAATGTTTTACAAGAATGGTTTATTCTTCTACTGTATTTATTATTTGTCTGCCCCCCCAAACCCGGAATACAATTTGATACGGTACTGCCTTCACAGTAGCAGCTGAAGATCATCAACAGTTTCAAATGAAGCTCTTCCCGTCTGAATTTCGCTGACCAACCTTGGGGATCTTGGGGTTGTAATATTCCACCAACTAGATTTTCAGTTCAGGCTATTGTAGCTGTGTAGTACGTAGCTACGTTTCATCAACTGCAACGACGTGAGACTACTAAGCAACTGTTGTCACTAAAGCGCCATTGAGGCAACGTTGATTCAACGTCACAATGGTCAACGTTGGTTCAATGTCGAGTCAACGTTGTTTGCCTGCTGGGTATTCACATGCAGCAGACATTTACACTCCTGGCCCAGCAGTAGTTAGTATCAGTAGTTACATTACTCTTAATTAAGCCACAGTCTCACTGTCACGTTTTAAGGGCTAGATTTTACTACGTTTTAAAACGTGGCAAAGCGGCAGTATACGTTTTAAAACGTAGTGAATACGTATATGGATGTAGCTAAATACGTGGCCTAGTTACGTTTTATTTAGAATACTTAACTCAAACATGTCATTTTGATATAAGTAGCGTATATCTAGTAAAACGTAGCAACACGTAGTTAAACGTCGTCAAAACGTACTAAAACGTAGTCGAAACGCATTAAATACGTACAAAAACGTAACAAGAACAAACCTAGGGGTCCTCTAAGCCTCAGTCTCACTGTCACGTATTGAGGACTACGTTTTTCTACGTATTCTACGTATTCGAAACGTACCGAAACGGGAATATGCGTATAAAAACGTAGTGAATACGTATTAGATACGGATATATACAGCTACATACGTGGCATAGCTACGTTTGAATTGAAAATTCAACTTAAACGTAGCATTTCGAAATACTTACTGTATGCGTAGTAACAACGTATTGAAACGTAGTCCAAACGTACAAGAACATAGCTGAAACGTTACAAATATGTACAAATACGTAGCCATACGTGAAGGTCCTCTACGTACTTCTACGCATTATATACGCTTTTCCCACGTCTTTTCCTACGTCTTAGTACGTTTTGTGACGTTTATTCTGCGTTTTATTTCGATTTGGTATGTTTTCCGATACCTTCTCAAACCTCACTTTGACCAGGCAGTTTTACCGGACACTACCTAATAGTCCCTAGTAAAATGTACGGAATCGCAGTAGGTAAGTAAACTGTTCTCATCCCTTCACTAAGCCGTTTGATAACCGGATAGTACGAAGTTAATCGTAGTTAAACGATTAGAATTGTACTAGACACGTAGTAACACCTCAATACCTACAAAACGGGGTACAAACGTAGGACGGGAAACGCAGAACAACCTAGCCCTCAAAACGTGACAGTGAGACTGGGCACTAACATTCGAGCATACACGATCCAGCCGGCTGTATTCCTAGTCAACCCGATTCTAGGACTGGTATTGTACGTGTGATGGTTACTCTCTGGACGCCTGGTGTGATCTATCCGTCTGCATTCGAGTGTGAAGGGTAATAAAACGATGTGCAAACTTTATTATGTATCATTTAATATTTTCATAGATCGTACACATCTATGCCTCTGTTATAACCTGTATCTTAATTCCTCATGTCGCCATTGTATGGACTGAGATGACAATAAAGAGTTTGGTTTGTATTGTATTGTATTGTATTGTATTGTATTGTATTGTATTGTATTGTATTGTATTGTATTGTATTGTATTGTATTGTACTGTTTCTGTGCTGAAATAAGCATGTGGGATTGAAATGATCTTTCACACTCCTCAGTAGAAATATGTTCTAACAATCGTAATAAGAGCATTGCAAGCAGGGCAATATATATATTTCCGTTTCACCATTTTCACTGTAGAAAGTAATTTAAAAGGGCACAGGTCCGCTAAAGTATGACCATCAATAAATTTCAAAACCTTTAGGACCAAGCCATTCTTGCGCTTAATAGCTGTATAAAAGCTGATAAACAGGAGAATGATCTCTGTATTTAACGATTGTAAAAAAACTATAGACTTGTGCCTGTAAGACACGAATGATATCCCCATGCCACAGGACAGTGTAAATCCCTAAAGCACATTTCCAGCACAAACAAAATCAACAAAGAATCCACTGAAAACAGTAGGAGCAGATGATTACACAAACTCCCAATCCTATAATGCCAAAAAACAAAACAAAAATAAAAACAACAAAAAAAAATAAATAAATAAAAAGAAATAAATTAAAAAAAAAAAATTCAAAATTACAAAGTTTAAAAGACCGTTATTCTGTCAAAACTACTATTATCTATATCAAAAATACACATGCACATCCTTATTATGCCCCCAAGAGGTGACCAAGGTTTACAAAGAACCCATTGAAAACTGTAGGATAAGTTGATTTCCATTGACTACAGTAGGAGTTGATTATACAAACTCTATACCCTACAGTACAAAAAAGCTGCCCAAAATGACTAAGTTTTAAAGGTAATTATTCCATCAAAATTGAGCCTTGACACGACAAAACAAACAAAGTGGTTGTGCGCCCAGCACAGACTCAGATCAGCCTGGGCATCCGCCCAGTCTGATCAAAGTCTTCGCTGTCCGCAAGGAAGTAGCTTAGACCCTAGCGAAAAGTCTGATCAGACTGGGCAAATGCTCAGGCTGATCTGAGTCTGCGCTGGGCACACAACCACTTTGTTGGTTTTCTCGAGTCGCGGCTCAATTAGTTTCTTCTGCATCAAAATGCACCTGTACAGTTTCATAGTGTACTAAATTTGAAAAGAATCCATTGAAAACTGTAGGAGGAGTTGATTACACAAACTCTATACCATATAGTGCAAAACTGCCTAAAATGGCTTAGTTAAACAGGCCATAATTCTGTCAAAATTAATTTCTTATCAATCAAAAGTAAGGAGGACATTTCTCAGGAACTAACACAACTCGATCCAAGATCAAACCCAAGACACCATGTGGGAAAACAAATTAGTCACCACAAAAGACAACACCAGCGGCAGCCATTTGAACAGCCATTTCCCATGTAGGTGGTCAACGGGCTAGCCCGAACATCACAAACAGTATATTATTAACAGACATAGCAACTAACAACACAAAACAACCAAGAAGAACCAAAACACAACTGCCGCCTTCGGACGGCACACACGTTACATTATGCACATTTTCATTATGTCCACAACAAGTATGCAAAATTTTAAAAAGATCCATTAAGAACTGTGAGAGAAGTTGGTTACACAACCTCCATACTCTAACATGTAAAAATCTGCCCAAAATGGCTTTAAAAGGCCGCGTTTCTGTCAAAATTAATTTTTTCTCCATCAAAACTCCACATATATATTTTCATTTTGTCCACAACAAGTATATAGAGTTTGAAAAAGACCTGTTGAAAACTGTGGGAGGAGTTGATTACACAAACTCTATATCGTAAAGTGTGACGAACGGACGGACGGACAGACAGACGAACGGACGGACAGACAGGGGGAAATCTTAATGTCCCATGACTTCCGTCACGGGGTAGGGGGGGGGGAATAAACAACATAGTCGAAAAAGGGCATTACTCTACCATACTTTTAAGAAATATGGCCAACAACCGCATATTGATCAACTCTGTCTTCAGTAGTATACCAAATATCAAAATCCTAGCTCTAATACTTTTCTCGAGCTTTTTTTGTGGCAATCACAAATCATTGTCTGAATATATTCACTGTCTTTCTAGGGCTCGATTAATCGACAGATTTGTTGAAAGTTCATAATGTTGGTTAGGTGCCAATTGATTCCTCTCTTTTATTTGTCGTAGACATATCAGAGCATGCATGACCTGCATCCGGGTTTTTATTGTATGGGGGATAATAAACACAATCAACCATTTGTGAAAAGAAACAGTTTTAAAATGACGTTTTATGAATATAAACTTTATTTTGGCTTCGTTTCCTTTTTAATTTAATCGCCGTTATTTGCGGATAGACGTGTTTTATTCAATAATAACGAATGACGAAAAGTGTATTTGCAAATTTCATGACCCGTTTAAGCAGCCGTAAATCAGGCGCATTCGAGTTTTCCAATCGTGTAGTTAAAGGTCTAGTATGAAAGCCATAACCGCACCGCGCTTCCGATCTGCCGCGCCAGAAATCAGTTTTCTTTAACAACTGATGTATTTCTAACTAAAATTACAAGGAAACAAACAGTGCTTCCACTAGTGGAAGTCTGGGGGCCTGTGACTTCTAAAACTGAATGCCAGGAAGTCAGTGACTTCCAATTTTTATCATAACCTACCATTTATAAAGTGAATATTGACTTAAATAATGAGTTAAATTTGATGTAATAATGGTATTTCACCCATTAATGAAGGAGAAAGCAATATAAATATGGACATTCTGGAAGAAACCAAGTCTTTCCTTCAGCATGACTTCCAAATGACAAACCTTGGAAGTCATATGACTTCCTGATTTTGATGGTTGAACAAAATACAATGAGAGCAAAAAAAAACTACTTTTCGAAGCTGAACAAAAAATCAGACATACCCCTTATCTTTTTGAATATGTATACTAAGTCATCATAAAATTCTGGTTCCCAGGCCCGGATCCAGACCACCACGCTCTGGTGGGGCTCAGAATAACTGGTGGGGCTGGGAGGTGCCGAGAAGTATGTGTGTGTGGGGAGGGGAGGGGAGGGGAGGGGGGGGGGGCTTGAAAATATATGACATAATTAGGGATCAATTTGGAGAATTTTTGAAAATGTCTTTTTTTTACCTTGAAATGTATGTTGTGGCATCTCATTAGAATCGCCTCAACGAGGCGATTCTAATGTGATTTTACAACATATATTTGTATCCAACCACATGGATAAACTGTCTCAAACTTCAATGAGATACTCCTTAATATCTGGAGGCCTACATATTATACATCACACAGAGGCGCAGATGGCGGGGCTGAAGCCCCAAAGCCCACCCCCTGGATCCGGGGCTGGTTCCGATAGGCCTTCATGTGAGAGTGATTTTAACCTGACATTGAGTTTTGAAACCAATTCATTGCATCGGCGATAAAATTTTCTAGATAAGGAATTATTTCGATGCAGGCTTATCTTGATACTCATTCGCTCAATTGCACACACGCTAGAAGAAATAGACTTTTAATAAGTGTTCCCCCGGTTACAGCTAGCTCCTGGTGAGGTATCGGTATTTTTGCAGTTCAGTCATGCCATTAAATCTTACTTGTGGCAAATAAACTAGGATATCGAAGTTGTATGAAAATGAGTAGGGAAAACATCAGTTTTGGCCATGGTGCCGCATGGTTATATATCTATGCGCCAGTCATTTGTATCCACACACCCCACCTACAGAAATGGAATTTTAACATTTCAGAGACGTGTGATGATTAGCTGATGGTAACAACCTTGCTCTTATTTCGACCCTATACTACAGAAAATCTCACAGGGTAAAGGACCCCAATCTTAAAACTCCGGCACTATGGAAACAATTAAAATATAATTGCCCTGCACCTTGGTCCGGCTATCCCAGCGCCATTGTATTATTGTAGGCCCGGAACGTCCCGTTACCATGGTCTAGCTGCAGTTGCAGTTATCCGTTGAGGGATTATTGGGTTGCCCTTTATATTAATTCATGTTTTGTCCACCATTTTGAAGGACTTCTTATTAAATCAACAACCCAACAAACTCTATTCGTTTATTGTGTTTCCGTTCATTCCTGGCGCAGCCCATCTTCGTAGGTTGGGGCGAGGATGCAAATGACAGCAGGCCGAATTGACCCGGACGAGTTAAATGGAGGCCGAGTTGACCCAGGAGCCGTGAAGACCCCAGGCTTACAGAAAGCAGGCCGAGTTGATCCGCTTCT
The DNA here is from genome assembly GCA_963989385.1 of Ctena decussata. Classification (NCBI taxonomy): domain Eukaryota; kingdom Metazoa; phylum Mollusca; class Bivalvia; order Lucinida; family Lucinidae; genus Ctena; species Ctena decussata. The sequence goes on from OZ022505.1 coordinate 26,552,721, forward strand.
TCCATGACATACTATCGTCAGACAATAGTTGTAATCGAACTCGACCAAGGCTGATCACGATAATCCTCACTCGGGAATCCATGTTTTGTCCTTGAACAAGACACATTTACTTTACAAAAGTACTGATAATACCCAGGAAGCGGTGGATCCGTCCTGACATGACTAAAAAGTTGTTCTTTAAAAACGAATTTCATCTTCGACAATTATCTTTTTTAAAGATGTTTCTTGTTGTAGATGTCTCAATTTTTAGATTTTTTCGGTATTCATACATAGGATAGACTAGTTAACCAACATCTGTGCCACTAAAAATACTAAGACACGCATGGTCAAGAGGTTACAGACGCTCGGTTAAAGTGTGCAGAAGATCGCAGGTTCAAACAGCCTGTCGGGCAGGCGGCGACTGGGAAACTCTGTCAACCCAGCAGTAAACGGGTACCTTTTACAAATCAGAGAAGTATAGAGCAGAGAAAGAAGAGGGATGGGCTCCTCCTTTTATATGTTGTGCCAAAAGTTATGGTGGGCATATAGCCTCCACTGCCCCTTCGGCCACTTGACAACGGAAAAAAATATCACCGTTTATTGATTACTGTATTGCCATAAAATAGAACAGTCTGTTTTTACAATGCAATATTGCGTTCAAAGGAGACTTAACCACATGCAAAAGGCAAACAGTCTAGATCCTGATCAGACTGCCCTTTTAGAGCAGCCTAGTTTGGGTCTACACTATTTGCTTAGACCGATCTTTCCAATACTTAGAATGTTTACAGTAAAAGACAGTCATTTTATTCAGTGCCTAAATTCACACAAATCTTGAAACGCTTATGCCATTTCTAGTCCCAGAGCCCATGGTAGGTTTATTCATGTGGTCGAGGCCAAAAGGTTTGAAGTTGTTTTTTTATGTAAAACAGTGTGCTGAATTAAAACATAACAAAGTCTTAAAAAATCGTTTGATGCACAAAGTTGGTATACTCAAAAGATTACACATGGGGGCACCCTTATATTTAATTATATTTTCCGCCTTCTGCATGTTGTGCCGGGGGTATAATTACCACTACTTTCGGTGTTTTTATCAATATTTTTATCCACCTATGAGTGACTTTTTTCAATGTTTTTCATTTTGAAATTAGAGCTTCTCATAATATGCCAAGAAAATGTAGAAATTGTTACTTGGTCTTTTTAACATCTATTTAGTATTGCTTAATATCAAAATTAATATTACAGTGCATGCAGAAGGCGGAAAAATATTACTAAATATAAGGGTACCCCCATTTTGATGCTCTTTCGAGATTTGGAGCACCCCATGTGTAATCTTTTGAGTATACTGACTTTGTGCATCAACCGATTTTTTAAAGACTTTATGTTTTTAATTCAGCACACGTTTTACATAAGAAAACACCTTCAACCCTTTTGGCCTCGACCACATGAATAAATCAACCACGGGCTCTGGGACTATTCAGAGACCTGAAGATAACAAGTGGAAAAAATGTATTTTGCACCAAAAAATGTTTAGCAGAAGAAATTGAAGATTAAATGTAGAAGCTACAAACAAAATGCACAAAGCTTATAATTTACGCTTTTATTTCAAATAATTTCAAATACAAACGAGCTGTTTCCATCTTAGTATGTGTACGACTGCACAGACATCCTTGTTTCTTTTCAGCCAATAACTCCACCATCTGAAAGTAAAATTGTGAATCAAATACACAAAGTGGGTTTCATGTTGTTTAATAAATTTAAACATCTCTATTAAAACTACCTTAATTTAAATGTATATGCTCCCGAACGGTGTGTCGGGGCCATAGAGTTTTCTTCTTCATCTCCTTTTTGCGTCCGTGCGTCCGTCTGTCCTTAGATCAGTCAAATGATCAAGGTTAAGATTTTTATGCCCCCGTGACGATAATCAGGGGGGGGGGGGGGCATTAAGATTTGCCCCTGTTTGTCTGTCCGTCTGTCTGTTCATCGAATTTGTGTAATCCTCCCACAATTTTCAATAGATCTTTTTCAAACTTTTCATACTTATTGTGGATATATTGAAGATGTGCATGTGGGTTTTTAATGGAGCTAGAATAAATTTAGACCGAATAACAGCCTTTTGAACTTAGTCATTTTCGGCTGATTTTTGCATTTAGGGTATGAAGTTTGTGTAATCAACTGTTCCCACAGTTTTCAATGGATTTTTTAAAACGTTTTTGGCATTGTGTACGGACTTCGTACTTAAAGCTGCTTTGACATTCAGGCAAGATAATTGAGAATTCAGTGATGAACACTGCTCTGTGACAGGCGCAGCACGGGGGCATCATTCGTATCTTACAGACACAATTTTTCTAGTAACGAGGTTCTTCGCTACTCGTAAAGGATTTGCTTCAGTGGTATGACACTAACTAATCATTGAACGTTGTCTTCCATACTATCCTGACCCAAGGGTCATGCTCCGGGAGTGGTACAAAATGTCAAAATCCAGAAAAATGTCAAAACTGAGGTTAAGTTCTCTAAAACTGAGGTTAAGTTCTCTTGGAGACTGTATTTCTGTACCATATGAGCCGCGACACTTCAAAACCAACAAAGTGGCATGTGGGGCAAGCGAAGACTCAGATCAGCCTAGGAATCCGTCGAGTCTGATCAGAGTCTTCACGGTCGGCATTGGGGTAGCTTAGACCCTTAGCTACCCTTAAGCGCACAGCGGTCTCTGATCAAACTGGGCGGATGCCCAGGTTGATCTGAGTCTTTGCTGGGCGCATATGCCACTTTGTTGGTTTTGTCATGTCGCGGCTCATATACTGTTGATTGTTCAAACTTGATATGCGTCTCAACAGACAAAAAGCTTTTACCTAATGCTGCTATGGCCGCACGATCATGCCATTGCTAAGGGTCATGCGTCAAAGTCTTTTAAGGTTTTAGATTACAATTTTTCTTTGTTTTTCTTGAGGATATCTTTGAGGTAAGAGAATTGATACTTGATCTGACAGCATATCCATATAAGTGTAGCAAAGCATTTATGCAGACTTTCATGGCCTTGACCCTTATTCATGGTTTAGTGATTTTTGCTTGTATGTCGAACACCGGTTAATATATTATCTTTATAACATGGAATAGTGGGTCAGCTGGACATATCTAATGTCCTATATGTCAGACATAGCAAATGACCTATATGTCATGGTGTTGTGAGTTTGCCTTGTATTTCGAACACTTTTAATAAATTTGCTTCATACTTGGAGTTGTGGTTTAATCTGGCAGGGCGAGTGACTTCATATCATTTGTAGTCAATGTGACTTACATTCATGGCCCAGTGCTTTGCTTTATATTCCCAATATTATTTAATGGAAAAATGTGTCAAACTGACATGGCGTATGACCTCATACTATTTTAGGTCATTGTTTCCTATTTTTCATGGTGAACCCAGTAGCTCAGTGGGTTAAGCGCTAGCCTGCTGATCTAGCGGTCCCGGTTTCAATTCCCGCTGACGGCGGAAATCCTTTTAACCGTAAACAGGGTTCCACTGCACACCGTCTTTCATGATAGCCATTCCATTGACCTGATTTGACTGAAACTCTGTTGAAAACGACGTAAACGCAAATCAATCTGCTGTATTTCATGGTCCAGTGTTTTAACCTTATATCTCCAGCACTATTTAATGAATTTTCCCCGTCTCGCACACACTGCAGGCACAGCAGGCCCTTGCCCGACCGGTACAGCTTTACTATCCCCAATCATAACATTGAAAAACATATATTTTCTGCTATTCGGTAACTGATTTGACTTTTGAGTGTTACATGTATGTCCCTTTTTACGTATTTGACAATTACGTATAGGCGCCATGAGCCTCCCGGTGATGTAAGCGCCTGGACACAAATCATTATAGATAGTGTTCTGCCGTCACGTTTGAAGGCTAGATGTCGGTTGATAACTAGGTATGTTACTGCCAAAATGTATGCTGAGCAGTTTCTTTTTTTTTTAAGCAACTGACAAATGTCTGCACAAAATGTAATTTTCTTTTCATTCCATGTTGAAACATGGAAAAAAGCGATCCTCGTCGTGCACATTGCATTCGTAGAATATACAGCGATACATCATTACAAAATATTACATGAATTTATAGTACTGTGACAGCAGTGGGCCATTGAAATAGATGTTGCAAAAGCAAAGCTTTGAAATGCATTTTAAAGCAGAAATTGCCCAACGTACTGTGGTAAAATGCAAGGAAGATGATGCCTCGCTTTTGCATCCATTTCTCAACGGGACTAGAATAACACAACTGTATCTTGTAGATATCATACTTTACCTTTGCAGTCAAAAGATCCAATGTATGCATATGAAGCTACGTATTGTCATAGAAGAGATGGTACTACCGATGTTTATGATGCTTTATGTTGATAGTGCACCACAATCGGAACACCGCTCGGCCAATTCCGTGAATCACGGAATTGGCCGAGCGGTGCTTCGATTGGTGTGCACCACTGGGAGAACTATGGCGGCTTAAGTATACTCACTTTGGTCACATGAGACTGCGACATCCTGACTGTGGTCGCAGGCATTGTTTCCCCAGCCTTTAAACTGACAGTCAGCAATACTGGTCTCCGTCCCACGACAGGCTGGTGCGTCAATCCAGACCGGCCCCCGTCCAGGACCTACACTGGCAAGTCTGCGACCTCCGCTGGATAAAAACAGACGTGAAAAGTATTTGCGTTTAATAAAATATATGAATACCTGTCTTAAGGTTGAAAGGTACACAGTCATCTTTTCAACATTTTTAGGAAGGGAAACCATTTTTTGTAATTTCCTGTTGGCTTTCCTGGACGACAAAACTGTTGAAAAAAAGAGGTTTTCTTTTGGAGGAGCAAACTCTTTCTTTTGAGGAATTACCACTGTGAAAGGAGGCCAAATCAAACGACAGTCGCTTCCTTTATATTTCATAAATTATCATGTTTAGACAAGTTTTGGTACACGCGAGTCAGAGTACACATACTAATAATCTTTGCTCCTTAAAACAGGCTTTCTCAAGACATGGCGTCTTTTCTGTTTGAAGAATGAATACTAGTCATGTTGGTTCATCCTTGGAAAATCCGTATGGTTATCCCTTTGAAATCACATGCAAGAAAAGTGTGTTTAATTTCATAATGGAAAACATTTCTGGATGTATTGAATAAGCCAGTTGTAGTGATCTACGTGACATTTACGATCTTTCGGAATTCATAATGGATATCATTTCTCAACTGCCTCCTCAATCTTAATATATATAATTGCAAAGGGAGGCAGAATAACGATCGTTTGCAAACTACTGCGCCCCATTCCCCTCCCTTCCCCCTCCCCTACACACTCCTCGTTTATTATATATATATACATGTATACAAGGGCTTTTACGAAACGAAATAAAAGCTGTTACAAACGAAAAAGAGTCATAGTTACCAAACGACCTGATGACCAGGTCGTTTCGTGAAAACATAGTTAGCCAGGTGTTACACATACTTATTTCAAGGCAATAAATAAATTGACTATATACTTACGAAAAGCCAAGTTGTCTACAGACCACAGTTGCAGCTTCATCATCAAACGATGCACCACAAACTGTTCCCCAGATATGGCGAAACTGGACTTCCACACGACCTTGATTTGTATGGGCACCATCGGCGAGACGAATACTCACGGTGTCAGCTGCTCCAACGTTTTGCTCTGAAATATAAGTTTGAGAGATGTTGCAAGTGTATCATGGTTTCCTATCTGATTTTCGTAAGCTTAAGGTGAATGTATATAACTCTATAAATTTCTACCATGTTTAAAACAGCTTTCGAGCACTAAGAAAAGATTTCCATTCAAAAAGGGTCCCTGCCCTTAAAGAAAATAGTCTGCTACTATGAAAGCAAATTCTTTCCTATCACAGCTAATCTCGCGGGGAAGGAGAATGAAAGTTACACAGTTTTTTATGCCCCCCGCCACGAAGTGGGGAGGGGCATTTAGTTTTGCCCTTGTCCGTCCGTGCATACGTACGTCCGTCCGTCCGTCACACTTTGTAGTACTGTTCTTGTCTCCGCAACTCCTCCTACAGTATTCGATGCAGGGAGTTCAAACCTGCAACGCAGTTCAGACATACATTGAACATGTGCATAAAGGAAACATAACTTTGCTTAAGATCTTTATTGCAGAATTATGTCCCCTTGAATAATATACATATTATGACCATATTTTACATTTGAGTACTGTTCTTGTCTCCGCAACTCCTCCTACAGTATTTAATATAGGGAGTTGAAACTTGCAACACAGTTCAGACATGCATTGAACATGTGCATAAAGGAAACAGAACTTTGATTAAGGTCTTGATTGCAGAATTATGTCCCCTTGAATAATATACATATTATAACCATATTTCACATTTGTAGTACTGTTCTTGTCTCCGCCACTCCTCCTACAGTATTTAATGTAGGGAGTTGAAACTTGCAACACAGTTCAGACATGCATTGAACATGTGCATAAAGGAAACAGAACTTTGATTAAGGCCTTGATTGCAGAATTATGTCCCCTTGAATAACATAAATATTTTGACCATATTTCACATTTGTAGTACTGTTCTTGTCTCTGCAACTCCTCCAGTTGTATTGTATTTAATGTAGGGATTTGATACTTGTAACACAGTTCAGACATGCATTTAACATGTGCATAAAGGAAACAGAACTTTGATCCAGGTCTTTATGGCAGAATTACATCCCCTTGAATGACATGCATATTTTGACCATATTTCACACTTTGTAGTACTGTCCTTGTCTCTGCAACTCCTACAATAGTATTTGATTTAGGGATTTGAAACTTGCAACACAGTTCAGACATGCATTGAACATGTGCATAAAGGAAACAGGAACTTTCAGTCAGGTCTTCATTGCAGAATTATGTCCCCTTGAATAACATACATATTTTGACCATATTTCCATAGCTTAAATACAATCTCACCTTTTATCGTCGCTCTAGCGGCCTCATTTATTAACCGATTATGGTATTACATCACAGCTTTATTGGGTATGACAGTACCTCGAACAACTTTGCGTTTCAGGTTGGTAGGATGAAGGTCAAGGTCACAGTTGCTATATCATCCTCTACTCCTCTATTCATGGACAATTTTGATGTATCTTCACTCAAATGTTTAGTGTGACAATATCTTGGACAAGTTCGTGATCCAGAATTTCAGGGTAAAGGTCAAGGTCACATTTGCTGTTTTTAGAAAATACGCTATCATCCCTCTGGAATGATTTTGGCATAACTTGACACAAATATTAAGCTTGACAATATCTGGGACAAATTGACGTTTCAGCATTGTAGGTCCAAGGTCAAGGTCACAGATGCTACTATAGGTACATGTAAATCTTTGTCATGGTTCTAGCGCCTTTATTTATTAACTGATTTTGACAGAACTTCACACAAATATTAAGTATGACAATATCTTGGACAAGTTAACCTTTCAGGGCTGTAGTTCCAAGGTCAAGGTCACAGTTGCTATTTTTAAGAAAAACTCAGTCATCCCTCTAGCACCTTTATTTCTTGACAGATTTTGATGTAACTTCACACAAATATGTTTTAACACATTACTCATCTAGTGAGGCGTATGGCGGGGGCATTCATCACCTTTAGTGATTGTCTAGTCTCTTGAAATTTTATGACGGTCAATAAAATCAAATACATTGTGAATGATAGGTTTTCATTTTTATCAATACTGCAACTCTGATTTCAAGTTAGCTAAATGAACGCGATACGACAAAACCAACAAAGTGGCATGTGCGCCCAACAAAGATTCAGATCAGACTGCTGGGCATCCGCCCAGTCTGATCAGAGTCTCCGCTGTGCGCTTCAAAGGTAGCTAAGGGTCTAAGCTACCTCCACGACGACAGCGAAAACTCTATGATCAGACTGATGAGATGTCCAGGCTAACCTGAGTCTTCGCTGGGCGCACATGACACTTTGTTGGTTTTGTCGTGGCGCGGCTCAAATATGGTCCATATCGACGACTTATTTCGAAAATGGGATTACCTTGTTTGCTCAGGAATTTCTGACACAATGTTAAGGATCATTATACCATTCTTGCCAGAACATGCAAAATTTAGCATGGGTTCGAAATCATAAAACTTGAGTTCATGCTAAAACTAAAAATAAAGCACACTGATTGGCTGCTTCCGAGCATGTGCTTTATTTTTAGTTTTAGCATGAACTCAAGTTTAATAACCTCTGGGCTTGAAATATTTCGTAATGTGCTCAGGCTACATTGATAATGGTGGTAGTATAAGACAATTATACCAAGGTTTGTCCACCCGTAAGGGAGATAACCCCCCCCCCCGGTAAAGCTCGTGGATTATCTCCTCGAACGAGCAGACAAACCATAGTGAAACTATTACTTATAGGATATGAATATGACATAAACTTTACGCAAGCACATGAGTCCAGCATCTTCAGTATGGCTGCAGTTATTGACACCCAACGGACGTTTTGCGCAGTAGCCGATGTTAGCTTCCGAACCGTTACACTGAAGTCCATCTATTAAGATACGTCCCTTCCCTGCCCCATAATACGCTCCAGGAACCGGTACTGGTATAGCACTAGAAGAGACACGACGCACAATTATACTGCATTTTACTTGCTCGATATATTCACAGCACTATCTTAATTTAAACCACGCACGCACCCAGGCACGAACGCAATCTGTCACTATGTTAAAATGACCATTGAGGTCTTTAACATTAAATTTTGTTTGAAAATCACAAACTTTTAAAAACTTTTCAAAAACACGAAGACGTATTTCATCAACACGACACCTCAAATAGTATTCAAGTTCTAAGATTTCGAGTATGACGTGAACAGGAAACGAAAGAGTCGCATCTGTCCTCGCGTCACAACCAACAGCGTAAAACAGCCCCATTATACCTATTTCATATCAAAATCTGAGAGATTATAGAAACATTTTCTGTTTACCTCTTTGATATCTGAGCAAAGAAGGACAGGTAGGCATAATAAAAACACGTTAATCATGGTAAAAGGCATTGTTCTGCTAGTTTCCTGTGGTTAATTTGAATTCAAAAAGGCATGTCACTTGGTCCTACAAAGGACTTCTATGCTTAAGGCGTGAATTTTCCCCATGATTAAAAAGTTATACGAATCACCGACTTTTACTTTGCATTTATTACAATGACATGTAACTTGCATGACAAATTAATTTTCAAGTGTTTGTGTCTATGTAAAGTACGTTAAACATACGTTGACGTTGACGTCATTGTGAGATATATTGTAAATTATCCTCAAACTGATCGTTGAAATAATGATTTATTGTGTACATTTCACCCTTTTTTAACTTACATTACTTATATAACAGACAGCACTGGATAGTTTTGACTATATGTATGTGACCTTGACCTCATTTCAAGGTCATGGTACACAATATAATCCTTGAAGATCACAGTGCTACTGTTCACCATTTTCTTCTTTGGCTTACTGAGTGTCGTCCCCCCGTGACCCAGCTTCCCACTCATATATATTGCGTACTTGCATCGCATAAGTCTGCTGCATGCAGGAAATGCTGGGTCACGGGGGGGGGGGGGAAGTACTTGTATTTTAGTTATAGTGAAGCGTTCTCTTTTGGCCGCTTTGACCGGAAGTATAACTGTGGTTGTGCATGTTTAAATGCCAGTCAGGCGTAACAAGAAGAAAATCATTGCTTTGTATTGTGATATGCGTGTATTTAGCGTGCATTTATGACAAAAATGTATGGAATGAATGACTGATTTCAGTATTTTTATTACCTCAACAAAATGAGGTATGCGAAAACATTGAATTTAGGGTAGGTAGGGTCAGACTGGATTATCTCCCCATGTCTTTGGGTCTGAATCACAAACGATCTGCTTTCATACGGCTTACATATTTGTGGAAGCTCTGCTAAGAAAAAATTGCACAATTTATACTTTTGAAATTTCGGACCTGTCGCGCCTCTCTAATGGGGAAAATCCTCGCCTTAATCATAGAAGTCCTTCTCTAGTCATTTCTCAGGGGCTCACTGGGTACTGAGTGGAAGGTTTTCTCTTTGACGAAAGTCTAAGTTGATTTTATTCTTTTATTGCAAAGAAAGCTCACGATACTGTCGTAGGAAAGAATTATTGCGCGATGGAGGAAACTAGAGATATGCAACTCTGGGTTTTAATGTGAACAAGGGGACAGACATTATTCACATGTTTTCTCTTAGGTTGTCATGATAAGTACACTGTAGAGCAAAACATCAGTCGAACACGTACGGAGGAACGCCAATTAAGTTCAAACAGAAAATAGATTAATATAAGACATTACTGAAGAAATCCAAGTTGATTGCAGGCAACTTCAGCTTCTTCTACACCCCAGCTTTTGTCGCAGACTGTCGCCCATGTTGAGTTGTGATGAACTTCAACTCGGCCACTACGAGGGGTAGTCCCATTTACGAGCCGAATACCGAGGTAAAGCTTAATCCCTGAAAATTGAACATTGTATATAAAATCCATCGGTTTAAGGTTCAGGGGCCATATTCATAAAGCCACTTAAGTCGTTGCTATGCGGTTGCTGAGGCTAAATATCTATAAAGGAGATTCCCTACAACTATGAAATTTGGTCTGGAGGAACAGTCTTTGTAAGCATAGCAACCACTTAAGTCGTTTTATGAATATGGCCCCAGATTGAAAAAAGAAGGACTGTAGATAAAACATCAGACTATATTTCCTCAAAAAACTTAGGAAACAAATGATCCACCCAGTAAGGTGAAGAAGTTTAATGTGCAAAATGTAATAAATGTGGAATATCCATCAACAGAATTTGTTTTATACATCTGTTTTCATATTGTGAAATAGGCGAAACCTGGGACTTAAACGCTAGAATAAGTGAGCGCAAACAAGTAAAGTTTTGAAATCAAGTCAGTTTATGTTGCACATACTTTTCCACAGTTGCATAAATCTTTCCAGGGACATCCATACAATTTAAAAACGCCATAAAACTAAGAAGAATATTTTGAATCTTTTTAATAAATATAAATGTACCTTCAACAAGCAAGGCAAAACATCAGTTTAGCTTAGTGTCAGATGGACCATGAATCATGTATCAACCCTAAGTGATTTTAACATTGTTATTATTCGTAATTTCCAAAAGACTGTATTAACAGCAGGCCAGCGTTTTTCGACATAATAATTTCAATATAGTTCCGTTTCTTGTTAAGACTGAAAAATGTTTGTTCTGTAATGGCTACGGTGTTGAGTAAACACGGCTATTGTGTGGTGGCTATTGGTCTTAAAGCCGTTTCTTGTTAGTCCGATGTTCGGCTCTTTGTTAGTTTGCCTTAAGTAGCCGGGTACCAGGTAAATTAAAGCACGTGCAGCGGGCTATAAAAGGGCTAACGCAACCATCGACAGTCAGTCGTCTGGTAGCTGTCACAGAAGAAAGATCGAGATAAATACAGAGGTAAATTAATATTTCCTGAAAAGGAAATACATATATATTGTTTCTGAAAAGAAACAATATACTGCATGTACGAATCAATAATTACTGAAAAGTAATTATTGATAGTCTGTATAGTTGGATTCGTAGGCTGAGCTACGGTACGGGTTTTAGTCCTGTACATATCACATTGGTTTCTGTGTATAGAAAGAGGTGCCGACAGCTCTAAGGGATTGCTCAGAGAGAGATAAGGACGCCTGACGTTTCTGCATAGCATCGTAATTGTTAGTTCAGTGATTTAGTTTTATACCCAATCATTATTAATCATATGCGCTTAATTTCTTACCAATCATTATTCTGGAGCAGGAAGCTCTGTCCAAATTAAGATTGTTTTGTACATTTAATAAGTATTAGAACCGCTCGGGAGGCATTGATCTGTTACATTTTGGTCGCAGCGTCGGGATCGAATATAAGCCAGTAACTAAGCAGAAACATTTAAGTGTTTTAATCGGATTATAGGTAGCGCGTTTTCTGCCGATCTGTGTGACTGTTGTTTCCCTGAAATATGGATAAATCTAAAACAGTGAGTGCAGAACAAGTCTCGTTGGACACACCCTTGTTCAGCAGCGCTAGGGAAGGGCATGGTGCTCCACCAACCTTGAGAAAAGAGGGATCTATAGCCAGGCGGCTAGATGAATCTTTTAGCGAATCTGTTTTAAGAACTGAGCACGGTACTGCGGAACACCGAAAAAGCGCAGAAGGTGAAGGGACGCCTACAGCATGGTTGGTCATTTCTGAAATGCGCAAAATGACTGAAGAGTTCAGACGACGTGATGAGGAGCACAGGCTGAATGAAATGCGGAAAGATGAAGACATAAGGAGGCTGATCGATGAGTGTCACCGAAAAGATGAAATCATACTGTCTCTCATTACTTCTGTTAAAGAACAAATGAGTTTACCACTGGGCCCAATGACTGGTATGAGTGTGCATGGCGGGTCAAAACTGCACCATGAATCTGAATTAGAGGCAACGCCTAAGCTGCAGGAGCTTTCAGACGTTCAAAAGGGCGGAAGGTCAGAAAAGACCGCCGATGCGGTGAAGGTCGGAAGTCCAACAGTGAGTGGCACATCAAAAGGGCCTAGCATTCAGCAAATGGCTAGTAAAGAGCAGGAAATTGCAGAGCAGTTAACTACTGTGAAGAAGGAGTCACTAGAACAGGTATCCACAGGGACTAGAGTGACTTCAGGTGCAAGTTTGCTTAAAAGTTCAGCTGTGAGTACGTCAGTTGCAACTAGCCAAGGAAGTAAACAGTGTTCGCAAGCTGGTACAAGTGTAATACCAAGTACGAGCAGCACTGATGTTGTTACCCTGCAGACTTCGCCACACTCTGGGATTCAGAGCTCGTCACAATCTGGAGTGAAAGTGAAGCCTGCTACGTTTGACGGGTCCTCATCCTGGATAGACTATAAAACACATTTCGATATGTGTGCTGAATTGAATAGATGGGATAATAGACAGAAAGGCTTATATCTAGCAGTAAGCCTACGTGGCCAAGCTCAAGGTGTATTGGAAAACCTGCCAGTAGATGAAAGAAATCACTTTGACAAATTGAGCAAAGCGTTAGCGGAGCGATTCTCTCCAGATAGTCAGACAGAACTATATAGAGCTCAATTAAAAGAAAGGCAGTGGAAACATGGAGACAATATACCAGAGTTTGGACAAAGAATATTGAGACTGACCACGCTGGCATATCCTGGAGCAAGTTCAACCCTAGTTGATACCCTGGCTATGGGAAATTTTATTGATGCTCTTTCAGATGCAGAAATGCGTTTGAAAATTCAGCAGTCCAGGCCCAAAGTGTTAAATGAAGCTGTTAAAGTTGCTGTAGAATTAGAAGCGTTTGACAAGGCAGAGAGGCAGCGTCAGGCCAACAAATATATACGAGGTGCTTCTCACATGCCTGAGCATGTAGACAAAAGTAAGTCCGAAGTAAGTAACGAGGACATTCTCAAGCGTCTTGACCAGCTTTTGCAGCATCAGCCAAAAGCTTCATTTGTGAATAGCAAACCACAGCAAGACAATAAGAGAAAAATCCGTTGCTACAAGTGCAAAGAGCCTGGACATATTCAAAGAAATTGTCCGCTTAACACAACGGAAAGCACTAAAAGTACGAATGTTGAGACAGGTGGTGGTACTGGTGGTAGTGCCAATGTTAAAAGGGTTGGTCGATTCTGTGAAAAGATTTCAATTCGGAACAGGAAAAAGCAGAAGCCAAAGAATGTTTCAATTGCAGGGGGTACAGGCGTAGTTGAAGCTGGAATGTACTTGCCCGTTTGCGTCAATGGTATTAAAACAAATATGCTGATAGATTCTGGTGCCACAGCATCGCTGCTTTCAACTGAAGTCTATTAGAGCATTCCCGCTAAAAATCGCCCGAATCTGAAGCCCATTCACGGAGAAATGGTAGCAATAAACGGTATGTCACTGGAGATACTTGGTTGTGGAGAGTTTAATTTAGATATAGGAAGGCGTTGCTACCCATCAACAGTGATTGTTGCAAAGTTAAATACAACTGGTATTTTAGGCCTTGACTTCTTATCCGCTCATGAATGTAATGTTAGCATGAAACATAAATCAATTGATTTAGACGGGAAAATGATCAAATGCTCCATTAAAGGTAAAATGGGATGTTACAGAGTAAGCTTACTTGATACAGTCAGCATACCTCCACGCCATGAGTTAGTCACTTCAGGTCAGATTAATGAGTTTTGCAATGATATACATGGAATCGGGATTATAGAACCTACGGACAAGTTCTGTAAGGCATTAGTAGGACGAACATTGGCAACAGCTGGAGAAAACGTTCCTATTCGCCTCATGAATCCCTCCAATGAATCGATTGTGGTACACAGGGGTACAGTTATAGGACAGTTTGAACAAGTGGATAGCACGCCAGTCAAGCAAGAGAGAGAATACGAGAAAACTACTACATTACCAACACCAATGGAAGAACTTTTAAATCAAGCATCAGAGAATCTAAACGAGTCACAAACTCAGAGCGTGCGTGAGGCACTGAGGGAATATGGAGATGTCTTTGCTCTGACAGATAAAGATCTAGGACGGACAGACGTCATCCTACATGACATTGACACAGGTGATGCAAAACCTGTGAAGCAGAGATTGAGACGTTTACCACATTATGCTGTAGAAGAAGCTGATCGGCAAGTGGAAGATATGCTTGAGCGCGGAATAGTGGAACCTTCTAACAGTCCTTGGGCGGCTGGAGTAGTTCTTGTGAGAAAGAAGGACAATACGCTAAGATTTTGCGTTGACTACAGAGCACTAAATGCTCTGACAACAAAGGATGCATATCCACTACCGAAAATTGACGAGACACTAGATAGTCTATCAGGAGCCTCTTGGTTTTCAACTCTCGACCTACGAACTGGATATTGGCAGGTCGGGCTTGATCCGAAAGATAAACCTAAGACTGCATTTATTACAAGAAAAGGGCTATTCCAATTTCGGGTGCTTCCATTTGGTTTATGCAACGCCCCAGCAACGTTTGAGCGTTTAATGGAGACAGTCTTGGCTGGGTTACAATGGGATATATGTCTCATATATATTGATGATGTGATAGTTTATGGAAAAACATTTGAAGAAGCTTTAGAAAACCTGAAATGTGTGTTTATCAGATTAAGAGAAGCCGGATTAAAGCTCAAGCCTCAAAAGTGCAAATTATTTAGTAAGTCTGTATCCTTTTTGGGTCATATAATATCAGACGATGGCATCTCAACAGACCCCGACAAAATTAAGGTAGTGCAACAATGGCCTATTCCAGTGAGTGTTACAGAAGTTCGTAGCTTCCTGGGGTTATGTAGCTATTATAGACGATTCATATCCGGGTTCGCCACAATCGCAAAGCCTTTGCATCAACTGACTGAAAAGGGACGAAAATTTGTATGGACAGAGGATCATCAAAAGGCCTTTGAAAGTTTGAAAGAGCATTTAACTAAGGCACCGATTTTAGTTTATCCAGATTTTTCAAAGCATTTCATCTTGGATACCGATGCAAGTGATACCAGTATTGGAGCAGTATTATCACAAGTCCATGATGGGAAAGAAAGGGTAATTTGTTTAAGAAGTAGATCGCTTAGCAAGTCTGAAAGAAAGTACTGTGTAACAAGAAAAGAATTACTTTCTTTGATCTGTTTTGTGAAATACTACCGCCACTATCTGCTAGGTAAGAAGTTCAAAATTCGGACTGACCACAATTCGCTACGATGGCTAATGAAGACAAAGGAACCAGAAGGTCAACTAGCACGGTGGATTGACACATTGTCCTCATATCAGTTTGAAGTAGAACATCGGTCTGGACGTAAGCATTCTAATGCTGATGCAATGAGTAGGATTCCTTGCAGACAATGTGGGAGGAATTCAGCAGAAGAACCCGTGCAGATTCACTCTGTAATGCAAGTGGATGAAAATGAAAAATTTGATATGAGAGAGGCTCAAAAGAAAGATAAAGATATCGCATTAGTTGTTTCGTTGCTACAGAAAAATGAGAAACCGTCTTGGAGTGAGGTCAACAAATGTAGCGCTTTAGCGAAATCATACTGGTCACAGTATGATAGACTTCAAATTGAAAATGGTATATTATACAGAAAGTGGTTTGAGAAAGGCAAGGTAACAAGAAAACAAAAGATTGTGCCGAAATTGCTGAAAGGTGAAATATTAAAACTGTGTCATGATGAAAAGACTGGAGGTAATTTTGGAGTGCGAAAAACACTGGCTAAAGTGCGTAATCAATACTACTGGGCTGGATTGCAGGGTGATGTTCGTAACTTGGTAAAGAGCTGTGAAATATGTTCTAAGAGGAAGTCACCACCTAAGGCTAAACGAGCACCCATGCAGTTAGTAGGAGCTGGGTATCCCATGGAACGCATAGCTACCGATATCATGGGGCCATTACCCGAGACTGCATTTGGCAATAAATATATTTTAGTCATTAGTGATTATTTCACTAAGTGGGTCGAAGCAATAGCAATCCCCGATCAAACCGCCGTAATAGTAGCAGCCGCACTTGTAGAAGAAGTTGTCTGTAAGTTTTGGACTCCCGCCTATGTCCATTCAGACCAGGGAAGGCAGTTTGAAGGTAGTGTTTATCAAGAAATGTGCAGGCTCCTCAACATAAAGAAAACCCGAACAACGCCCTACCATCCCCAAAGTGATGGCATGGTGGAGCGTTACAACAAAACACTTGCTAGGCTATTGGGTTCATTCATTAACGAAGATCATACTGATTGGGATCAGTTACTTCCCTATGTAATGATGGCCTATCGTTCGTCAGAGCACGAAACAACGGGTTTCACGCCAAATATGATGATGTTAGGTCGGGAGATAGCTGTTCCGCTTGACATTCAGTTTGGTTCGCCAGTGGCGACAATGTGTGCAAGTGAATGGGTCAATAAGTTAAAAGAAAGGCTAGATTGGGCTCATGACCTCGCCCGAAATAACATTGAATTCGAAATGGTAAGGCAAAAGCGTTACCATGACAATAAGCTTTTCTGGGAGTCTTTCAGTTCTGGTGAGAAAGTGTATGTCTATTTCCCAGTGGTTCAAAAGGGTAAATCTCGTAAACTAACAAGCTTTTGGCGAGGTCCTTTTCTGATCATAGACAAGCTTTCCGACGTAACGTACAGAGTGAGAGATGAGAAAAGCAAAACTGAGCAAGTAGTACATATTGATCGTATGAAAAAGTGCCATTCACGGACTGTGTTTGAAGGAGAGCAAGATGATGCAACAGTAGATGGAGAGAAAGATGATAATAATGAGATTGATCTGAATGAGTGTGAAGATGGAATCAACGAATGTCAGGATAGAGAAACAGAAATAGATTTAGGCAGAGGGCGAAGAAAGCGAAAACTGCCTACTAGATTCTCCGATTATGTTCTTTGATTTCAGAAAATGCCAAGGATACGCTTGTCAAGCCAGAAGTACAGATGCCTGTTCTGTGGAAGTGGTTTCTGGGACATGAAGTGTCTGCAGGAGCATGTGAGAGCCTGTCAGCAACAGAAACAGGAAAAGCCTCAGAAGGTTGCAGAGGATCGAGAGCAGATGTGTGAATTCTGTTCAAAGATGTTCAGTAGGATGTCTGACCTACGCCGGCACATTCGTCGATCACATCAGCTTGTGCCTGAGACGCCTTCTGTGTCAGCTGCAACAACATCGGTGTTGGAATGTGTGTTGCCTGTGACCTCGTCATGGGAAGAGCTAGGAGAAGTTGCTTCTATGGATGAACTTGGCTCAGATCCTGAAATTGAACTTGTGGCAGATGAGCCAACATCTGTGGCCATAACGTCAGAGATACTGTCGACATCGGCTGAAGACATTGCTACAATCAAGAAACCAACGAGACCAGTCCCTGTTGTGTGTGGCAAAAAGCCAAAACTGTCATTGGTATCGTTCTCTGGAAAATCGTTTGACTTTGGAGAAAAGATTGTAGCCGCTAATGTAGAAACTTCAGCAAGTGTGCAGTCTCCAGTTGTTCTAACTGAAACTGAAATACTGCCTGAGTTCACAGGTAGCACTTATACTAGGCATGTCATTTGTACACGTCCTACAGTTACTGTCACTACTGCAACAGCAAGCTTCAGTGTGAGGGAATATGGTGTCCAGTGTAACATGGAGAGGAGTCGTGTTGAACACCACAGGATCATTGAAACCACTAAAGTGTATAAAGAGAACGGAGCAGATGTCACTAGAAAGGAAGTTCATGAGACACGTTGGGTTGAATGAGTGATGAGCATTATGGCTGACAATCAGATAACACTATGTTCACCTAAAAATTTGTTGTTGAGATAAGTTTTCTCTAATCACAGGTTTGAAATGATACTTTCGATTTCAAGTTGAAATGATGTTCAAAGTTCTGTCCAAGGTGCACAGAAGGATTTATAGCATTGATACTGTATGTATATCCAGGAAGGATTCGTCTGAACGGAACTCAGATATTTCTATATTGCTATTACAGTTGTATACATGTCAAATAATTCAATCTGTCTGAAAAAAAAAAATGATGATGATGATGATAATAAATATTTCATGAGTAATTATCTTAAGTTGTAAGTCGGGACGACTTAAAGCGGAGGCGTGGGTAATGTAAAGGCTACGGTGTTGAGTAAACACGGCTATTGTGTGGTGGCTATTGGTCTTAAAGCCGTTTCTTGTTAGTCCGATGTTCGGCTCTTTGTTAGTTTGCCTTAAGTAGCCGGGTACCAGGTAAATTAAAGCACGTGCAGCGGGCTATAAAAGGGCTAACGCAACCATCGACAGTCAGTCGTCTGGTAGCTGTCAAAGAAGAAAGATCGAGATAAATACAGAGGTAAATTAATATTTCCTGAAAAGGAAATACATATATATTGTTTCTGAAAAGAAACAATATACTGCATGTACGAATCAATAATTACTGAAAAGTAATTATTGATTGTCTGTATAGTTGGATTCGTAGGCTGAGCTACGGTACGGGTTTTAGTCCTGTACATATCACATTGGTTTCTGTGTATAGAAAGAGGTGCCGACAGCTCTAAGGGATTGCTCAGAGAGAGATAAGGACGCCTGACGTTTCTGCATAGCATCGTAATTGTTAGTTCAGTGATTTAGTTTTATACCCAATCATTATTAATCATATGCGCTTAATTTCTTACCAATCATTATTCTGGAGCAGGAAGCTCTGTCCAAATTAAGATTGTTTTGTACATTTAATAAGTATTAGATCCGCTCGGGAGGCATTGATCTGTTACAGTTCTAACGAGATCTAATAGTGGATGCTTGAAAAAAATGGAAAGGACATTTTAGATCTGACGGATAAAGCCAAACTTCTGGTTACAAATTCTAAGCACACTAAGCGATCACCTCGACAAAAACGGCATCACTCTTTACTCACATGGCTCGCAGTCGACCCCCACATCCATTTGGTGTTGATAACAACCACTGTGTCCAAAAGGATTCATCTGACAATTAAACAAGCTCGTTTCGTCACCAGTGCAAGTGATGTTTCCTAACCAAATATTATTCACTCCAGCACCATAGTAAACATTTTGTCTGACCTCGGCAAACCGTCTATGAAATATATAAAAAAAAAGTGATCAAATAATTTTCCAATATCTTCGTGGAATGATTAAATGATGTTTTGCATGTTTAAAGCTGACCATTCGGAGCCTAGCAATGCACTCTGATCATGTATTTTTTTTCTTTTTGTATGTAAATGTGGTCAACCTTCTAGCTGACATGTCCGGGTAGAGCGCCGATGATAAGCGATACTTCATATCTGTATAGTCTATTTCTGTGTAATAATGTTTGTAATGGTTATTATTTCTATGTTTGCTTATTGCACAATTGTTTTGTTTATTCCTTTTATCCTAAAATGTATCAAGACGTTTTCCAATTAGCGCATCATATTGTCGGTTACGTTTAAACGTAAAGAAGTTAGGCTAAATAAATGGAAAAACGGTAAATAGTGACAAATAAACATACAGTTTATTTTTTACTTTACATCATATCAGGAGAAAAAAATACATTCACATATGATATTTAGAACAACAAATGATAATAATAGGTACTGTAATAAATAATTTTACTTGTCATGAAGTCATGAACAGCTACTAAATTATTTCAGATTGTAGACTGTAAATGTTGTACAATGTTTAATGCTAAATAAAACTGTTATGTTATGTTATGTTATGTTATGTTATGTTACGTTACGTTACGTTACGTTACGTTACGTTATGTTATGTGGCCAACACGAAGAAATCATATGCTGTTCAATAACACTACATGGTCAACGAAAGCCTCTAAGAGTAGTATCGAATGTACAGGGAGGCAAGAATGTCGAAACACAAATAATTATGAAAAGTACATTTTTGGTGATTTAATAAGGTTGACTTGCAAATATTGAGTAGAATATCGAAACACAAATCATTATGAAAAGTACATTTTTGGTGATTTAATAAGGTTGATTTGCAAGTATTGAGTCATATAACCGCCAGAACCTAGGAGAAACTGGTTTTTTTTTTAAATGGCAAATTTCTCCGCAAAAGCTTTTTCCCCGACGAGCAATGTTTATAAATGAAACTGGAAAATTGAATTGGGCTCAACGCCTGTACATTGTAGTTTTACCATTTGATTCAACTTTTTGATATCGAAAGTAGGTAATTTTTATTGCCAACTGAAATGTCCCAAAGCTTTTCCGAACAGTTTTGTAAGAAACTCAAACATGTATTTTTTGTTGTTGTGAAAGTTGGCTTATTAGTCATTTACGATGATGAAACTGCAGTGACAAGCAAGTGCAGTAATACCTCACGATAAATTTTCGAAATTTTTACCACTGAAATATCATTGGCACCTTTAATCGCCTTACCGTTAGAGGTTTTCGACAAATTTCTGTCTTACCTCTCTACTTATTGTTTGAGATAATCTGGTAGTATATCCTCTTACAAACCCTGAATATCCAAGCATACGGCAAACAACTGAAGCTGTCCTCTGGTTGAAGTTCTGTTGACACACAGTTCCCCACTTGCCCTGATAAAACACTTCCACCCGGCCTTGTGATTTACGTTTCCCATTTCGTAAACGAATAAGAGTTCTCTGCACTGTATTAAACAAAACAAAATATTGCAGCGCTTGCGAGCCAAGTTATTATACCGTATTAATCCTATTAAACGTCCCAAGAAGCTTTGAAGTTTACCATAAGGGGCGTTATTCAGAGCCTAAAGTGTAGTAAATCAGCCACTGCCAAAATACGTCTTATACTGTAAAGCACTTACTTTTGGCGGTTACTCAATTTTGGCGATATTGGCTGTCAAGGCAAAGAGCACTAAAATATATGTCCGCCAATATTACATAATACTCATGCATATGCAGAGCCTAACGGAGGTTCATTTGATGAGTATTTTAGAATTTTGTTATACCTTTCCATTTAACTATACATTGTGGCATCACATTAGAATCGCCTCCTGAACAGATGCCACAATAGAAAAATGAGAAAAAAATGTCACAAATTTACATCAAATTTTCTTTATTATCTGGAGCCATGGTACATCAAGACCGCCAAAATTAACATGCGCCAGTAAGTCATTTTCTTTAAACCGCGAAATTTTGATACCGCAGATATTAAGTGTTTTACAGTACAGAGTATTAAGTTGAGCTGGTATACTTTCAGAGGAAGCAGCTCTTGTATTTGTTGCCTACCTTCTCAGCAGGGATCAACTCTTAATGGTAAAAATTTGTTCCTCAACAAATTTGCTCCTGTACAGATGAGCAATTTATTTCCTTCAAGAGTAGACCTCATTTCGAAGAGCTACGCCGTCCAGAGAAGCAAACAGAAATTCCGGAACGTTCGGGCGTTTATTGGGATTCATAATGTATGAAGAGTTGAAACTGACTGCGCAGCACTGTCATGTGTGCAAGAGAAAATGAAAATGATTTTGTTAAAATTTAAATGGATCGGTATTCTAATTTTCATGCAATTTAATTCTGAATTGCAAAAAGTGTACCATGACTTTATTTTGACCCTCTTTTGTTGGAATCTGCCATTACATGGCTACTGGCCCTTTGATTATTTTTTATATCGGCATCATATTTGCTTGTCGCCAGTCCTCTGGTAGAGAATCCTGAATTATTAAAGAATTGTAGATACTAGCTAACACAAGGGCAGTTTCAGACCTGCATGCCTTTTATTACCCTGGCATTCAGGCCATCTGACCCAGATGCGTTATGGATAATCCTTTCTTCGACCCTCTTTGGGTTAACAGTAATTTCAGCAGGAAAAGGGACTTGGGCCTTTGGAGCAACTTCATGAGACGGCATTAATGGTTTGTAGCTATGCTTACTTGATTCTGGAACACACATGACTCCTGCTCGTCCAGGATTCCAAGTATTACAGCTTAATTGTCCGAAATGCATGTGCCCGCATTGACCCAGGTCACGCTCTTGTCCAGTACATTTAACACCGCTAAGCCAAAATTTACCCATACTCGCTCTATAGAAATTACCATCTGTGGGAATTATCGCTGTGCTGAAATAATGATAGGCACAACAAGGAAAAAGATATAGACTGTGTAATAATTACTGCACTGTCCGTCTGTTTGGGAAGACACACTCCATTTGTTGGTGAAAAAGGTGTCTGCCATAACGGCGGACAAACTCAGAGCTCCAGACAAAATGGAGTTTTAAGGATAATTTGAGCCGCGACACGAGAAAACCAACAAAGAAGTTGTGAGCCCAGCGCAGACTCAGATCAGCCTGGGCATCTGCCTAGTCTGATCAGACTATTTGCTAAGAACTTAAAGGGTAGCTAAGGGCCTAGGGTACCTTCATGCGGACAGCGAAAACTCTGATCAGACTGGGCGGATGCCCAGGCTGATCTGAGTCTGCGCTGACCGCACAACCACTTCTTTGTTTTTCTCGTGTCACGGCTCATTTGAAGATATTTTTTTTCTTAAAAAGCAATTGTTGTGACGCCCCCCCCCCCCCCCACATTATGACCCCCCCCCATTGTGACCACCGGCGAGACTGTTCTAATGACGGGTCACAACATAAGTGAGTCAAAATGGAAAAATCGTGCCTAAATATCCCTGTTACTCCTTCTATCTGCTGGACTACTAATCCAGGAGTCGCAAGATCGATCCCCCGCTTCTCCGGTCTTTCGGATGAGACTGAGCTGAGTTCTAATCTCCGTATGACTTGGTTGTTGATGAGACGTTAAACCCGTGTTTACTCAGTCCCTAACTCCTTCTTATCTGGAGCACTGCAAACTAATATAACTGGATCATGCCATACTAATTAATGTTGACATTGCAGGCCCGGATCCAGACCACCGCGTAGTGGTGGGGCTCTGGATAACTGATGGGGCTAGAAGGTGCCGAGATATATATGTGAGGGGGTGGGGTGGGGGGAGGAGGCTTGAAAATATATGACATAATTCGGGATCAATTCGGTGAGAATTTTTATCGAGTCTTGTTTGCCTTGTTACATATGTTGTGATGTCTCAGTAGAATCGCCTCACCGAGGCTCAGCTCAAGTGTTTTTTTTTTTTCGAAAATCAAGATAGCTCCAAGTTTGCCATGGTTATCTGAATGTCTGACTGAAACAAGGTCAAAGATGGTCTTCTGCTGTGACAAAGGGGAAGATTTTTAACTCTTCCGGAATTTTACGCAAGTCCCGTTTTCTGCAAGTTACATACAGCTACTCTCTGTCCGAGATAAGAGGAAGGTTGATTTAAAACCATAAACAGATGTCGATTTTGCACTTATTCCACGCGCGTGCCATATGCATAATATGGGACAATTCGATTTTGTTGTTTGTCAGTATTTGAACCATCTGGTTTTTTTCCTAAACAGACCACACCGTTTGCATTCCATTTACATGATTACTGCAAGTCTCTCAGCGCCAGAAAGAAATCCTGCCATACGGATTTTACAGGCTAGCCGCTAAATAGTAGTTTGTGAATCGCTGACGAAATATTAAATACACTTAAATTTTTCGTTTGCATTCGGGTGTAAGCAGAAATAAGATAAACTGCTATCCTATGTTTAAGCTCATACTCAAAAATGGATATACGCCAGCCGTTTTAAAGGGCAAATATTTCCCTCATCCTAGTGGCCGTAGAAGCAGAGGGGGTACAGGTCCACCGTATCTTGGGCACAGCATATAAAAGGTGAAACCCATTCCTCTTATTTCGCTGCCTGATCTTTCTCTGAAGCGAAAAAGGTACCCTTTTAAATGTTGGATGAACAGAGGCATTTTCGAGTCGCCGGCTGGCGGAACGGCGATTCACTGAACCCAAGACCCTGGCCTGGGTCACTGGGCCACGCATCTCTCTCCCGCCTATAATAAATTTCATACTAGATAACTACTACATGTATAAACTAAGAAAAGCATACTCACTTTGACATATTCAGCTGATTACATATAACTCTTGCTACATTTTGGTCCAAAACACTAGCAGTACCACCAGTGCATATAGCTCCCCATGTATCATTGTAAAAAATCTCCACCAGCCCTTCATAAGAGTGGTTACCACCAACAAGACGAACAGGAAGTTTAGGCTCAAGAGCTATGAAAAATAAAGGTTTTATCAGGAAGTTTGGACAATTGCCTTCTGATACTTTGAATACGATCTGAAGACGAACTCTCTAGACACGACAAAACCAACAAAGAGGCATGTGCGGCCAGCGAGAACTCAGATCAGCCTGGGCATTCGCCCAGTCTGATCAGAGTCTTCGCTGTCCGCATGGAGCTAGCTTAGCGAATTAGCTACCCTTTAAGCACTTAAAGCCTCCATAGTCCTATAAGTGGTAAAAGCGTCTAAACGCAAATCATTATGAAAAGCGTTTCAACCTTCACGATTGGTGATAAAATATGGGTTGATGTGCTTAAACTGAATCATTTACCTGACAAAAAGTATGGGAAACGTTTTTTTTTTGAAAGACGACATATCGATCTACAAAATGCAGACTTTCTTTTCTGGTTCCCCGTTGAGCGATGCAATATAAACAAAAGCGGTACAGTGAATGGGACTCCATGGCTGTACGTTGTATTTTTACCAATGAAATCGAAAGTAGGTCATTTTAGTTGGCAACTAAAATGACCCAAATCAATTTTCGAACCTTTTTTATGTGAGACTCATTGATGTTTTCTTGGTTTAAAGTTGGCTAATCGTGGCTATTTACAATGAGGTAGCCATGGCCAGAAGCTTGTAGAGATACCTCATGATAAAATTTTACATGTTGATAGAGCAATGGGGCCTTTAATAAAGAGTCTGATTAAACTGGTGGATGCCCAGGCTGATCTGAGTCTACGCTGGGCGAACAACCGCATTGTTTTTTTTTCATGTCGCGGCTCATTAATGTCTTTGATATATCTCTAGGACAGAGATGGATAGCTGGAAAGATGATTTGCGGTTTTACGTCCTTTTCAACAGTATATATCAACAGTGGAGTCCCCTTTACGGTTGAAAAGATTTCTGCCTCTAACGGGATTCGAACCCTGGACCGCTAAATTCAGGAGGCCAGCGCATAACCCAACGAGCTACCGGGACTCAAGACGAACAGAAAATAGGGCTCAAGGGCTGTGAGAAATAAGCGTTTTACTAGAAATTGGGAAATTGCCTTCAGATTTTCAAAGGGCAGGTTTGAATATCTGAAGTCGATTTCCCACTTTCCACCAAAAGAATGTTTTTAATATGAGCCGCGACGCGAGAAAACCAACAAAGTGGTTGTGCGCCAAGCGCAGACTCAGATCAGCCTGGGCATCCGCCCAGTCTGATCAGAATCTTCGCTGTCCGCATGAAAGTAGCTTAGATCCTTAGCTACCCTTAAAACGCATAGGGAAGACTCTGCTCAGACTACACGGATACCCAGGCTGATCTGAGTCTGCGCTGGGCGGTTGTAAAGTAAAGAAACAACATCACTTTTCCCGATGTTTTTTTTTATTATTATCTGTCGTACTTACCAGGCTGACAGTCCAAACCGACACTATCGTAGGCATAACAATTAGTTTGTAGCCAGTTTGATGACCCCAGACATGTGAATAGGCTAGTTTCATTACCAATACATCTGAGACCTGATAGCCAAACTTTACCAGTACCACTACCATAATAGGCATTCCGCCGTATTATAACATTATCCCTGTTAAAAGAATTTTATGTTTGATAAGCTACATTAGAGCTACACAACGCTTAAGCTGGTCCACGGCAATATATACTTAAGGACAAAAGTTCTGCACGGACGTTAGCATAACATCCGTGCAGAACTATTGTCCTTAAGTATAGTAACAGCTGGCAACCCTTACAGTCGATTGGCTGGCAAGATTGCACTTGCTAACACAAGTTCAAAGCGCCCACAGTCATTCCACAAAAAAAATCGTCCACATGAACAACGGAAAATTGAAGACAAAAGTTTAAAGAATTACAGAGAATGAAATGCAAGTATGAATAAAATTCTTAATTTCAAGTTTTTATATTTACACTAGCCACTGACTTCTCATATGTAAACCTTTGAGAACCACTAGCTTCATACACCGATGAACGCTAATTGATCGTGTGACATTGTCGTCAAGACGTCTTAGTTATACGGACGTGTTGATTGGTCAATGTAACATTTGACTGACGCCATGTCTTTGCGACGGCTGTTTAACCTTATGGCCGAACACGTCGTTACTAACTTTTCTTCGACCAATATTTTGCATATTCTACACTTAATAACCGCAAAAACGGCACAGAAATGGTCTGCAAATAACGTGAATTTAAAAATACAGGAATGACGATTTGAATTTTCAGTTGGTTGATTGTTTTGGGTTTAACGGCTCTTTGAGACAGTATTTCAATCAATACCCAACCGTTTCCCAGAGAGTGGAAGAAAGAAAAGAAAGATGACAGGTAAGAGGAAAATATCCATACAACGCCCGCCCGCACCTACTTCAAGCACAGTAGACCCTTGACCTACTGTTATCTACATTAGTAGAGCGCCCTGGAACTGTAAGTTAGGGCAAGGTGGGGTAAAACGCCCATGCGGGATAAAACGCCCATGTATATCATAACAATGTCTACAGAGTTTAGGGAGTAAAATTTTACTGACTTAGCTAGAAACGTTTTTCAGAGAAATACTGATGTCCCTCCACTAGCCCATTTCCCATCCCCTCTAATGAACAAAAAGCCTGTACAAATAAAATATATATTATATGCAGATTTGGAGAAAATCCATCCACTGGTTCTAAAGATATCCTACATAGACGACTGTGTCCTTGAAAAATGGGTCAATGTCACTAACTACTAAACTTGTCTTAAACCTGTCACAACAACATATTCATGCAAGTCTGAAGAATATCCGTCAATTGGTTCAAGATATACCTCGTTTTTAAAAGTTAAAAAAAAGCATTTGTAAGTTAGCTTTTGACCTTGAAAATGGGGTCAAGGTCATCAAAACATAATAAACTCTTGAGGTTGTCCTAAAGGTATATCTATGAAAGAAAAATGGAAATCAAGCCAAAAGCTAATTAGATATATCAATTTTAGTGAAGTTTTCACATATCTAAGTCCTCCTGTGATCTTGAAAATAAGGTCAAGGTCACCAACATCTGATCAGCTCTTAAGCTAGTCCCAGTAATGTATCCGTGCATGTCTGGTGAAATTCCATCTACTGGTTTATGAGATATTGTGGGTACAAGAAACTATCATCTAAGTTCTCCAATGACCCTGAAAATAAGGTCAAGGTCACCAAAATCTAATCGCCTCTTAAACTTGTGTCAATGATGTATCCATGCAAGTTTGTTGAAATTCCATCCATTGGTTCAGGAGATATCGTGGGTACAAAAATTGTCATCTTAGTCCTCCAGTGACATTGAAAATAAGGTCAAGGTCACCAAAATCTAATCAGCTCTTAAACAAGCCCCACTAATGTTATCCATGCAAGTTTGGTATATTCCATTGATTGGTTCAGGAGATACTGTGGGTACAAGAAATTATCATCTAAGTCCTCCAGTGACCTTGTAAATTAGGTCAAGGTCACCAAAACCTAATTATCTAAATGATATATCCATGAAAGTCTGGTGAAATTCCACCTATTGGTTCAAGAGATATCATGGATACAAGAAATTGTCACACCGAGACGTGAAATTTAACAGTCTAAGACCTCCCGTGACCTTGAAAATTGGGTCAAACTTACCAAAACTTAATCAGCTCACTGGCTTGTCCCAATGATGTATCCACGCAATTTTGGTAAAATTCCACCCACTGTTTGAAGAAATATACAGGATACAAATTGTCACGCCGACGCCGACGCATCGCACTGAAACCAGTATGCCCCCCTCACCTCTGGTGAGGGACATAAATATGTCAGAGTGTAGGACTCCTTATCAACAGATACTTCGAAGAAGCGCATCTACTAGCAGCTTTTATCATGAATTTAAACATTTTATGCAGTTTTCTGTAAATCGGGATGGCTAAATATCTTCTTGCGGTTTATCTTACTGAGAGATTTTAATGCTTTGCGACAGTCTGTTTGCAAGATAAAGTCTAAGCGATGTTTATTCTGTCGCCAAATCTCATTGTGTGCATTTGTTAAAAATCTGTTTATAGACTAGCAAATATAGCCCATATGGGGCAAAACGCCTACGTTCCGCTACTCTGATAAATCATGTATCGAAGTTCTTTTGCAAAAACTACAACTTACTGTGGGCGAACAACGCAAGGGAACATTGCATAATCTAAATGTTAAAGCTTTGCTGAAGCTGCATGAGTTGCGTTACATGATGAAAGAGGTGTACAATGGGGGTGGGGGGGGACGCCCACCTTGAGGAAACGCTATCATAAGTATCAATTAAAACATCTGATCCAACCGGAATATCATTTTCGAGGAAAGGAATCAGTATTGTCTATAAACTAGCAATTAAATTTGGAAACAAGATAAGATCGAAATAGCTCTCGGTTATTTGTCTCAACTTAAAGCGCGTTTTGTCCCATTGTCGGACCAAAACGCCCATAAGTCCCATAAGTCCCAAAACGCCCATACTCCCATAATATTCAAAAATACAAGTTCTGTAATGTTAAAATTCCTACGGTATTTCCAGATTTAAGAACAATATTTGTGGACAATCTGTTTCTTTAAAGGGAATAATTCCATAAAAAATGGTGTAGGTGAAATTAAAATTCTTTGCACATTGTCTGATAATTCTTTATATTTGCACCAAGTTTCGCGAAAATATCTCATACAGTTTCAGGGTTATCGAACGCACACGATTTCCATACTCAAATTTTCCAAGGGGCATAATTCCGTAAATAGTGTAGGTGTTGTTAGGTTCTTGTT
Source organism: Ctena decussata (assembly GCA_963989385.1). Classification (NCBI taxonomy): domain Eukaryota; kingdom Metazoa; phylum Mollusca; class Bivalvia; order Lucinida; family Lucinidae; genus Ctena; species Ctena decussata. The sequence goes on from OZ022505.1 coordinate 26,581,995, forward strand.
CTCTGCACAAGCACACATTCTATTGTCTGATGATGCTTTATCTTTGAACCAAATTTCGAAAAAATATCTTGTCAAGTTTCAGAGTTATGGAGCAGACACAGTTTCCATACAAAAATTTACAAAGGGACATAACTCCGTAAAAATGATAGTTGAGTAGATTCTTGTTCCCTGCACATCGTCTGACAACGTTTTATATTTGTACCAAGTTTCGCGAAAATATCTCAGAGTTTCAGAGTTTAGGAGCAGACACGATTTATATACTAAAACTTTCAAACGGGCATAATTCTGTAAAAAAATGTAGGTGGAGTTACGGTTCTTGGGATCTCCACATTGTCTGATGATGCTTTATATTGTACCAAATATTTCAAATATATTCAGAGTTATGGAACGGACACGAATTCCGTGCTAAAATTTTCAAAGGGGCATAATTTCGTATAGATATAAGTGAGCCGCGACAGAAGAAAACCAACAAAGTGGTTGTGCGCCCAGCGCAGACTCAGATCAGCCTGGGCACCCGCCCAGTCTGATCAGTCTTCGCTGGTCGCATCAAGGTAGTTTAGACCCTTATCTACCCTTTAAGCGCTCAGCGAAAAGTCTGCGCGGACCAGGCGGATACCCAGGCTGATCTGAATCTGCACTGGGCGAACAACCACATTGTTGGTTTTCTCGTGTCGCGGCTCAAGTGTAGTTATACGATTCCTATTCTCTGCCCAACGTTTGACGGGCTGTGATAACTGTTTGAAACCCCACTTTTCTCGGGCAGATATTACCGGTAAGACAATTTGCTATTCTAGGCAGCTTTTAAGGTAAATGGGCGTGATAAAGTAGAGTATTCTCTGCAAATTTTAGAGAAAATAGGCATAATAAAAAACACTACGCTTCGCATATTTTAAAATAAAAAAGGTACTATTCTTTGCATGTTTTTTGGTGAATAGGCATGATAAAGTACAATTTTCTCGAAATTTGAAGGTAAACAAGCGATGAAGTACACTATTCTTCCCAGATTTTGAGGTAAATAGGCATAATAAAGTACACTATTCTTGTCAGGTTTTAAAGTAAATAGGCAGGCTAAATTACACTATTCTCGCCAGATGTAAGGTAAATAGGCTTGATTAAGTACACTATTCTCGTCAGGTTTTAGGGTAAATAGGCCTGATAATGTACAGAATTCTATGCATATGTTAAGGTACAATGGTACGTTTTCAGAGAAAGCGACTCCGTTATTTCTATTTTGCGTCTCTTCTCAGTAAGGGTAAACTTTTAAAGAAGAAAATTTGCTTCTGTAGAAGCAAAGTCTTTTCTTTAAGAGAAGACCTCTATTTGGAAGAGCCCTTTCGTCCTTGGAAGCACATAGGAAGTTACAAAAGTGAGCCACGACACGAGAAAACCAACAAAGTGGTGGTGAGCCCTGTGCAGACTCGGATCAGCCTGAGCATCCGCCCTGTCTGATCAGACTCTTTGCTAAGAGCTTAAAGGGTAGCTAAGGGTCTAACCTACCTCCAAGCGGACTGCTAAGACTCTTATCAGACTGGGCGGATGCCCAGGCTAATCTGAGTCTGTGCTGGGCGTACAACCACTTTGTTGGTTTTGTCGTGTCGCGGCACAAGTTGTTTCTCTCGTACATAAATATGAAGGTGTAATTACTTACCTTAAAATGTTAGAAAGGGACTCTTAAGAAACGCCTTACCCTCTGTATCCTAGCATACGGCATGCTACTATCCCATCTTTCTCATTGAAATTGTTCACATTGCCACAAACAGACCCCCACTCGCCTTCGTAGAACACCTCTAGACGGCCCTCAGAATTACGTTTGCCATCTCGCAGACGGATATCGCTGACTGGAAAAATATGCTTAAACTTAGGGGTGAAAGTAGGGGGGGGGGTGCCTATAAGGCCCCTTTTCTGCCCAAGAGCAAAATGTTTTGTTTTCAGCTGATGATTAGCCTATAGTGTCCGCTATACCGAATCAATAGTGGTTAAGCTCCGAAAGCACTACTTTTGGACTAATGGGGTTATTAAAGTGAGTGGGGTAAATCCGATGAACCAGCGTTGTCATATTATAAGCTATATTTCTCCTTCAAATTCAATGGCATTCATATATATACCTTTCTTTATAAGTTAAAATAATGTCTTTGGTGACATCTATTCTCAATTTCTACCTTTTCTTTTAGAGACACTGTCAATTTTCATTAATTTTGGTACTTTGATTTCAATATATTCTACCATATCTCTAGAACCAATGGATGACTTCTTACCAAACTAATATGGGTTCACCCCTGGGAAAATGCAAACTGTTGATTAAAAGTTGGTGACCGTGAACTTTGTTTCAAGGTCACAGTAAGACTTATAATGTCAGTTTTAAGTCAAGTTTTGACCACTGCCTACACATTAGCTCCTGAATTGATATGAAATCATGACCAAAGTAGCTTAAATTAAACAATATGAAGAGATAGAGTACTGGTTATGATTAAAGGGCCATGACATCATCTTCAAGGTCAAGGTCAAGGTTAGACTAGGCAGAGTTTAATCAAAGATCTCATATAGCTAGTCAGCAGAAATTTAACGAATTTGTAGGTTTCTATTTGTAAACCAATGCTTGATATGCATATAATGACCTTGACCTATGCATATGATGACCTTGACCTTGATCTGAAGGTCACCAATAGATTCAGAAGTTTAGTAATTCACAATAGATTTTTCTATAACATTTAAGTTTAATCCATTTCTGCTTCATTATGTTTGGCTAATGTTGACCTTCAGACCAAGGTCAAGGTCATTCTATACATATTAAACATTTATTTTTGAATGAAAATACTCAGATTTAGTATATTTCTGCTGACTGATTGTGTGAAATCTGTGATTAAACTCTGTTTAATCTAACCTTGACCTTGAAGATGATGTCATGGTCATTTAATCAAAACTAGTGTTCTAACTCTCCGAAATTTTTAATTTAGGCCACTTTGGGAACCATTTTATATCAATTCAGGAACTAATGTGTAGACAATGGTCAAAACTTGACTTAAAATTAACATTATTAGTCTTCTGTGACCTTGAAACAAAGGTCAAGGTCACCAAATTTTAATCAACAGTTTACACTAGGTAGAATATACATGTATTGAAATCAAAGTACCAAAATTAATGAAAATTGACAGTGTCTCTAAAAGAAATTCTGCAGAAATAAGATTTTACTTTGAAAGATAGAAATTGAGAAAAGATGTCACCAAAGACATTATTTTAACTTATAAAGAAAAGTATATATGAATGCCATTAAATTTGAAGGAGAAATATAGCTTATAATATGACTACCCTGGCTCATGCTGATTTATCCCACCCACTTTAATAACCCCATTATTCCGAAAGTAGTGCTTACGGAGCTTAACCACTATTGATTCAGTATAGCGGACACTATAGGCTAATCATCAGCTGAAAATAAAACATTTTGCTCTTAGGCAGAAAAGGGCCTTATAGGCACCCCCCCCCCCCTTTACTATTAAAATTTCATAAATGAACATAAACCATGCAATTAACAACACGTACCAGGCCGTCTGTACTCTTGGCCGGATTACGGTAAAAGATACATTCCAGGCGTAGACATTTTCTGATGTGTAATCGAATATTTAGATGTCAAATAAATCATGTAAACCACTTATTTTGGCGGTAGCTGAATTTTTGCGATATTTGCGGTTAAAGCAAACAGCCCTAAAATATAGCTTCGCCAATATCACATACATTAAATACATATACAGTCAACTCCCAATATCTCGAACATTGATATCTCAAAATATCTTATTGTATCACAGGATATATTTCCTATTTTTATTTACATTTCAGCTCCTGTCATCTCAACTTGCTGATATCTCAAAGTAAATTTTCTGGTACCAGAAAATTTACTTTGAGATATCAGTATTTTGGTCTGAAATTTGACTTCGAGATATCGAGCATTGCCTGATTGCCTGTACACACGCACAGCCCAACGGAGGTTCGAATGAAAGGATAATTTTAGTGTTTTTTTTTTCTCTACCTTTCCATAGAATTATTTATTGTGGCATCCCATTAAGTCGCCTCGATGAGACGATTCTAATAGATGCCACCATCCGTATAGTTGATCAGAAACGCTGGAAAAAAAATGTTAAAATTTACAACAAATTTTCTTTATTATCTGGAGCCATGGTATATTATGACCGCCAAAATTAATATGCGCAAATATGACATTTTTACCCAACCGCGACACTTTGATACCATCAGATGAATTCTTACCGGGATGCGTCCTCGAAGACCCCCGGTAAGAGTTCGTCTCCTAGTCAGGAACTACGAAGTAAACCACTAATAACTGAAAAGATTTAAGTACCTGACATGCAGTTCACTTTCTTCGGAGAAGTATCGAGGCAATATTTCGTACGGTTGCATTCTGTAATCGACGTCTCATTTCCATTGCAACTAAGGCTGTGAATCAAATTTGGTCCCAAATTATGGCTAGGGCCAGTCAAATGCGCAATTGTCTGAGCGCCTCTAAAAAAAGAAACAATTATAAAAATGATAATTAAAACAGCGTAATTTTAGTGTACAATCGAATCTTAGATAACAATACCATAGCCTCTACTCTTCTGCCCCTGTCCCCTCCCCTGCCCATCCTAACCCCTGCCCCCCACCCCCGTCCCCGCTCACACACACTACCACAAGAAGCTAAAACATATTAAAAATCTGGGCCCGGTTGTTCAAAACTAATGCTATCGTTAGTTAACGTTTTGTTAAAATTTCAAGTGCTAGTATCGCAAATATGCCAACATTTTTTTGTTGAAAATGTGTGAGCAGCTTTTGCATTGCAAAAAGCTTATCACATTTTTCAACAAAAATATCAGTGTATTTAGTTGTAAAGTCATAAAACACTTAATGCGTTGACCTCTTAAGGAGCTTGTTAAGCCAACGATGCTTTGAACAACTGGGCCCAGATGTAAATGGGAACATCTCAAGGAAGGTTTTCATATCAAAAAGAATAAACATCCCATTTCCTAAAATTATTGATTAAAGCACCTTAAAGACTACGTGACACACGACCAAATTCCATTCTTTTATCTTTTATAGAATTTTTGCATGATTTTGGACATTTTTAGCACCCGGCATGACAAGATAACCTCCTTGGGATAAAAAGTTGTCTATCACTGGCAGTTATTAATGATTCGACCATTAGTCATGTCTGCTGTATATTTCTTAAAATTACCTTTTAATTTTGATTACCCGTTGGGACGAAACTTTGAAATACAGGAAGCATATATTGTCTTGACACTTTAATGCCGGTTTCAGGAAAAGCCATGCCAACTGATTTTACATGGTTTTATACATGTATATAGGCCCCAGGCAGAAACAGGCAAGTAAAGAGACTGGCAATATTAATGATCAGGAATAAATATAATCAAATCCCACATTCCGCCCTCAAACCAAAAGGGAAACATGCATACACACAAAAATTGACAAAAGTTTACGAACGACACGCACGGCAAACCGAATGAGCAGCTCTTTTCTCCAAACATAAGGTCTTTCAGCTACCCTAGTTAAGAACAGCAGCAGCAGTAGCGTCTATTTTACCTATTTTCTATTTTAAACCACAGCCAAAACAAAACAAAGAAGCAGAATGGGCAGATATTCAAAAGACCACACTGCTACAGACCACAAACAAGCGGACCATGATAACAACATGTAATAATACGGAACTATTACAGCGGTACAACCTTGGAATGATCAGTAAAAGATTACTGGGTACTTAGACTAGTTTTACTGGATCAAAGCCTCGCCCTTTGCCTACGCAATGGTTCAACCCAACCAAAATATTTACAGCCCACAGAACAAACGAAGGCATCAACTGGGACAAACTATTCGGAAAAAACATTAAACATCTTTTTTAACCTGCTTTCTATTTTTTTTATTACAAAGCATAACAGGGCAGCTATACAGGTGGCCACATTGCTAGCAGACCACAGACAAAATGACTAAAGAACAACAGCGAAGAACCACAACAGAAGGGCCACCGACGGGCTAAACTCTGCTAGTTACAGAAGGTTTATGTTACCACAGTCACCTCTGTTAAATTCCATCAAGATATACCAATACTCTGAATTTACATACAGTTTTTCATGATTTTAAACATGTATCCCCAGGGCAGGGGCAGAGAGACCCCTAGACAAAAATTAGCTTATTACAGACAGCTTATGTTTCTGCTAACATTTCTATGAAACTTTAACAAGATACAGTCAACTCCCTATAATCTCGAACACTGATATCTCAAAGTGTCTTCTTATATCAAAGAATATATTTCCCATTTTATTTACATTTTAGCTTCTGTTATCTCAAACTACTGATATCTCAAAGTAGATTGTCTGGTACCAGAAAATTTACTTTGAGATATCAGTTGTTTGGGCTGAAGTTCGACTTCGAGATATCGCAAGTTAACTGTATAAAAAAATCTGTGATTTTAACCCATTTTTTGCCCAACGGACTGTTCAATCTGTATGAAATGGATGAGTCCCTTTGTCAATTATTGGGTGTCTGGTTGAGTTTATTTCGATCATTTTATTATATATTAAGGAGAAATAACCTTTGCAAACAGTGGAGACCCTGAACAGACGCCGCCTTTTGCGACAGCTGATCTGGGTCTGCACTGTTTGTAAATGGACCATTTTTGGGACGCTAGGCATTAATGGGTGAATAGTCTTTGCGTTTTTTTATGATTTTATACATGTCTATACTACTGTGTTAAGGGCAGCTAACCCTTGCATCGACATGAGAATGGAAACAACATCGAGATAACTCTTGAGGACAAAATTTAACCACCAGACAAAGCCTACAATACTTTGATAATTTATTGCAAGTTTCAGGAGAAATCCCTTTCATGATTTTATACATGTACATCCATCTCTCGGTATCTCGAAGTGAGATTTCAGCCCAAACTACAGATATCTCAAAGTAAATTTTCTGGTACCAGAAAATTTACGATATCAGCTGTTTTAGCTAACAGGAGTTGAAATGTAAATAAACAAACGAAATATTTTCTTTGATTTAAGAAGATATTTTGAGATATCAATGTTCGAGATATCGGGAGTTGACTGTATAAGGCCCAAGGAAGGGAAAATTACCTTGTTGTTCAAAATTCTGTTTGTAACAAAACGTTTATCTTACATTAATCATTCTGCGAAGTTTCATCATGATATTTAAAGGAAATACAGACCAAAAATAACTTTTAAGGCACTGATAAGGAGAATAACTCAGTCAGAAAGATACCTAAATTTGCCCATTAACAATTCCAACCGAGACATTCCCGGAGTCCCATTCACAAGCCAAGTTTAATCTCGCAATACATTAAGATATCGAACGGAAACTAACTACTCACGGGCAGACTTTACGAGTTGACCCCCATTAAACAGGGAGGCAAACATTAAACAGACATAGTTGCTTCCCCTGAAAGTGTACTTGGCGTATTGTGAGAGTGTGGGAGCATGCTACTAGTATGTATATACCCATAGTATCCGAGCATGCGACACACCACTGTAGCTTCTTTGTTCCCAAAGTCAGAACCGCAGATGGTCCCCCACTGGTTCTTCACGTTGATTTGAACATATCCTTGGTTACGGCTGACACCACTGACCAGCCTAATAGGGAGAGGAGGCGTTCCAGCTGCAGGAAAGAAATATAGAAACAAAAAATAAGAAAACAATTTGTTAACTTTATTAGTCTAGGGGCCAAGTCAGAAAAGGGCTCTAAAATAGATTCTTTTTCAACCCATCAAGTAGAAAATTTCCAATGGTGTTTTCAACTTTTAAGACTTCCCAATGTATATTTATGGTAGATGTCAGCTCTGAAAGTGGTGCAGATATTTTTTTTACAGGGACATAACAAACCCTATTGTTGTTAACACTTTTCTCGTATTTTTAGTGTAGCGGATCGTGGTGACTAAGTTCAATGAGTGATATAAGCTCCAAAATTGGTATGTGCCATTCTTAGGAGTCATGTTTAGTACAAACACCTTTGGTAACCAAAAACAAAGTTTTTTTTTTCGTAAAGCTGGCCGAAATCAGGAGAAATATATGTGACTATCTTATTAATGTGACGTGACCATAAACTCAAGGACTTTAAATCTTTGAATGATACGCTTAAAATCGACCAGTTTATTCCTGTAAAGACGAGTGTCCATATACTTTTAAACTAACAATCACAATAACACCATTTAGCTTCAAAAGATAATGTAATTTACGAAACAGAAAGTGTTTATAATTTTTACCAGGAATCTAATGCTATTATACGGACTTAGTAATTTCTTAAAATGGCATTTATAGATGGATATGCAAACTCTGCTAATGCATAAGCAACGAATCATATAAATTGGACTGCAGATGAATCAACTTATGTTGTATACGTTACCAGAATAAGATATTACCTACAGACTTTAATGTTCCTAGATTGTGTAGATAGCATACAAATAGGAGTATGTGATAGACATTATGCATCTATCCATTTGTAAATTAGTTTCGTTTATATTTACAAGTGGAAAAATTCATTGGCAGGCACTCTTGTTCGTTAAATAGTATTGAAATATCTCTGTTACAAGCAAGTTGAGGATTATGTTTCGTGTGTACAAAAATAAATTGATAGATTAAAATGTAAATAAAGATACCCTGGAGTGATGACAGTGTAAATGTAATTGGTCATCTATGTTGAGGGGTAGTAGTTACAAATAATTCTAAAACAAATCTCTATTAACTCATCAAAAACATGTGTTAAAGGCCCCATTGCTCTATCAGCATGAAATAATTTATCGTCAAGTATCGCTGCAGGCTTCTCACTACAGTTTCTTCATTGTATATGATCGTGATTGGCCGGATTTGAAAAATTAAAACGTCCTTGAGTTTCTCATAAAAACGATTTGAAAAATATCTAGGTCATTTTAGTAGGCAACTAAAATGACCTACTTTCGATTTCACAAGTTTCATAACATGGTAAAAATAAAAGGTACAAAAGGTAACAATACAAGGTACAGGAGATAGAAATACAATGTACAGTTGTTTACTAGTTGATAAAAATACAATGTAAGGCATGGCTCTCATTCTTTGCCTTGCTTGTTGTGTGCGTTAATTGCCCAACGGGGAACCAGAAACAAAAACCGTATTTTTACCAAGAAACCTGTCAAGTTTTATTCAAAATACCTTATTCCTTCTTTTTTGCCAGTTATATGACACAAAAAGCACAGCAACCGACATTTTATCATCAGTTCTGAAGGCTGTACTAATTTCATAAGGATTTGTGCTTCGACGAGTTTTACTACTGATAGGACTATGGAGACATTAAGCTTCTGGCTAGGATCGCCAGATGTATTTCTGTGGGTACCCCACAATGTATGATTTTACAGAGAAATATTATAAGCGACAATATCGCAATTTTTCAGTCGTTATTAGTGTTTGTAAGGGTAACGGTTTAATGGTGTCAGAGTAAAAATGTATTTAGCTCTTTTTGTCTTTTCCTTTGGAGCTATTGATCTCCAATCTTGATCTGAAAGCAGAGTGCTTAAAGTGCTCCAGTTTGCTTGAAGGTTATGTTACACTTCTGCATCTCTCTAATGCCCCAGTCACACACACATATACGGATTCTGCGGATACTACGGATGGCCCGTCCGAATCTATTCGTATCTATCCATTTAATCCGTAATGGATCCGTATCGCATCCGCAGAGTCCGTTACTGTTCGTATCATATCCGCAGGGTCCGCAGGAGCCGCGTCGAAATTTTGAAAAGGTTCAAAATTCGGGCGCGGATGAGTAAACCGTAAAAGTCCGTAACTGAACGCATTTATCTGCACCTTTCCGTATCCAATCGGTTTCTCATCCGTATCTATTCCGTATCTTATCCGTCACTGAACCCATCATTCCGCAGTCCCAAGTTGAGGACTGATACGGTTTCATACGGAGCTTTACCTTTAGTTACGGAAGTAATGGGTCATGTCAGGGTCATTGATGAGGCTCTAAAAATTGTAACCTCGAAGTATGGCACATGCTCCTTCTTTCGAATGTGTTTAGTATTCTGTGCTCATGAAGGATTAGATTTTTATTTAAATTTGTATACCTGGATTCAAACTAAAAATTGGGTAAAGGTTAAGGTTTCCTATGGCCTAATGACCGTAGGGGCGGTGGCTTGGGGGAGGAGGGGTGGGAGTAGGTGGTTAGGGTCAATGTATCTTGGGCATAGCATAAAGGCGAAGCCCATCTCTCTCCTTTCGCTGCCTTGTCCTTCCCTGATTTGAAAAAGGTACCCATTTACTGCTTGGTTGACATAGATATTCAGTCGGCAGTTGATAAAAGTAGATACTATTCTAATCCTTCAAGAACACTGCACACATTCGAAGGAAAGTACATGGACCATACTTCGAGAATTCGGCTACTCAAACCGCATCAGTGACCTCGACATGACTTGGTTACGAAAACCGGAGAAAGCATAATGTAAGGACCTCTGACAGTATCAATGCATATTTGCCTATTTTTCGACAAATTATTGCACCTTCCTCGGGCAGCAAAAGTTGAAATATTTGGCATTAATATGTAGACGTGTGTACTATAAAGACATTTTAACAGTAATTTTGAAAAATTATCATGCCTCTAGACTAACTTAAACCGATTTTATCAAGAGGGGTAGGTGAATTTTTCAGTCTCTGAAAATAAGTCCATTTTTTCGGTTTTCTAATATACCGAAATTTTAATTGATAACTATGCTAAAACTGACGTACACACTACTGTTACTGATATCATGCAACATTATTTTCAATAATAGGGGATTTGGCCTGTTTTTAGATATAAAGGGTGTAAGTACCCCACCCACTTTTTCAGTTTTTCAGCTGCAGACTATCTCCCCCCCCCCCGTGCCTCAGCAAGCCACTGACATATAATGTGTATTATGATAGTACACACATACATGCAAAGTGGCTAGCTGAGGCACAGGAGGGGGGGGATGGAAAGTCTCTTTAAAAAACTTTTCCTGTTTCCATTACGTTTAATTATAAAATTTAGCTCTTTCCACCAAAAATTAAAGTCTATGTGCTAAAAAATCAGAAATTAAATTCATAGCCAGTTAGGGGAAGTTGAGAGCAACGAATTTCAAGAGAAATTCTTGGGTATATCAAAAATTTGATTTTGACTTATTTTATAGGCAAATTAACATTACAACCGTCAGAGGTCCTTTCTTAATTTTGATAAGGCAGTAAATTCAAAGACTGATTAGTATCATAAAAGATCTAAAAGGAAAAAAATCAATAATCTAGACTATAAATCTAAACCAAACGAAAATTTCTGATTTCTCAGAATATTTTCTTGACCTCAAAGGAAAAAATTATATATAATCTGCACTATAGATGACGTACGGGGAGACGTTTTACGGTCGCCGCACGGCACGAAACCAGTGGCACTGAAGTAAAATAGAAATCTAAAAGAGTTCACATAAGAACACAGAACACAATCGAAAGAAGGAACATGGGCCAGCTTCGAAGTTTCGGCTACTCAAGCCTGACCAGTAGATATTTATTGCTTCATTTCACCATTAACCTTTGTCCTATATTGGACAACTTATTGTAATTAATAAAAGAATTACTTTGTCCTGTATTGGACAACTAATTCAAATTGATAAAAGTCAAAAAAGTTTATGAAATGATGGCTGGCAAGTTCATGAAAAGATGACCCCACTAGGCTGTTACAAGTAAGAAACATAACATCGCACCATAACTGCACCATACGTCACTGCCATTGCACCGACCCGGCCTCTCTGTTGTAGTAGTCCTTGAGATACAGTCTCTGTCTCTTTGCCCCCCTACTGGTGTTGTTGCCGTACAGCCGATTCTCCAAACCATCCTGTAGGTATCTGTCAGTATTGGTACGCAACCTTTTTGTATTGAAACGTTACTGTAGAAAACAGTCCGTTACAGTACGCCGAACGAGACCCGTAACTTCCGTAACTAAAGGTAACGATTCGCTTGAAACCGTATCGGTCCTCAACATCGAGTGGGACTGCGGAATGATAGGTTCATTACGGATAAGATACGGAATAGAAACGTATGCGACACGGATTAGATACGGATAGATGAGGATATATGCGTTTAGTAAAGCACCATTACGGTTTACTCTTCCGCGCCCGAATTTTGAAACTTTTCAAAATTTCGACGCGGATCCTGCGGACTCTGCGGATATGATACGGACAGTTACGGACTCTGCGGATCTGATACGGATCCATTGCGGATAAAACGGATAGATACGGACGGGCCATCCGTAGTATCCGCACAATCCGTATGTGTGTGTGTGACTGGAGCATACAAGGAGTAGACACAGATGTGGACGTCGCAGTTAATCTTTTCTATTTTTCTATCCGCTAGGCATGCGCAACAGTCCGCATCTGAAGGTATTTATCCGCATCTAAAGGTTACAGAAGGTAACGGAGGGTTAGTAGTTCGTACCTATCCGTATCCATACGCATCTATTGGTAACTATATCCGTAAATTCATTAAACAAAATTAGGCCACGCCCAAAAATTCTGCGGATAAACTGAGGATTTTATCCGCAACTATCCGCCCTATCCGTAATGTGTGTGTGTGACTGGGGCTTAACAGCCTCATTCAATCAAGTCTGCCTTTCGCAACTTGGTATGATCTCTACTCCCCAATAGTCGTCTTATTACTCTGATTATTGTAGCTCATTTGAAGCTGATCGTTTTTCTCCTCGTACTGAATCATCATGCATTTTAATTAGTATTTACAACGAATACACATTCGCATCATTAGCCTGTGTTGTTTACGTTACAGAAATTATTAATTTTTGGTACCTGAAATGAGATGCGATTTTATGCAGTGTTAATAATGGTTTGAAATAAAACGAGATATACATATGCTACATGCAAAGATTTCAAGGGCATATGCAATAACCTATATAAAATAAGACTTGGGGCAGTGGTAACATCTAATACCTCTTTTAATCATCTTTGGAGATTGCTACAAGCTATCTAAGAACCGGTGGTTAAAGCCAAATTTCCTAGACCTGAACGTACACAATCACAGAGCCCATACTGACGCCAAATAAAGATACTACAACACCGCTTTGGAGGTTATGCTAGAGAACAAAGTGCTAATAAATAAAGAAGAATGTGGTGCCAGTTTAACCGACTAAAATGTCGTCTGTTTGGTCACTATTGTGGCAGTTTTGGCTAAAACAAGACACCTGTGGAGAGTTAATTGTCCTCCAAGGCTACTGCAGGAACACATTAGAGAACATAAAACAACTTTTGATTTTTACAAGACCTCTGACAACTCTGAGATCCCAAAGCGAGACACTATGGTATTCCATGGAGACACTGCTATTGCCGCAGGTCACCATAAGACTGCAAACAGGATGGGCTACCAAGTTAATCTAAGAATAGCTCTATTTAGAATATGGTACCGCTTCAGGCTGCTAAATGACCACTGCGATACCAGCATAAATGCATATTTTATGACATAAATATTCTTGTTTTAAATTATACAAGTTTACCGTTACACATACTCGGTTACGTATGTAACATCGCAGCTGTTGCTAGTACAAGGCTTCTGTCGACAATAGTGCAGCATTTTTTCAGGAAGACCTCTGAGAACCATTTGGTGCCAGCTAAGGCTATTAAAAGATATCAATGGCCTGTATGGACGAGTTTAAGCTACTGTAAGGAAGAGAGCTATTACTACGCCTGCTCTTGCTAAATTAATGCATGCAATGAATATGAACAGGCTCTTGTACAGTCCATTTTACCTTAGGCCACTAAAACACTACAGTGCTAGCTTTGGCTACTTTTAGAAGGCTCCACAGACATTAGTGCCAGCATATTATACTACCAAATATCGAAAGGAACTGTGGTACCATCCCAAGCTACTATGACTGAACGATTTATGTGCACACTTGTTAGAAGTGAGGCTGCTGTCAGACTTATAGAAACACTTTGGTGTCATCGCAAGCTACGCTTACAGTACAAGAACCCTTGAATGAATATGATGCTAGCTAAGGTTAGAAGAAAGTGTAGGAGACCGAAATGCTAGATAAGGCTTCTGCTAGCCACAGAAAAGACCGTGGTGCAGAATACGTTTACTGCTAGACCCGCTAAACAGAAATGAGCCGCGACACGAGAAAACCAACAAAGTGGTTGTGCGCCCAGCGCAGACTCAGATCAGCCTGGGCATCCGCCCAGTCTATAACTGGTAAAAAGAAGAGAAAACAGATTTTTGGAAAACAACTGTTCATTCCACAAAACACAATTTCCTGGTCTGGTTTTCCGTATAGCAATGCTACTTAAACATAGGCGGAATAGCGATTTGGGCTCCTAGCATGTACATTGTATTTTTACCATTTAATTCAACTTATTGAAATCGAAAGTATGTCATTTTAGTTGCCAACTAAAATGACCCAAATATGTTTTCAAACCTTTTTTATTTGAAACTCGAGGACGTTTTATTTGTTTTAAGCTGGCTAATCACGATCATTTACAACAAAGAAATTATAGCGAGAAGCTTGCAATTTTTCACGTTGATAGAGCAATGGGGCCTTTAACGTTATTGGTCCTTTGGAGGGTCGATAAGATTACTGCAGAGGATAACAAAGCACATTTTCTACAATAATGACATTTGTTTCTGTTTCAATGTGGACTTTGATAATAAGATGTAGTTACAAATAACTTTCATTAAAATGGTGCAGTAACATAGTCAAACTGACGAATGTTTATCTCAGTCACATACACCACGTATCTAATTGAATTGTGACTTCACCTGAAATGTAAAAAAAAATATTCTTTTAACAAGATATCTACTTCAGATGTACTTTCTGAGCTCAAAACATGAGTATTATGGACGTTTATCACAGTTTCTTTGAATGACAGTGGGTGGGGTAAGGAAAAGTCATCACAAAAAAAATCTGCACCACTTTTGGTTCCGGCATCCACCCTTATTTTGACTCTCTCTGGTAGTACTAAGCCCTGGTACCAACAGAAATTTTCTACCTTATGGGTTGAAAAAGAATTCCATTTCACGTCATGGGCCCCTAGACTATATATAGTTTTCTAACAAATGAATAGATAAAGATTTCGTTCTCATGTTTTCATCCCTAAATGTTGTTTGCCTTATCACTTATTGAGCTGCGACACGCAAAAACCAACAAAGTGGCATGTGCGACCAGCGCAGACTCAGATCAGTCTGGGCAGCCGTCTAGTCTGATCAGTCTTCTCTGTCCGCCTAGTGCCAGCTTAAACCCTTGACTACCCTCTTAGAGCAAAGCGAAGACCCTGATCAGACTGGACGGATGCCCAGGCAGATCTGAGTCTTCTCTGGGCGCACATGCCACTTTGTTTTCTACTGGCCCCGTCTTATTATTCACTAATGACATTTGCAATTTCAATTTTATCTCCAAAAAATGCGGACCATAAACTTTCCAAAAATCAGCAATACGAATATACATGTACCGTACAATTTCGAAAAACTGGGACCACTAAACTAACTGAGCCGCGACACGACAAAACCAACAATGTGGTCGTGCGCCCAGCCCAGACTCAGATCAGCCAGGGCATCCGCCCAGGCTGATCAGAGTCTTTGCTAAGCACTTAAAGGGTAGCTAAGGGTCCAAGCTACCTTCATGCGGACAGCCAAGACTCTGATCAGACTGGGCGGATGCCCAGGCTGATCTGAGTCTGCGCTGGGCGCACAACCACATTGTTTGTTTTCTCGTGTCGCGGCTCAACTAAAGTTATTATCCTAAATTACAACAATTTGGTTTCACAACCAAAGATGCAGCTAGCATTGCAAACAATTTACTTTGATTAGACTTTTTCCTTAGAAGCAGTCTGATCTTGGTCTGCATTGTTTGCTCCCTTTAGGTGCAGTCCGATCTAGATCTGCACAGTACATTTGCTAAGACATATCTTTTCCAATACTTAGAATCTCACGGTGTGAGAACAGCACATTTATTTTTTGGGAGGTATTTTTTATCATTATTATAATTCCAAGGAGCTGGTCGGGTCGGGCGAAGGTACTGGGTAACTTTCTATGTCGGGGCGTCCTACCAATTTGGATAATAGTAGGACAAGGGCCGACTGTATTTGCAGTGGGTCTGGACGGATTTTTTTGGACATTTTTTTCCCTCGGTCTATCTTTTCTCTCTTCTTTCTCCCTCTCTCTGGGTGACGGCCCAATATAGACTGATATACTGCCTCAAAGGGCCGTTTAACTAAAACAACCAACTAACCAAACATTTTTTTTCCAAATCGAGATCTGAAATACTAAAAGAATATGGTGGTACTGTATCTTTCAAGCTTTACGATCAGAGGCTAAGTATTATGGGCAAGGGTTAGCATCATCCTGCAAAAAAATAAACTCACCAAGACGTAAGAGCAGTATTAAGTCAGTCACTTTATTATGCTTAGTCATAATTAAATGTACATTCTACTTATCATATACTTTTACCGGTATTGTCCTTGATACTAGATATTTGACCAAACCATTATAGCCCTTTCTTACCTCCGAGACAGAGTTTGTTCTAATTTTAGCGGTGCTGGAAAATTCTGTCTTGTCCATGGGCTGGGACAGCTCACACGAACTTGAATCCTCGTATCACTACTCGCTCAATGAAATGCGATAAGCCCGGCTCGGCGATTCTTTTATGATAATATTTTAAAGCAATGAATTACCTCAAAGAAATTCATTCTTTAAAAAGTCCATTATTATCTGTTTCTATGTCTTAAAGTCGCCATTTTGAAGACGTTACCAACTGACGTTTGAAATAACTTTGACGTTATGTCACAATACTACTTACGCTTGTGTACGTTTGCATGGAATAAAAGTTCAATTTGAAATAATTATTATCGTAGGCAAGAAAAATAATCAATCATCGGTCTCCGATGCTGACAGGTAAATACCAACCCTCGGACACAAGGGCTGAGAAAATTCTGTCCCACCCTAAACGTGAGGTGATCTCGGCTCTACACATGGCTTTTGAGCAACAGGGCTGGACAGCGCTAAGTGGAAAACGACATCATAAGGCACAGAAAAACTTGTACATTTAAATAACAAATATAGTAAAGTAAAGCATGAGTAAGATAATCAGAATATAGAAGAATAAATGAACAGTACTTGCTTAATAATCAGAATCTAAGTATAACAAACATCATATACCTCGGACTGACAAGAGGATCCCGTCAGCGCCACGCATGACACAGGCCACGCCAGCCAGCTCAAGAGCAATCTTTCATACGGTCCCTGACAGTTCGATCATCGGACTGACACGGAACGCTAGAGGACCCAGTGATTTTTTCGCTATATAAGTGGTGCCCATAAAAGGCACCAGTCCCATTTCAAAATAATATCTTTTTTTCTGCAAGTTGAAAAATTCCCAATTGCAGAAAGAATTTTTCCAGGGACCAGCTTGCAAGCATAAATTTACTTGCTTGCTTAGAGAACTGACAGAGACACAGCTAGAATTGAATGTAAAAACAACATATGAGCCACGACAGGACAAAACCAACAATATGGTTGTGCGCCCAACGCAGACTCAGATCAGCCTGGGCAGCCGCCTAGTTTTATCAGACTCTTTGTTAAGTTCTTAAACGGCAGCTAAGGGTCTAAGCTACTTTCATGCGGACAGCGAAGACTCCGATCAGACTGGGCGGACGCCCAGGCTGATCTGAGTCTGCTCTGGGCGCACAAACACATTGTTGGTTTTGTCGTGTCGCGGCTCAGTTATTCTGTATCATGTCCCCTATCCCACCACTTGAAACTAAATGAAGGTGTTTCTGAAATTCCAATTTTACGAAAAAGGCGATGCGATTTTTCCAATTCCATGGGCACCGGCACATTTCCCAAAATAGTGAAAAAAATCACTGGGACCGCACCCAAGACAAAGGACCGCACTAGCCCCACCATGACCGGCGATGACAGGACCCCTGTTAGAGTCAGTTACCAAACGATCTGATGCCAAGGTCGTTTGGTAACTGACTCTTTTTCGTCTCGTAACAGCTCTTTTTTCGTTTCGTAACAGCCCTCGTATATACATAGTTAACCAGGGGTGAGAGTGGCTTTGAGTTTAGCTGTAAACTGGTACCTCAGCAGTAGACCTGTTTGATTGAAATACAAAAATAAAAAAATAAAATAAAAAAACTCCCATGAAGATGGGAAATGTGTATAGATGTAACTGGTCACAGGTAAGTACCTTGAAAAGAAAAAACAGGGTTTTTTTTTTTTTAAATATCATTTGATTTTTGAAAAAGAGCAATAAGTCCGGGTATTTTTTTCGACCATCCCTCCCATACAAAACATTTGCACTGCTAAAGAAACAGTCCGTCTTAAGTTTTTCTGTTCATCATCCGTCCATTGGTTGGTCGTGTCGGGCGATGGTGCCGGGTAAGCGTTCTTCAAATATGGATAATACGTAGTAAGACAAGGACCTACTGTGCTTGCAGTAGGAGCCAGTGGGGGTTGTCTTGATATTTTTTCTCTCGCCTAGTATATATATATCTTTTTTTTTCTCTCTCTGTATGGAAAACGGCCTAATATAGACTGAAATACTGTCTCAAAGGGCCGTTAAACCCAAAACAACCAACCAACCATCATCCATCCGTTATAAAGAGTGCATAACTTGTATCCATCTAGTACAAATTCCAAGAAAATAGCTTTTATAACTGTGACGGAATAAAACTTACCCGAAACTCCTGAGCATTTATTAAAGAAAACTAAAAAGCAAATGACTTGAGCTACGCAATAATTTAATCCTGTTGTCAAAACTCGCTTATCATTCATGATGTAAAGAGCTGAATTCGAAAGCTCCTAATCTCCGCGGATGTATTTGAAACAAATGTGTTAAAGTGCTATCTGTTTATCAGTTGTGTCAGATGACGCGCGCAATGTACATCGAAAGGGCAATGCCAAATTTCTCTTTGTACCATATGGAAACATGTTGGTCATCACATGCCAATATACTCTATCGCTATGTCTAGGATGAGGCACAGTAATACTATAATATTATAATGAAATTTCTTATTAACCCAGGTACAGATCCGAGGTCTGCTATATACAGCAGTCCGAGGACTTGTAACTGGGCGTATACGAAATTTCTTGATTAATGGCAATTTCATAGATATTGACCGAGTTTGGCGTCATTGCTATTGGCCGAGTTGTAATGCCCAAGTTTGGCTTGTACTTGCCGAAGTGGATTGTATTGGCCGAGTTGGTCTGTATATTGGCCGAGTTTGTCAAAATAAGCCCAGTTTATCACTGATATGATGTGGACTGTCTTTGCCATATAAGTACCGTATTACTATTAGTTAATTACTAATTTTCAATAATATTTAGAATACATACATTTACAGGGCAATCAACTCTTTCATTTTCCTTTTTGTCCCCCTTCTCAATTAAGGTCAACCCCTAAAGAGAAAGAATTTGCTCCTCCAAATTTTTTTCAAGTGAGAGTAGATCCTATTTTGAAAATTCCTCCAGAAAAGTAAACATGACGTCAGACAATGTTTTCCATAATAAAAATGGTAGGAAAACATGGAGGTGTACCCATGCACCTTAATTAAGAATTTGAGCCGTGACATGAAAACAAAGTGGCATGCGCGCCCAGTGAAGACACAGATCAACCTGGGCAGCCGCCACGTATGATCAGAGCGTCTAAACTAGCTCCATGCGGGCTGCGAATACTCTGATCAGACTGGGCTGATCTGAGTCTTCACTGAGCCAACTTAAATGACCCAAATAAGTTTTCAAACCCTTTTTATGTGAAACTCAAGGGTGTTTTATTCTTTTAAAGCTGGATAATCACGGTCATTTACAAAAACGAAACTCTAGTGAGAAGCTTACGGCGATACCTCACGATAAAATGTTTCATGCTGATAGAGCAATAGGGCCTTTAAAGGCCCCATTGCTCTATCAGCATGAAATATTTCATCGTCAAGTATCGCTGCAAGCTTCTCACTACAGTTTCTTCATTGTATATGATCGTGATTGGCCGGCTTTAAAAAAATCAAAACGTCCTTGAGTTTCTCATAAAAACGATATGAAAAATATCTAGGTCATTTTAGTTGGCAACTAAAATGACCTACTTTCGATTTCACAAGTTTCATAACATGGTAAAAATACAAGGTACAAAAGGTAACAATACAAGGTACAGGAGATAAAAATACAATGTACAGTTGTTTACTAGTTGATAAAAATACAATGTAAGGCATGGCTCTCATTCTTTGCCTCCTGTTGTGTGAGTTAATTGCCCAACGGGGAACCAGAAACAAAAACCGTATTTTTACCAAGAAACCTGTCAAGTGTTATTCAAAATACCTTATTCCTTCTTTTTTTGCCAGTTATATGACACAAAAAGCACAGCAACCGACATTTTATCACCAGTTCTGAAGGCTGTACTAATTTCATAAGGATTTGTGCTACGACGATTTTTACCACTTATAGGACTATGGAGACTTTAATAAAAAGGGTTAGGGTATGCCGCAATCACAACCCACAGCCAACCCACGACACCAAGAGGAAGAGACAAGGGACAAACAAGCACAGACGTGCAAAACGAACAAACACACAATAAGGAAAAAACAAAAACAAAAACAAAAAAAACACAAGATACCTCTTCCCCAAGCGAGATGTTCAGAATGCTTGAAACAAACACAGAAATGAGGACAAAGAGCAGAAGACTTTATAACATCAACCCTTCCCTACTGCAAGTACAGCTGGCCTTTTCCCGATTACTTTACTTATACAGCGTTATAAGCTCTGTGAATTCCTGTTGTTCCCTTAAACCGTCTAGCTCCAACCAGCATCCACCGCTGTACTTGCTATATATGTACTTGCTATAGCACTTTCCCCCTCCCCTCCCCGTCCTCTAGTGTAAGCGTATAACATATACCGGTATTATACATTTCTGGTGACAGCATGCTGATTGTTGTACATGTATGTCATATAACTGGCACAAAAAACCACACACGCATACACACACACACAAACACACAAAAACAAGGGAATCAAATGCTCGAAAAATGATAAATTCTTACACAAAATGACATTTTCCATGTTTAATTTCAAAGCGAGACGTGAACTACTGTATATGAACTTGATCATCCTGTACGTTGTATTTTTACAGTATCATTAAAGTTTGTGGTATCGAAAATAGATCATCCATTTGCCAACAGAATGGCCCAATTTTCCATGGATAAATCAATGGTGTTTTATTTGCTTGAAGCTAGCCACTCAGGGACAGTTTTGCAGTAATATCACACCGGGTAGGCGGCAATCGAAAACGGTTTTACAGTCCATTAATGCGGATCAAAAACCGTTAGACCGTTAGACAGCGTTTCTGATTTCAAATTACGATGGCCCAATTGGCTCACTTTTCATTTCCGTACTATTTCACAATTCCGAATTTTGAATTCCAAATTCTGAATTCCGAATTACGAATTCGCTGAACATACTGGACTCTTGATTATTCTTACTTATTTCATATCGTCAAGCCTTCAAATGAAATGATTGATGTAAACAACGTTAAAAAATATGATTCAAAATGCAAAATGACTCTTTGGAACTTAAATTCAATAATAAGGTCATGAAACACTAGGTACCCCAAAATAAAGCTGGGATTAGTTCAATAGAAAACTATTATTCTTCATATAAAGAATCTTACATCACAGACACTAGATCTAGATACCCCCTCCCCGCCACTCCCTCCCCAGTTTGGCCCGCGATTTTTAGCAAGAAATACTTACTTAAAAGAAGACCTCCACTGATGCCTGTAGTATATAGAAACGCTAAAATTACAGATAATTCCCATATATTTCTTGGGAGAAAATCCAAGAAATTCTCCTTTCTCCGTTGTCGAGATATTCGAGGTAAAAGTTGTGCAGCTTTCGACTTCCGGGGGCTATAACTCGAAAATTAAAGGACGAGAATTTTTGACACATATGGTCAATTGAATGTTTATCCCAACCCTCTCATTTGGCACTAGTTTCAGCCCGAATTGTGCAAGTCACCTAAGGTCACGCATCGCCCCGAACGTGTAGCCCAAATTGTGAATATTTTAAACCGATACCGCTTGCTTGTATGAGTTGGTAGCCATCTGAAGCTTGGCATATATAAAGGCCATTAACATGTCTACAAGCATACACAATCTTATATCAACTGATTCCATAACTTGCGAACTATAGGCCATCGAAATTTTTGTAAACAAAAGTTTGTGCGCCTCTAGATCCCAAACGGAATAAAAGCTAAAGCTGAAAAAGCCTTAATTCTGTGTCTACAGATGTATATGTTTTGCAGAGACTCAAAGCTCTTGAGAATGGAGAAAATGAAGCGACAATTTTGCATTGGACCCTATGGGAAAATGCACTAAACGCCTACTGCTCCGACGTTTAGCGGCCGACAACATCCATCTTTATTTTTGAGACTTTTTAAGGCCCTTGTCAGGCCACACTTAGAGTATGCCAACGTAGTCTGGTACCCTTACTATAAAAAAGACATTGAAGCAGTTGAAAGTGTTCAACGAAGAGCAACAAAACTGTTGCCAGAATTACGTAATCTACCATATTAGGAGAGACTCATGAAACTGAAACTTCCAACCTTAGCCCATAGGAGAGCAAGAGGAGATATGATTCAGACTTATAAAATTATACACGGCTTTGAAAATATCCCAATGGAGAGATTTTTTGTGTTGTCAGAAAGCAGAACCAGAGGTCATAATTATAAACTGGAGAAGAGTAGATGTAATACTACATTCAGGTTAAACCAGTTTTCTCAGAGAGTCATAATTCGGTGGAATGCCTTACCTTTCAATGTGGTGAATGCCAAAACAGTTAATTCATTTAGTCCCAGCTAGACAAATTCTACGGCGACAGTATTTATGAGTACTAAATATTTGTATCATGTGAACGGCAGTGACAGTGAACAGTCCCGGACGTAACATTTTTAACATTTTTATATACTATCAGTGATGATGGATAAAATTA
Organism: Ctena decussata; assembly: GCA_963989385.1. NCBI lineage: Eukaryota > Metazoa > Mollusca > Bivalvia > Lucinida > Lucinidae > Ctena > Ctena decussata. The sequence continues at coordinate 26,605,003 of OZ022505.1, forward strand.
TTTTACGAGTGGACCAGATCAGGAGAAGAATTGAGTGCACTTATCAGTAAGCTACGAGGGTGGGCTAAAAAGAACAGATGTTCTTCATTTGGAGCCCCAAAAGTTCAAGAATCAAGGTTCAAGGTACACTGTAAACGTTAATTAAAGGTTCATGCCTGGGGCAAATATCAGCGCAAATAAGTGTCCATGTGCAGAGTAATAAACGAGCAAACTTTGATGTATGGGCCTGGAGTGGTAGTTATTCTTAAAAGGTGACTTTCACGAATCGTTCTGAAACTGTGCTAAAATTACAGATAATTCCCATATATTTCTTGGGAGAAAGTCCCAGAAATTCTCCTTTCTCCGTTGTTGAGATATTTGAGGGCAAAGTCGTGCAGTTTTCGACTTCCTGGGGCTATAACTCGACAAACTAAAGAACGAGAATTTTTGGCACATATGGTCAATTGAATGTTTATCCCAACCCTCTCATTTGGCACTAGTTTCAGCCCGAATTGTGCAAGTCACGTAAGGTCACGCATCGTCTCACACGTATAGCCCAAATTGTGAAAATTTCAAACCGCTACTGCTTACTTGTATGAGTAGGTTGCCATCTGAAACTTGGCAAATATAAAGGTCATTTAAATGTCTACATGCATGCACAATCATATCTCAACTGATTGCATAACTTGCGAACTAAAGGCCATCGAAATTTTTGTAAACAAAAGTTTGTGAGACTTTAGGTCCGAAACGGAATAAAAGCTAAAGCTGAAATAGCATTCATTCTATTTCACTTATTTGTGTCTACACATGTATATGTTTTGCAGAGACTCAAAGCTCTTGAGAAAGAAGAGGTGTCAATTTTGCATTGGACCCTATGGGAAAATGCATTAAACGCCTACTGCTCCGACGTTCAGCGACTGATAACATCCATCTTCACACTGTAAACGGTAATTACATAGGTACATGCCTGGGGCAAATAACAGTAATAAAGGAGCAACTTTTATGTATGGACCTGCAGTGGATGCTATTCTTAAAAGGGGGCCCTCACGAATCGTTCTGAAACTGTGCTAAAATTACAGATAATTCCCATATATTTCTTGGGAGAAAATCCCAGAAATTCTCCTTTCTCCGTTGTCGAGATATTTGAGGGCAAAGTCGTGCAGTTTACGAATTCCTGGGGCTTTAACTGAAAACTAAACAACGAGAATTTTTGGCACATATGGTCGAGTGAATGTTTATCCCAACCCTCTCATTTGGCACTAGTTTCAGCCAGAACTGTGGAAATCACCTAAGGTCACGCATCGTCTCAAACGTGTATCCCAAAGGCCATTAACATGTCTACATGAATGCACAATCTTATGTCAACTGATTGCATAACATGCGAACTATAGGCCATCGAAAATTTTTTAATCAAAAGTTTTTGCGCCTTTAGCTGCCAAACGGAATAAAAGCTAAAACTGAAATGGCCTTCATCCTATTTCACTTAATTGTGTCTACACATGTGTATGTTTTGCAGAGACTCAAAGCTCTTGAGAATGGAGAAAAAGTGGCGACATTTTTGCATTTGACCCTATGGGAAAATGCACTAAACGCCTACTGCGGCGACGTTCAGCGACCGATAACATCCATCTTTACACTGTAAACGGTAATTACATAGGTTCATGCGTGGGGCAAATAACAGCGCAAATAATTGTCCATGTGCAGAGTAATAAAGGAGCAAACTTTTATGTATGGGCCTGCAGTGGAGAAAGGAGAATTTCTGGGATTTTCTCCCAAGAAATATATGGGAATTATCTGTAATTTTAGCACAGTTTCAGACCGATTCGTGAAAGTCACCTTTTAACAATAACTTCCACTGCAGGCCCATACATAAAAGTTTGCTCCTTTATCACACTGCACATGGACAATTATTGCGCTGTTATTTGCCCCAGGCAAGAACCTATGTAATTACCGTTTACAGTGTAAAGATGGGTTTTATCGGTCGCTGAACGTCGGAGCAGTAGGCGTTTAATGCATTTTTCCATAGGGTCCAATGCGATTTTTACACCTCATTGTCTCCATTCTCAAGAGCTTTGAGTCTCTGCAAAACATATATATGTGTAGACACAAATAAGTGAAATAGAATGAAGGCTATTTCAGCTTTAGCTTTTATTCCGTTTGGGAGCTAAAGTCGCACAAACTTTTGTTTACAAAAATTTTGATGGCCTATAGTTCGCAAGTTATGCAATCAGTTGACATAAGATTGTGCATGCATATCGACATGTTAATGACCTTTATACATGCCAAGTATCAGATGGCTACCTACTCATACAAGCAAGCAGTAGCGGTTTGAAATTTTCACAATTTGGGCTACACGTTCGGGACGATTCGTGACCTTAGGTGACTTGCACAATTCGGGCTGAAACTAGTGCCAAATGAGAGGGTTGAGATAAACATTCAATTGACCATCTGTGCCAAAAATTCTCGTTCTTTAGTTTTCGAGTTAAAGCCCCTGGAAGTCGTAAACTGCACAGCTTTAGCTTTCAATCCGTTTGGGAGCTAAAGTCGCACAAACTTTTGTTTACTAAAATTTCGATGGCCTATAGTTCGCAAGTTATGCAATCAGTTGACATAAGATTGTGCATGCATGTAGACATGTTTATGGCCTTTATATATGCCAAGTTTCAGATGGCTACCTACTCATACAAGAAGCAGTAGCGGTTTGAAATTTTCACAATTTGGGCTACATGTTCGGGACGATTCGTGACCTTAGGTGACTTGCACAATTTGAGCTGAAACTAGTGCCAAATGAGAGGGTTGAGATAAACATTCAACTGACCATATATGCCAAAATTCTCGTTCTTTAGTTTTCGAGTTATAGCCCCTGGAAGTCGTAAGCTGCACTACTTTGCCCTCGAATATCTCGACAACGGAGAAAGGAGAATTTCTGGGATTTTCTCCCAAGAAATATATGGGAATTATCTGTTATTTTAGCACAATTTCAAAACGATTCGTGAAAGTCACTTTTTAAGAATAACTTCCACTGCAGGCCCATACATAAAAAGTTTGCTCCTTTATTACTCTGCACATGGACAATTATTTGCGCTGTTATTTGCCCCAGGCATGTACCTATGTAATTACCGTTTACAGTGTAAAGATGGATGTTATCGGTCGCTGAACGTCGGAGCAGCAGGCGTTAAATGCATTTTCCCATAGGGTCCAATGCAAAATTGACACCTCATTTTCTCCATTCTCAAGAGCTTTGAGTCTCTGCAAAACATATATATGTGTAGACACAAATAAGTGAAATAGAATGAAGGCTATTTCAGCTTTAGCTTTTATTCTGTTTGGGAGCTAAAGTCGCACAAACTTTTGCTTACAAAAATTTCGATGGCCTATAGTTCGCAAGTTATGCAATCAGTTGACATAAGATTGTGCATGCATGTAGACATGTTAATGGCCTTTATATATGCCAAGCTTCAGATGGCTACCTACTCATACAAGCAAGCAGTAGCGGTTTGAAATTTTCACAATTTGGGCTACACGTTCGGGACCATTCTTGACCTTAGGTGACTGGCACAATTCGGTCTGAAACTAGTGCCAAATGAAAGGGTTGGGATAAACATTCAATTGACCATATGTGCCACAAATTCTCGTTGTTTAGTTTTCGAGTTATAGCCCCTGGAAGTCGTAAACTTCACGACTTAGCCCTCGAATATCTCGACAACGGAGAAAGGAGAATTTCTGTGATTTTTTCCCAAGAAATATATGGGAATTATCTGTAATTTTAGCAGAGTTTCAGAACGATTCGTGAAAGTCACCTTTTAAGAATAACTTCCACTGCATCCCATACATAAAAGTTCGCTCCTTTATTACTCTGCACATGGACAATTATTTGCGCTGTTATTTGCCCCAGGCATGTATCTATGTAATTACCGTTTACAGTGTAAAGATGGTTGTTATCGGTCGCTGAACGTCGGAGCAGTAGGCGTTTAATGCATTTTCCCATAGGGTCCAATGCAAAATTGACACCTCATTTTCTCCATTCTCAAGAGCTTTGAGTCTCTGCAAAACATATATATGTCTAGACACAAATAAGTGAAATAGAATAAAGGCTATTTCAGCCTTAGCTTTTATTCCGTTTTGGAGCTAAAGTGGCACAAACTTTTGTTTACAAAAATTCGATGGCCTATAGTTCGCAAGTTATGCAATCAGTTGACATAAGATTGTACATGCATGTAGACATGGTAATGGCCTTTATACATGCCAAGTTTCAGATGGCTACCTACTCAAACAAGCAAGCAGTAGCGGTTTGAGATTTTCACAATTTGGGCTACACGTTCGGGACGATTCGTGACCTTAGGTGACTTGCACAATTCGGGCTAAAACTATTGCCAAAATGAGAGGGTTGAGATTAACATTCAATTGACCATATGCGCCAAAAATTCTCGGTCTTTAGTTTTCGAGCTATAGCCCCTTGAAGTCGTAAACTGCACGACTTTGCCCTCGAATATCTCGACAACGGAGAAAGGAGAATTTCTGGTATTTTCTCCCAAGAAATATATGGGAATTATCTGTAATTTAGTCGAGTTTCAGAACGATTCGTGAAAGTCACCTTTTAAGAATAACTTCCACTGCAGCCCATACATAAAAGTGTGCTCCTTTATTACTCTGCACATGGACAATTATTTGCGCTGTTATTTGCCCCAGATATGTACCTATGTAATTACCGTTTACAGTGTAAAGATGGGTGTTATCGGTCGTTGAACGTCAGAGCAGTAGGCGTTAAATGCATTTTCCCATAGGGTCCAATGCAAAATTGACACCTCATTTTCTCCATTCTCAAGAGCTTTGAATCTCTGCAAAACATATACATGTGTAGACACAAATAAGTGAAATAGAATGAAGACTATCTCAGCTTTAGCTTTTAATCCGTTTGGGAGCTAAAGTCGCACAAACTTTTGTTTACTAAAATTTCGATGGCCTATAGTTCGCAAGTTATGTAATCAGTTGACATAAGATTGTGCATGCGTGTAGACATTTTAATGGCCTTTATATATGTCATGTTTCAGATGGCTACCTACCCATACAAGCAAGCAGAAGCGGTTTGAAATTTTCACAATTTGGGCTACACGTTCGGGACGATTCGTGACATTAGGTGACTTGCACAATTCGGGTTGAAACTAGTGCCAAATGAGAGGGTTGGGATAAACATTCAATTGACCATATGTGCCAAAAATTCTCGTTCTTTAGTTTTCGAGTTATAGCCCCTGGAAGTCGTAAACTGCAAAGCTATAGCTTTCAATCTGTTTGGGAGCTAAAGTCGCACAAACTTTTGTTTACTAAAATTTCGATGGCCTATAGTTCGCAAGTTATGCAATCAGTTGACATAAGATTGTGCATGCATGTAGACATGTTTATGGCCTTTATATATGCCAAGTTTCAGATGGCTACCTACTCATACAAGCAAGCAGTAGCGGTTTGAAATTTTCACAATTTGGGCTACATGTTCGGTACGATTCGTGACCTTACGTGACTTGCACAATTTGAGCTGGAACTTGTGCCAAATGAGAGGGTTGAGATAAACATTCAATTGGCCATATATGCAAAAATTCTCGTTCTTTAGTTTTCGAGTTATAGCCCCTGGAATTCGTAAACTGCACGACTTTGCCCTCGAATATCTCGCCAACGGAGAAAGAAGAATTTCTGGGATTTTCTGCCAAGAAATATATGGGAATTATCTGTTATTTCAGCACAGTTACAGAACGATTCGTGAAAGTCACCTTTTAAGAATAACTTCCACTGCAGGCCCATACATAAAAAGTTTGCTCCTTTATTACTCTGCACATGGACAATTATTTGCGCTGTTATTTGCCCCAGGCATGTACCTATGTAATTACCGTTTACAGTGTAAAGATGGATGTTATCGGTCGCTGAACGTCGGAGCAGTAGGCGTTAAATGCATTTTCCCTTAGGGTCCAATGCAAAATTGACACCTCATTTTCTCCATTCTCAAGAGCTTTGAGTCTCTGCAAAACATATACATGTGTAGACACAAATAAGTGAAATAGAATGAATGCTATTTCAGCTTTAGCTTTTATTCCGTTTGGGAGCTAAAGTGGCACAAACTTTTGTTTACAAAAATTTCGATGGCCTATAGTTCGCAAGTTATGCAATCAGTTGACATAAGATTGTGCACGCATGTAGACATGATAATGGCCTTTATACATGCCAAGTTTCAGATGGCTACCTACTCATACAAGCAAGCAGTAGCAGTTTGAAATTTTCACAATTTGGGCTACACGTTCGGGACGATTCGTGACCTAAGGTGACTTGCACAATTCGGGCTGAAACTAGTGCCAAATGAGAGGGTTGGGATAAACATTCAATTGACCATATGTGCCGAAAATTCGCGTTGTTTAGTTTTCGAGTTATAGCCCCTGGAAGTCGTAAACTGCACGACTTTGCCCTCGAATATCTCGACAACGGAGAAAGGAGAATTTCTGGGATTTTTTCCCAAGAAATATATGGGAATTATCTGTAATTTTAGCAGAGTTTCAGAACGATTCGTGAAAGTCACCTTTTAAGAATAACTTCCACTGCAGCCCATACATAAAAGTTTGCTCCTTTATTACTCTGCACATGGACAATTATTTGCGCTGTTATTTGCCCCAGGCATGTACCTATGTAATTACCGTTTACAGTGTAAAGATGGATGTTATCGGTCGCTGAACGTCGGAGCAGTAGGCGTTTAATGCATTTTCCCTTAGTGTCCAAAGCAAAATTGACACCTCATTTTCTCCATTCTCAAGAGCTTTGAGTCTCTGCAAAACATATACATGTGTAGACACAAATAAGTGAAATAGAATGAAGGCTATTTCAGCTTTAGCTTTTATTCCGTTTGGGAGCTAAAGTGGCACAAACTTTTGTTTACAAAAATTTCGATGGCCTATAGTTCGCAAGTTATGCAATCAGTTGACATAAGATTGTGCATGCATGTAGACATGGTAATGGCCTTTATACAGATGGCTACCTACTCATACAAGCAAGCAGTAGCGGTTTGAAATTTTCACAATTTGGGCTACACGTTCGGGACGATTCGTGACCTTAGGTGACTTGCACAATTCGGTCTGAAACTAGTGCCAAATGAGAGGGTTGGGATAAACATTCAATTGACCATATGTGCCAAAAATTCTCGTTCTTTAGTTTTCGAGTTATAGCCCCTGGAAGTCGTAAACTGCACGACGTTGCCCTCGAATATCACGACAACGGAGAAAGGAGAATTTCTGGGATTTTTTCCATAGAAATATATGGGAATTATCTGTAATTTTAGCAGAGTTTCAGAACGATTCGTGAAAGTCACCTTTTAAGAATAACTTCCACTGCAGCCCATACATAAAAGTTTGCTCCTTTATTACTCTGCACATGGACAATTATTTGCGCTGTTATTTGCCCCAGGCATGTACCTATGTAATTACCGTTTACAGTGTAAAGATGGATGTTATCGGTCGCTGAACGTCGGAGCAGTAGGCGTTTAATGCATTTTCCCTTAGTGTCCAATGCAAAATTGACACCTCATTTTCTCCATTCTCAAGAGCTTTGAGTCTCTGCAAAACATATACATGTGTAGACACAAATAAGTGAAATAGAATGAAGGCTATTTCAGCTTTAGCTTTTATTCCGTTTGGGAGCTAAAGTGGCACAAACTTTTGTTTACAAAAATTTCGATGGCCTATAGTTCGCAAGTTATGCAATCAGTTGACATAAGATTGTGCATGCATGAAGACATGTTAATCGCCTTTATACATGCTAAGTTTCAGATGGCTACCTACTCATACAAGCAAGCAGTAGCGGTTTGAAATTTTCACAATTTGGGCTACACGTTCGGGACGATTCGTGACCTAAGGTGACTTGCACAATTTGGGCTGAAACTAGTGCCAAATGAGAGGGTTGGGATAAACATTCAATCGACCATATGTGCCGAAAATTCGCGTTGTTTAGTTTTCGAGTTATAGCCCCTGGAAGTCGTAAACTGCACGAATTTGCCCTCGAATATCTCGACAACGGAGAAAGGAGTATTTCTGGGATTTTTTCCCAAGAAATATATGGGAATTATCTGTAATTTTAGCAGAGTTTCAGAACGATTCGTGAAAGTCACCTTTTAAGAATAACTTCAACTGCAGCCCATACATAAAAGTTTGCTCCTTTATTACTCTGCACATGGACAATTATTTGCGCTGTTATTTGCCCCAGGCATGTACCTATGTAATTACCGTTTACAGTGTAAAGATGGATGTTATCGGTCGCTGAACGTCGGAGCAGTAGGCGTTTAATGCATTTTCCCATAGGGTCCAATGCAAAATTGACACCTCATTTTCTCCATTCTCAAGAGCTTTGAGTCTCTGCAAAACATATACATGTGTAGACACAAATAAGTGAAATAGAATGAAGGCTATTTCAGCTTTAGCTTTTATTCCGTTTGGGAGCTAAAGTCGCACAAACTTTTGTTTACAAAAATTTCGATGGCCTATAGTTCGCAAGTTATGCAATCAGTTGACATAAGATTGTGCATGCATGTAGACATGTTAATGGCCTTTATACATACCCAGTTTCAGATGGCTACCTACTCATACAAGCAAGCAGTAGCGGTTTGAAATTTTCACAATTTGGGCTACACGTTCGGGACGATTCGTGACCTTAGGTGACTTGCACAATTCGGGCTGAAACTAGTGCCAAATGAGAGGGTTGGGATAAACATTCAATTGACCATATGTGCCAAAAATTCTCGTTCTTTAGTTTTCGAGTTATAGCCCCTGGAAGTCGTAAACTGCACTACTTTGCCCTCGAATATCTCGACAACGGAGAAAGGAGAATTTCTGGGATTTTTTCCCAAGAAATATATGGGAATTATCTGTAATTTTAGCAGAGTTTCAGAACGATTCGTGAAAGTCACCTTTTAAGAATAACTTCCACTGCAGCCCATACATAAAGTTTGCTCCTTTATTACTCTGCACATGGACAATTATTTGCGCTGTTATTTGCCCCAGGCATGTACCTATGTAATTACCGTTTACAGTGTAAAGATGGATGTTATCGGTCGCTGAACGTCGGAGCAGTAGGCGTTTAATGCATTTTCCCATAGGGTCCAAAGCAAAATTGACACCTCATTTTCTCCATTCTCAAGAGCTTTGAGTCTCTGCAAAACATATACATGTGTAGACACAAATAAGTGAAATAGAATGAAGGCTATTTCAGCTTTAGCTTTTATTTTGTTTGGGAGCTAAAGTCGCACAAACTTTTGTTTACAAAAATTTCGATGGCCTATAGTTCGCAAGTTATGCAATCAGTTGACATAAGATTGTGCATGCATGTAGACATGTTAATGGCCTTTATACATGCCAAGTTTCAGATGGCTACCTACTCATACAAGCAAGCAGTAGCGGTTTGAAATTTTCACAATTTGGGCTACACGTTCGGGACGATTCGTGACCTTAGGTGACTTGCACAATTCGGGCTTAAACTAGTGCCAAATGAGAGGGTTGGGATAAACATTCAATTGACCATATGTGCCAAAAATTCTCGTTCTTTAGTTTTCGAGTTATAGCCCCTGGAAGTCGTAAACTGCACGACTTTGCCCTCGAATATCTCGACAACGGAGAAAGGAGAATTTCTGGGATTTTTCCCCAAGAAATATATGGGAATTATCTGTAATTTTAGCAGAGTTTCAGAACGATTCGTGAAAGTCACCTTTTAAGAATAACTTCCACTGCAGCCCATACATAAAAGTTTGCTCCTTTATTACTCTTCACATGGACAATTATTTGCGCTGTTATTTGCCCCAGGCATGTACCTATGTAATTACCGTTTACAGTGTAAAGATGGATGTTATCGGTTGATCGTCGGAGCAATAGGCGTTTAATTCATTTTCCCATAGGGTCCAATGCAAAATTGACACCTCATTTTCTCCATTCTCAAGAGCTTTGAGTCTCTGCAAAACATATACATGTGTAGAAACAAATAAGTGAAATAGAATGAAGGTTATTTCAGCTTTAGCTTTTATTCCGTTTGGGAGCTAAAGTCGAACAAACTTTTGTTTACAAAAATTTCGATGGCCTATAGTTCGCAAGTTATGCAATCAGTTGACATAAGATTGTGCATGCATGTAGACATGATAATGGCCTTTATACATGCCAAGTTTCAGATGGCTACTTACTCATTGTTACGCAGAAGGTTTTACACACGGTCGACACGGGTGTAGAGCCTTATGCGTCGCCAGGACGGCGAAGGGTGATTTCCGGTTAAAGGGTTATCTAGCAGTGTATTACACTAACAAGGAAACTCTAACAACGTTAGAATTTTTGAAGTTTATATATAATGTAAATTCTATATACAACGATACAATTTACAACTGACACAATTACAATAATATACAACACATATCAGTTCATGTCGCTGGCCCAAGTAAGGTGCTTGTTTCAAATCTGTAATCGATTTGCGTACAATACGCAAATAGATTACCGTCTGACGTCAACACCGTACTCGGCTCAGCGCCATGAACTAAAGGAAAACACAAAGAATAAGAAACGTCAGTTTGAGCTCATACAAAAAAAACCAAGGCCTTATGTTGGTAGACTTCACTTTGTCGTTCCCTGGATCATGTCATGGGCCAGTCCATATATCATGAGGAACACCAACTTATATTAACACGTGCACGCTTATATACTGGTCGCTTCCTGGATCGTACCAGGAACCAGTCTAAATATAATATGACACACTTTAGTGGACGAACACTGTCCCACTTTCACCTCCGCAGTAATTACATCGATTTCGCCAATATTTTGTGCTTCCCGCCTCTGCTAGGAAAACATGCACAAGGGCGTTGTAACTGCTCTACCCGGGTTGGTATTAACCTGGAGACGTATATCGAATCTCCAGGTGAGACGTTGCTCTAAGCCCTAACAGCTGACTGTCGGACTTGATGTGCCTAAAAATAACGAACTTACACTTAATACATTGTAACTACATAATAATAATACGTAAGACTTAGGCCTGTCTTGGAAATACCATACAACGCCCTCGGCGAATGCCGAGCATAACGTGCACACGCCAGCCGTGTCACTAGACACGACTGGCGCTCACGATGTAAAGCCAAAATTGTGCTTACCACTTCCGCCAATGAAGAAACGTAGATCCTACCACGCATGTGCGTCGAATGATCTGACGCCAAACATTGTGAAGAAGTATACTGACGTCAACAGGCATCACCATGACATACCCCACATAAAACATGAATGAATCTAAACAATGACCTATTTACATTAAATTGATTGACCAAAATCTAACTCGCATATGTATTAATTCATTTCTTTAAACAAAGCGTATTACCATTTGCCATAGAATATAATAACTTAATAAGCGTTTCTAACACATTTGGGATCATAACGTTTGATCTGACATCATGACATCAATGATGTTATACCATATGACGTCATCTAGTGAAGGCAAATCAAACGCATGACGACCTAATGTTACCATAATAACATATGGAAAAAACCTTAATGCGGTGCATGCTATGGCGTCAATTGACGTCACGAGTATATAAATTAGTTCCATTACAAATCAATCTACTTCTATAGGCCACGTATACGTGAAACTAATATAAAAAGTGCTGACGTCGCAATAACATGATGCAACTGACTTCATATGAATAACATGAATGCAACTGGCGTCACATGAATAACATGAATGCAATTGTCATCACTGGACGTCAAATAGATGCACACCAGTGAAACTAATATAAAAAGTGCTGACGTCGCAATAACATGAATGCAACTGACGTCACATGAATAACATGAATGCAACTGACGTCACTTGACGTCAAATAGACGCACACCATTGCAACCAACATCAGTGATATAAACTATTTCCGTAATTTACAAAGCTTCCTAATATACAAATACCATGCACAGCATGGTCAGTATAAACAAAATCAGTCGACACATGCGCAGCCTGATCACTGCCAACAAAATCAAATCAGTCGACACATATAATCATACCATATCAATCAGGAGTCACATTTTTCATTCTTAGCCAAACTATTCTAAATAAATATAATAAAATCTTACCCTTCCAGTCTAAACTCAGAATCTGGGCACACAACAATATAACATCCTCAGTATAAGAATTAAACAGCCACGTCTAACTTTTCAATAAAAGATAGGCGTATAAATAGTATGCGTCTCACATTTAAATCATGGGACTCGAATATAAGCGTGCAGGTATTCACATTAAAATCATGCAACACGCTGTCCACAATCAAAAGACTCGTGCAGGTATTCACCTTAAAATCATGCAATACGCTGTCCACGAGAGGTATTCACAAACAACCCATGCATAACGTAGCCACAATTTCCGTAAATGTTTTATTACCACAGTTGCCCTAAAAACTGTAGCTCTACTGATTTAAAGGATTAAAATGATTTCGACGACATAGTCCACGATCGGATCTATTTCGTAACACTCATACAAGCAAGCAGTAGCGGTTTGAAATTTTCACAATTTGGGCTACACGTTCGGGACGATTCGTGACCTTAGGTGACTTGCACAATTCGGGCTGAAACTAGTGCCAAATGAGAGGGTTGGGATAAACATTCAATTGACCATATGTGCCGAAAATCCGCGTCGTTTAGTTTTCGAATTATATCCATGGAAGTCGTAAACTGCACGACTTTGCCATCGAATATCTCGACAACGGAGAAAGGAGAATTTCTGGGATTTTTTCCCAAGAAATATATGGAAATTATCTGTAATTTTAGCAGAGTTTCAGAACGATTCGTGAAAGTCACCTTTTAAGAATAACTTCCACTGCAGCCCATACATAAAAGTTTGCTCCTTTATTACTCTGCACATGGACAATTATTTGCGCTGTCATTTGCCCCAGGCATGTACCTATGTAATTACCGTTTACAGTGAAAAGCTGGATGTTATCAGTCGCTGAACGTAGGAGCAGTAGGCGTTTAATGCATTTTCCCATAGGGTCCAATGCAAAATTGACACCTCATTTTCTCCATTCTCAAGAGCTTTGAGTCTCTGCAAAACATATACATGTGTAGACACAAATAAGAGAAATAGAATGAAGGCTATTTCAGCTTTAGCTTTTATTCCGTTTGGGAGCTAAAGTCGCCCAAACTTTTGTTTACAAAAATTTCGATGGCCTATAGTTCGCAAGTTATGCAATCAGTTGACATAAGATTGTGCATGCATATCGACATGTTAATGACCTTTATACATGCCAAGTTTCAGATGGCTACCTACTCATACAAGCAAGCAGTAGCGGTTTGAAATTTTCACAATTTGGGCTACACGTTCGGGGCGATTCGTGACCTTAGGTGACTTGGACAATTCGGGCTGAAACTAGTGCCAAATGAGAGGGTTGGGATAAACATTCAATTGACCATATGTGCCAAAAATTCTCGTTCTTTAGTTTTCGAGTTATAGCCCCTGGAAGTCGAAAACTGCACTACTTTGCCCTCGAATATCTCGACAACGGAGAAAGGAGAATTTCTGGCTTTTTTTTCCAAAGAAATATATGGGAATTATCTGTAATTTTAGCAGAGTTTCAGAACGATTCGTGAAAGTCACCTTTTAAGAATAACTTCCACTGCAGCCCATACATAAAAGTTTGCTCCTTTATTACTCTGCACATGGACAATTATTTGCGCTGTTATTTGCCCGTTGCATGTACCTATGTAATTACCGTTTACAGTGTAAAGATGGATGTTATCGGTCGCTGAATGTCGGAGCAGTAGGCGTTTAATGCATTTTCCCGTAGGGTCCAATGCAAAATTGACACCTCATTTTCTCCATTCTCAAGAGCTTTGAGTCTCTGCAAAACACATACATGTGTAGACACAAATAAGTGAAATAGAATGAAGGCTATTTCAGCTTTAGCTTTTTTCCGTTTGGGAGCTAAAGTCGCACAAACTTTTGTTTACAAAAATTTCGATGGCCTATAGTTCGCAAGTTATGCAATCAGTTGACATAAGATTGTGCATGCATGTAGACATGTTAATGGCCTTTATACATGCCAAGTTTCAGATGGCTACCTACTCATACAAGCAAGCAGTAGCGGTTTGAAATTTTCACAATTTGGGCTACACGTTCGGGACGACTCGTGACCTTAGGTGATTTGCACAATTCGGGCTGAAACTAGTGCCAAATGAGAGGGTTGGGATAAACATTCAATTGACCATATGTGCCAAAAATTCTCGTTCTTTAGTTTTCGAGTTATAGCTCCTGGAAGTCGTAAACTGCACGTTTTTGCCCTCGAATATCTCGACAACGGAGAAAGGAGAATTTCTGGCTTTTTTTCCAAAGAAATATATGGGAATTATGTGTAATTTTAGCAGAGTTTCAGAACGATTCGTGAAAGTCACCTTTTAAGAATAACTTCCGCTGCAGCCAATACATAAAAGTTTGCTCCTTTATTACTCTGCACATGGACAATTATTTGCGCTGTTATTTGCCCCAGGCATGTACCTATGTAATTACCGTTTACAGTGTAAAGATGGATGTTATCGGTCGCTGAACGTCGAAGCAGTAGGCGTTTAATGCATTTTCCCATAGGGTCCAATGCAAAATTGCCACATTATTTTCTCCATTCTCAAGAGTTTGAGTCTCTGCAAAACATATACATGTGTAGACACAAATAAGTGAAATAGAATGAAGGCTATTTCAGCTTTAGCTTTTATTCCGTTTGGGAGCTAAAGTCGCACAAACTTTTGTTTTCAAAAATTTCGATGGCCTATAGTTCGCAAGTTATGCAATCAGTTGACATAAGATTGTGCATGCATGTAGACATGTTAATGGCCTTTATACATGCCAAGTTTCAGATGGCTACTTACTCATACAAGCAAGCCGTAGCGGTTTGAAATGTTCACAATTTGGGCTACACGTTCGGGACGATTCGTGACCTTAGGTGACTTGCACAATTCGGGCTGAAACTAGTGCCAAATGAGAGGGTTGGGATAAACATTCAATTGACCATATGTTCCAAAAATTCTCGTTCTTTAGTTTTCGAGTTATAGCCCCTGAAAATCATAAACTGCACGACTTTGCCCTCGAATATCTCGACAACGTAGAAAGGAGAATTTCTGGGATTTTTTCCCAAGAAATATATGGGTATTATCTGTAATTTTAGCAGAGTTTCAGAACGATACGTGAAAGTCACCTTTTTAGAATAACTTCCACTGCAGCCCATACATAAAAGTTTGCTCCTTTATTACTCTGCACATGGACAATTATTTGCGCTGTTATTTGCCCCAGGCATGTACCTATGTAATTACCGTTTACAGTGTAAAGATGGATGTTATCGGTGGCTGAACGTCGGAGCAGTAGGCGTATAATGCATTTTCCCATAGGGTCCAAAGCAAAATTGACATCTCATTTTCTCCATTCTCAAGAGCTTTGAGTCTCTGCAAAACATATACATGTGTAGACACAAATAAGTGAAATAGAATGAAGGCTATTTCAGCTTTAGCTTTTATTCCGTTCGGGAGCTAAAGTCGCACAAACTTTTGTTTACAAAAATTTCGATGGCCTCTAGTTCGCAAGTGATGCAATCAGTTGACATAAGATTGTGCATGCATGTAGACATGTTAATGGCCTTTATACATGCCAAGTTTCAGATGGCTACTTTCTCATACAAGCAAGCAGTAGCGGTTTGAAATTTTCACAATTTGGGGTACACGTTCGGGACGATTCGTGACCTTAGGTGCTTTGCACAATTCGGGCTGAAACTAGGGCCAAATGAGAGGGTTGGGATAAACATTCAATTGACCATATGTGCCAAAAATTCTCGTTCTTTAGTTTTCGAGTTATAGCCCCTGGAAGTCGTAAACTGCACGACTTTGCCCTCGAATATCTCGACAACGGAGAAAGGAGAATTTCTGGGATTTTTTTCCCAAGAAATATATGGGAATTATCTGTAATTTTAGCAGAGTTTCAGAACGATTCGTGAAAGTCACCTTTTAAGAATAACTTCCGCTGCAGCCAATACATAAAAGTTTGCTCCTTTATTACTCTGCACATGGACAATTATTTGCGCTGTTATTTGCCCCAGGCATGTACCTATGTAATTACCGTTTACAGTGTAAAGATGGATGTTATCGGTCGCTGAACGTCGAAGCAGTAGGCGTTTAATGCATTTTCCCATAGGGTCCAATGCAAAATTGCCACATTATTTTCTCCATTCTCAAGAGTTTGAGTCTCTGCAAAACATATACATGTGTAGACACAAATAAGTGAAATAGAATGAAGGCTATTTCAGCTTTAGCTTTTATTCCGTTTGGGAGCTAAAGTCGCACAAACTTTTGTTTTCAAAAATTTCGATGGCCTATAGTTCGCAAGTTATGCAATCAGTTGACATAAGATTGTGCATGCATGTAGACATGTTAATGGCCTTTATACATGCCAAGTTTCAGATGGCTACTTACTCATACAAGCAAGCCGTAGCGGTTTGAAATTTTCACAATTTGGGCTACACGTTCGGGACGATTCGTGACCTTAGGTGACTTGCACAATTCGGGCTGAAACTAGTGCCAAATGAGAGGGTTGGGATAAACATTCAATTGACCATATGTTCCAAAAATTCTCGTTCTTTAGTTTTCGAGTTATAGCCCCTGAAAATCATAAACTGCACGACTTTGCCCTCGAATATCTCGACAACGTAGAAAGGAGAATTTCTGGGATTTTTTCCCAAGAAATATATGGGTATTATCTGTAATTTTAGCAGAGTTTCAGAACGATACGTGAAAGTCACCTTTTTAGAATAACTTCCACTGCAGCCCATACATAAAAGTTTGCTCCTTTATTACTCTGCACATGGACAATTATTTGCGCTGTTATTTGCCCCAGGCATGTACCTATGTAATTACCGTTTACAGTGTAAAGATGGATGTTATCGGTGGCTGAACGTCGGAGCAGTAGGCGTATAATGCATTTTCCCATAGGGTCCAAAGCAAAATTGACATCTCATTTTCTCCATTCTCAAGAGCTTTGAGTCTCTGCAAAACATATACATGTGTAGACACAAATAAGTGAAATAGAATGAAGGCTATTTCAGCTTTAGCTTTTATTCCGTTCGGGAGCTAAAGTCGCACAAACTTTTGTTTACAATAATTTCGATGGCCTCTAGTTCGCAAGTGATGCAATCAGTTGACATAAGATTGTGCATGCATGTAGACATGTTAATGGCCTTTATACATGCCAAGTTTCAGATGGCTACTTTCTCATACAAGCAAGCAGTAGCGGTTTGAAATTTTCACAATTTGGGGTACACGTTCGGGACGATTCGTGACCTTAGGTGCTTTGCACAATTCGGGCTGAAACTAGGGCCAAATGAGAGGGTTGGGATAAACATTCAATTGACCATATGTGCCAAAAATTCTCGTTCTTTAGTTTTCGAGTTATAGCCCCTGGAAGTCGTAAACTGCACGACTTTGCCCTCGAATATCTCGACAACGGAGAAAGGAGAATTTCTGGGATTTTTTTCCCAAGAAATATATGGGAATTATCTGTAATTTTAGCAGAGTTTCAGAACGATTCGTGAAAGTCACCTTTTAAGAATAACTTCCACTGCAGCCCATACATAAAAGTTTGCTCCTTTATTACTCTGCACATGGACAATTATTTGCGCTGTTATTTGCCCCAGGCATGTACCTATGTAATTACCGTTTACAGTGTAAAGATGGATGTTATCTGTCGCTGAACGTCGGAGCAATAGGCGTTTAATGCATTTTCCCATAGGGTCCAATGCAAAATTAACACCTCATTTTCTCCATTCTCAAGAGCTTTGAGTCTCTGCAAAACATATACATGTGTAGAAACAAATAAGTGAAATAGAATGAAGGTTATTTCAGCTTTAGCTTTTATTCCGTTTGGGAGCTTATCGAACAAACTTTTGTTTACAAAAATTTCGATGGCCTATAGTTCGCAAGTTATGCAATCAGTTGACATAAGATTGTGCATGCATATCGACATGATAATGGCCTTTATACATGCCAAGTTTCAGATGGCTACTTACTCATACAAGCAAGCAGTAGCGGTTTGAAATTTTCACAATTTGGGCTACACGTTCGGGACGATTCGTGACCTTAGGTGACTTGCACAATTCGGGCTGAAACTAGTGCCAAATGAGAGGGTTGAGATAAACATTCAATTGACTATATGTGCCGAAAATTCGCGTTGTTTAGTTTTCGAGTTACAGACCCTGGAAGTCGTAAACTGCACGACTTTGCCCTCGAATATCTCGACAACGGAGAAAGGAGAATTTCTGGGATTTTTTCCCAAGAAATATATGGGAATTATCTGTTATTTTAGCAGAGTTTCAGAACGATTCGTGAAAGTCACCTTTTAAGAATAACTTCCACTGCAGCCCATACATAAAAGTTTGCTCCTTTATTACTCTGCACATGGACAATTATTTGCGCTGTTATTTGCCCCAGGCATATACCTATGTAATGACCATTTACAGTGTAAAGATGGATGTTATCGGTCGCTGAACGTCGGAGCAGTAGGCGTTTAATGCATTTTCCCATAGGGTCCAAAGCAAAATTGACACCTCATTTTCTCCTTTCTCAAGAGCTTTGAGTCTCTGCAAAACATATACATGTGTAGACACAAGTAAGTGAAATAGAATGAAGGCTATTTCAGCTTTAGCTTTTATTCCGTTTGGGAGCTAAAGTCGCACAAACTTTTGTTTACAAAAATTTCGATGGCCTATAGTTCGCAAGTTATGCAATCAGTTGACATAAGATTGTGCATGCATGTAGACATGTTAATGGCTTTATACATGCCAAGTTTCAGATGGCTACCTACTCATCCTTAGGTGACTTGCACAATTCGGGCTGAAACTAGTGCCAAATGAGAGGGTTGGGATAAACATTCAATTGACCATATGTGCCAAAAATTCTCGTTCTTTAGTTTTCGAGTTATAGCCCCTGGAAATCGTAAACTGCACGACTTTGCCATCGAATATCTCGACAACGGAGAAAGGAGAATTTCTGGGATTTTTCCCCAAGAAATATATGGGAATTATCTGTAATTTTAGCAGAGTTTCAGAACGATTGGTGAAAGTCACCTTTTAAGAATAACTTCCACTGCAGCCTATACATAAAAGTTTGCTCCTTTATTACTCTGCACATGGACAATTATTTGCGCTGTTATTTGCCCCAGGCATTTACCAATGTAATTACCGTTTACAGTGTAAAGATGGATGTTATCTTTCGCTGAACGTCGGAGCAGTAGGCGTTTAATGCATTTTCCCATAGGGTCCAATGCAATATTGACACCTCATTTTCTCCATTCTCAAGAGCTTTGAGTCTCTGCAAAACATATACATGTGTAGACACAAATAAGTGAAATAGAATGAAGGCTATTTCAGCTTTAGCTTTTATTCCGTTTGGGAGCTTAAGTCGCACAAACTTTTGTTTACAAAAATTTCGATGGCCTATAGTTCGCAAGTTATGCAATCAGTTGCCATAAGATTTTGCATGCATGTAGACATGTTAATGGCCTTTATACATGCCAAGTTTCAGATGGCTACCTACTCATACAAGCAAGCAGTAGCGGTTTGAAATTTTCACAATTTGGGCTACACGTTCGGGACGATTCGTGACCTTAGGTGACTTGCACAATTCGGGCTGAAACTAGTGCCAAATGAGAGGGTTGGGATAAACATTCAATTGACCATATGTGCCAAAAATTCTCGTTCTTTAGTTTTCGAGTTATAGCCCCTGGAAGTCGAAAACTGCACGACTTTGCCCTCGAATATCTCGACAACGGAGAAAGGATAATTTCTGGGCATTTTCTCCCAAGAAATATATGGGAATTATCTGTAATTTTAGCACAGTTTCAGAACGATTCGTGAAAGTCACCTTTTAAGAATAACTTCCACTGTAGGCCCATATATAAAAGTTTGCTCCTTTATTACTCTGCACATGGACAATTATTTGCGCTGTTATTTGCCCCAGGCATGTACCTATGTAATTGCCGTTTACAGTGTAGAGATGGATGTTATCGGTCGCTGAATGTCGGAGCAGTAGGCGTTTAATGCATTTTCCCATAGGGTCCAAAGCAAAATTGACACCTCATTTTCTCCATTCTCAAGAGCTTTGAGTCTCTGCAAAACATATACATGTGTAGACACAAATAAGTGAAATAGAGTGAAGGCTATTTCAGCTTTAGCTTTTATTCCGTTTGGGAGCTAAAGTCGCACAAACTTTTGTTTACAAAAATTTCGATGGCCTATAGTTCGCAAGTTATGCAATCAGTTGACATAAGATTGTGCATGCATGTTGACATGTTAATGGCCTTTATATATGCCAAGTTTCAGATTGCTACCTTCTCATACAAGCAAGCAGTAGCGGTTTGAAATTTTCACAATTTGGGCTACACGTTCGAGACGATTCGTGACCTTAGGTGACTTGCACAATTCGGGCTGAAACTAGTGCCAAATGAGAGGGTTGGGATAAACATTCAATTGACCATATGTGCCAAAAATTTTCGTTCTTTAGTTTTCGAGTTATAGCCCCTGGAAATCGTAAACTGCACGACTTTGCCCTCGAATATCTCGACAACGGAGAAAGGAGAATTTCTGAGACTTTTTCCCAAGAAATATATGGGAATTATGTGTAATTTTAGCAGAGTTTCAGAACGATTCGTGAAAGTCACCTTTTAAGAATAACTTCCACTGCAGCCCATACATAAAAGTTTGCTCCTTTATTACTCTGCACATGGAAAATTATTTGCACTGTTATTTGCCCCAGGCATGTACCTATGTAATTACCGTTTACAGTGTAAAGATGGATGTTATCGATCGCTGAACGTCGGAGCAGTAGGCGTTTAATGCATTTTCCCATAGGGTCCAATGCAAAATTGACACCTCATTTTCTCCATTCTCAAGAGCTTTGAGTCTCTGCAAAACATATACATGTGTAGACACAAATAAGTGAAATAGAATGAAGGCTATTTCAGCTTTCGCTTTTATTCCGTTTGGGAGCTAAAGTCGCTCAAACTTTTGTTTACAAAAATTACGATGACCTATAGTTCGCAAGTTACGCAATCAGTTGACATAAGATTGTGCATGCATATCGACATGTTAATGGCCTTAATACATGCCAAGTTCAAGATGGCTACCTACTCATACAAGCAAGCAGTAGCGGTTTGAAATTTTCACAATTTGGGCTACACGTTCGGGACGATTCGTGACCTTAGGTGACTTGGACAATTCGGGCTGAAACTAGTGCCAAATGAGAGGGTTGGGATAAACATTCAATTGACCATATGTGCCAAAAATTCTCGTTCTTTAGTTTTCGAGTTATAGCCCCTGGAAGTCGTAAACTGCACGACTTTGCCATCGAATATCTCGACAACGGAGAAAGGAGAATTTCTGGGATTTTTCCCCAAGAAATATATGGGAATTATCTGTAATTTTAGCAGAGTTTCAGAACGATTGGTGAAAGTCACCTTTCAAGAATAACTTCCACTGTAGGACCATATATAAAAGTTTGCTCCTTTATTACTCTCCACATGGACAATTATTTGCGCTGTTATTTGCCCCAGGCATGTACCTATGTAATTGCCGTTTACAGTGTAGAGATGGATGTTATCGGTCGCTGAATGTCGGAGCAGTAGGCGTTTAATGCATTTTCCCATAGGGTCCAAAGCAAAATTGACACCTCATTTTCTCCATTCTCAAGAGCTTTGAGTCTCTGCAAAACATATACATGTGTAGACACAAATAAGTGAAATAGAGTGAAGGCTATTTCAGCTTTAGCTTTTATTCCGTTTGGGAGCTAAAGTCGCACAAACTTTTGTTTACAAAAATTTCGATGGCCTATAGTTCGCAAGTTATGCAATCAGTTGACATAAGATTGTGCATGCATGTTGACATGTTAATGGCCTTTATATATGCCAAGTTTCAGATTGCTACCTTCTCATACAAGCAAGCAGTAGCGGTTTGAAATTTTCACAATTTGGGCTACACGTTCGGGACGATTCGTGACCTTAGGTGACTTGCACAATTCGGGCTGAAACTAGTGCCAAATGACAGGGTTGGGATAAACATTCAATTGACCATATGTGCCAAAAATTCTCGTTCTTTAGTTTTCGAGTTATAGCCCCTGGAAGTCGAAAACTGCACGACTTTGCCCTCGAATATCTCGACAACGGAGAAAGGAGAATTTCTGGGATTTTCTCCCAAGAAATATATGGGAATTATCTGTAATTTTAGCAGAGTTTCAGAACGATTCGTGAAAGTCACCTTTTAAGAATAACTTCCACTGCAGGCCCATATATAAAAGTTTACTCCTTTATTACTCTGCACATGGACAATTATTTGCGCTGTTATTTGCCCCAGGCATGTACCTATGTAATTACCGTTTACAGTGTAAAGATGGATGTTATCGGTCGCTGAACGTCGGAGCAGTAGGCGTTTAATGCATTTTCCCATAGTGTCCAATGAAAATTTGACACCTCATTTTCTCCATTCTCAAGAGCTTTGAGTCTCTGCAAAACATATACATGTGTAGACACAAATAAGTGAAATAGAATGAAGGCTATTTCAGTTTTAGCTTTTATTCCGTTTGGGAGCTAAAGTCGAACAAACTTTTGTTTACAAAAATTTCGAAGGCCTATAGTTCGCAAGTTATGCAATCAGTTGACATAAGATTGTGCATGCATATCGACATGTTAATGGCCTTTATACATGCCAAGTTCAAGATGGCTACCTACTCATACAAGCAAGCAGTAGCGGTTTGAAATTTTCACAATTTGGGCTACACGTTCGGGACGATTCGTGACCTTAGGTGACTTGGACAATTCGGGCTGAAACTAGTGCCAAATGAGAGGGTTGGGATAAACATTCAATTGACCATATGTGCCGAAAATTTGCGTTGTTTAGTTTTCGAGTTACAGACCCTGGAAATCGTAAACTGTACGACTTTGCCCTCGAATATCTCGACAACGGAGAAAGGAGAATTTCTGACATAAGATTGTGCATGCATATCGACATGTTAATGGCCTTTATACATGCCAAGTTCAAGATGGCTACCTACTCATACAAGCAAGCAGTAGCGGTTTGAAATTTTCACAATTTGGGCTACACGTTCGGGACGATTCGTGACCTTAGGTGACTTGGACAATTCGGGCTGAAACTAGTGCCAAATGAGAGGGTTGGGATAAACATTCAATTGACCATATGTGCCAAAAATTTTCGTTCTGTAGTTTTCGAGTTATAGCCCCTGGAAGTCGTAAACTGCACGACTTTGCCCTCGAATATCTCGACAACGGAGAAAGGAGAAATTCTGGGATTTTTTCCCAAGAAATATATGGGAATTATCTGTAATTTTAGCAGAGTTTCAGAACGATTCGTGAAAGTCACCTTTTAAGAATAACTTCCACTGCAGCCCATACATAAAAGTTTGCTCCTTTATTACTCTGCACATGGACAATTATTTGCGCTGTTATTTGCCCCAGGCATGTACCTATGTAATTACCGTTTACAGTGTAAAGATGGATGTTATCGGTCGCTGAACGTCGGAGCAGTAGCCGTTTAATGCATTTTCCCGTAGGGTCCAATGCAAAATTGACACCTCATTTTCTCCATTCTCAAGAGCTTTGAGTCTCTGCAAAACATATACATGTGTAGACACAAATAAGTGAAATAGAATGAAGGCTATTTCAGCTTTAGCTTTTTTTCCGTTTGGGAGCTAAAGTCGCACAAACTTTTGTTTACAAAAATTTCGATGGCCTATAGTTCGCAAGTTATGCAATCAGTTGACATAAGATTGTGCATGCATGTAGACATGTAATGGCCTTTATACATGCCAAGTTTCAGATGGCTACCTACTCATACAAGCAAGCAGTAGCGGTTTGAAATTTTCACAATTTGGGCTACACGTTCGGGACGACTCGTGACCTTAGGTGACTTGCGCAATTCGGGCTGAAACTAGTGCCAAATGAGAGGGTTGGGATAAACATTCAATTGACCATATGTGCCAAAAATTCTCGTTCTTTAGTTTTCGAGTTATAGCTCCTGGAAGTCGTAAACTGCACGACTTTGCCCTCGAATATCTCGACAACGGAGAAAGGAGAATTTCTGGGATTTTTTTCCAAAGAAATATATGGGAATTATCTGTTATTTTAGCAGAGTTTCAGAACGATTCGTGAAAGTCACCTTTTAAGAATAACTTCCGCTGCAGCCCATAGATAAAAGTTTGCTCCTTTATTACTCTGCACATGGACAATTATTTGCGCTGTTATTTGCCCCAGCCATGTACCTTTGTAATTACCGTTTACAGTGTAAAGATGGATGTTATCGGTCGCTGAACGTCGAAGCAGTAGGCGTTTAATGCATTTTCCCATAGGGTCCAATGCAAAATTGACACCTCATTTTTCTCCATTCTCAAGAGCTTTGAGTCTCTGCAAAACATATACATGTGTAGACACAAATAAGTGAAATAGAATGAAGGCTATTTCAGCTTTAGCTTTTATTCCGTTTGGGAGCTAAAGTCGCACAAACTTTTGTTGACAAAAATTTCGATGGCCTATAGTTCGCAAGTTATGCAATCAGTTGACATAAGATTGTGCATGCATGTAGACATGATAATGGCCTTTATACATGCCAAGTTTCAGATGGCTACTTACTCATACAAGCAAGCAGTAGCGGTTTGAAATTTTCACAATTTGGGCTACACGTTCGGGACGATTCGTGACCTTAGGTGACTTGCACAATTCGGGCTGAAACTAGTGCCAAATGAGAGGGTTGGGATAAACATTCAATTGACCATATGTTCCAAAAATTCTCGTTCTTTAGTTTTCGAGTTATAGCCCTTGAAAATCATAAACTGCACGACTTTGCCCTCGAATATCTCGACAACGTAGAAAGAAGAATTTCTGGGATTTTTTCCCAAGAAATATATGGGTATTATCTGTAATTTTAGCAGAGTTTCAGAACGATTCGTGAAAGTCACCTTTTAAGAATAACTTCCACTGCAGCCCATACATAAAAGTTTGCTCCTTTATTACTCTGCACATGGACAATTATTTGCGCTGTTATTTGCCCCAGGCATGTACCTATGTAATTACCGTTTACAGTGTAAAGATGGATGTTATCGGTGGCTGAACGTCGGAGCAGTAGGCGTAAAATGCATTTTCCCATAGGGTCCAAAGCAAAATTGACACCTCATTTTCTCCATTCTCAAGAGCTTTGAGTCTCTGCAAAACATATACATCTGTATACACAAATAAGTGAAATATAATGAAGGCTATTTCAGCTTTAGCTTTTATTCCGTTTGGGAGCTAAAGTCGCACAAACTTTTATTGACAAAAATTTCGATGGCCTATAGTTCGCAAGTTATGCAATCAGTTGACATAAGATTGTGCATGCATGTAGACATGATAATGGCCTTTATACATGCCAAGTTTCAGATGGCTACCTACTCATACAAGCAAACAGTTGCGGTTTGAAATTTTCACAATTTGGGCTACACGTTCGGGACGATTCGTGACCTTAGGTGACTTGCACAATTCGGGCTGAAACTAGTGCCAAATGAGAGGGTTGGGATAAACATTCAATTGACCATATGTGCCAAAAATTCTCGTTCTTTAGTTTTCGAGTTATAGCCCCTGGAAGTCGTAAAACTGCACGACTTTGCCCTCGAATATCTCGACAACGTTAAAAGGAGAATTTCTGGGATTCTTTCCCAAGAAATATAAGGGAATTATCTATAATTTTAGCAGAGTTTCAGAACGATTCGTGAAAGTCACCTTTTAAGAATAACTTCCACTGCAGCCCATACATAAAAGTTTGCTCCTTTATTACTCTGCACATGGACAATTATTTGCACTGTTATTTGCCCCAGGCATGTACCTATGCAATTACCGTTTACAGTGTAAAGATGGATGTTATCGGTCGCTGAACGTCGGAGCAGTAGGCGTTTAATGCATTTTCCCATAGGGTCCAATGCAAAATTGACATCTCATTTTCTCCATTCTCAAGAGCTTTGAGTCTCTGCAAAACATATACATGTGTAGACACAAATAAGTGAAATAGAATGAAGGCTATTTCAGCTTTAGCTTTTATTCCGTTTGGGAGCTAAAGTCGCACAAACTTTTGTTTACAAAAATTTCGATGGCCTCTAGTTTGCAAGTTATGCAATCAGTTGACATAAGATTGTGCATGCATGTAGACATGTTAATGGCCTTTATACATGCCAAGTTTCAGATGGCTACTTTCTCATACAAGCCAGCAGTAGCGGTTTGAAATTTTCACAATGTGGGGTACACCCTCGGGACGATTCGTGACCTTAGGTGACTTGCACAATTCGGGCTGACACTAGTGCCAAATGAGAGGGTTGGGATAAACATTCAATTGACCATATGTGCCATAAATTCTCGTTCTTTAGTTTTCGAGTTATAGCCCCTGGAAGTCGTAAACTGCACGACTTTGCCCTCGAATATCTCGACAACGGAGAAAGGAGAATTTCTGGGATTTTTTTCCCAAGAAATATAAGGGAATTATCTGTAATTTTAGCAGAGTTTCAGAACGATTCGTGAAAGTCACCTTTTAAGAATAACTTCCACTGCAGCCCATACATAAAAGTTTGCTCCTTTATTACTCTGCACATGGACAATAATTTGCGCTGTTATTTGCCCCAGGCATGTACCTATGTAATTACCGTTTACAGTGTAAAGATGGATGTTATCTGTCGCTGAACGTCGGAGCAATAGGCGTTTAATGCATTTTCCCATAGGGTCCAATGCAAAATTGACACCACATTTTCTCCATTCTCAAGAGCTTTGAGTCTCTGCAAAACATATACATGTGTAGACACAAATAAGTGAAATAGAATGACGGTTATTTCAGCTTTAGCTTTTATTTCGTTTGGGAGCTAAAGTCGAACAAACTTTTGTTTACAAAAATTTCGAT
Source organism: Ctena decussata (assembly GCA_963989385.1). Classification (NCBI taxonomy): domain Eukaryota; kingdom Metazoa; phylum Mollusca; class Bivalvia; order Lucinida; family Lucinidae; genus Ctena; species Ctena decussata. The sequence continues at coordinate 26,631,950 of OZ022505.1, forward strand.
GGCCTATAGTTCGCAAGTTATGCAATCAGTTGACATAAGATTGTGCATGCATGTAGACATGATAATGGCCTTTATACACGCCAAGTTTCAGATGGCTACTTATTCATACAAGCAAGCAGTAGCGGTTTGAAATTTTCACAATTTGGGCTACACGTTCGGGACGATTCATGACCTTAGGTGACTTGCACAATTCGGGCTGAAACTAGTGCCAAATGAGAGGGTTGGGATAAACATTCAATTGACCATATGTGCCGAAAATTTGCGTTGTTTAGTTTTCGAGTTACAGACCCTGGAAATCGTAAACTGTACGACTTTGCCCTCGAATATCTCGACAACGGAGAAAGGAGAATTTCTGGGCATTTTTTCCCAAGAAATATATGGGAATTATCTGTAATTTTAGCAGAGTTTCAGAACGATTCGTGAAAGTCACCTTTTAAGAATAACTTCCACTGCAGCCCATACATAAAAGTTTGCTCCTTTATTTCTCTGCACATGGACAATTATTTGCGCTGTTATTTGCCCCAGGCATGTACCTATGTAATTACCATTTACAGTGTAAAGATGGATGTTATCGGTCGCTGAACGTCGGAGCAGTAGGCGTTTAATGCATTTTCCCATAGGGTCCAATGCAAAATTGACACCTCATTTTCTCCATTCTCAAGAGCGTTGAGTCTCTGCAAAACATATACATGTGTAGTAACAAATAAGTGAAATAGAATGAAGGCTATTTCAGCTTTAGCTTTTATTCCGTTTGGGAGCTAAAGTCGCTCAAACTTTTGTTTACAAAAATTACGATGGCCTATAGTTCGCAAGTTACGCAATCAGTTGACATAAGATTGTGCATGCATATCGACATGTTAATGGCCTTTATACATGCCAAGTTTCAGATGGCTACCTACTCATACAAGCAAACAGTTGCGGTTTGAAATTTTCACAATTTGGGCTACACGTTCGGGACGATTCGTGACCTTAGGTGACTTGGACAATTCGGGCTGAAACTAGTGCCAAATGAGAGGGTTGGGATAAACATTCAATTGACCATATGTGCCAAAAATTCTCGTTCTTTAGTTTTCAGGTTATAGCCCCTGGAAGTCGTAAACTGCACGACTTTGCCCTCGAATATCTCGACAACGGAGAAAGGAGAATTTCTGGGATTTTTTCCCAAGAAATATATGGGAATTATCTGTAATTTTAGCAGAGTTTCAGAACGATTCGTGAAAGTCACCTTTTAAGAATAACTTCCACTGCAGCCCATACATAAAAGTTTTCTCCTTTATTACTCTGCACATGGTCAATTATTTGCGCTGTTATTTGCCCCAGGCATGTACCTATGTAATTACCGTTTACAGTGTAAAGATGGATGTTATCGGTCGGTGAACGTCGGAGCAGTAGCCGTTTAATGCATTTTCCCGTAGGGTCCAATGCAAAATTGACACCTCATTTTCTCCATTCTCAAGAGCTTTGAGTCTCTGCAAGACATATACATGTGTAGACACAAATAAGTGAAATAGAATGAAGGCTATTTCAGCTTTAGCTTTTTTTCCGTTTGGGAGCTAAAGTCGCACAAACTTTTGTTTACAAAAATTTCGATGGCCTATAGTTCGCAAGTTATGCAATCAGTTGACATAAGATTGTGCATGCATATAGACATGTTAATGTCCTTTATACATGCCAAGTTTCAGATGGCTACCTACTCATACAAGCAAGCAGTAGCGGTTTATTTGCCCCAGGCATGTACCTATGTAATTACCGTTTACAGTGTAAAGATGGATGTTATCGGTCGCTGAACGTCGGAGCAGTAGGCGTTTAATGCATTTTCCCATAGGGTCCAATGCAAAATTGACACCTCATTTTCTCCATTCTCAAGAGTTTGAGTCTCTGCAAAACATATACATGTGTAGACACAAATAAGTGAAATAGAATGAAGGCTATTTCAGCTTTAGCTTTTATTCCGTTTGGGAGATAAAGTCGCACAAACTTTTGTTTACAAAAAATTCAATGGCCTATAGTTCGCAAGTTATGCAATCAGTTGACATAAGATTGTGCATGCTTGTAGACATGTTAATGGCCTTTATACATGCCAAGTTTCAGATGGCTACCTACTCAAACAAGCAAGCAGTAGCGGTTTGAAATTTGCACAATTTGGGCTACACGTTCGGGACGATTCGTGACTTTAGGTGCTTTGCCCATTTCGGGCTGAAACTAGGGCCAAATGAGAGGGTTGGGATAAACATTCAATTGACCATATGTGCCAAAAATTCTCGTTTTTTAGTTTTCGAGTTATAGCCCCTGGAGGTCGTAAACTGCACGACTTTGCCATCGAATATCTCGACAACGGAGAAAGGAGAATTTCTGGGATTTTTTTCCCAAGAAATATATGGGAATTATCTGTAATTTTAGCAGAGTTTCAGAACGATTCGTGAAAGTCACCTTTTAAGAATAACTTGCACCGCAGCCCATACATATAAGTTTGCTCCTTCATTACTCTGCACATGGACAATTATTTGCGCTGTTATTTGCCCCAGGCATGTACCTATGTAATTACCGTTTACAGTGTAAAAATGGATGTTATCGGTCGCTGAACGTCGGAGCAGTAGGCGTTTAATGCATTTTCCCATAGTGTTCAATGCAAAATTGACATCTCATTTTCTCCATTCTCAAGAGCTTTGAGTCTCTGCAAAACATATACATGTGTAGACACAAATAAGTGAAATAGAATGAAGGCTATTTCAGCTTTAGCTTTTATTCCGTTTGGGAGCTAAAGTCGCACAAACTTTTGTTTACAAAAATTTCGATGGCCTCTAGTTTGCAAGTTATGTAATCAGTTGACATAAGATTGTGCATGCATGTAGACATGTTAATGGCCTTTATACTTGCCAAGTTTCAGATGGCTACTTTCTCATACAAGCCAGCAGTAGCGGTTTGAAATTTTCACAATTTGGGGTACACCCTCGGGACGATTCGTGACCTTAGGTGACTTGCACAATTCGGGCTGACACTAGTGCCAAATGAGAGGGTTGGGATAAACATTCAATTGACCATATGTGCCAAAAATTCTCGTTCTTTAGTTTTCGAGTTATAGCCCCTGGAAGTCATAAACTGCACGACTTTGCCCTCGAATATCTCGACAACGGAGAAAGAAGAATTTCTGGGATTTTTCCCAAGAAATATATGGGAATTATCTGTAATTTTAGCAGAGTTTCAGAACGATTCGTGAAAGTCACCTTTTTAAGAATAACATCCACTGCAGCCCATACATAAAAGTTTGCTCCTTTATTACTCTGCACATGGTCAATTATTTGCGCTGTTATTTGCCCCAGGCATGTACCTATGTAATTACCGTTTACAGTGTAAAGATAGATGTTATCTGTCGCTGAACGTCGGAGCAATAGGCATTTAATGCATTTTCCCATAGGGTCCAAGGCAAAATTGACACCTCATTTTCTCCATTCTCAAGAGCTTTGAGTCTCTGCAAAACATATACATGTGTAGACACAAATAAGTGAAATAGAATGAAGGCTATTTCAGCTTTAGCTTTTATTTCGTTTGGGAGCTAAAGTCGAACAAACTTTTGTTTACAAAAATTTCGACGGCCTATAGTTCGCAAGTTATGCAATCAGTTAACATAAGATTGTGCATGCATGTAGACATGATAATGGCCTTTATACAAGCCAAGTTTCAGATGGCTACTTATTCATACAAGCCAGCAGTAGCGGTTGAAATTTTCACAATTTGGGCTACACGTTCGGGACGATTCGTGACCTTAGGTGACTTGCACAATTCGGGCTGAAACTAGTGCCAAATGATAGGGTTGGGATAAACATTCAATTGACCATATGTGCCGAAAATTTGTGTTGTTTAGTTTTCGAGTTACAGACCCTGGAAGTCGTAAACTGTACGACTTTGCCCTCGAATATCTCGACAACGGAGAAAGGAGAATTTCTGGGATTTTTTCCCAAGAAATATATGGGAATTATCTGTAATTTTAGCAGAGTTTCAGAACGATTCGTGAAAGTCACCTTTTAAGAATAACTTCCACTGCAGCCCATACATAAAAGTTTGCTCCTTTATTACTCTGCACGTGGACTATTATTTGCGCTGTTATTTGCCCCAGGCATGTACCTATGTAATTACCGTTTACAGTGTAAAGATGGATGTTATCGGTCGCTGAACGTCGGAGCAGTAGGCGTTTAATGCATTTTCCCGTAGGGTCCAATGCAAAATTGCCACATTATTTTCTCCATTCTCAAGAGCTTTGAGTCTCTGCAAAACATATACATGTGTAGACACAAATAAGTGAAATAGAGTGAAGGCTATTTCAGCTTTAGCTTTTATTCCGTTTGGGAGCTAAAGTCGCACAAACTTTTGTTTACAAAAATTTCGATGGCCTATAGTTCGCAAGTTATGCAATCAGTTGACATAAGATTGTGCATGCATGTAGACATGTTAATGGCCCTTATATATGCCAAGTTTCAGATTGCTACCTTCTCATACAAGCAAGCAGTAGCGGTTTGAAATTTTCACAATTTGGGCTACACGTTGTAAAGATAGATGTTATCTGTCGCTGAACGTCGGAGCAATAGGCATTTAATGCATTTTCCCATAGGGTCCAAGGCAAAATTGACACCTCATTTTCTCCATTCTCAAGAGCTTTGAGTCTCTGCAAAACATATACATGTGTAGACACAAATAAGTGAAATAGAATGAAGGCTATTTCAGCTTTAGCTTTTATTTCGTTTGGGAGCTAAAGTCGAACAAACTTTTGTTTACAAAAATTACGATGGCCTATAGTTCGCAAGTTACGCAATCAGTTGACATAAGATTGTGCATGCATATCGACATGTTAATGGCCTTTATACAAGCCAAGTTTCAGATGGCTACTTATTCATACAAGCCAGCAGTAGCGGTTGAAATTTTCACAATTTGGGCTACACGTTCGGGACGATTCGTGACCTTAGGTGACTTGCACAATTCGGGCTGAAACTAGTGCCAAATGATAGGGTTGGGATAAACATTCAATTGACCATATGTGCCGAAAATTTGTGTTGTTTAGTTTTCGAGTTACAGACCCTGGAAGTCGTAAACTGTACGACTTTGCCCTCGAATATCTCGACAACGGAGAAAGGAGAATTTCTGGGATTTTTTCCCAAGAAATATATGGGAATTATCTGTAATTTTAGCAGAGTTTCAGAACGATTCGTGAAAGTCACCTTTTAAGAATAACTTCCACTGCAGCCCATACATAAAAGTTTGCTCCTTTATTACTCTGCACATGGACAATTATTTGCGCTGTTATTTGCCCCAGGCATGTACCTATGTAATTACCATTTACAGTGTAAAGATGGATGTTATCGGTCGCTGAACGTCGGAGCAATAGGCGTTTAATGCATTTTCCCATAGGGTCCAAAGCAAAACTGACACCTCATTTTCTCCATTCTCAAGAGCTTTGAGTCTCTGCAAAACATATACATGTGTAGACACAAGTAAGTGAAATAGAATGAAGGCTATTTCAACTTTAGCTTTTATTCCGTTTGGGAGCTAAAGTCGCACAAACTTTTGTTGACAAAAATTTCGATGGCCTATAGTTCGCAAGTTATGCAATCAGTTGACTTAAGATTGTGCATGCATGTCGACATGTTAATGGTTTATACATGCCAAGTTTCAGATGGCTACCTACTCATCCTTAGGTGACTTGCACAATTCGGGCTGAAACTAGTGCCAAATGAGAGGGTTGGGATAAACATTCAATTGACCATATGTGCCAAAAATTCTCGTTCTTTAGTTTTCGAGTTATAGGCCCTGGAAGTCGTAAACTGCACGACTTTGCCATCGAATATCTCGACAACGGAGAAAGGAGAATTTCTGGGATTTTTCCCGAAGAAATATATGGGAATTATCTGAAATTTTAGCACAGTTTCAGAACGATTGGTGAAAGTCACCTTTTAAGAATGACTTCCACTGCAGCCCATACATAAAAGTTTGCTCCTTTATTACTCTGCACGTGGACTATTATTTGCGCTGTTATTTGCCCCAGGCATGTACCTATGTAATTACCGTTTACAGTGTAAAGATGGATGTTATCGGTCGCTGAACGTCGGAGCAGTAGGCGTTTAATGCATTTTCCCGTAGGGTCCAATGCAAAATTGCCACATTATTTTCTCCATTCTCAAGAGCTTTGAGTCTCTGCAAAACATATACATGTGTAGACACAAATAAGTGAAATAGAGTGAAGGCTATTTCAGCTTTAGCTTTTATTCCGTTTGGGAGCTAAAGTCGCACAAACTTTTGTTTACAAAAATTTCGATGGCCTATAGTTCGCAAGTTATGCAATCAGTTGACATAAGATTGTGCATGCATGTAGACATGTTAATGGCCCTTATATATGCCAAGTTTCAGATTGCTACCTTTTCATACAAGCAAGCAGTAGCGGTTTGAAATTTTCACAATTTGGGCTACACGTTCGGGACGATTCGTGACCTTAGGTGACTTGCACAATTCGGGCTGAAACTAGTGCCAAATGAGAGGGTTGGGATAAACATTCAATTGATCATATGTGCCAAAAATTCTCGTTCTTTAGTTTTCGAGTTATAGCCCCTGGAAGTCGAAAACTGCACGATATTGCCCTCGAATATCTCGACAACGGAGAAAGGAGAATTTCTGGGCATTTTCTCCCAAGAAATATATGAGAATTATCTGTAATTTTAGCACAGTTTCAGAACGATTCGTGAAAGTCACCTTTTAAGAATAACTTCCACTGCAGGCCCATATATAAAAGTTTGCTCCTTTATTACTCTGCACATGGACAATTATTTGCGCTGTTATTTGCCCCAGGCATGTACCTATGTAATTACCGTTTACAGTGTAAAGATGGATGTTATCGGTCGCTGAACGTCGGAGCAGTAGGCGTTTAATGCATTTTCCCATAGGGTCCAATGCAAAATTGACACCTCATTTTCTCCATTCTCAAGAGCTTTGAGTCTCTGCAAAACATATACATGTGTAGACACAAATAAGTGAAATAGAATGAAGGCTATTTCAGCTTTAGCTTTTATTCCGTTTGGGAGCTAAAGTCGCACAAACTTTTGTTGACAAAAATTTCGATGGCCTATAGTTCGCAAGTTATGCAATCAGTTGACTTAAGATTGTGCATGCATGTCGACATGTTAATGGTTTATACATGCCAAGTTTCAGATGGCTACCTACTCATCCTTAGGTGACTTGCACAATTCGGGCTGAAACTAGTGCCAAATGAGAGGGTTGGGATAAACATTCAATTGACCATATGTGCCAAAAATTCTCGTTCTTTAGTTTTCGAGTTATAGGCCCTGGAAGTCGTAAACTGCACGACTTTGCCATCGAATATCTCGACAACGGAGAAAGGAGAATTTCTGGGATTTTTCCCGAAGAAATATATGGGAATTATCTGAAATTTTAGCACAGTTTCAGAACGATTGGTGAAAGTCACCTTTTAAGAATAACTTCCACTGCAGCCCATACATAAAAGTTTGCTCCTTTATTACTCTGCATGTGGACTATTATTTGCGCTGTTATTTGCCCTAGGCATGTACCTATGTAATTACCGTTTACAGTGTAAAGATGGATGTTATCGGTCGCTGAACGTCGGAGCAGTAGGCGTTTAATGCATTTTCCCGTAGGGTCCAATGCAAAATTGCCACATTATTTTCTCCATTCTCAAGAGCTTTGAGTCTCTGCAAAACATATACATGTGTAGACACAAATAAGTGAAATAGAGTGAAGGCTATTTCAGCTTTAGCTTTTATTCCGTTTGGGAGCTAAAGTCGCACAAACTTTTGTTTACAAAAATTTCGATGGCCTATAGTTCGCAAGTTATGCAATCAGTTGACATAAGATTGTGCATGCATGTAGACATGTTAATGGCCCTTATATATGCCAAGTTTCAGATTGCTACCTTCTCATACAAGCAAGCAGTAGCGGTTTGAAATTTTCACAATTTGGGCTACACGTTCGGGACGATTCGTGACCTTAGGTGACTTGCACAATTCGGGCTGAAACTAGTGCCAAATGAGAGAGTTGGGATAAACATTCAATTGATCATATGTGCCAAAAATTCTCGTTCTTTAGTTTTCGAGTTATAGCCCCTGGAAGTCGAAAACTGCACGACTTTGCCCTCGAATATCTCGACAACGGAGAAAGGAGAATTTCTGGGCATTTTCTCCCAAGAAATATATGAGAATTATCTGTAATTTTAGCACAGTTTCAGAACGATTCGTGAAAGTCACCTTTTAAGAATAACTTCCACTGCAGGCCCATATATAAAAGTTTGCTCCTTTATTACTCTGCACATGGACAATTATTTGCGCTGTTATTTGCCCCAGGCATGTACCTATGTAATTACCGTTTACAGTGTAAAGATGGATGTTATCGGTCGCTGAACGTCGGAGCAGTAGGCGTTTAATGCATTTTCCCATAGGGTCCAATGCAAAATTGACACCTCATTTTCTCCATTCTCAAGAGCTTTGAGTCTCTGCAAAACATATACATGTGTAGACACAAATAAGTGAAATAGAATGAAGGCTATTTCAGCTTTAGCTTTTATTCCGTTTGGGAGCTAAAGTCGCACAAACTTTTGTTTACAAAAATTTCGATGGCCTATAGTTCGCAAGTTATGCAATCAGTTGACATAAGATTGTGCATGCATGTAGACATGTTAATGGCCTTTATATATGCCAAGTTTCAGATGGCTACCTACTCATACAAGCAAGCAGTAGCGGTTTGAAATTTTCACAATTTGGGCTACACGTTCGGGACGATTCGTGACCTTAGGTGACTTGCACAATTCGGGCTGAAACTAGTGCCAAATGAGAGGGTTGGGATAAACATTCAATTGACTATATGTGCCAAAAATTCTCGTTCTTTAGTTTTCGAGTTATAGCCCCTGGAAGTCGTAAACTGCACGACTTTGCCCTCGAATATCTCGACAACGGAGAAAGGAGAATTTCTGGGCATTTTCTCCCAAGATATATATGGGAATTATCTGTAATTTAGCACAGTTTCAGAACGTTTCGTGAAAGTCACCTTTTAAGAATAACATCCACTGCAGGCCCATATATAAAAGTTTGCTCCTTTATTACTCTGCACATGGACAATTATTTGCGCTGTTAATTGCCCCAGGCATGTACCTATGTAATTACCGTTTACAGTGTAAAGATGGATGTTATCGGTCGCTGAACGTCGGAGCAGTAGGCGTTTAATGCATTTTCCCATAGGGTCCAATGCAAAATTGACACCTCATTTTCTCCATTCTCAAGAGCTTTGAGTCTCTGCAAAACATATACATGTGTAGACACAAATAAGTGAAATAGAATGAAGGCTATTTCAGCTTTAGCTTTTATTCCGTTTGGGAGCTAAAGTCGCACAAACTTTTGTTTACAAAAATTTCGATGGCCTGTAGTTCGCAAGTTATGCAATCAGTTGACATAAGATTGTGCATGCATGTAGACATGTTAATGGCCTTTATATATGCCAAGTTTCAGATGGCTACCTACTCATACAAGCAAGCAGTAGCGGTTTGACATTTTCACAATTTGGGCTACACGTTCGGGACGATTCGTGACCTGAGGTGACTTGCACAATTCGGGCTGAAACTAGTGCCAAATGAGAGGGTTGGGATAAACATTCAATTGACCATATGTGCCAAAAATTCTCGTTCTTTAGTTTTCGAATTATAGCCCCTGGAAGTCGTAAACTGCACGACTTTGCCCTCGAATATCTCGACAACGGAGAAAGGAGAATTTCAGGGCATTTTCTCCCAAGAAATATATGGGAATTATCTGTAATTTTAGCACAGTTTCAGAACGATTCGTGAAAGTCACCTTTTAAGAATAACTTCCACTGCAGGCCCATATATAAAAGTTTGCTCCTTTATTACTCTGCACATGGACAATTATTTGCGCTGTTAATTGCCCCAGGCATGTACCTATGTAATTACCGTTTACAGTGTAAAGATGGATGTTATCGGTCGCTGAACGTCGGAGCAGTAGGCGTTTAATGCATTTTCCCATAGGGTCCAATGCAAAACTGACACCTCATTTTCTCCATTCTCAAGAGCTTTGAGTCTCTGCAAAACATATACATGTGTAGACACAAATAAGTGAAATAGAATGAAGGCTATTTCAGCTTTAGCTTTTATTCCGTTTGGGAGCTAAAGTCGCACAAACTTTTGTTTACAAAAATTTCGATGGCCTATAGTTCGCAAGTTATGCAATCAGTTGACATAAGATTGTGCATGCATATCGACATGATAATGGCCTTTATACATGCCAAGTTTCAGATGGCTACTTACTCATACAAGCAAGCAGTAGCGGTTTGAAATTTTCACAATTTGGGCTACACGTTCGGGACGATTCGTGACCTTAGGTGACTTGCGCAATTCGGGCTGAAACTAGTGCCAAATGATAGGGTTGGGATAAACATTCAATTGACTATATGTGCCAAAATTCTCGTCCTTTAGTTTTCGAGTTATAGGCCCTGGAAGTCGTAAACTGCACGACTTTGCCCTCGAATATCTCGACAACGGAGAAAGGAGAATTTCTGGGCATTTTCTCCCGAAGAAATATATGGGAATTATCTGTAATTTTAGCACAGTTTCGGAACGATTGGTGAAAGTCACCTTTTAAGAATAACTTCCACTGCAGCCCATACATAAAAGTTTGCTCCTTTATTACTCTGCACATGGACAATTATTTGCGCTGTTATTTGCCCCAGGCATGTACCTATGTAATTACCGTTTACAGTGTAAAGATGGATGTTATCGGTCGCTGAACGTCGGAGCAGTAGGCGTTTAATGCATTTTCCCATAGGGTCCAAAGCAAAATTGACACTTCATTTTCTCCATTCTCAAGAGCTTTGAGTCTCTGCAAAACATATACATGTGTAGACACAAGTAAGTGAAATAGAATGAAGGCTATTTCAGCTTTAGGTTTTATTCCGTTTGGGAGCTAAAGTCGCACAAACTTTTGTTGACAAAAATTTCGATGGCCTATAGTTCGCAAGTTATGCAATCAGTTGACATAATATTGTGCATGCATGTAGACATGTGAATGGCTTTATACATGCCAAGTTTCTGTGGCTACCTACTCATCCTTAGGTGACTTGCACAATTCGGGCTGAAACTAGTGCCAAATGAGAGGGTTGGGATAAACATTCAATTGACCATATGTGCCAAAAATTCTCGTTCTTTAGTTTTCAGGTTATAGCCCCTGGAAGTCGTAAACTGCACGACTTTGCCCTCGAATATCTCGACAACGGAGAAAGGAGAATTTCTGGGATTTTTTCCCAAGAAATATATGGGAATTATCTGTAATTTTAGCAGAGTTTCAGAACGATTCGTGAAAGTCACCTTTTAAGAATAACTTCCACTGCAGCCCATACATAAAAGTTTTCTCCTTTATTACTCTGCACATGGTCAATTATTTGCGCTGTTATTTGCCCCAGGCATGTACCTATGTAATTACCGTTTACAGTGTAAAGATGGATGTTATCGGTCGGTGAACGTCGGAGCAGTAGCCGTTTAATGCATTTTCCCGTAGGGTCCAATGCAAAATTGACACCTCATTTTCTCCATTCTCAAGAGCTTTGAGTCTCTGCAAGACATATACATGTGTAGACACAAATAAGTGAAATAGAATGAAGGCTATTTCAGCTTTAGCTTTTTTTCCGTTTGGGAGCTAAAGTCGCACAAACTTTTGTTTACAAAAATTTCGATGGCCTATAGTTCGCAAGTTATGCAATCAGTTGACATAAGATTGTGCATGCATATAGACATGTTAATGTCCTTTATACATGCCAAGTTTCAGATGGCTACCTACTCATACAAGCAAGCAGTAGCGGTTTATTTGCCCCAGGCATGTACCTATGTAATTACCGTTTACAGTGTAAAGATGGATGTTATCGGTCGCTGAACGTCGGAGCAGTAGGCGTTTAATGCATTTTCCCATAGGGTCCAATGCAAAATTGACACCTCATTTTCTCCATTCTCAAGAGTTTGAGTCTCTGCAAAACATATACATGTGTAGACACAAATAAGTGAAATAGAATGAAGGCTATTTCAGCTTTAGCTTTTATTCCGTTTGGGAGATAAAGTCGCACAAACTTTTGTTTACAAAAAATTCAATGGCCTATAGTTCGCAAGTTATGCAATCAGTTGACATAAGATTGTGCATGCTTGTAGACATGTTAATGGCCTTTATACATGCCAAGTTTCAGATGGCTACCTACTCAAACAAGTAAGCAGTAGCGGTTTGAAATTTGCACAATTTGGGCTACACGTTCGGGACGATTCGTGACTTTAGGTGCTTTGCCCATTTCGGGCTGAAACTAGGGCCAAATGAGAGGGTTGGGATAAACATTCAATTGACCATATGTGCCAAAAATTCTCGTTTTTTAGTTTTCGAGTTATAGCCCCTGGAGGTCGTAAACTGCACGACTTTGCCATCGAATATCTCGACAACGGAGAAAGGAGAATTTCTGGGATTTTTTTCCCAAGAAATATATGGGAATTATCTGTAATTTTAGCAGAGTTTCAGAACGATTCGTGAAAGTCACCTTTTAAGAATAACTTGCACCGCAGCCCATACATATAAGTTTGCTCCTTCATTACTCTGCACATGGACAATTATTTGCGCTGTTATTTGCCCCAGGCATGTACCTATGTAATTACCGTTTACAGTGTAAAAATGGATGTTATCGGTCGCTGAACGTCGGAGCAGTAGGCGTTTAATGCATTTTCCCATAGTGTTCAATGCAAAATTGACATCTCATTTTCTCCATTCTCAAGAGCTTTGAGTCTCTGCAAAACATATACATGTGTAGACACAAATAAGTGAAATAGAATGAAGGCTATTTCAGCTTTAGCTTTTATTCCGTTTGGGAGCTAAAGTCGCACAAACTTTTGTTTACAAAAATTTCGATGGCCTCTAGTTTGCAAGTTATGTAATCAGTTGACATAAGATTGTGCATGCATGTAGACATGTTAATGGCCTTTATACTTGCCAAGTTTCAGATGGCTACTTTCTCATACAAGCCAGCAGTAGCGGTTTGAAATTTTCACAATTTGGGGTACACCCTCGGGACGATTCGTGACCTTAGGTGACTTGCACAATTCGGGCTGACACTAGTGCCAAATGAGAGGGTTGGGATAAACATTCAATTGACCATATGTGCCAAAAATTCTCGTTCTTTAGTTTTCGAGTTATAGCCCCTGGAAGTCATAAACTGCACGACTTTGCCCTCGAATATCTCGACAACGGAGAAAGAAGAATTTCTGGGATTTTTCCCAAGAAATATATGGGAATTATCTGTAATTTTAGCAGAGTTTCAGAACGATTCGTGAAAGTCACCTTTTTAAGAATAACTTCCACTGCAGCCCATACATAAAAGTTTGCTCCTTTATTACTCTGCACATGGTCAATTATTTGCGCTGTTATTTGCCCCAGGCATGTACCTATGTAATTACCGTTTACAGTGTAAAGATAGATGTTATCTGTCGCTGAACGTCGGAGCAATAGGCATTTAATGCATTTTCCCATAGGGTCCAAGGCAAAATTGACACCTCATTTTCTCCATTCTCAAGAGCTTTGAGTCTCTGCAAAACATATACATGTGTAGACACAAATAAGTGAAATAGAATGAAGGCTATTTCAGCTTTAGCTTTTATTTCGTTTGGGAGCTAAAGTCGAACAAACTTTTGTTTACAAAAATTTCGACGGCCTATAGTTCGCAAGTTATGCAATCAGTTAACATAAGATTGTGCATGCATGTAGACATGATAATGGCCTTTATACAAGCCAAGTTTCAGATGGCTACTTATTCATACAAGCCAGCAGTAGCGGTTGAAATTTTCACAATTTGGGCTACACGTTCGGGACGATTCGTGACCTTAGGTGACTTGCACAATTCGGGCTGAAACTAGTGCCAAATGATAGGGTTGGGATAAACATTCAATTGACCATATGTGCCGAAAATTTGTGTTGTTTAGTTTTCGAGTTACAGACCCTGGAAGTCGAAAACTGTACGACTTTGCCCTCGAATATCTCGACAACGGAGAAAGGAGAATTTCTGGGATTTTTTCCCAAGAAATATATGGGAATTATCTGTAATTTTAGCAGAGATTCAGAACGATTCGTGAAAGTCACCTTTTAAGAATAACTTCCACTGCAGCCCATACATAAAAGTTTGCTCCTTTATTACTCTGCACATGGACAATTATTTGCGCTGTTATTTGCCCCAGGCATGTACCTATGTAATTACCATTTACAGTGTAAAGATGGATGTTATCGGTCGCTGAACGTCGGAGCAATAGGCGTTTAATGCATTTTCCCATAGGGTCCAAAGCAAAACTGACACCTCATTTTCTCCATTCTCAAAAGCTTTGAGTCTCTGCAAAACATATACATGTGTAGACACAAGTAAGTGAAATAGAATGAAGGCTATTTCAACTTTAGCTTTTATTCCGTTTGGGAGCTAAAGTCGCACAAACTTTTGTTGACAAAAATTTCGATGGCCTATAGTTCGCAAGTTATGCAATCAGTTGACTTAAGATTGTGCATGCATGTCGACATGTTAATGGTTTATACATGCCAAGTTTCAGATGGCTACCTACTCATCCTTAGGTGACTTGCACAATTCGGGCTGAAACTAGTGCCAAATGAGAGGGTTGGGATAAACATTCAATTGACCATATGTGCCAAAAATTCTCGTTCTTTAGTTTTCGAGTTATAGGCCCTGGAAGTCGTAAACTGCACGACTTTGCCATCGAATATCTCGACAACGGAGAAAGGAGAATTTCTGGGATTTTTCCCGAAGAAATATATGGGAATTATCTGAAATTTTAGCACAGTTTCAGAACGATTGGTGAAAGTCACCTTTTAAGAATAACTTCCACTGCAGCCCATACATAAAAGTTTGCTCCTTTATTACTCTGCACGTGGACTATTATTTGCGCTGTTATTTGTCCCAGGCATGTACCTATGTAATTACCGTTTACAGTGTAAAGATGGATGTTATCGGTCGCTGAACGTCGGAGCAGTAGGCGTTTAATGCATTTTCCCGTAGGGTCCAATGCAAAATTGCCACATTGTTTTCTCCATTCTCAAGAGCTTTGAGTCTCTGCAAAACATATACATGTGTAGACACAAATAAGTGAAATAGAGTGAAGGCTATTTCAGCTTTAGCTTTTATTCCGTTTGGGAGCTAAAGTCGCACAAACTTTTGTTTACAAAAATTTCGATGGCCTATAGTTCGCAAGTTATGCAATCAGTTGACATAAGATTGTGCATGCATGTAGACATGTTAATGGCCCTTATATATGCCAAGTTTCAGATTGCTACCTTCTCATACAAGCAAGCAGTAGCGGTTTGAAATTTTCACAATTTGGGCTACACGTTCGGGACGATTCGTGACCTTAGGTGACTTGCACAATTCGGGCTGAAACTAGTGCCAAATGAGAGGGTTGGGATAAACATTCAATTGATCATATGTGCCAAAAATTCTCGTTCTTTAGTTTTCGAGTTATAGCCCCTGGAAGTCGAAAACTGCACGACTTTGCCCTCGAATATCTCGACAACGGAGAAAGGAGAATTTCTGGGCATTTTCTCCCAAGATATATATGGGAATTATCTGTAATTTAGCACAGTTTCAGAACGTTTCGTGAAAGTCACCTTTTAAGAATAACATCCACTGCAGGCCCATATATAAAAGTTTGCTCCTTTATTACTCTGCACATGGACAATTATTTGCGCTGTTATTTGCCCCAGGCATGTACCTATGTAATTACCGTTTACAGTGTAAAGATGGATGTTATCGGTCGCTGAACGTCGGAGCAGTAGGCGTTTAATGCATTTTCCCATAGGGTCCAATGCAAAATTGACACCTCATTTTCTCCATTCTCAAGAGCTTTGAGTCTCTGCAAAACATATACATGTGTAGACACAAATAAGTGAAATAGAATGAAGGCTATTTCAGCTTTAGCTTTTATTCCGTTTGGGAGCTAAAGTCGCACAAACTTTTGTTTACAAAAATTTCGATGGCCTGTAGTTCGCAAGTTATGCAATCAGTTGACATAAGATTGTGCATGCATGTAGACATGTTAATGGCCTTTATATATGCCAAGTTTCAGATGGCTACCTACTCATACAAGCAAGCAGTAGCGGTTTGACATTTTCACAATTTGGGCTACACGTTCGGGACGATTCGTGACCTGAGGTGACTTGCACAATTCGGGCTGAAACTAGTGCCAAATGAGAGGGTTGGGATAAACATTCAATTGACCATATGTGCCAAAAATTCTCGTTCTTTAGTTTTCGAATTATAGCCCCTGGAAGTCGTAAACTGCACGACTTTGCCCTCGAATATCTCGACAACGGAGAAAGGAGAATTTCAGGGCATTTTCTCCCAAGAAATATATGGGAATTATCTGTAATTTTAGCACAGTTTCAGAACGATTCGTGAAAGTCACCTTTTAAGAATAACTTCCACTGCAGGCCCATATATAAAAGTTTGCTCCTTTATTGCTCTGCACATGGACAATTATTTGCGCTGTTAATTGCCCCAGGCATGTACCTATGTAATTACCGTTTACAGTGTAAAGATGGATGTTATCGGTCGCTGAACGTCGGAGCAGTAGGCGTTTAATGCATTTTCCCATAGGGTCCAATGCAAAACTGACACCTCATTTTCTCCATTCTCAAGAGCTTTGAGTCTCTGCAAAACATATACATGTGTAGACACAAATAAGTGAAATAGAATGAAGGCGTTTTCAGCTTTAGCTTTTATTCCGTTTGGGAGCTAAAGTCGCACAAACTTTTGTTTACAAAAATTTCGATGGCCTATAGTTCGCAAGTTATGCAATCAGTTGACATAAGATTGTGCATGCATATCGACATGATAATGGCCTTTATACATGCCAAGTTTCAGATGGCTACTTACTCATACAAGCAAGCAGTAGCGGTTTGAAATTTTCACAATTTGGGCTACACGTTCGGGACGATTCGTGACCTTAGGTGACTTGCGCAATTCGGGCTGAAACTAGTGCCAAATGATAGGGTTGGGATAAACATTCAATTGACTATATGTGCCAAAATTCTCGTCCTTTAGTTTTCGAGTTATAGGCCCTGGAAGTCGTAAACTGCACGACTTTGCCCTCGAATATCTCGACAACGGAGAAAGGAGAATTTCTGGGCATTTTCTCCCGAAGAAATATATGGGAATTATCTGTAATTTTAGCACAGTTTCGGAACGATTGGTGAAAGTCACCTTTTAAGAATAACTTCCACTGCAGCCCATACATAAAAGTTTGCTCCTTTATTACTCTGCACATGGACAATTATTTGCGCTGTTATTTGCCCCAGGCATGTACCTATGTAATTACCGTTTACAGTGTAAAGATGGATGTTATCGGTCGCTGAACGTCGGAGCAGTAGGCGTTTAATGCATTTTCCCATAGGGTCCAAAGCAAAATTGACACTTCATTTTCTCCATTCTCAAGAGCTTTGAGTCTCTGCAAAACATATACATGTGTAGACACAAGTAAGTGAAATAGAATGAAGGCTATTTCAGCTTTAGGTTTTATTCCGTTTGGGAGCTAAAGTCGCACAAACTTTTGTTGACAAAAATTTCGATGGCCTATAGTTCGCAAGTTATGCAATCAGTTGACATAATATTGTGCATGCATGTAGACATGTGAATGGCTTTATACATGCCAAGTTTCTGTGGCTACCTACTCATCCTTAGGTGACTTGCACAATTCGGGCTGAAACTAGTGCCAAATGAGAGGGTTGGGATAAACATTCAATTGACCATATGTGCCAAAAATTCTCGTTCTTTAGTTTTCGAGTTATAGGCCCTGGAAGTCGTAAACTGCACGACTTTGCCATAGAATATCTCGACAACGGAGAAAGGAGAATTTCTGGGCATTTTCTCCCAAGAAATATATGGGAATTATCTGTAATTTTAGCACAGTTTCAGAACGATTCGTGAAAGTCACCTTTTAAGAATAACTTCCACTGCAGGCCCATATATAAAAGTTTGCTCCTTTATTACTCTGCACATGGACAGTTATTTGCGCTGTTATTTGCCCCAGGCATGTACCTATGTAATTACCGTTTACAGTGTAAAGATGGATGTTATCGGTCGCTGAACGTCGGAGCAGTAGGCGTTTAATGCATTTTCCCATAGGGTCCAATGCAAAACTGACACCTCATTTTCTCCATTCTCAAGAGCTTTGAGTCTCTGCAAAATATATACATGTGTAGACACAAATAAGTGAAATAGAATGAAGGCTATTTCAGCTTTAGCTTTTATTCCGTTTGGGAGCTAAAGTCGCACAAACTTTTGTTTACAAAAATTTCGATGGCCTATAGTTCGCAAGTTATGCAATCAGTTGACATAAGATTGTGCATGCATGTAGACATGTTAATGACCTTAATATATGCCAAGTTTCAGATGGCTACCTACTCAAACAAGCAAGCAGTAGCGGTTTGAAATTTTCACAATTTGGGCTACACGTTCGGGACGATTCGTGACCTTAGGTGACTTGCACAATTCGGGCTGAAACTAGTGCCAAATGAGAGGGTTGGGATAAACATTCAATTGACCATATGTGCCAAAAATTCTCGTTCTTTAGTTTTCGAATTATAGCCCCTGGAAGTCGTAAACTGCACGACTTTGCCCTCGAATATCTCGACAACGGAGAAAGGAGAATTTCAGGGCATTTTCTCCCAAGAAATATATGGGAATTATCTGTAATTTTAGCACAGTTTCAGAACGATTCGTGAAAGTCACCTTTTAAGAATAACTTCCACTGCAGGCCCATATATAAAAGTTTGCTCCTTTATTACTCTGCACATGGACAATTATTTGCGCTGTTAATTGCCCCAGGCATGTACCTATGTAATTACCGTTTACAGTGTAAAGATGGATGTTATCGGTCGCTGACTGTCGGAGCAGTAGGCGTTTAATGCATTTTCCCATAGGGTCCAATGCAAAACTGACACCTCATTTTCTCCATTCTCAAGAGCTTTGAGTCTCTGCAAAACATATACATGTGTAGACACAAATAAGTGAAATAGAATGAAGGCTATTTCAGCTTTAGCTTTTATTCCGTTTGGGAGCTAAAGTCGCACAAACTTTTGTTTACAAAAATTTCGATGGCCTATAGTTCGCAAGTTATGCAATCAGTTGACATAAGATTGTGCATGCATATCGACATGATAATGGCCTTTATACATGCCAAGTTTCAGATGGCTACTTACTCATACAAGCAAGCAGTAGCGGTTTGAAATTTTCACAATTTGGGCTACACGTTCGGGACGATTCGTGACCTTAGGTGACTTGCACAATTCGGGCTGAAACTAGTGCCAAATGATAGGGTTGGGATAAACATTCAATTGACTATATGTGCCAAAATTCTCGTCCTTTAGTTTTCGAGTTATAGGCCCTGGAAGTCGTAAACTGCACGACTTTGCCCTCGAATATCTCGACAACGGAGAAAGGAGAATTTCTGGGCATTTTCTCCCGAAGAAATATATGGGAATTATCTGTAATTTTAGCACAGTTTCGGAACGATTGGTGAAAGTCACCTTTTAAGAATAACTTCCACTGCAGCCCATACATAAAAGTTTGCTCCTTTATTACTCTGCACATGGACAATTATTTGCGCTGTTATTTGCCCCAGGCATGCACCTATGTAATTACCGTTTACAGTGTAAAGATGGATGTTATCGGTCGCTGAACGTCGGAGCAGTAGGCGTTTAATGCATTTTCCCATAGGGTCCAAAGCAAAATTGACACTTCATTTTCTCCATTCTCAAGAGCTTTGAGTCTCTGCAAAACATATACATGTGTAGACACAAGTAAGTGAAATAGAATGAAGGCTATTTCAGCTTTAGGTTTTATTCCGTTTGGGAGCTAAAGTCGCACAAACTTTTGTTGACAAAAATTTCGATGGCCTATAGTTCGCAAGTTATGCAATCAGTTGACATAATATTGTGCATGCATGTAGACATGTGAATGGCTTTATACATGCCAAGTTTCTGTGGCTACCTACTCATCCTTAGGTGACTTGCACAATTCGGGCTGAAACTAGTGCCAAATGAGAGGGTTGGGATAAACATTCAATTGACCATATGTGCCAAAAATTCTCGTTCTTTAGTTTTCGAGTTATAGGCCCTGGAAGTCGTAAACTGCACGACTTTGCCATAGAATATCTCGACAACGGAGAAAGGAGAATTTCTGGGCATTTTCTCCCAAGAAATATATGGGAATTATCTGTAATTTTAGAACAGTTTCAGAACGATTCGTGAAAGTCGCCTTTTAAGAATAACTTCCACTGCAGGCCCATATATAAAAGTTTGCTCCTTTATTACTCTGCACATGGACAGTTATTTGCGCTGTTATTTGCCCCAGGCATGTACCTATGTAATTACCGTTTACAGTGTAAAGATGGATGTTATCGGTCGCTGAACGTCGGAGCAGTAGGCGTTTAATGCATTTTCCCATAGGGTCCAATGCAAAACTGACACCTCATTTTCTCCATTCTCAAGAGCTTTGAGTCTCTGCAAAACATATACATGTGTAGACACAAATAAGTGAAATAGAATGAAGGCTATTTCAGCTTTAGCTTTTATTCCGTTTGGGAGCTAAAGTCGCACAAACTTTTGTTTACAAAAATTTCGATGGCCTATAGTTCGCAAGTTATGCAATCAGTTGACATAAGATTGTGCATGCATGTAGACATGTTAATGACCTTTATATATGCCAAGTTTCAGATGGCTACCTACTCAAACAAGCAAGCAGTAGCGGTTTGAAATTTTCACAATTTGGGCTACACGTTCGGGACGATTCGTGACCTTAGGTGACTTGCACAATTCGGGCTGAAACTAGTGCCAAATGAGAGGGTTGGGATAAACATTCAATTGACCATATGTGCCAAACATTCTCGTTCTTTGGTTTTCGAGTTATAGCCTCTGGAAGACGAAAGCTGCACGACTTTGCCCTCGAATATCTCGACAACGGAGAAAGATGAATTTCTGGGCATTTTCTCCCAAGAAATATATGGAAATTATCTGTAATTTTAGCACAGTTTCAGAATGATTCGTAAAAGTCACCTTTTAAGAATAACTTCCACTGCAGGCCCATATATAAAAGTTTGCTCCTTTATTACTCTGCACATGGACAAGTATTTGCGCTGTTATTTGCCCCAGGCATGTACCTATGTAATTACCGTTTACAGTGTAAAGATGGATGTTATCGGTCGCTGAACGTCGGAGCAGTAGGCGTTTAATGCATTTTCCCATAGGGTCCAATGCAAAATTGACACCTCATTTTCTCCATTCTCAAGAGCTTTGAGTCTCTGCAAAACATATACATGTGTAGACACAAGTAAGTGAAATAGAATGAAGGCTATTTCAGCTTTAGGTTTTATTCCGTTTGGGAGCTAAAGTCGCACAAACTTTTGTTGACAAAAATTTCGATGGCCTATAGTTCGCAAGTTATGCAATCAGTTGACATAAGATTGTGCATGCATGTAGACATGTTAATGGCTTCATACATGCAAAGTTTCAGATGGCTACCTACTCATCCTTAGGTGACTTGCACAATTCGGGCTGAAACTAGTGCCAAATGAGAGGGTTGGGATAAACATTCAATTGACCATATGTGCCAAAAATTCTCGTTCTTTAGTTTTCGAGTTATAGGCCCTGGAAGTCGTAAACTGCACGACTTTGCCCTCGAATATCTCGACAACGGAGAAAGGAGAATTTCTGGGATTTTTCCCCAAGAAATTTATGGGAATTATCTGTAATTTTAGCACAGTTTCGGAACGATTCGTGAAAGTCACCTTTTAAGAATAACTTCCACTGCAGCCCATACATAAAAGTTTGCTCCTTTATTACTCTGCACATGGACAATTATTTGCGCTGTTATTTGCCCCAGGCATGTACCTATGTAATAACCGTTTACAGTGTAAAGATGGATGTTATCGGTCGCTGAACGTCGGAGCAGTAGGCGTTTAATGCATTTTCCCATAGGGTCCAATGCAAAATTGACACATTATTTTCTCCATTCTCAAGAGCTTTGAGTCTCTGCAAAACATATACATGTGTAGACACAAATAAGTGAAATAGAATGAAGGCTATTTCAGCTTTAGCTTTTATTCCGTTTGGGAGCTAAAGTCGCACAAACTTTTGTTTACAAAAATTTCGATGGCCTATAGTTCGCAAGTTATGCAATCAGTTAACATAAGATTGTGCATGCATGTAGACATGTAAATGGCCTTTATATATGCCAAGTTTCAGATGGCTACCTACTCATACAAGCAAGCAGTAGCGGTTTGAAATTTTCACAATTCGGGCTACACGTTCGGGACGATTCGTGACCTTAGGTGACTTGCACAATTCGGGCTGAAACTAGTGCCAAATGAGAGGGTTGGGATAAACATTCAATTGACCATATGTGCCAAACATTCTCGTTCTTTGGTTTTCGAGTTATAGCCTCTGGAAGACGAAAGCTGCACGACTTTGCCCTCGAATATCTCGACAACGGAGAAAGATGAATTTCTGGGCATTTTCTCCCAAGAAATATATGGAAATTATCTGTAATTTTAGCACAGTTTCAGAATGATTCGTGAAAGTCACCTTTTAAGAATAACTTCCACTGCAGGCCCATATATAAAAGTTTGCTCCTTTATTACTCTGCACATGGACAAGTATTTGCGCTGTTATTTGCCCCAGGCATGTACCTATGTAATTACCGTTTACAGTGTAAAGATGGATGTTATCGGTCGCTGAACGTCGGAGCAGTAGGCGTTTAATGCATTTTCCCATAGGGTCCAATGCAAAATTGACACCTCATTTTCTCCATTCTCAAGAGCTTTGAGTCTCTGCAAAACATATACATGTGTAGACACAAATAAGTGAAATAGAATGAAGGCTATTTCAGCTTCAGCTTTTATTCCGTTTGGGAGCTAAATTCGCACAAACTTTTGTTTACAAAAATTTCGATGGCCTATAGTTCGCAAGTTATGCAATCAGTTGACATAAGATTGTGCATGCATGTAGACATGTTAATGGCATTTATATATGCCAAGTTGCAGATGGCTACCTACTCATACAAGCAAGCAGTAGCGGTTTGAAATTTTCACAATTTGGGCTACACGTTCGGGACGATTCGTGACCTTAGGTGACTTGCACAATTCGGGCTGAAACTAGTGCCAAATGAGAGGGTTGGGATAAACATTCAATTGACCATATGTGCCAAAAATTCTCGTTCTTTAGTTTTCGAGTTATAGCCCCTGGAAGTCGAAAACTGCACGACTTTGCCCTCGAATATCTCGACAACGGAGAAAGGACGCTTTCTGGGCATTTTCTCCCAAGAAATATATGAGAATTATCTGTAATTTTAGCACAGTTTCAGAACGATTCGTGAAAGTCACCTTTTAAGAATAACTTCCACTGCAGGCCTATATATAAAAGTTTGCTCCTTTATTACTCTGCACATGGACAATTATTTGCGCTGTTATTTGCCCCAGGCATGTGCCTATGTAATTACCGTTTACAGTGTAAAGATGGATGTTATCGGTCGCTGAACGTCGGAGCAGTAGGGTTAAATGCATTTTCCCATAGGATCCAATGCAAAATTGACACCTCATTTTCTCCATTCTCAAGAGCTTTGAGTCTCTGCAAAACATATACATGTGTAGACACAAATAAGTGAAATAGAATGAAGGCTATTTCAGCTTTAGCTTTTATTCCTTTTGGGAGCTAAAGTCGCACAAACTTTTGTTTACAAAAATTTCGATGGCCTATAGTTCGCAAGTTATGCAATCAGTTGACATAAGATTGTGCATGCATGTAGACATTTTAATGACCTTTATATATGCCAAGTTTCATATGGCTACCTACTCATACAAGCAAGCAGTAGCGGTTTGAAATTTTCACAATTTGGGCTACACGTTCGGGACGATTCGTGACCTGAGGTGACTTGCACAATTCGGGCTGAAACTAGTGCCAAATGAGAGGGTTGGGATAAACATTCAATTGACCATATGTGCCAAAAATTCTCGTTCTTTAGTTTTCGAGTTATAGCCCCTGGAAGTCGAAAACTGCACGACTTTGCCCTCGAATATCTCGACAACGGAGAAAGGAGAATTTCAGGGCATTTTCTCCCAAGAAATATATGAGAATTATCTGTAATTTAGCACAGTTTCAGAACGATTCGTGAAAGTCACCTTTTAAGAATAACTTCCACTGCAGGCCCATATATAAAAGTTTGCTCCTTTATTACTCTGCACATGGACAATTATTTGCGCTGTTATTTGCCCCAGGCATGTACCTATGTAATTACCGTTTACAATGTAAAGATGGATGTTATCGGTCGCTGAACGTCGGAGCAGTAGGCGTTTAATGCATTTTCCCATAGGGTCCAATGCAAAATTGACACCTAATTTTCTCCATTCTCAAGAGCTTTGAGTCTCTGCAAAACATATACATGTGTAGACACAAATAAGTGAAATAGAATGAAGGCTATTTCAGCTTTAGCTTTTATTCCGTTTGGGAGCTAAAGTCGCACAAACTTTTGTTTACAAAAATTTCGATGGCCTATAGTTCGCAAGTTATGCAATCAGTTGACATAAGATTGTGCATGCATGTAGACATGTTAATGACCTTTATATATGCCAAGTTTCAGATGGCTACCTACTCATACAAGCAAGCAGTAGCGGTTTGAAATTTTCACAATTTGGGCTACACGTTCGGAACGATTCGTGACCTTCGGTGACTTGCACAATTCGGGCTGAAACTAGTGCCAAATGAGAGGGTTAGGATAAACATTCAATTGACCATATGTGCCAAAAATTCTCGTTCTTTAGTTTTCGAGTTATAGCCCTTGGAAGTCGAAAACTGCACGACTTTGCCCTCGAATATCTCGACAACGGAGAAAGGAGAATTTCAGGGCATTTTCTCCCAAGAAATATATGGGAATTATCTGTAATTTAGCACAGTTTCAGAACGATTCGTGAAAGTCACCTTTTAAGAATAACTTCCACTGCAGGCCCATATATAAAAGTTTGCTCCTTTATTACTCTGCACATGGACAATTATTTGCGCTGTTATTTGCCCCAGGCATGTACCTATGTAATTACCGTTTACAGTGTAAAGATGGATGTTATCGGTCGCTGAACGTCGGAGCAGTAGGCGTTTAATGCATTTTCCCATAGGGTCCAATGCAAAATTGACACCTCATTTTCTCCATTCTCAAGAGCTTTGAGTCTCTGCAAAACATATACATGTGTAGACACAAATAAGTGAAATAGAATGAAGGCTATTTCAGCTTTAGCTTTTATTCCGTTTGGGAGCTAAAGTCGCACAAACTTTTGTTTACAAAAATTTCGATGGCCTATAGTTCGCAAGTTATGCAATCAGTTGACATAAGATTGTGCATGCATGTAGACATGTTAATGGCCTTTATATATGCCAAGTTTCAGATGGCTACCTACTCATACAAGCAAGCAGTAGCGGTTTGAAATTTTCACAATTTGGGCTACACGTTCGGGACGATTCGTGACCTTAGGTGACTTGCACAATTCGGGCTGAAACTAGTGCCAAATGAGAGGGTTGGGATAAACATTCAATTGACCATATGTGCCAAAAATTTTCGTTCTTTAGTTTTCGAGTTATAGCCCCTGGAAGTCGTAAACTGCACGACTTTGCCCTCGAATATCTCGACAACGGAGAAAGGAGAATTTCTGAGACTTTTTCCCAAGAAATATATGGGAATTATGTGTAATTTTAGCAGAGTTTCAGATCGATTCGTGAAAGTCACCTTTTAAGAATAACTTCCACTGCAGGCCCATACATAAAAGTTTGCTCCTTTATTTCTCTGCACATGGACAATTATTTGCACTGTTATTTGCCCCAGGCATGTACCTATGTAATTACCGTTTACAGTGTAAAGCTGGATGTTATCGGTCGCTGAACGTCGGAGCAGTAGGCGTTTAATGCATTTTCCCATAGGGTCCAATGCAAAATTGACACCTCATTTTCTCCATTCTCAAGAGCTTTGAGTCTCTGCAAAACATATACATGTGTAGACACAAATAAGTGAAATAGAATGAAGGCTATTTCAGCTTTAGCTTTTATTCCGTTTGGGAGCTAAAGTCGCACAAACTTTTGTTTACAAAAATTACGATGGCCTATAGTTCGCAAGTTACGCAATCAGTTGACATAAGATTGTGCATGCATATTGACATGTTAATGGCCTTTATACATGCCAAGTTTCAGATGGCTATCTACTCATACAAGCAAGCAGT
The DNA here is from genome assembly GCA_963989385.1 of Ctena decussata. Classification (NCBI taxonomy): domain Eukaryota; kingdom Metazoa; phylum Mollusca; class Bivalvia; order Lucinida; family Lucinidae; genus Ctena; species Ctena decussata. The sequence continues at coordinate 26,658,291 of OZ022505.1, forward strand.
AGCGGTTTGAAATTTTCACAATTTGGGCTACACGTTCGGGACGATTCGTGACCTTAGGTGACTTGGACAATTCGGGCTGAAACTAGTGCCAAATGAGAGGGTTGGGATAAACATTCAATTGACCATATCTGCCAAAAATTCTCGTTCTTTAGTTTTCAGGTTATAGCCCCTGGAAGTCGTAAACTGCACGACTTTGCCCTCGAATATCTCGACAACGGAGAAAGGAGAATTTCTGGGATTTTTTCCCAAGAAATATATGGAAATTATCTGTAATTTTAGCAGAGTTTCAGAACGATTCGTGAAAGTCACCTTTTAAGAATAACTTCCGCTGCAGCCCATACATAAAAGTTTGCTCCTTTATTACTTTGCACATGGACAATTATTTGCGCTGTTATTTGCCCCAGGCATGTACCTATGTAATTACCGTTTACAGTGTAAAGATGGATGTTATCGGTGGCTGAACGTCGGAGCAGTAGGCGTATAATGCATTTTCCCATAGGGTCCAAAGCAAGATTGACACCTCATTTTCTCCATTCTCAAGAGCTTTGAGTCTCTGCAAAACATATACATGTGTATACACAAATAAGTGAAATAGAATGAAGGCTATTTCAGCTTTAGCTTTTATTCCGTTTGGGAGCTAAAGTCGCACAAACTTTTGTTGACAAAAATTTCGATGGCCTATAGTTCGCAAGTTATGCAATCACTTGACATAAGATTGTGCATGCATGTAGACATGATAATGGCCTTTATACATGCCAAGTTTCAGATGGCTACCTACTCATGCAAGCAAGCAGCAGCGGTTTGAACTTTTCACAATTTGGGCTACACGTTCGGGACGATTCGTGACTTTAGGTGACTTGCACAATTCGGGCTGAAACTAGTGCCAAATGAGAGGGTTGGGATAAACATTCAATTGACCATATGTGCCAAAAATTCTCGTTCTTTAGTTTTCGAGTTATAGCCCCTGGAAGTCGTAAAAATGCACGACTTTGCCCTCGAATATCTCGACAACGTTGAAAGGAGAATTTCTGGGATTCTTTCTCAAGAAATATAAGGGAATTATCTGTAATTTTAGCAGAGTTTCAGAACGATTCGTGAAAGTCACCTTTTAAGAATAACTTCCACTGCAGCCCATACATAAAAGTTTGCTCCTTTATTACTCTGCACATGGACAATTATTTGCGCTGTTATTTGCCCCAGGCATGTACCTATGTAATTACCGTTTACAGTGTAAAGATGGATGTTATCGGTCGCTGAACGTCGGAGCAGTAGGCGTTTAATGCATTTTCCCATAGGGTCCAATGCAAAATTGACACCTCATTTTCTCCATTCTCAAGAGCTTTGAGTCTCTGCAAAACATATACATGTGTAGAGACAAATAAGTGAAATAGAATGAAGGCTATTTCAGCTTTAGCTTTTATTCCGTTTGGGAGATAAAGTCGCACAAACTTTTGTTTACAAAAAATTCGATGGCCTATAGTTCGCAAAGTATGCAATCAGTTGACATAAGATTGTGCATGCTTGTAGACAAGTTAATGGCCTTTATACATTCCAAGTTTCAGATGGCTACCTACTCATACAAGCAAGCAGTAGCGGTTTGAAATTTTCACAATTTGGGCTACACGTTCGGGACGATTCGTGACTTTAGGTGCTTTGCACAATTCGGGCTGAAACTAGGGCCAAATGAGAGGGTTGGGATAAACATTCAATTGACCATATGTGCCAAAAATTCTCGTTTTTTAGTTTTCGAGTTATAGCCCCTGGAAGTCGTAAACTGCACGACTTTGCCATCGAATATCTCGACAACGGAGAAAGTAGAATTTCTGGGATATTTTCCCAAGAAATATATGGGAATTATCTGTAATTTTATCAGAGTTTCAGAACGATTCGTGAAAGTCACCTTTTAAGAATAACTTGCACCGCAGCCCATACATATAAGTTTGCTCCTTTATTGCTCTGCACATGGACAATTATTTGCGCTGTTATTTGCCCCAGGCATGTACCTATGTAATTGCCGTTTACAGTGTAAAGATGGATGTTATCGGTCGCTGAACGTCGGAGCAGTAGGCGTTTAATGCATTTTCCCATAGGGTCCAATGCAAAATTGACATCTCATTTTCTCCATTCTCAAGAGCTTTGAGTCTCTGCAAAACATATACATGTGTAGACACAAATAAGTGAAATAGAATGAAGGCTATTTCAGCTTTAGCTTTTATTCCGTTTGGGAGATAAAGTCGCACAAACTTTTGTTTACAAAAAATTCGATGGCCTATAGTTCGCAAGTTATGCAATCAGTTGACATAAGATTGTGCTTGCATGTAGACATTTTATTAGCCTTTATACATGCCAAGTTTCAGATGGCTACTTCCTCATACAAGCCAGCAGTAGCGGTTTGAAATTTTCACAATTTGGGGTACACCCTCGGGACGATTCGTGACCTTAGGTGACTTGCACAATTCGGGCTGACACTAGTGCCAAATGAGAGGGTTGGGATAAACATTCAATTGACCATATGTGCCAAAAATTCTCGTTCTTTAGTTTTCAAGTTATAGCCCCTGGAAGTCGTAAACTGCACGACTTTGCCCTCGAATATCTCGACAACGGAGAAAGGAGAATTTCTGGGATTTTTTTCCCAAGAAATATATGGGAATTATCTGTAATTTTAGCAGAGTTTCAGAACGATTCGTGAAAGTCACCTTTTAAGAATAACTTCCACTGCAGCCCATACATAAAAGTTTGCTCCTTTATTACTCTGCACATGGACAATTATTTGCGCTGTTATTTGCCCCAGGCATGTACCTATGTAATTACCGTTTACAGTGTAAATATGGATGTTATCTGTCGCTGAACGTCGGAGCAATAGGCGTTTAATGCATTTTCCCATAGGGTCCAATGCAAAATTGACACCTCATTTTCTCCATTCTCAAGAGCTTTGAGTCTCTGCAAAACATATACATGTGTAGACACAAATAAGTGAAACAGAATGAAGGTTAATGTCAGCTTTAGCTTTTATTTCGTTTGGGAGCTAAAGTCGAACAAACTTTTGTTTACAAAAATTTCGATGGCCTATAGTTCGCAAGTTATGCAATCAGTTGACATAAGATTGTGCATGCATGTAGACATGATAATGGCCTTTATACACGCCAAGTTTCAGATGGCTACTTATTCATACAAGCAAGCAGTAGCGGTTTGAAATTTTCACAATTTGGGCTACACGTTCGGGACGATTCGTGACCTTAGGTGACTTGCACAATTCGGGCTGAAACTAGTGCCAAATGAGAGGGTTGGGATAAACATTCAATTGACCATATGTGCCGAAAATTTGCGTTGTTTAGTTTTCGAGTTACAGACCCTGGAAGTCGTAAACTGTACGACTTTTCCCTCGAATATCTCGACAACGGAGAAAGGAGAATTTCTGGGATTTTTTCCCAAGAAATATATGGGAATTATCTGTAATTTTAGCAGAGTTTCAGAACGATTCGTGAAAGTCACCTTTTAAGAATAACTTCCACTGCAGCCCATACATAAAAGTTTGCTCCTTTATTACTCTGCACATGGACAATTATTTGCGCTGTTATTTGCCCCAGGCATGTACCTATGTAATTACCATTTACAGTGTAAAGATGGATGTTATCGGTCGCTGAACGTCGGAGCAGTAGGCGTTTAATGCATTTTCCCATAGGGTCCAAAGCAAAACTGACACCTCATTTTCTCCATTCTCAAGAGCTTTGAGTCTCTGCAAAACATATACATGTGTAGACACAAGTAAGTCAAATAGAATGAAGGCTATTTCAACTTTAGCTTTTATTCCGTTTGGGAGCTAAAGTCGCACAAACTTTTGTTGACAAAAATTTCGATGGCCTATAGTTCGCAAGTTATGCAATCAGTTGACATAAGATTGTGCATGCATGTAGACATGTTAATGGCTTTATACATGCCAAGTTTCAGATGGCTACCTACTCATCCTTAGGTGACTTGCACAATTCGGGCTGAAACTAGTGCCAAATGAGAGGGTTGGGATAAACATTCAATTGACCATATGTTCCAAAAATTCTCGTTCTTTAGTTTTCGAGTTATAGCTCCTGGAAGTCGAAAACTGCACGACTTTGCCCTCGAATATCTCGACAACGGCGAAAGGAGAATTTCTGGGATTTTTCCCGAAGAAATATATGGGAATTATCTGTAATTTTAGCACAGTTTCAGAACGATTGGTGAAAGTCACCTTTTAAGAATAACTTCCACTGCAGCCCATACATAAAAGTTTGCTCCTTTATTACTCTGCACATGGACAATTATTTGCGCTGTTATTTGCCCCAGGCATGTACCTATGTAATTACCGTTTACAGTGTAAAGATGGATGTTATCGGTCGCTGAACGTCGGAGCAGTAGGCGTTTAATGCATTTTCCCATAGGGTCCAATGCAAAATTGCCAAATTATTTTCTCCATTCTCAAGAGCTTTGAGTCTCTGCAAAACATATACATGTGTAGATAAAAATAAGTGAAATAGAGTGAAGGCAATTTCAGCTTTAGCTTTTATTCCGTTTGGGAGATAAAGTCGCACAAACTTTTGTTTACAAAAATTTCGATGGCCTATAGTTCGCAAGTTATGCAATCAGTTGACATAAGATTGTGCATGCATGTAGACATGTTAATGGCCCTTATATATGCCAAGTTTCAGATTGCTACCTTCTCATACAAGCAAGCAGTAGCGGTTTGAAATTTTCACAATTTGGGCTACACGTTCGGGACGATTCGTGACCTTAGGTGACTTGCACAATTCGGGCTGAAACTAGTGCCAAATGAGAGGGTTGGGATAAACATTCAATTGATCATATGTGCCAAAAATTCTCGTTCTTTAGTTTTCGAGTTATAGCCCCTGGAAGTCGAAAACTGCACGACTTTGCCCTCGAATATCTCGACAACGGAGAAAGGAGAATTTCTGGGCATTTTCTCCCAAGAAATATATGGGAATTATCTGTAATTTTAGCACAGTTTCAGAACGATTCGTGAAAGTCACCTTTTAAGAATTACTTCCACTGCAGGCCCATATATAAAAGTTTGCTCCTTTATTACTCTGCACATGGACAATTATTTGCGCTGTTATTTGCCCCAGGCATGTACCTATGTAATTACTGTTTACAGTGTAAAGATGGATGTTATCGGTCGCTGAACGTCGGAGCAGTAAGCGTTTAATGCATTTTCCCATAGGGTCCAGTGCAAAATTGACACCTCATTTTCTCCATTCTCAAGAGCTTTGAGTCTCTGCAAAACATATACATGTGTAGACACAAATAAGTGAAATAGAATGAAGGCTATTTCAGCTTTAGCTTTTATTCCGTTTGGGAGCTAAAGTCGCACAAACTTTTGTTTACAAAAATTTCGATGGCCTATAGTTCGCAAGTTATGCAATCAGTTAACATAAGATTGTGCATGCATGTAGACATGTAAATGGCCTTTATATTTGCCAAGTTTCAAATGGCTACCTACTCATACAAGCAAGCAGTAGCGGTTTGAAATTTTCACAATTTGGGCTACACGTTCGGGACGATTCGTGACCTTAGGTGACTTGCACAATTCGGGCTGAAACTAGTGCCAAATGAGAGGGTTGGGATAAACATTCAATTGACCATATGTGCCAAAAATTCTCGTTCTTTAGTTTTCGAGTTATAGCCCCTGGAAGTCGAAAACTGCACGACTTTGCCCTCGAATATCTCGACAACGGAGAAAGGAGAATTTCTGGAAATTTTCTCCCAAGAAATATATGGGAATTATCTGTAATTTTAGCACAGTTTCAGAACGATTCGTGAAAGTCACCTTTTAAGAATTACTTCCACTGCCGGCCCATACATAAAAGTTTGCTCCTTTATTACTCTGCACATGGACAATTATTTGCGCTGTTATTTGCCCCAGGCATGTACCTATGTAATTACTGTTTACAGTGTAAAGATGGATGTTATCGGTCGCTGAACGTCGGAGCAGTAAGCGTTTAATGCATTTTCCCATAGGGTCCAATGCAAAATTGACACCTCATTTTCTCCATTTTCAAGAGCTTTGAGTCTCTGCAAAACATATACATGTGTAGACATAAATATGTGAAATAGAATGAAGGCTATTTCAGCTTTAGCTTTAATTCCGTTTGGGAGCTAAAGTCGCACAAACTTTTGTTTACAAAAATTTCGATGGCCTATAGTTCGCAAGTTATGCAATCAGTTAACATAAGATTGTGCATGCATGTAGACATGTAAATGGCCTTTATATTTGCCAAGTTTCAAATGGCTACCTACTCATACAAGCAAGCAGTAGCGGTTTGAAATTTTCACAATTTGGGCTACACGTTCGGGACGATTCGTGACCTTAGGTGACTTGCACAATTCGGGCTGAAACTAGTGCCAAATGAGAGGGTTGGGATAAACATTCAATTGACCATATGTGCCAAACATTCTCGTTCTTTAGTTTTCGAGTTATAGCCCCTGGAAGTCGAAAACTGCACGACTTTGCCCTCGAATATCTCGACAACGGAGAAAGGAGAATTTCTGGGAATTTTCTCCCAAGAAATATATGGGAATTATCTGTAATTTTAGCACAGTTTCAGAACGATTCGTGAAAGTCACCTTTTAAGAATAACTTCCACTGCAGGCCCATATATAAAAGTTTGCTCCTTTATTACTCTGCACATGGACAATTATTTGCGCTGTTATTTGCCCCAGGCATGTACCTATGTAATTACCGTTTACAGTGTACAGTTGGATGTTATCGGTCGCTGAACGTCGGAGCAGTAGGCGTTTAATGCATTTTCCCATAGGGTCCAATGCAAAATTGACACCTCATTTTCTCCATTCTCAAGAGCTTTGAGTCTCTGCAAAACATATACATGTGTAGACACAAATTAGTGAAATAGAATGAAGGCTATTTCAGCTTTAGCTTTTATTCCGTTTGGGAGCTAAAGTCGCACAAACTTTTGTTTACAAAAATTTCAATGGCCTATAGTTCGCAAGTTATGCAATCAGTTGACATAAGATTGTGCATGCATGTAGACATGTTAATGGCCTTTATATATGTCAAGTTTTTAGATGGCTACCTACTCATACAAGCAAGCAGTAGCGGTTTGAAATTTTCACAATTTGGGCTACACGTTCGGGACGATTCGTGACCTTAGGTGACTTGCACAATTCGGGCTGAAACTAGTGCCAAATGAGAGGGTTGGGATAAACATTCAATTGACTATATGTGCCAAAAATTCTCGTTCTTTAGTTTTCGAGTTATAGCCCCTGGAAGTCGAAAACTGCACGACTTTGCCCTCGAATATCTCGACAACGGAGAAAGGAGAATTTCAGGGCATATTCTCCCAAGATATATAACGGAATTATCTGTAATTTAGCACAGTTTCAGAACGATTCGTGAAAGTCACCTTTTAAGAATAACTTCCACTGCAGGCCCATATATAAAAGTTTGCTCCTTTATTACTCTGCACATGGACAATTATTTGCGCTGTGATTTGCCCCAGGCATGTTCCTATGTAATTACCGTTTACAGTGTAAAGATGGATGTTATCGGTCGCTGAACGTCGGAGCAGTAGGCGTTTAATGCATTTTCCCATAGGGTCCAATGCAAAATTGACACCTCATTTTCTCCATTCTCAAGAGCTTTGAGTCTCTGCAAAACATATACATGTGTAGACACAAATTAGTGAAATAGAATGAAGGCTATTTCAGCTTTAGCTTTTATTCCGTTTGGGAGCTAAAGTCGCACAAACTTTTGTTTACAAAAATTTCGATGGCCTATAGTTCGCAAGTTATGCAATCAGTTGACATAAGATTGTGCATGCATGTAGACATGTTAATGGCCTTTATATATGCCAAGTTTCAGATGGCTACCTACTCATACAAGCAAGCAGTAGCGGTTTGAAATTTTCACAATTTGGGCTACACGTTCGGGACGATTCGTGACCTTAGGTGACTTGCACAATTCGGGCTGAAACTAGTGCCAAATGAGAGGGTTGGGATAAACATTCAATTGACCATATGTGCCAAACATTCTCGTTCTTTAGTTTTCGAGTTATAGCCCCTGGAAGACGAAAGCTGCACGACTTTGCCCTCGAATATCTCGACAACGGAGAAAGGAGGATTTCTGGGCATTTCCTCCCAAGAAATATATGGAAATTATCTGTAATTTTAGCACAGTTTCAGAACGATTCGTGAAAGTCACCTTTTAAGAATAACTTCAACTGCAGGCCTTTATATAAAAGTTTGCTCCTTTATTACTCTGCACATGGACAATTATTTGCGCTGTTATTTGCCCCAGGCATGTGCCTATGTAATTACCGTTTACAGTGTAAAGATGGATGTTATCGGTCGCTGAACGTCGGAGCAGTAGGCGTTTAATGCATTTTCCCATAGGGTCCAATGCAAAATTGACACCTCATTTTCTCCATTCTCAAGAGCTTTGAGTCTCTGCAAAACATATACATGTGTAGACACAAATAAGTGAAATAGAGTGAAGGCAATTTCAGCTTTAGCTTTTATTCCGTTTGGGAGATAAAGTCGCACAAACTTTTGTTTACAAAAATTTCGATGGCCTATAGTTCGCAAGTTATGCAATCAGTTGACATAAGATTTCGCATGCATGTAGACATGTTAATGGCCCTTATATATGCCAAGTTTCAGATTGCTACCTTCTCATACAAGCAAGCAGTAGCGGTTTGAAATTTTCACAATTTGGGCTACACGTTCGGGACGATTCGTGACCTTAGGTGACTTGCACAATTCGGGCTGAAACTAGTGCCAAATGAGAGGGTTGGGATAAACATTCAATTGATCATATGTGCCAAAAATTCTCGTTCTTTAGTTTTCGAGTTATAGCCCCTGGAAGTCGAAAACTGCACGACTTTGCCCACGAATATCTCGACAACGGAGAAAGGAGAATTTCTGGGCATTTTCTCCCAAGAAATATATGAGAATTATCTGTAATTTTAGCACAGTTTCAGAACGATTCGTGAAAGTCACCTTTTAAGAATAACTTCCACTGCAGGCCCATATATAAAAGTTTGCTCCTTTATTACTCTGCACATGGACAATTATTTGCGCTGTTATTTGCCCCAGGCATGTACCTATGTAATTACCGTTTACAGTGTAAAGATGGATGTTATCGGTCGCTGAACGTCGTAGCAGTAGGCGTTTAATGCATTTTCCCATAGGGTCCAATGCAAAATTGACACCTCATTTTCTCCATTCTCAAGAGCTTTGAGTCTCTGCAAAACATATACATGTGTAGACACAAATAAGTGAAATAGAATGAAGGCTATTTCAGCTTTAGCTTTTATTCCGTTTGGGAGCTAAAGTCGCACAAACTTTTGTTTACAAAAATTTCGATGGCCTATAGTTCGCAAGTTATGCAATCAGTTGACATAAGATTGTGCATGCATGTAGACATGTAAATGGCCTTTATATATGCCAAGTTTCAGATGGCTACCTACTCATACAAGCAAGCAGTAGCGGTTTGAAATTTTCACAATTTGGGCTACACGTTCGGGACGATTCGTGACCTTAGGTGACTTGCACAATTCGGGCTGAAACTAGTGCCAAATGAGAGGGTTGGGATAAACATTCAATTGACCATATGTGCCAAAAATTCTCGTTCTTTAGTTTTCGAGTTATAGCCCCTGGAAGTCGAAAACTGCACGACTTTGCCCTCGAATATCTCGACAACGGAGAAAGGAGAATTTCTGGGCATTTTCTCCCAAGAAATATATGGGAATTATCTGTAATTTTAGCACAGTTTCAGAACGATTCGTGAAAGTCACCTTTTAAGAATTACTTCCACTGCAGGCCCATATATAAAAGTTTGCTCCTTTATTACTCTGCACATGGACAATTATTTGCGCTGTTATTTGCCCCAGGCATGTAGCTATGTAATTACCGTTTACAGTGTAAAGATGGATGTTATCGGTCGCTGAACGTCGGAGCAGTAAGCGTTTAATGCATTTTCCCATAGGGTCCAATGCAAAATTGACACCTCATTTTCTCCATTCTCAAGAGCTTTGAGTCTCTGCAAAACATATACATGTGTAGACACAAATAACGGAAATAGAATGAAGGCTATTTCAGCTTTAGCTTTTATTCCGTTTGGGAGCTAAAGTCGCACAAACTTTTGTTTACAAAAATTTCGATGGCCTATAGTTCGCAAGTTATGCAATCAGTTAACATAAGATTGTGCATGCATGTAGACATGTAAATGGCCTTTATATTTGCCAAGTTTCAAATGGCTACCTACTCATACAAGCAAGCAGTAGCGGTTTGAAATTTTCACAATTTGGGCTACACGTTCGGGACGATTCGTGACCTTAGGTGACTTGCACAATTCGGGCTGAAACTAGTGCCAAATGAGAGGGTTGGGATAAACATTCAATTGACCATATGTGCCAAAAATTCTCGTTCTTTAGTTTTCGAGTTATAGCCCCTGGAAGTCGAAAACTGCACGACTTTGCCCTCGAATATCTCGACAACGGAGAAAGGAGAATTTCAGGGCATATTCTCCCAAGATATATAACGGAATTATCTGTAATTTAGCACAGTTTCAGAACGATTCGTGAAAGTCACCTTTTAAGAATAACTTCCACTGCAGGCCCATATATAAAAGTTTGCTCCTTTATTACTCTGCACATGGACAATTATTTGCGCTGTGATTTGCCCCAGGCATGTTCCTATGTAATTACCGTTTACAGTGTAAAGATAAATGTTATCGGTCGCTGAACGTCGGAGCAGTAGGCGTTTAATGCATTTTCCCATAGGGTCCAATGCAAAATTGACACCTCATTTTCTCCATTCTCAAGAGCTTTGAGTCTCTGCAAAACATATACATGTGTAGACACAAATTAGTGAAATAGAATGAAGGCTATTTCAGCTTTAGCTTTTATTCCGTTTGGGAGCTAAAGTCGCACAAACTTTTGTTTACAAAAATTTCAATGGCCTATAGTTCGCAAGTTATGCAATCAGTTGACATAAGATTGTGCAGGCATGTAGACATGTTAATGGCCTTTATATATGCCAAGTTTCAGATGGCTACCTACTCATACAAGCAAGCAGTAGCGGTTTGAAATTTTCACAATTTGGGCTACACGTTCGGGACGATTCGTGACCTTAGGTGACTTGCACAATTCGGGCTGAAACTAGTGCCAAATGAGAGGGTTGGGATAAACATTCAATTGACCATATGTGCCAAACATTCTCGTTCTTTAGTTTTCGAGTTATAGCCCCTGGAAGACGAAAGCTGCACGACTTTGCCCTCGAATATCTCGACAACGGAGAAAGGAGAATTTCTGGGCATTTTCTCCCAAGAAATATATGGGAATTATCTGTAATTTTAGCACAGTTTCAGAACGATTCGTGAAAGTCACCTTTTAAGAATTACTTCCACTGCAGGCCCTATATAAAAGTTTGCTCCTTTATTACTCTGCACATGGACAATTATTTGCGCTGTTATTTGCCCCAGGCATGTACCTATGTAATTACCGTTTACAGTGTAAAGATGGATGTTATCGGTCGCTGAACGTCGGAGCAGTAAGCGTTTAATGCATTTTCCCATAGGGTCCAATGCAAAATTGACACCTCATTTTCTCCATTCTCAAGAGCTTTGAGTCTCTGCAAAACATATACATGTGTAGACACAAATAAGTGAAATAGAATGAAGGCTATTTCAGCTTTAGCTTTTATTCCGTTTGGGAGCATAAGATTGTGCATGCATGTAGACATGTTAATGGCCTTTATATATGCCAAGTTTCAGATGGCTACCTACTCATACAAGCAAGCAGTAGCGGTTTGAAATTTTCACAATTTGGGCTACACGTTCGGGACGATTCGTGACCTTAGGTGACTTGCACAATTCGGGCTGAAACTAGTGCCAAATGAGAGGGTTGGGATAAACATTCAATTGACCATATGTGCCAAAAATTCTCGTTCTTTAGTTTTCGAGTTATAGCCCCTGGAAGTCGAAAACTGCACGACTTTGCCCTCGAATATCTCGACAACGGAGAAAGGAGAATTTCTGGGCATTTTCTCCCAAGAAATATATGGGAATTATCTGTAATTTAGCACAGTTTCAGAACGATTCGTGAAAGTCACCTTTTAAGAATTACTTCCACTGCAGGCCCATATATAAAAGTTTGCTCCTTTATTACTCTGCACATGGACAATTATTTGCGCTGTTATTTGCCCCAGGCATGTATCTATGTAATTACCGTTTACAGTGTAAAGATGGATGTTATCGGTCGCTGAACGTCGGAGCAGTACGCATTTAATGCATTTTCCCATAGGGTCCAATGCAAAATTGACACCTCATTTTCTCCATTCTCAAGAGCTTTGAGTCTCTGCAAAACATATACATGTGTAGACACAAATAAGTGAAATAGAATGAAGGCTATTTCAGCTTTAGCTTTTATTCCGTTTGGGAGCTAAAGTCGCACAAACTTTTGTTTACAAAAATTTCGATGGCCTATAGTTTGCAAGTTATGCAATCAGTTAACATAAGATTGTGCATGCATGTAGACATGTTAATGGCCTTTATATATGCCAAGTTTCAGATGGCTACCTACTCATACAAGCAAGCAGTAGCGGTTTGAAATTTTCACAATTTGGGCTACACGTTCGGGACGATTCGTGACCTTAGGTGACTTGCACAATTCGGGCTGAAACTAGTGCCAAATGAGAGGGTTGGGATAAACATTCAATTGACCATATGTGCCAAACATTCTCGTTCTTTAGTTTTCGAGTTATAGCCCCTGGAAGACGAAAGCTGCACGACTTTGCCCTCGAATATCTCGACAACGGAGAAAGGAGAATTTCTGGGCATTTTCTCCCAAGAAATATATGGGAATTATCTGTAATTTTAGCACAGTTTCAGAACGATTCGTGAAAGTCACCTTTTAAGAATAACTTCCACTGCAGGCCCATATATAAAAGTTTGCTCCTTTATTACTCTGCACATGGACAAGTATTTGCGCTGTTATTTGCCCCAGGCATGTACCTATGTAATTACTGTTACAGTGTAAAGATGGATGTTATCGGTCGCTGAACGTCGGAGCAGTAGGCGTTTAATGCATTTTCCCATAGGGTCCAATGCAAAATTGACACCTCATTTTCTCCATTCTCAAGAGCTTTGAGTCTCTGCAAAACATATACATGTGTAGACACAAATAAGTGAAATAGAATGAAGGCTATTTCAGCTTTAGCTTTTATTCCGTTTGGGAGCTAAAGTCGCACAAACTTTTGTTTACAAAAATTTCGATGGCCTATAGTTCGCAAGTTATGCAATCAGTTGACATAAGATTGTGCATGCATGTAGACATGTTAATGGCATTTATATATTCCAAGTTGCAGATGGCTACTTACTCATACAAGCAAGCAGTAGCGGTTTGAAATTTTCACAATTTGGGCTACACGTTCGGGACGATTCGTGACCTTAGGTGACTTGCACAATTCGGGCTGAAACTAGTGCCAAATGAGAGGGTTGGGATAAACATTCAATTGACCATATGTGCCAAAAATTCTCGTTCTTTAGTTTTCGAGTTATAGCCCCTGGAAGTCGAAAACTGCACGACTTTGCCCTCGAATATCTCGACAACGGTGAAAGGAGAATTTCTGGGCATTTTCTCCCAAGAAATATATGAGAATTATCTGTAATTTTAGCACAGCTTCAGAACGATTCGTGAAAGGCACCTTTTAAGAATAACTTCCACTGCAGGCCTATATATAAAAGTTTGCTCCTTTATTACTCTGCACATGGACAATTATTTGCGCTGTTATTTGCCCCAGGCATGTGCCTATGTAATTACCGTTTACAGTGTAAAGATGGATGTTATCGGTCGCTGAACGTCGGAGCAGTAGGCGTTTAATGCATTTTCCCATAGGGTCCAATGCAAAATTGACACCTCATTTTCTCCATTCTCAAGAGCTTTGAGTCTCTGCAAAACATATACATGTGTAGACACAAATAAGTGAAATAGAATGAAGGCTATTTCAGCTTTAGCTTTTATTCCGTTTGGGAGCTAAAGTCGCACAAACTTTTGTTTACAAAAATTTCGATGGCCTATAGTTCGCAAGTTATGCAATCAGTTGACATAAGATTGTGCATGCATGTAGACATGTTAATGACCTTTATATATGCCAAGTTTCAGATGGCTACCTACTCATACAAGCAAGCAGTAGCGGTTTGAAATTTTCACAATTTGGGCTACACGTTCGGGACGATTCGTGACCTTAGGTGACTTGCACAATTCGGGCTGAAACTAGTGCCAAATGAGAGGGTTGGGATAAACATTCAATTGACCATATGTGCCAAAAATTCTCGTTCTTTAGTTTTCGAGTTATAGCCCCTGGAAGTCGCAAACTGCACGACTTTGCCCTCGAATATCTCGACAACGGAGAAAGGAGAATTTCAGGGCATTTTCTCCCAAGAAATATATGGGAATTATCTGTAATTTAGCACAGTTTCAGAACGATTCGTGAAAGTCACGTTTTAAGAATAACTTCCACTGCAGGCCCATATATAAAAGTTTGCTCCTTTATTACTCTGCACATGGACAATTATTTGCGCTGTTATTTGCCCCAAGCATGTACCTATGTAATTACCGTTTACAGCGTAAAGATGGATGTTATCGGTCGCTGAACGTCGGAGCAGTAGGCGTTTAATGCATTTTCCCATAGGGTCCAATGCAAAATTGACACCTCATTTTCTCCATTTTCAAGAGCTTTGAGTCTCTGCAAAACATATACATGTGTAGACACAAATAAGTGAAATAGAATGAAGGCTATTTCAGCTTTAGCTTTTATTCCGTTTGGGAGCTAAAGTCGCACAAACTTTTGTTTACAAAAATTTCGATGGCCTATAGTTCGCAAGTTATGCAATCAGTTGACATAAGGTTGTGCATGCATGTAGACATGTTAATGACCTTTACATATGCCAAGTTTCAGATGGCTACCTACTCATACAAGCAAGCACTTAAGGTTTGAAATTTTCACAATTTGGGCTACACGTTCGGGACGATTCGTGACCTTAGGTGACTTGCACAATTCGGGCTGAAACTAGTGCCAAATGAGAGGGTTGGGATAAACATTCAATTGACCATATGTGCCAAAAATAATCGTTCTTTAGTTTTCGAGTTATAGCCCCTGGAAGTCGAAAACTGCACGACTTTGCCCTCGAATATCTCGACAACGGAGAAAGGAGAATTTCAGGGCATTTTTCTCCCAAGAAATATATGGGAATTATCTGTAATTTAGCACAGTTTCAGAACGATTCGTGAAAGTCACCTTTTAAGAATTACTTCCACTGCAGGCCCATATATAAAAGTTTGCTCCTTTATTACTCTGCACATGGACAATTATTTGCGCTGTTATTTGCCCCAGGCATGTACCTATGTAATTACCGTTTACAGTGTAAAGATGGATGTTATCGGTCGCTGAACGTCGGAGCAGTAGGCGTTTAATGCATTTTCCCATAGGGTCCAATGCAAAATTGACACCTCATTTTCTCCATTCTCAAGAGCTTTGAGTCTCTGCAAAACATATACATGTGTAGACACAAATAAGTGAAATAGAATGAAGGCTATTTCAGCTTTAGCTTTTATTCCGTTTGGGAGCTAAAGTCGCACAAACTTTTGTTTACAAAAATTTCGATGGCCTATAGTTCGCAAGTTATGCAATCAGTTGACATAAGATTGTGCATGCATGTAGACATGTTAATGACCTTTATATATGCCAAGTTTCAGATGGCTACCTACTCATACAAGCAAGCAGTAGCGGTTTGAAATTTTCACAATTTGGGCTACACGTTCGGGACGATTCGTGACCTTAGGTGACTTGCACAATTCGGGCTGAAACTAGTGCCAAATGAGAGGGTTGGGATAAACATTCAATTGACCATATGTGCCAAAAATTCTCGTTCTTTAGTTTTCGAGTTATAGCCCCTGGAAGTCGAAAACTGCACGACTTTGCCCTCGAATATCTCGACAACGGAGAAAGGAGAATTTCAGGGCATTTTCTCCCAAGAAATATATGGGAATTATCTGTAATTTAGCACAGTTTCAGAACGATTCGTGAAAGTCACGTTTTAAGAATAACTTTCACTGCAGGCCCATATATAAAAGTTTGCTCCTTTATTACTCTGCACATGGACAATTATTTGCGCTGTTATTTGCCCCAAGCATGTACCTATGTAATTACCGTTTACAGCGTAAAGATGGATGTTATAGGTCGCTGAACGTCGGAGCAGTAGGCGTTTAATGCATTTTCCCATAGGGTCCAATGCAAAATTGACACCTCATTTTCTCCATTCTCAAGAGCTTTGAGTCTCTGCAAAACATATACATGTGTAGACACAAATAAGTGAAATAGAATGAAGGCTATTTCAGCTTTAGCTTTTATTCCGTTTGGGAGCTAAAGTCGCACAAACTTTTGTTTACAAAAATTTCGATGGCCTATAGTTCGCAAGTTATGCAATCAGTTGACATAAGATTGTGCATGCATGTAGACATGTTAATGACCTTTATATATGCCAAGTTTCAGATGGCTACCTACTCATACAAGCAAGCAGTAGCGGTTTGAAATTTTCACAATTTGGGCTACACGTTCGGGACGATTCGTGACCTTAGGTGACTTGCACAATTCGGGCTGAAACTAGTGCCAAATGAGAGGGTTGGGATAAACATTCAATTGACCATATGTGCCAAAAATTCTCGTTCTTTAGTTTTCGAGTTATAGCCCCTGGAAGTCGCAAACTGCACGACTTTGCCCTCGAATATCTCGACAACGGAGAAAGGAGAATTTCAGGGCATTTTCTCCCAAGAAATATATGGGAATTATCTGTAATTTAGCACAGTTTCAGAACGATTCGTGAAAGTCACGTTTTAAGAATAACTTCCACTGCAGGCCCATATATAAAAGTTTGCTCCTTTATTACTCTGCACATGGACAATTATTTGCGCTGTTATTTGCCCCAAGCATGTACCTATGTAATTACCGTTTACAGCGTAAAGATGGATGTTATCGGTCGCTGAACGTCGGAGCAGTAGGCGTTTAATGCATTTTCCCATAGGGTCCAATGCAAAATTGACACCTCATTTTCTCCATTTTCAAGAGCTTTGAGTCTCTGCAAAACATATACATGTGTAGACACAAATAAGTGAAATAGAATGAAGGCTATTTCAGCTTTAGCTTTTATTCCGTTTGGGAGCTAAAGTCGCACAAACTTTTGTTTACAAAAATTTCGATGGCCTATAGTTCGCAAGTTATGCAATCAGTTGACATAAGGTTGTGCATGCATGTAGACATGTTAATGACCTTTACATATGCCAAGTTTCAGATGGCTACCTACTCATACAAGCAAGCACTTAAGGTTTGAAATTTTCACAATTTGGGCTACACGTTCGGGACGATTCGTGACCTTAGGTGACTTGCACAATTCGGGCTGAAACTAGTGCCAAATGAGAGGGTTGGGATAAACATTCAATTGACCATATGTGCCAAAAATAATCGTTCTTTAGTTTTCGAGTTATAGCCCCTGGAAGTCGAAAACTGCACGACTTTGCCCTCGAATATCTCGACAACGGAGAAAGGAGAATTTCAGGGCATTTTTCTCCCAAGAAATATATGGGAATTATCTGTAATTTAGCACAGTTTCAGAACGATTCGTGAAAGTCACCTTTTAAGAATAACTTCCACTGCAGGCCCATATATAAAAGTTTGCTCCTTTATTACTCTGCACATGGACAATTATTTGCGCTGTTATTTGCCCCAGGCATGTACCTATGTAATTACCGTTTACAGTGTAAAGATGGATGTTATCGGTCGCTGAACGTCGGAGCAGTAGGCGTTTAATGCATTTTCCCATAGGGTCCAATGCAAAATTGACACCTCATTTTCTCCATTCTCAAGAGCTTTGAGTCTCTGCAAAACATATACATGTGTAGACACAAATAAGTGAAATAGAATGAAGGCTATTTCAGCTTTAGCTTTTATTCCGTTTGGGAGCTAAAGTCGCACAAACTTTTGTTTACAAAAATTTCGATGGCCTATAGTTCGCAAGTTATGCAATCAGTTGACATAAGATTGTGCATGCATGTAGACATGTTAATGACCTTTATATATGCCAAGTTTCAGATGGCTACCTACTCATACAAGCAAGCAGTAGCGGTTTGAAATTTTCACAATTTGGGCTACACGTTCGGGACGATTCGTGACCTTAGGTGACTTGCACAATTCGGGCTGAAACTAGTGCCAAATGAGAGGGTTGGGATAAACATTCAATTGACCATATGTGCCAAAAATTCTCGTTCTTTAGTTTTCGAGTTATAGCCCCTGGAAGTCGAAAACTGCACGACTTTGCCCTCGAATATCTCGACAACGGAGAAAGGAGAATTTCAGGGCATTTTCTCCCAAGAAATATATGGGAATTATCTGTAATTTAGCACAGTTTCAGAACGATTCGTGAAAGTCACGTTTTAAGAATAACTTCCACTGCAGGCCCATATATAAAAGTTTGCTCCTTTATTACTCTGCACATGGACAATTATTTGCGCTGTTATTTGCCCCAAGCATGTACCTATGTAATTACCGTTTACAGCGTAAAGATGGATGTTATAGGTCGCTGAACGTCGGAGCAGTAGGCGTTTAATGCATTTTCCCATAGGGTCCAATGCAAAATTGACACCTCATTTTCTCCATTCTCAAGAGCTTTGAGTCTCTGCAAAACATATACATGTGTAGACACAAATAAGTGAAATAGAATGAAGGCTATTTCAGCTTTAGCTTTTATTCCGTTTGGGAGCTAAAGTCGCACAAACTTTTGTTTACAAAAATTTCGATGGCCTATAGTTCGCAAGTTATGCAATCAGTTGACATAAGGTTGTGCATGCATGTAGACATGTTAATGACCTTTATATATGCCAAGTTTCAGATGGCTACCTACTCATACAAGCAAGCAGTAGCGGTTTGAAATTTTCACAATTTGGGCTACACGTTCGGGACGATTCGTGACCTTAGGTGACTTGCACAATTCGGGCTGAAACTAGTGCCAAATGAGAGGGTTGGGATAAACATTCAATTGAACATATGTGCCAAAAATTCTCGTTCTTTAGTTTTCGAGTTATAGCCCCTGGAAGTCGAAAACTGCACGACTTTGCCCTCGAATATCTCGACAACGGAGAAAGGAGAATTTCAGGGCATTTTCTCCCAAGAAATATATGGGAATTATCTGTAATTTAGCACAGTTTCAGAACGATTCGTGAAAGTCACCTTTTAAGAATAACTTCCACTGCAGGCCCATATATAAAAGTTTGCTCCTTTATTACTCTGCACATGGACAATTATTTGCGCTGCCATTTGCCCCAAGCATGTACCTATGTAATTACCGTTTACAGTGTAAAGATGGATGTTATCGGTCGCTGAACGTCGGAGCAGTAGGCGTTTAATGCATTTTCCCATAGGGTCCAATGCAAAATTGACACCTCATTTTCTCCATTCTCAAGAGCTTTGAGTCTCTGCAAAACATATACATGTGTAAACACAAATAAGTGAAATAGAATGAAGGCTATTTCAGCTTTAGCTTTTATTCCGTTTGGGAGCTAAAGTCGCACAAACTTTTGTTTACAAAAATTTCGATGGCCTATAGTTCGCAAGTTATGCAATCAGTTGACATAAGATTGTGCATGCATGTAGACATGTTAATGACCTTTATATATGCCAAGTTTCAGATGGCTACCTACTCATACAAGCAAGCAGTAGCGGTTTGAAATTTTCACAATTTGGGCTACACGTTCGGGACGATTCGTGACCTTAGGTGACTTGCACAATTCGGGCTGAAACTAGTGCCAAATGAGAGGGTTGGGATAAACATTCAATTGACCATATGTGCCAAAAATTCTCGTTCTTTAGTTTTCGAGTTATAGCCCCTGGAAGTCGAAAACTGCACGACTTTGCCCTCGAATATCTCGACAACGGAGAAAGGAGAATTTCAGGGCATTTTCTCCCAAGAAATATATGGGAATTATCTGTAATTTAGCACAGTTTCAGAACGATTCGTGAAAGTCACCTTTTAAGAATAACTTCCACTGCAGGCCCATATATAAAAGTTTGCTCCTTTATTACTCTGCACGTGGACAATTATTTGCGCTGTTATTTGCCCCAGGCATGTACCTATGTAATTACCGTTTACAGTGTAAAGATGGATGTTATCGGTCGCTGAACGTCGGAGCAGTAGGCGTTTAATGCATTTTCCCATAGGGTCCAATGCAAAATTAACACCTCATTTTCTCCATTCTCAAGAGCTTTGAGTCTCTGCAAAACATATACATGTGTAGACACAAATAAGTGAAATAGAATGAAGGCTATTTCAGCTTTAGCTTTTATTCCGTTTGGGAGCTAAAGTCGCACAAACTTTTGTTTACAAAAATTTCGATGGCCTATAGTTCGCAAGTTATGCAATCAGTTGACATAAGATTGTGCATGCATGTAGACATGTTAATGACCTTTATATATGCCAAGTTTCAGATGGCTACCTACTCATACAAGCAAGCAGTAGCGGTTTGAATTTTTCACAATTTGGGCTACACGTTCGGGACGATTCATGACCTTAGGTGACTTGCACAATTCGGGCTGAAACTAGTGCCAAATGAGAGGGTTGGGATAAACATTCAATTGACCATATGTGCCAAAAATTCTCGTTCTTTAGTTTTCGAGTTATAGCCCCTGGAAGTCGAAAACTGCACGACTTTGCCCTCGAATATCTCGACAACGGAGAAAGGAGAATTTCAGGGCATTTTTTCCCAAGAAATATATGGGAATTATCTGTAATTTAGCACAGTTTCAGAACGATTTGTGAAAGTCACCTTTTAAGAATAACTTCCACTGCAGGCCCATATATAAAAGTTTGCTCCTTTATTACTCTGCACATGGACAATTATTTGCGCTGTTATTTGCCCTAGGCATGTACCTATGTAATTACCGTTTACAGTGTAAATAAGGATGTTATCGGTCGCTGAACGTCGGAGCAGTAGGCGTTTAATGCATTTTCCCATAGGGTCCAATGCAAAATTGACACCTCATTTTCTCCATTCTCAAGAGCTTTGAGTCTCT
Source organism: Ctena decussata (assembly GCA_963989385.1). Lineage (NCBI taxonomy): Eukaryota > Metazoa > Mollusca > Bivalvia > Lucinida > Lucinidae > Ctena > Ctena decussata. The sequence goes on from OZ022505.1 coordinate 26,679,414, forward strand.
GCAAAACATATACATGTGTAGACACAAATAAGTGAAATAGAATGAAGGCTATTTCAGCTTTAGCTTTTATTCCGTTTGGGAGCTAAAGTCGCACAAACTTTTGTTTACAAAAAATCCGATGGCCTATAGTTCGCAAGTTATGCAATCAGTTGACATAAGATTGTGCATGCATGTAGACATGTTAATGACCTTTATATATGCCAAGTTTCAGATGGCTACCTACTCATACAAGCAAGCAGTAGCGGTTTGAAATTTTCACAATTTGGGCTACACGTTCGGGACGATTCGTGACCTTAGGTGACTTGCACAATTCGGGCTGAAACTAGTGCCAAATGAGAGGGTTGGGATAAACATTCAATTGACCATATGTGCCAAAAATTCTCGTTCATTAGTTTTCGAGTTATAGCCCCTGGAAGTCGAAAACTGCACGACTTTGTCCTCGAATATCTCGACAACGGAGAAAGGAGAATTTCAGGGCATTTTCTCCCAAGAAATATATGGGAATTATCTGTAATTTAGCACAGTTTCAGATCGATTCGTGAAAGTCACCTTTTAAGAATAACTTCCACTGCAGGCCCATATATAAAAGTTTGCTCCTTTATTACTCTGCACATGGACAATTATTTGCGCTGTTATTTGCCCCAGGCATGTACCTATGTAATTACCGTTTACAGTGTAAAGATGGATGTTATCGGTCGCTGAACGTCGGAGCAGTAGGCGTTTAATGCATTTTCCCATAGGGTCCAATGCAAAATTGACACCTCATTTTCTCCATTCTCAAGAGCTTTGAGTCTCTGCAAAACATATACATGTGTAGACACAAATAAGTGAAATAGAATGAAGGCTATTTCAGCTTTAGCTTTTATTCCGTTTGGGAGCTAAAGTCGCAAAAACTTTTGCTTACAAAAATTTCGATGGCCTATAGTTCGCAAGTTATGCAATCAGTTGACATAAGATTGTGCATGCATGTAGACATGTTAATGACCTTTATATATGCCAAGTTTCAGATGGCTACCTACTCATACAAGCAAGCAGTAGCGGTTTGAAATTTTCACAATTTGGGCTACACGTTCGGGACGATTCGTGACCTTAGGTGACTTGCACAATTCGGGCTGAAACTAGTGCCAAATGAGAGGGTTGGGATAAACATTCAATTGACCATATGTGCCAAAAATTCTCGTTCTTTAGTTTTCGAGTTATAGCCCCTGGAAGTCGAAAACTGCACGACTTTGCCCTCGAATATCTCGACAACGGAGAAAGGAGAATTTCAGGGCATTTTTTCCCAAGAAATACATGGGAATTATCTGTAATTTAGCACAGTTTCAGAACGATTCGTGAAAGTCACCTTTTAAGAATAACTTCCACTGCAGGCCCATATATAAAAGTTTGCTCCTTTATTACTCTGCACATGGACAATTATTTGCGCTGTTATTTGCCCAAGGCATGTACCTATGTAATTACCGTTTACAGTGTAAAGATGGATGTTATCGGTCGCTGAACGTCGGAGCAGTAGGCGTTTAATGCATTTTCCCATAGGGTCCAATGCAAAATTGACACCTCATTTTCTCCATTCTCAAGAGCTTTGAGTCTCTGCAAAACATATACATGTGTAGACACAAATAAGTGAAATAGAATGAAGGCTATTTCAGCTTTAGCTTTTATTCCGTTTGGGAGCTAAAGTCGCACAAACTTTTGTTTACAAAAATTTCGATGGCCTATAGTTCGCAAGTTATGCAATCAGTTGACATAAGATTGTGCATGCATGTAGACATGTTAATGACCTTTATATATGCCAAGTTTCAGATGGCTACCTACTCATACAAGCAAGCAGTAGCGGTTTGAAATTTTCACAATTTGGGCTACACGTTCGGGACGATTCGTGACCTTAGGTGACTTGCACAATTCGGGCTGAAACTAGTGCCAAATGAGAGGGTTGGGATAAACATTTAATTGACCATATGTGCCAAAAATTCTCGTTCTTTAGTTTTCGAGTTATAGCCCCTGGAAGTCGAAAACTGCACGACTTTGCCCTCGAATATCTCGACAACGGAGAAAGGAGAATTTCAGGGCATTTTCTCCCAAGAAATATATGGGAATTATCTGTAATTTAGCACAGTTTCAGAACGATTCGTGAAAGTCACCTTTTAAGAATAACTTCCACTGCAGGCCCATATATAAAAGTTTGCTCCTTTATTACTCTGCACATGGACAATTATTTGCGCTGTTATTTGCCCCAGGCATGTACCTATGTAATTACCGTTTACAGTGTAAAGATGGATGTTATCGGTCGCTGAACGTCGGAGCAGTAGGCGTTTAATGCATTTTCCCGTAGGGTCCAATGCAAAATTGACACCTCATTTTCTCCATTCTCAAGAGCTTTGAGTCTCTGCAAAACATATACATGTGTAGACACAAATAAGTGAAATAGAATGAAGGCTATTTCAGCTTTAGCTTTTATTCCGTTTGGGAGCTAAAGTCGCACAAACTTTTGTTTACAAAAATTTCGATGGCCTATAGTTCGCAAGTTATGCAATCAGTTGACATAATATTGTGCATGCATGTAGACATGTTAATGACCTTTATATATGCCAAGTTTCAGATGGCTACCTACTCATACAAGCAAGCAGTAGCGGTTTGAAATTTTCACAATTTGGGCTACACGTTCGGGACGATTCGTGACCTTAGGTGACTTGCACAATTCGGGCTGAAACTAGTGCCAAATGAGAGGGTTGGGATAAACATTCAATTGACCATATGTGCCAAAAATTCTCGTTCTTTAGTTTTCGAGTTATAGCCCCTGGAAGTCGAAAACTGCACGACTTTGCCCTCGAATATCTCGACAACGGAGAGAGGAGAATTTCAGGGCATTTTCTCCCAAGAAATATATGGGAATTATCTGTGATTTAGCACAGTTTCAGAACGATTCGTGAAAGTCACCTTTTAAGAATAACTTCCACTGCAGGCCCATATATAAAAGTTTGCTCCTTTATTACTCTGCACATGGACAATTATTTGCGCTGTTATTTGCCCCAGGCATGTACCTATGTAATTACCGTTTACAGTGTAAAGATGGATGTTATCGGTCGCTGAACGTCGGAGCAGTAGGCGTTTAATGCATTTTCCCATAGGGTCCAATGCAAAATTGACACCTCATTTTCTCCATTCTCAAGAGCTTTGAGTCTCTGCAAAACATATACATGTGTAGACACAAATAAGTGAAATAGAATGAAGGCTATTTCAGCTTTAGCTTTTATTCCGTTTGGGAGCTAAAGTCGCACAAACTTTTGTTTACAAAAATTTCGATGGCCTATAGTTCGCAAGTTATGCAATCAGTTGACATAAGATTGTGCATGCATGTAGACATGTTAATGACCTTTATATATGCCAAGTTTCAGATGGCTACCTACTCATACAAGCAAGCAGTAGCGGTTTGAAATTTTCACAATTTGGGCTACACGTTCGGGACGATTCGTGACCTTAGGTGACTTGCACAATTCGGGCTGAAACTAGTGCCAAATGAGAGGGTTGGGATAAACATTCAATTGACCATATGTGCCAAAAATTCTCGTTCTTTAGTTTTCGAGTTATAGCCCCTGGAAGTCGAAAACTGCACGACTTTGCCCTCGAATATCTCGACAACGGAGAAAGGAGAATTTCAGGGCATTTTCTCCCAAGAAATATATGGGAATTATCTGTAATTTAGCACAGTTTCAGAACGATTCGTGAAAGTCACCTTTTAAGAATAACTTCCACTGCAGGCCCATATATAAAAGTTTGCTCCTTTATTACTCTGCACATGGACAATTATTTGCGCTGTTATTTGCCCCAGTCATGTACCTATGTAATTACCGTTTACAGTGTAAAGATGGATGTTATCGGTCGCTGAACGTCGGAGCAGTAGGCGTTTAATGCATTTTCCCATAGGGTCCAATGCAAAATTGACACCTCATTTTCTCCATTCTCAAGAGCTTTGAGTCTCTGCAAAACATATACATGTGTAGACACAAATAAGTGAAATAGAATGAAGGCTATTTCAGCTTTAGCTTTTATTCCGTTTGGGAGCTAAAGTCGCACAAACTTTTGTTTACAAAAATTTCGATGGCCTATAGTTCGCAAGTTATGCAATCAGTTGACATAAGATTGTGCATGCATGTAGACATGTTAATGACCTTTATATATGCCAAGTTTCAGATGGCTACCTACTCATACAAGCAAGCAGTAGCGGTTTGAAATTTTCACAATTTGGGCTACACGTTCGGGACGATTCATGACCTTAGGTGACTTGCACAATTCGGGCTGAAACTAGTGCCAAATGAGAGGGTTGGGATAAACATTCAATTGACCATATGTGCCAAAAATTCTCGTTCTTTAGTTTTCGAGTTATAGCCCCTGGAAGTCGAAAACTGCACGACTTTGCCCTCGAATATCTCGACAACGGAGAAAGGAGAATTTCAGGGCATTTTCTCCCAAGAAATATATGGGAATTATCTGTAATTTAGCACAGTTTCAGAACGATTCGTGAAAGTCACCTTTTAAGAATAACTTCCACTGCAGGCCCATATATAAAAGTTTGCTCCTTTATTACTCTGCACATGGACAATTATTTGCGCTGTTATTTGCCCCAGTCATGTACCTATGTAATTACCGTTTACAGTGTAAAGATGGATGTTATCGGTCGCTGAACGTCGGAGCAGTAGGCGTTTAATGCATTTTCCCATAGGGTCCAATGCAAAATTTACACCTCATTTTCTCCATTCTCAAGAGCTTTGAGTCTCTGCAAAACATATACATGTGTAGACACAAATAAGTGAAATAGAATGAAGGCTATTTCAGCTTTAGCTTTTATTCCGTTTGGGAGCTAAAGTCGCACAAACTTTTGTTTACAAAAATTTCGATGGCCTATAGTTCGCAAGTTATGCAATCAGTTGACATAAGATTGTGCATGCATGTAGACATGTTAATGACCTTTATATATGCCAAGTTTCAGATGGCTACCTACTCATACAAGCAAGCAGTAGCGGTTTGAAATTTTCACAATTTGGGCTACACGTTCGGGACGATTCATGACCTTAGGTGACTTGCACAATTCGGGCTGAAACTAGTGCCAAATGAGAGGGTTGGGATAAACATTCAATTGACCATATGTGCCAAAAATTCTCGTTCTTTAGTTTTCGAGTTATAGCCCCTGGAAGTCGAAAACTGCACGACTTTGCCCTCGAATATCTCGACAACGGAGAAAGGAGAATTTCAGGGCATTTTCTCCCAAGAAATATATGGGAATTATCTGTAATTTAGCACAGTTTCAGAACGATTCGTGAAAGTCACCTTTTAAGAATAACTTCCACTGCAGGCCCATATATAAAAGTTTGCTCCTTTATTACTCTGCACATGGACAATTATTTGCGCTGTTATTTGCCCCAGTCATGTACCTATGTAATTACCGTTTACAGTGTAAAGATGGATGTTATCGGTCGCTGAACGTCGGAGCAGTAGGCGTTTAATGCATTTTCCCATAGGGTCCAATGCAAAATTGACACCTCATTTTCTCCATTCTCAAGAGCTTTGAGTCTCTGCAAAACATATACATGTGTAGACACAAATAAGTGAAATAGAATGAAGGCTATTTCAGCTTTAGCTTTTATTCCGTTTGGGAGCTAAAGTCGCACAAACTTTTGTTTACAAAAATTTCGATGGCCTATAGTTCGCAAGTTATGCAATCAGTTGACATAAGATTGTGCATGCATGTAGACATGTTAATGACCTTTATATATGCCAAGTTTCAGATGGCTACCTACTCATACAAGCAAGCAGTAGCGGTTTGAAATTTTCACAATTTGGGCTACACGTTCGGGACGATTCGTGACCTTAGGTGACTTGCAAAATTCGGGCTGAAACTAGTGCCAAATGAGAGGGTTGGGATAAACATTCAATTGACCATATGTGCCAAAAATTCTCGTTCTTTAGTTTTCGAGTTATAGCCCCTGGAAGTCGAAAACTGCACGACTTTGCCCTCGAATATCTCGACAACGGAGAAAGGAGAATTTCAGGGCACTTTCTCCCAAGAAATATATGGGAATTATCTGTAATTTAGCACAGTTTCAGAACGATTCGTGAAAGTCACCTTTTAAGAATAACTTCCACTGCAGGCCCATATATAAAAGTTTGCTCCTTTATTACTCTGCACATGGACAATTATTTGCGCTGTTATTTGCCCCAGGCATGTACCTATGTAATTACCGTTTACAGTGTAAAGATGGATGTTATCGGTCGCTGAACGTCGGAGCAGTAGGCGTTTAATGCATTTTCCCATAGGGTCCAATGCAAAATTGACACCTCATTTTCTCCATTCTCAAGAGCTTTGAGTCTCTGCAAAACATATACATGTGTAGACACAAATAAGTGAAATAGAATGAAGGCTATTTCAGCTTTAGCTTTTATTCCGTTTGGGAGCTAAAGTCGCACAAACTTTTGTTTACAAAAATTTCGATGGCCTATAGTTCGCAAGTTATGCAATCAGTTGACATAAGATTGTGCATGCATGTAGACATGTTAATGACCTTTATATATGCCAAGTTTCAGATGGCTACCTATTCATACAAGCAAGCAGTAGCGGTTTGAAATTTTCACAATTTGGGCTACACGTTCGGGACGATTCGTGACCTTAGGTGACTTGCACAATTCGGGCTGAAACTAGTGCCAAATGAGAGGGTTGGGATAAACATTCAATTGACCATATGTGCCAAAAATTCTCGTTCATTAGTTTTCGAGTTATAGCCCCTGGAAGTCGGAAACTGCACGACTTTGCCCTCGAATATCTCGACAACGGAGAAAGGAGAATTTCAGGGCATTTTCTCCCAAGAAATATATGGGAATTATCTGTAATTTAGCACAGTTTCAGAACGATTCGTGAAAGTCACCTTTTAAGAATAACTTCCACTGCAGGCCCATATATAAAAGTTTGCTCCTTTATTACTCTGCACATGGACAATTATTTGCGCTGTTATTTGCCCCAGGCATGTACCTATGTAATTACCGTTTACAGTGTAAAGATGGATGTTATCGGTCGCTGAACGTCGGAGCAGTAGGCGTTTAATGCATTTTCCCATAGGGTCCAATGCAAAATTGACACCTCATTTTCTCCATTCTCAAGAGCTTTGAGTCTCTGCAAAACATATACATGTGTAGACACAAATAAGTGAAATAGAATGAAGGCTATTTCAGCTTTAGCTTTTATTCCGTTTGGGAGCTAAAGTCGCACAAACTTTTGTTTACAAAAATTTCGATGGCCTATAGTTCGCAAGTTATGCAATCAGTTGACATAAGATTGTGCATGCATGTAGACATGTTAATGACCTTTATATATGCCAAGTTTCAGATGGCTACCTACTCATACAAGCAAGCAGTAGCGGTTTGAAATTTTCACAATTTGGGCTACACGTTCGGGACGATTCGTGACCTTAGGTGACTTGCACAATTCGGGCTGAAACTAGTGCCAAATGAGAGGGTTGGGATAAACATTCAATTGACCATATGTGCCAAAAATTCTCGTTCTTTAGTTTTCGAGTTATAGCCCCTGGAAGTCGAAAACTGCACGACTTTGCCCTCGAATATCTCGACAACGGAGAAAGGAGAATTTCAGGGCATTTCCTCCCAAGAAATATATGGGAATTATCTGTAATTTAGCACAGTTTCAGAACGATTCGTGAAAGTCACCTTTTAAGAATAACTTCCACTGCAGGCCCATATATAAAAGTTTGCTCCTTTATTACTCTGCACATGGACAATTATTTGCGCTGTTATTTGCCCCAGGCATGTACCTATGTAATTACCGTTTACAGTGTGAAGATGGATGTTATCGGTCGCTGAACGTCGAAGCAGTAGGCGTTTAATGCATTTTCCCATAGGGTCCAATGCAAAATTGACACCTCATTTTCTCCATTCTCAAGAGCTTTGAGTCTCTGCAAAACATATACATGTGTAGACACAAATAAGTGAAATAGAATGAAGACAATTTCAGCTTTAGCTTTTATTCCGTTTTGGAGCTAAAGTCGCACAAACTTTTGTTTACAAAAATTTCGATGGCCTATAGTTCGCAAGTTATGCAATCAGTTGACATGAGATTGTGCATGCATGTAGACATGTTAATGACCTTTATATATGCCAAGTTTCAGATGGCTACCTACTCTTACAAGCAAGCAGTAGCGGTTTGAAATTTTCACAATTTGGCTACACGTTCGGGACGATTCGTGACCTTAGGTGACTTGCACAATTCGGGCTGAAACTAGTGCCAAATGAGAGGGTTGGGATAAACATTCAATTGACCATATGTGCCAAAAATTCTCGTTCTTTAGTTTTCGAGTTATAGCCCCTGGAAGTCGAAAACTGTACGACTTTGCCCTCGAATATCTCGACAACGGAGAAATGAGAATTTCAGGGCATTTTCTCCCGAGAAATATATGGGAATTATCTGTAATTCAGCACAGTTTCAGAACGATTCGTGAAAGTCACCTTTTAAGAATAACTTCCACTGCAGGCCCATATATAAAAGTTTGCTCCTTTATTACTCTGCACATGGACAATTATTTGCGCTGTTATTTGCCCCAGGCATGTACCTATGTAATTACCGTTTACAGTGTAAAGATGGATGTTATCGGTCGCTGAACGTCGGAGCAGTAGGCGTTTAATGCATTTTCCCATAGGGTCCAATGCAAAATTGACACCTCATTTTCTCCATTCTCAAGAGCTTTGAGTCTCTGCAAAACATATACATGTGTAGACACAAATAAGTGAAATAGAATGAAGACTATTTCAGCTTTAGCTTTTATTCCGTTTGGGAGCTAAAGTCGCACAAACTTTTGTTTACAAAAATTTCGATGGCCTATAGTTCGCTAGTTATGCAATCTGTTGACATGAGATTGTGCATGCATGTAGACATGTTAATGACCTTTATATATGCCAAGTTTCAGATGGCTACCTACTCTTACAAGCAAGCAGTAGCGGTTTGAAATTTTCACAATTTGGCTACACGTTCGGGACGATTCGTGATCTTATGTGACTTGCACAATTCGGGCTGAAACTAGTGCCAAATGAGAGGGTTGGGATAAACATTCAATTGACCATATGTGCCAAAAATTCTCGTTCTTTCGTTTTCGAGTTATAGCCCCTGGAAGTCGAAAACTGCACGACTTTGCCCTCGAATATCTCGACAACGGAGAAATGAGAATTTCAGGGCATTTTCTCCCGAGAAATATATGGGAATTATCTGTAATTTAGCACAGTTTCAGAACGATTCGTGAAAGTCACCTTTTAAGAATAACTTCCACTGCAGGCCCATATATAAAAGTTTGCTCCTTTATTACTCTGCACATGGACAATTATTTGCGCTGTTATTTGCCCCAGGGATGTACTATGTAATTACCGTTTACAGTGTAAAGATGGATGTTATCGGTCGCTGAACGTCGGAGCAGTAGGCGTTTAATGCATTTTCCCATAGGGTCCAATGCAAAATTGACACCTCATTTTCTCCATTCTCAAGAGCTTTGAGTCTCTGCAAAACATATACATGTGTAGACACAAATAAGTGAAATAGAATGAAGGCTATTTCAGCTTTAGCTTTTATTCCGTTTTGGAGCTAAAGTCGCACAAACTTTTGTTTACAAAAATTTCGATGGCCTATAGTTCGCAAGTTATGCAATCAGTTGACATAAGATTGTGCATGCATGTAGACATGTTAATGACCTTTATATATGCCAAGTTTCAGATGGCTACCTACTCATACAAGCAAGCAGTAGCGGTTTGAAATTTTCACAATTTGGGCTACACGTTCGGGACTATTCGTGACCTTAGGTGACTTGCACAATTCGGGCTGAAACTAGTGCCAAATGAGAGGGTTGGGATAAACATTCAATTGACCATATGTGCCAAAAATTCTCGTTCATTAGTTTTCGAGTTATAGCCCCTGGAAGTCGAAAACTGCACGACTTTGCCCTCGAATATCTCGACAACGGAGAAAGGAGAATTTCAGGGCATTTTCTCCCACGAAAAACATGGGAATTATCTGTAATTTAGCACAGTTTCAGAACGATTCGTGAAAGTCACCTTTTAAGAATAACTTCCACTGCAGGCCCATATATAAAAGTTTGCTCCTTTATTACTCTGCACATGGACAATTATTTGCGCTGTTATTTGCCCCAGGCATGTACCTATGTAATTACCGTTTACAGTGTAAAGATGGATGTTATCGGTCACTGAACGTCCGAGCAGTAGGCGTTTAATGCATTTTCCCATAGGGTCCAATGCAAAATTGACACCTCATTTTCTCCATTCTCAAGAGCTTTGAGTCTCTGCAAAACATATACATGTGTAGACACAAATAAGTGAAATAGAATGAAGGCTATTTCAGCTTTAGCTTTTATTCCGTTTTGGAGCTAAAGTCGCACAAACTTTTGTTTACAAAAATTTCGATGGCCTATAGTTCGCAAGTTATGCAATCAGTTGACATAAGATTGTGCATGCATGTAGACATGTTAATGACCTTTATATATGCCAAGTTTCAGATGGCTACCTACTCATACAAGCAAGCAGTAGCGGTTTGAAATTTTCACAATTTGGGCTACACGTTCGGGACTATTCGTGACCTTAGGTGACTTGCACAATTCGGGCTGAAACTAGTGCCAAATGAGAGGGTTGGGATAAACATTCAATTGACCATATGTGCCAAAAATTCTCGTTCATTAGTTTTCGAGTTATAGCCCCTGGAAGTCGAAAACTGCACGACTTTGCCCTCGAATATCTCGACAACGGAGAAAGGAGAATTTCAGGGCATTTTCTCCCACGAAAAACATGGGAATTATCTGTAATTTAGCACAGTTTCAGAACGATTCGTGAAAGTCACCTTTTAAGAATAACTTCCACTGCAGGCCCATATATAAAAGTTTGCTCCTTTATTACTCTGCACATGGACAATTATTTGCGCTGTTATTTGCCCCAGGCATGTACCTATGTAATTACCGTTTACAGTGTAAAGATGGATGTTATCGGTCGCTGAACGTCCGAGCAGTAGGCGTTTAATGCATTTTCCCATAGGGTCCAATGCAAAATTGACACCTCATTTTCTCCATTCTCAAGAGCTTTGAGTCTCTGCAAAACATATACATGTGTAGACACAAATAAGTGAAATAGAATGAAGGCTATTTCAGCTTTAGCTTTTATTCCGTTTGGGAGCTAAAGTCGCACAAACTTTTGTTTACAAAAACTTCGATGGCCTATAGTTCGCAAGTTATGCAATCAGTTGACATAAGATTGTGCATGCATGTAGACATGTTAATGACCTTTATATATGCCAAGTTTCAGTTGGCTACCTACTCATACAAGCAAGCAGTAGCGGTTTGAAATTTTCACAATTTGGGCTACACGTTCGGGACGATTCGTGACCTTAGGTGACTTGCACAATTCGGGCTGAAACTAGTGCCAAATGAGAGGGTTGGGATAAACATTCAATTGACCATATGTGCCAAAAATTCTCGTTCTTTAGTTTTCGAGTTATAGCCCCTGGAAGTCGAAAACTGCACGACTTTGCCCTCGAATATCTCGACAACGGAGAAAGGAGAATTTCAGGGCATTTTCTCCCAAGAAATATATGGGAATTATCTGTAATTTAGCACAGTTTCAGAACGATTCGTGAAAGTCACCTTTTAAGAATAACTTCCACTGCAGGCCCATATATAAAAGTTTGCTCCTTTATTACTCTGCACATGGACAATTATTTGCGCTGTTATTTGCCCCAGGCATGTACCTATGTAATTACCGTTTACAGTGTAAAGATGGATGTTATCGGTCGCTGAACGTCGGAGCAGTAGGCGTTTAATGCATTTTCCCATAGGGTCCAATGCAAAATTGACACCTCATTTTCTCCATTCTCAAGAGCTTTGAGTCTCTGCAAAACATACACATTTGTAGACACAAATAAGTGAAATAGAATGAAGGCTATTTCAGCTTTAGCTTTTATTCCGTTTGGGAGCTAAAGTCGCACAAACTTTTGTTTACAAAAATTTCGATGGCCTATAGTTCGCAAGTTATGCAATCAGTTGACATAAGATTGTGCATGCATGTAGACATGTTAATGACCTTTATATATGCCAAGTTTCAGATGGCTACCTACTCATACAAGCAAGCAGTAGCGGTTTGAAATTTTCACAATTTGGGCTACACGTTCGGGACGATTCGTGACCTTAGGTGACTTGCACAATGCGGGCTGAAACTAGTGCCAAATGAGAGGGTTGGGATAAACATTCAATTGACCATATGTGCCAAAAATTCTCGTTCTTTAGTTATCGAGTTAAAGCCCCTGGAAGTCGAAAACTGCACGACTTTGCCCTCGAATATCTCGACAACGGAGAAAGGAGAATTTCAGGGCATTTTCTCCCACGAAATACATGGGAATTATCTGTAATTTAGCACAGTTTCAGAACGATTCGTGAAAGTCACCTTTTAAGAATAACTTCCACTGCAGGCCCATATATAAAAGTTTGCTCCTTTATTACTCTGCACATGGACAATTATTTGCGCTGTTATTTGCCCCAGGCATGTACCTATGTAATTACCGTTTACAGTGTAAAGATGGATGTTATCGGTCGCTGAACGTCCGAGCAGTAGGCGTTTAATGCATTTTCCCATAGGGTCCAATGCAAAATTGACACCTCATTTTCTCCATTCTCAAGAGCTTTGAGTCTCTGCAAAACATATACATGTGTAGACACAAATAAGTGAAATAGAATGAAGGCTATTTCAGCTTTAGCTTTTATTCCGTTTGGGAGCTAAAGTCGCACAAACTTTTGTTAACAAAAATTTCGATGGCCTATAGTTCGCAAGTTATGCAATCAGTTGACATAAGATTGTGCATGCATGTAGACATGTTAATGACCTTTATATATGCCAAGTTTCAGATGGCTACCTACTCATACAAGCAAGCAGAAGCGGTTTGAAATTTTCACAATTTGGGCTACACGTTCGGGACGATTCGTGACCTTAGGTGACTTGCACAATTCGGGCTGAAACTAGTGCCAAATGAGAGGGTTGGGATAAACATTCAATTGACCATATGTGCCAAAAATTCTCGTTCTTTAGTTTTCGAGTTATAGCCCCTGGAAGTCGAAAACTGCACGACTTTGCCCTCGAATATCTCGACAACGGAGAAAGGAGAATTTCAGGGCATTTTCTCCCAAGAAATATATGGGAATTATCTGTAATTTAGCACAGTTTCAGAACGATTCGTGAAAGTCACCTTTTAAGAATAACTTCCACTGCAGGCCCATATATAAAAGTTTGCTCCTTTATTACTCTGCACATGGACAATTATTTGCGCTGTTATTTGCCCCAGGCATGTACCTATGTAATTACCGTTTACAGTGTAAAGATGGATGTTATCGGTCGCTGAACGTCGGAGCAGTAGGCGTTTAATGCATTTTCCCATAGGGTCAAATGCAAAATTGACACCTCATTTTCTCCATTCTCAAGAGCTTTGAGTCTCTGCAAAACATATACATGTGTAGACACAAATAAGTGAAATAGAATGAAGGCTATTTCAGCTTTAGCTTTTATTCCGTTTGGGAGCTAAAGTCGCACAAACTTTTGTTTACAAAAATTTCGATGGCCTATAGTTCGCAAGTTATGCAATCAGTTGACATAAGATTGTGCATGCATGTAGACATGTTAATGACCTTTATATATGCCAAGTTTCAGATGGCTACCTACTCATACAAGCAAGCAGTAGTGGTTTGAAATTTTCACAATTTGGGCTACACGTTCGGGACGATTCGTGACCTTAGGTGACTTGCACAATTCGGGCTGAAACTAGTGCCAAATGAGAGGGTTGGGATAAACATTCAATTGACCATATGTGCCAAAAATTCTCGTTCATTAGTTTTCGAGTTATAGCCCCTGGAAGTCGAAAACTGCACGACTTTGCCCTCGAATATCTCGACAACGGAGAAAGGAGAATTTCAGGGCATTTTCTCCCAAGAAATATATGGGAATTATCTGTAATTTAGCACAGTTTCAGAACGATTCGTGAAAGTCACCTTTTAAGAATAACTTCCACTGCAGGCCCATATATAAAAGTTTGCTCCTTTATTACTCTGCACATGGACAATTATTTGCGCTGTTATTTGCCCCAGGCATGTACCTATGTAATTACCGTTTACAGTGTAAAGATGGATGTTATCGGTCGCTGAACGTCGGAGCAGTAGGCGTTTAATGCATTTTCCCATAGGGTCCAATGCAAAATTGACACCTCATTTTCTCCATTCTCAAGAGCTTTGAGTCTCTGCAAAACATATACATGTGTAGACACAAATAAGGGAAATAGAATGAAGACTATTTCAGCTTTAGCTTTTATTCCGTTTTGGAGCTAAAGTCGCACAAACTTTTGTTTACAAAAATTTCGATGGCCTATAGTTCGCAAGTTATGCAATCAGTTGACATGAGATTGTGCATGCATGTAGACATGTTAATGACCTTAATATATGCCAAGTTTCAGATGGCTACCTACTCTTACAAGCAAGCAGTAGCGGTTTGAAATTTTCACAATTTGGCTACACGTTCGGGACGATTCGTGACCTTAGGTGACTTGCACAATTCGGGCTGAAACTAGTGCCAAATGAGAGGGTTGGGATAAACATTCAATTGACCATATGTGCCAAAAATTCTCGTTCTTTAGTTTTCGAGTTATAGCCCCTGGAAGTCGAAAACTGCACGACTTTGCCCTCGAATATCTCGACAACGGAGAAATGACAATTTCAGGGCATTTTCTCCCGAGAAATATATGGGAATTATCTGTAATTTAGCACAGTTTCAGAACGATTCGTGAAAGTCACCTTTTAAGAATAACTTCCACTGCAGGCCCATATATAAAAGTTTGCTCCTTTATTACTCTGCACATGGACAATTATTTGCGCTGTTATTTGCCCCAGGGATGTACTATGTAATTACCGTTTACAGTGTAAAGATGGATGTTATCGGTCGCTGAACGTCGGAGCAGTAGGCGTTTAATGCATTTTCCCTTAGGGTCCAATGCAAAATTGACACCTCATTTTCTCCATTCTCAAGAGCTTTGAGTCTCTGCAAAACATATACATGTGTAGACACAAATAAGTGAAATAGAATGAAGGCTATTTCAGCTTTAGCTTTTATTCCGTTTGGGAGCTAAAGTCGCACAAACTTTTGTTTACAAAAATTTCGATGGCCTATAGTTCGCAAGTTATGCAATCAGTTGACATAAGATTGTGCATGCATGTAGACATGTTAATGACCTTTCTATATGCCAAGTTTCAGATGGCTACCTACTCATACAAGCAAGCAGTAGCGGTTTGAAATTTTCACAATTTGGGCTACACGTTCGGGACGATTCGTGACCTTAGGTGACTTGCACAATTCGGGCTGAAACTAGTGCCAAATGAGAGGGTTGGGATAAACATTCAATTGACCATATGTGCCAAAAATTCTCGTTCTTTAGTTTTCGAGTTATAGCCCCTGGAAGTCGAAAACTGCACGACTTTGCCCTCGAATATCTCGACAACGGAGAAAGGAGAATTTCAGGGCATTTTTCTCCCGAGAAATATATGGGAATTATCTGTAATTTAGCACAGTTTCAGAACGATTCGTGAAAGTCACCTTTTAAGAATAACTTCCACTGCAGGCCCATATATAAAAGTTTGCTCCTTTATTACTCTGCACATGGACATTATTTGCACTGTTATTTGCCCCAAGCATGTACTATGTAATTACCGTTTACAGTGTAAATATGGATGTTATCGGTCTCTGAACGTCGGAGCAGTAGGCGTTTAATGCATTTTCCCATAGGGTCCAATGCAAAATTGACACCTCATTTTCTCCATTCTCAAGAGCTTTGAGTCTCTGCAAAACATATACATGTGTAGACACAAATAAGTGAAATAGAATGAAGGCTATTTCAGCTTTAGCTTTTATTCCGTTTGGGAGCTAAAGTCGCACAAACTTTTGTTTACAAAAATTTCGATGGCCTATAGTTCGCAAGTTATGCAATCAGTTGACATAAGATTGTGCATGCATGTAGACATGTTAATGACCTTTATATATGCCGAGTTTCAGATGGCTATCTTCTCATACAAGCAAGCAGTAGCGGTTTGAAATTTTCACAATTTGGGCTACACGTTCGGGACGATTCGTGACCTTAGGTGACTTGCACAATTCGGGCTGAAACTAGTGCCAAATGAGAGGGTTAGGATAAACATTCAATTGACCATATGTGCCATAAATTCTCGTTCTTTAGTTTTCGAGTTATAGCCCCTGGAAGTCGAAAACTGCACGACTTTGCCCTCGAATATCTCGACAACGGAGAAAGTAGAATTTCAGGGCATTTTCTCCGAAGAAATATATGGGAATTATCTGTAATTTAGCACAGTTTCAGAACGATTCGTGAAAGTCACCTTTTAAGAATAACTTCCACTGCAGGCCCATATATAAAAGTTTGCTCCTTTATTACTCTGCACATGGACAATTATTTGCGCTGTTATTTGCCCCAGGCATGTACCTATGTAATTACCGTTTACAGTGTAAAGATGGATGTTATCGGTTGCTGAACGTCGGAGCAGTAGGCGTTTAATGCATTTTTCCCATAGGGTCCAATGCAAAATTGACACCTCATTTTCTCCATTCTCAAGAGCTTTGAGTCTCTGTAAAACATATACATGTGTAGACACAAATAAGTGAAATAGAATGAAGGCTATTTCAGCTTTAGCTTTTATTCCGTTTGGGAGCTAAAGTCGCACAAACTTTTGTTTACAAAAATTTCGATGGCCTATAGTTCGCAAGTTATGCAATCAGTTGACATAAGATTGTGCATGCATGTAGACATGTTAATGACCTTTCTATATGCCAAGTTTCAGATGGCTACCTACTCATACAAGCAAGCAGTAGCGGTTTGAAATTTTCACAATTTGGGCTACACGTTCGGGACGATTCGTGACCTTAGGTGACTTGCACAATTCGGGCTGAAACTAGTGCCAAATGAGAGGGTTGGGATAAACATTCAATTGACCATATGTGCCAAAAATTCTCGTTCTTTAGTTTTCGAGTTATAGCCCCTGGAAGTCGAAAACTGCACGACTTTGCCCTCGAATATCTCGACAACGGAGAAAGGAGAATTTCAGGGCATTTTTCTCCCGAGAAATATATGGGAATTATCTGTAATTTAGCACAGTTTCAGAACGATTCGTGAAAGTCACCTTTTAAGAATAACTTCCACTGCAGGCCCATATATAAAAGTTTGCTCCTTTATTACTCTGCACATGGACATTATTTGCACTGTTATTTGCCCCAAGCATGTACTATGTAATTACCGTTTACAGTGTAAATATGGATGTTATCGGTCTCTGAACGTCGGAGCAGTAGGCGTTTAATGCATTTTTCCCATAGGGTCCAATGCAAAATTGACACCTCATTTTCTCCATTCTCAAGAGCTTTGAGTCTCTGTAAAACATATACATGTGTAGACACAAATAAGTGAAATAGAATGAAGGCTATTTCAGCTTTAGCTTTTATTCCGTTTGGGAGCTAAAGTCGCACAAACTTTTGTTTACAAAAATTTCGATGGCCTATAGTTCGCAAGTTATGCAATCAGTTGACATAAGATTGTGCATGCATGTAGACATGTTAATGACCTTTATATATGCCAAGTTTCAGATGGCTACCTACTCAAACAAGCAAGAAGTAGCGGTTTGAAATTTTCACAATTTGGGCTTCACGTTCGGGACGATTCGTGACCTTAGGTGACTTGCACAATTCGGGCTGAAACTAGTGCCAAATGAGAGGGTTGGGATAAACATTCAATTGACCATATGTGCCAAAAATTCTCGTTCTTTAGTTTTCGAGTTATAGCCCCTGGAAGTCGAAAACTGCACGACTTTGCCCTCGAATATCTCGACAACGGAGAAAGGAGAATTTCAGGGCATTTTCTCCCAAGAAATATATGGGAATTATCTGTAATTTAGCACAGTTTCAGAACGATTCGTGAAAGTCACCTTTTAAGAATAACTTCCACTGCAGGCCCATATATAAAAGTTTGCTCCTTTATTACTCTGCACATGGACAATTATTTGCGCTGTTATTTGCCCCAGGCATGTACCTATGTAATTACCGTTTACAGTGTAAAGATGGATGTTATCGGTCGCTGAACGTCGGAGCAGTAGGCGTTTAATGCATTTTCCCATAGGGTCCAATGCAAAATTGACACCTCATTTTCTCCATTCTCAAGAGCTTTGAGTCTCTGCAAAACATATACATGTGTAGACACAAATAAGTGAAATAGAATGAAGGCTATTTCAGCTTTAGCTTTTATTCCGTTTGGGAGCTAAAGTCGCACAAACTTTTGTTTACAAAAATTTCGATGGCCTATAGTTCGCAAGTTATGCAATCAGTTGACATAAGATTGTGCATGCATGTAGACATGTTAATGACCTTTATATATGCCAAGTTTCAGATGGCTACCTACTCAAACAAGCAAGCAGTAGCGGTTTGAAATTTTCACAATTTGGGCTACACGTTCGGGACGATTCGTGACCTTAGGTGACTTGCACAATTCGGGCTGAAACTAGTGCCAAATGAGAGGGTTGGGATAAACATTCAATTGACCATATGTGCCAAAAATTCTCGTTCTTTACTTTTCGAGTTATAGCCCATGGAAGTCGAAAACTGCACGACTTTACCCTCGAATATCTCGACAACGGAGAAAGGAGAATTTCAGGGCATTTTCTCCCAAGAAATATATGGGAATTATCTGTAATTTAGCACAGTTTCAGAACGATTCGTGAAAGTCACCTTTTAAGAATAACTTCCACTGCAGGCCCATATATAAAAGTTTGCTCCTTTATTACTCTGCACATGGACAATTATTTGCGCTGTTATTTGCCCCAGGCATGTACCTATGTAATTACCGTTTACAGTGTAAAGATGGATGTTATCGGTCGCTGAACGTCGGAGCAGTAGGCGTTTAATGCATTTTCCCATAGGGTCCAATGCAAAATTGACACCTCATTTTCTCCATTCTCAAGAGCTTTGAGTCTCTGCAAAACATATACATGTGTAGACACAAATAAGTGAAATAGAATGAAGGCTATTTCAGCTTTAGCTTTTATTCCGTTTGGGAGCTAAAGTCGCACAAACTTTTGTTTACAAAAATTTCGATGGCCTATAGTTCGCAAGTTATGCAATCAGTTGACATAAGATTGTGCATGCGTGTAGACATGTTAATGACCTTTATATATGCCAAGTTTCAGATGGCTACCTACTCCAACAAGCAAGCAGTAGCGGTTTGAAATTTTCACAATTTGGGCTACACGTTCGGGACGATTCGTGACCTTAGGTGACTTGCACAATTCGGGCTGAAACTAGTGCCAAATGAGAGGGTTGGGATAAACATTCAATTGACCATATGTGCCAAAAATTCTCGTTCTTTAGTTTTCGAGTTATAGCCCCTGGAAGTCGAAAACTGCACGACTTTGCCCTCGAATATCTCGACAACGGAGAAAGGAGAATTTCAGGGCATTTTCTCCCAAGAAATATATGGGAATTATCTGTAATTTAGCACAGTTTCAGAACGATTCGTGAAAGTCACCTTTTAAGAATAACTTCCACTGCAGGCCCATATATAAAAGTTTGCTCCTTTATTACTCTGCACATGGACAATTATTTGCGCTGTTATTTGCCCCAGGCATGTACCTATGTAATTACCGTTTACAGTGTAAAGATGGATGTTATCGGTCGCTGAACGTCGGAGCAGTAGGCGTTTAATGCATTTTCCCATAGGGTCCAATGCAAAATTGACACCTCATTTTCTCCATTCTCAAGAGCTTTGAGTCTCTGCAAAACATATACATGTGTAGACACAAATAAGTGAAATAGAATGAAGGCTATTTCAGCTTTAGCTTTTATTCCGTTTGGGAGCTAAAGTCGCACAAACTTTTGTTTACAAAAATTTCGATGGTCTATAGTTCGCAAGTTATGCAATCAGTTGACATAAGATTGTGCATGCATGTAGACATGTTAATGACCTTTATATATGCCAAGTTTCAGATGGCTACCTACTCAAACAAGCAAGCAGTAGCGGTTTGAAATTTTCACAATTTGGGCTACACGTTCGGGACGATTCGTGACCTTAGGTGACTTGCACAATTCGGGCTGAAACTAGTGCCAAATGAGAGGGTTGGGATAAACATTCAATTGACCATATGTGCCAAAAATTCTCGTTCTTTACTTTTCGAGTTATAGCCCCTGGAAGTCGAAAACTGCACGACTTTGCCCTCGAATATCTCGACAACGGAGAAAGGAGAATTTCAGGGCATTTTCTCCCAAGAAATATATGGGAATTATCTGTAATTAAGCACAGTTTCAGAACGATTCGTGAAAGTCACCTTTTAAGAATAACTTCCACTGCAGGCCCATATATAAAAGTTTGCTCCTTTATTACTCTGCACATGGACAATTATTTGCGCTGTTATTTGCCCCAGGCATGTACCTATGTAATTACCGTTTACAGTGTAAAGATGGATGTTATCGGTCGCTGAACGTCGGAGCAGTAGGCGTTTAATGCATTTTCCCATAGGGTCCAATGCAAAATTGACACCTCATTTTCTCCATTCTCAAGAGCTTTGAGTCTCTGCAAAACATATACATGTGTAGACACAAATAAGTGAAATAGAATGAAGGCTATTTCAGCTTTAGCTTTTATTCCGTTTGGGAGCTAAAGTCGCACAAACTTTTGTTTACAAAAATTTCGATGGCCTATAGTTCGCAAGTTATGCAATCAGTTGACATAAGATTGTGCATGCATGTAGACATATTAATGACCTTTATATATGCCAAGTTTCAGATGGCTACCTACTCAAACAAGCAAGCAGTAGCGGTTTGAAATTTTCACAATTTGGGCTACACGTTCGGGACGATTCGTGACCTTAGGTGACTTGCACAATTCGGGCTGAAACTAGTGCCAAATGAGAGGGTTGGGATAAACATTCAATTGACCATATGTGCCAAAAATTCTCGTTCTTTAGTTTTCGAGTTATAGCCCCTGGAAGTCGAAAACTGCACGACTTTGCCCTCGAATATCTCGACAACGGAGAAAGGAGAATTTCAGGGCATTTTCTCCCAAGAAATATATGGGAATTATCTGTAATTTAGCACAGTTTCAGAACGATTCGTGAAAGTCACCTTTTAAGAATAACTTCCACTGCAGGCCCATATATAAAAGTTTGCTCCTTTATTACTCTGCACATGGACAATTATTTGCGCTGTTATTTGCCCCAGGCATGTACCTATGTAATTACCGTTTACAGTGTAAAGATGGATGTTATCGGTCGCTGAACGTCGGAGCAGTAGGCGTTTAATGCATTTTCCCATAGGGTCCAATGCAAAATTGACACCTCATTTTCTCCATTCTCAAGAGCTTTGAGTCTCTGCAAAACATATACATGTGTAGACACAAATAAGTGAAATAGAATGAAGGCTATTTCAGCTTTAGCTTTTATTCCGTTTGGGAGCTAAAGTCGCACAAACTTTTGTTTACAAAAATTTCGATGGCCTATAGTTCGCAAGTTATGCAATCAGTTGACATAAGATTGTGCATGCATGTAGACATGTTAATGACCTTTATATATGCCAAGTTTCAGATGGCTACCTACTCAAACAAGCAAGCAGTAGCGGTTTGAAATTTTCACAATTTGGGCTACACGTTGGGGACGATTCGTGACCTTAGGTGACTTGCACAATTCGGGCTGAAACTAGTGCCAAATGAGAGGGTTGGGATAAACATTCAATTGACCATATGTGCCAAAAATTCTCGTTCTTTACTTTTCGAGTTATAGCCCCTGGAAGTCGAAAACTGCACGACTTTGCCCTCGAATATCTCGACAACGGAGAAAGGAGAATTTCAGGGCATTTTCTCCCAAGAAATATATGGGAATTATCTGTAATTTAGCACAGTTTCAGAACGATTCGTGAAAGTCACCTTTTAAGAATAACTTCCACTGCAGGCCCATATATAAAAGTTTGCTCCTTTATTACTCTGCACATGGACAATTATTTGCGCTGTTATTTGCCCCAGGCATGTACCTATGTAATTACCGTTTACAGTGTAAAGATGGATGTTATCGGTCGCTGAACGTCGGAGCAGTAGGCGTTTAATGCATTTTCCCTTAGGGTCCAATGCAAAATTGACACCTCATTTTCTCCATTCTCAAGAGCTTTGAGTCTCTGTAAAACATATACATGTGTAGACACAAATAAGTGAAATAGAATGAAGGCTATTTCAGCTTTAGCTTTTATTCCGTTTGGGAGCTAAAGTCGCACAAACTTTTGTTTACAAAAATTTCGATGGCCTATAGTTCGCAAGTTATGCAATCAGTTGACATAAGATTGTGCATGCATGTAGACATGTTAATGACCTTTATATATGCCAAGTTTCAGATGGCTACCTACTCAAACAAGCAAGCAGTAGCGGTTTGAAATTTTCACAGTTTGGGCTACACGTTCGGGACGATTCGTGACCTTAGGTGACTTGCACAATTCGGGCTGAAACTAGTGCCAAATGAGAGGGTTGGGATAAACATTCAATTGACCATATGTGCCAAAAATTCTCGTTCTTTAGTTTTCGAGTTATAGCCCCTGGAAGTCGAAAACTGCACGACTTTGCCCTCGAATATCTCGACAACGGAGAAAGGAGAATTTCAGGGCATTTTCTCCCAAGAAATATATGGGAATTATCTGTAATTTAGCACAGTTTCAGAACGATTCGTGAAAGTCACCTTTTAAGAATAACTTCCACTGCAGGCCCATATATAAAAGTTTGCTCCTTTATTACTCTGCACATGGACAATTATTTGCGCTGTTATTTGCCCCAGGCATGTACCTATGTAATTACCGTTTACAGTGTAAAGATGGATGTTATCGGTCGCTGAACGTCGGAGCAGTAGGCGTTTAATGCATTTTCCCATAGGGTCCAATGCAAAATTGACACCTCATTTTCTCCATTCTCAAGAGCTTTGAGTCTCTGCAAAACATATACATGTGTAGACACAAATAAGTGAAATAGAATGAAGGCTATTTCAGCTTTAGCTTTTATTCCGTTTGGGAGCTAAAGTCGCACAAACTTTTGTTTACAACAATTTCGATGGCCTATAGTTCGCAAGTTATGCAATCAGTTGACATAAGATTGTGCATGCATGTAGACATGTTAATGACCTTTATATATGCCAAGTTTCAGATGGCTACCTACTCAAACAAGCAAGCAGTAGCGGTTTGAAATTTTCACAATTTGGGCTACACGTTCGGGACGATTCGTGACCTTAGGTGACTTGCACAATTCGGGCTGAAACTAGTGCCAAATGAGAGGGTTGGGATAAACATTCAATTGACCATATGTGCCAAAAATTCTCGTTCTTTAGTTTTCGAGTTATAGCCCCTGGAAGTCGAAAACTGCACGACTTTGCCCTCGAATATCTCGACAACGGAGAAAGGAGAATTTCAGGGCATTTTCTCCCAAGAAATATATGGGAATTATCTGTAATTTAGCACAGTTTCAGAACGATTCGTGAAAGTCACCTTTTAAGAATAACTTCCACTGCAGGCCCATATATAAAAGTTTGCTCCTTTATTACTCTGCACATGGACAATTATTTGCGCTGTTATTTGCCCCAGGCATGTACCTATGTAATTACCGTTTACAGTGTAAAGATGGATGTTATCGGTCGCTGAACGTCGGAGCAGTAGGCGTTTAATGCATTTTCCCATAGGGTCCAATGCAAAATTGACACCTCATTTTCTCCATTCTCAAGAGCTTTGAGTCTCTGCAAAACATATACATGTGTAGACACAAATAAGTGAAATAGAATGAAGGCTATTTCAGCTTTAGTTTTTATTCCGTTTGGGAGCTAAAGTCGCACAAACTTTTGTTTACAAAAATTTCGATGGCCTATAGTTCGCAAGTTATGCAATCAGTTGACATAAGATTGTGCATGCATGTAGACATGTTAATGACCTTTATATATGCCAAGTTTCAGATGGCTACCTACTCAAACAAGCAAGCAGTAGCGGTTTGAAATTTTCACAATTTGGGCTACACGTTCGGGACGATTCGTGACCTTAGGTGACTTGCACAATTCGGGCTGAAACTAGTGCCAAATGAGAGGGTTGGGATAAACATTCAATTGACCATATGTGCCAAAAATTCTCGTTCTTTAGTTTTCGAGTTATAGCCCCTGGAAGTCGAAAACTGCACGACTTTGCCCTCGAATATCTCGACAACGGAGAAAGGAGAATTTCAGGGCATTTTCTCCCAAGAAATATATGGGAATTATCTGTAATTTAGCACAGTTTCAGAACGATTCGTGAAAGTCACCTTTTAAGAATAACTTCCACTGCAGGCCCATATATAAAAGTTTGCTCCTTTATTACTCTGCACATGGACAATTATTTGCGCTGTTATTTGCCCCAGGCATGTACCTATGTAATTACCGTTTACAGTGTAAAGATGGATGTTATCGGTCGCTGAACGTCGGAGCAGTAGGCGTTTAATGCATTTTCCCATAGGGTCCAATGCAAAATTGACACCTCATTTTCTCCATTCTCAAGAGCTTTGAGTCTCTGCAAAACATATACATGTGTAGACACAAATAAGTGAAATAGAATGAAGGCTATTTCAGCTTTAGCTTTTATTCCGTTTGGGAGCTAAAGTCGCACAAACTTTTGTTTACAAAAATTTCGATGGCCTATAGTTCGCAAGTTATGCAATCAGTTGACATAAGATTGTGCATGCATGTAGACATGTTAATGACCTTTATATATGCCAAGTTTCAGATGGCTACCTACTCAAACAAGCAAGCAGTAGCGGTTTGAAATTTTCACAATTTGGGCTACACGTTCGGGACGATTCGTGACCTTAGGTGACTTGCACAATTCGGGCTGAAACTAGTGCCAAATGAGAGGGTTGGGATAAACATTCAATTGACCATATGTGCCAAAAATTCTCGTTCTTTAGTTTTCGAGTTATAGCCCCTGGAAGTCGAAAACTGCACGACTTTGCCCTCGAATATCTCGACAACGGAGAAAGGAGAATTTCAGGGCATTTTCTCCCAAGAAATATATGGGAATTATCTGTAATTTAGCACAGTTTCAGAACGATTCGTGAAAGTCACCTTTTAAGAATAACTTCCACTGCAGGCCCATATATAAAAGTTTGCTCCTTTATTACTCTGCACATGGACAATTATTTGCGTTGTTATTTGCCCCAGGCATGTACCTATGTAATTACCGTTTACAGTGTAAAGATGGATGTTATCGGTCGCTGAACGTCGGAGCAGTAGGCGTTTAATGCATTTTCCCATAGGGTCCAATGCAAAATTGACACCTCATTTTCTCCATTCTCAAGAGCTTTGAGTCTCTGCAAAACATATACATGTGTAGACACAAATAAGTGAAATAGAATGAAGGCTATTTCAGCTTTAGCTTTTATTCCGTTTGGGAGCTAAAGTCGCACAAACTTTTGTTTACAAAAAATTCGATGGCCTATAGTTCGCAAGTTATGCAATCAGTTGACATAAGATTTTGCATGCATGTAGACATGTTAATGACCTTTATATATGCCAAGTTTCAGATGGCTACCTACTCAAACAAGCAAGCAGTAGCGGTTTGAAATTTTCACAATTTGGGCTACACGTTCGGGACGATTCGTGACCTTAGGTGACTTGCACAATTCGGGCTGAAACTAGTGCCAAATGAGAGGGTTGGGATAAACATTCAATTGACCATATGTGCCAAAAATTCTCGTTCTTTAGTTTTCGAGTTATAGCCCCTGGAAGTCGAAAACTGCACGACTTTGCCCTCGAATATCTCGACAACGGAGAAAGGAGAATTTCAGGGCATTTTCTCACAAGAAATATATGGGAATTATCTGTAATTTAGCACAGTTTCAGAACGATTCGTGAAAGTCACCTTTTAAGAATAACTTCCACTGCAGGCCCATATATAAAAGTTTGCTCCTTTATTACTCTGCACATGGACAATTATTTGCGCTGTTATTTGCCCCAGGCATGTACCTATGTAATTACCGTTTACAGTGTAAAGATGGATGTTATCGGTCGCTGAACGTCGGAGCAGTAGGCGTTTAATGCATTTTCCCATAGGGTCCAATGCAAAATTGACACCTCATTTTCTCCATTCTCAAGAGCTTTGAGTCTCTGCAAAACATATACATGTGTAGACACAAATAAGTGAAATAGAATGAAGGCTATTTCAGCTTTAGCTTTTATTCCGTTTGGGAGCTAAAGTCGCACAAACTTTTGTTTACAAAAATTTCGATGGCCTATAGTTCGCAAGTTATGCAATCAGTTGACATAAGATTGTGCATGCATGTAGACATGTTAATGACCTTTATATATGCCAAGTTTCAGATGGCTACCTACTCAAACAAGCAAGCAGTAGCGGTTTGAAATTTTCACAATTTGGGCTACACGTTCGGGACGATTCGTGACCTTAGGTGACTTGCACAATTCGGGCTGAAACTAGTGCCAAATGAGAGGGTTGGGATAAACATTCAATTGACCATATGTGCCAAAAATTCTCGTTCTTTAGTTTTCGAGTTATAGCCCCTGGAAGTCGAAAACTGCACGACTTTGCCCTCGAATATCTCGACAACGGAGAAAGGAGAATTTCAGGGCATTTTCTCCCAAGAAATATATGGGAATTATCTGTAATTTAGCACAGTTTCAGAACGATTCGTGAAAGTCACCTTTTAAGAATAACTTCCACTGCAGGCCCATATATAAAAGTTTGCTCCTTTATTACTCTGCACATGGACAATTATTTGCGCTGTTATTTGCCCCAGGCATGTACCTATGTAATTACCGTTTACAGTGTAAAGATGGATGTTATCGGTCGCTGAACGTCGGAGCAGTAGGCGTTTAATGCATTTTCCCATAGGGTCCAATGCAAAATTGACACCTCATTTTCTCCATTCTCAAGAGCTTTGAGTCTCTGCAAAACATATACATGTGTAGACACAAATAAGTGAAATAGAATGAAGGCTATTTCAGCTTTAGCTTTTATTCCGTTTGGGAGCTAAAGTCGCACAAACTTTTGTTTACAACAATTTCGATGGCCTATAGTTCGCAAGTTATGCAATCAGTTGACATAAGATTGTGCATGCATGTAGACATGTTAATGACCTTTATATATGCCAAGTTTCAGATGGCTACCTACTCAAACAAGCAAGCAGTAGCGGTTTGAAATTTTCACAATTTGGGCTACACGTTCGGGACGATTCGTGACCTTAGGTGACTTGCACAATTCGGGCTGAAACTAGTGCCAAATGAGAGGGTTGGGATAAACATTCAATTGACCATATGTGCCAAAAATTCTCGTTCTTTAGTTTTCGAGTTATAGCCCCTGGAAGTCGAAAACTGCACGACTTTGCCCTCGAATATCTCGACAACGGAGAAAGGAGAATTTCAGGGCATTTTCTCCCAAGAAATATATGGGAATTATCTGTAATTTAGCACAGTTTCAGAACGATTCGTGAAAGTCACCTTTTAAGAATAACTTCCACTGCAGGCCCATATATAAAAGTTTGCTCCTTTATTACTCTGCACATGGACAATTATTTGCGCTGTTATTTGCCCCAGGCATGTACCTATGTAATTACCGTTTACAGTGTAAAGATGGATGTTATCGGTCGCTGAACGTCGGAGCAGTAGGCGTTTAATGCATTTTCCCATAGGGTCCAATGCAAAATTGACACCTCATTTTCTCCATTCTCAAGAGCTTTGAGTCTCTGCAAAACATATACATGTGTAGACACAAATAAGTGAAATAGAATGAAGGCTATTTCAGCTTTAGCTTTTATTCCGTTTGGGAGCTAAAGTCGCACAAACTTTTGTTTACAAAAAATTCGATGGCCTATAGTTCGCAAGTTATGCAATCAGTTGACATAAGATTTTGCATGCATGTAGACATGTTAATGACCTTTATATATGCCAAGTTTCAGATGGCTACCTACTCAAACAAGCAAGCAGTAGCGGTTTGAAATTTTCACAATTTGGGCTACACGTTCGGGACGATTCGTGACCTTAGGTGACTTGCACAATTCGGGCTGAAACTAGTGCCAAATGAGAGGGTTGGGATAAACATTCAATTGACCATATGTGCCAAAAATTCTCGTTCTTTAGTTTTCGAGTTATAGCCCCTGGAAGTCGAAAACTGCACGACTTTGCCCTCGAATATCTCGACAACGGAGAAAGGAGAATTTCAGGGCATTTTCTCACAAGAAATATATGGGAATTATCTGTAATTTAGCACAGTTTCAGAACGATTCGTGAAAGTCACCTTTTAAGAATAACTTCCACTGCAGGCCCATATATAAAAGTTTGCTCCTTTATTACTCTGCACATGGACAATTATTTGCGCTGTTATTTGCCCCAGGCATGTACCTATGTAATTACCGTTTACAGTGTAAAGATGGATGTTATCGGTCGCTGAACGTCGGAGCAGTAGGCGTTTAATGCATTTTCCCATAGGGTCCAATGCAAAATTGACACCTCATTTTCTCCATTCTCAAGAGCTTTGAGTCTCTGCAAAACATATACATGTGTAGACACAAATAAGTGAAATAGAATGAAGGCTATTTCAGCTTTAGCTTTTATTCCGTTTGGGAGCTAAAGTCGCACAAACTTTTGTTTACAAAAATTTCGATGGCCTATAGTTCGCAAGTTATGCAATCAGTTGACATAAGATTGTGCATGCATGTAGACATGTTAATGACCTTTATATATGCCAAGTTTCAGATGGCTACCTACTCAAACAAGCAAGCAGTAGCGGTTTGAAATTTTCACAATTTGGGCTACACGTTCGGGACGATTCGTGACCTTAGGTGACTTGCACAATTCGGGCTGAAACTAGTGCCAAATGAGAGGGTTGGGATAAACATTCAATTGACCATATGTGCCAAAAATTCTCGTTCTTTAGTTTTCGAGTTATAGCCCCTGGAAGTCGAAAACTGCACGACTTTGCCCTCGAATATCTCGACAACGGAGAAAGGAGAATTTCAGGGCATTTTCTCCCAAGAAATATATGGGAATTATCTGTAATTTAGCACAGTTTCAGAACGATTCGTGAAAGTCACCTTTTAAGAATAACTTCCACTGCAGGCCCATATATAAAAGTTTGCTCCTTTATTACTCTGCACATGGACAATTATTTGCGCTGTTATTTGCCCCAGGCATGTACCTATGTAATTACCGTTTACAGTGTAAAGATGGATGTTATCGGTCGCTGAACGTCGGAGCAGTAGGCGTTTAATGCATTTTCCCATAGGGTCCAATGCAAAATTGACACCTCATTTTCTCCATTCTCAAGAGCTTTGAGTCTCTGCAAAACATATACATGTGTAGACACAAATAAGTGAAATAGAATGAAGGCTATTTCAGCTTTAGCTTTTATTCCGTTTGGGAGCTAAAGTCGCACAAACTTTTGTTTACAACAATTTCGATGGCCTATAGTTCGCAAGTTATGCAATCAGTTGACATAAGATTGTGCATGCATGTAGACATGTTAATGACCTTTATATATGCCAAGTTTCAGATGGCTACCTACTCAAACAAGCAAGCAGTAGCGGTTTGAAATTTTCACAATTTGGGCTACACGTTCGGGACGATTCGTGACCTTAGGTGACTTGCACAATTCGGGCTGAAACTAGTGCCAAATGAGAGGGTTGGGATAAATATTCAATTGACCATATGTGCCAAAAATTCTCGTTCTTTAGTTTTCGAGTTATAGCCCCTGGAAGTCGAAAACTGCACGACTTTGCCCTCGAATATCTCGACAACGGAGAAAGGAGAATTTCAGGGCATTTTCTCCCAAGAAATATATGGGAATTATCTGTAATTTAGCACAGTTTCAGAACGATTCGTGAAAGTCACCTTTTAAGAATAACTTCCACTGCAGGCCCATATATAAAAGTTTGCTCCTTTATTACTCTGCACATGGACAATTATTTGCGCTGTTATTTGCCCCAGGCATGTACCTATGTAATTACCGTTTACAGTGTAAAGATGGATGTTATCGGTCGCTGAACGTCGGAGCAGTAGGCGTTTAATGCATTTTCCCATAGGGTCCAATGCAAAATTGACACCTCATTTTCTCCATTCTCAAGAGCTTTGAGTCTCTGCAAAACATATACATGTGTAGACACAAATAAGTGAAATAGAATGAAGGCTATTTCAGCTTTAGCTTTTATTCCGTTTGGGAGCTAAAGTCGCACAAACTTTTGTTTACAAAAAATTCGATGGCCTATATTTCGCAAGTTATGCAATCAGTTGACATAAGATTTTGCATGCATGTAGACATGTTAATGACCTTTATATATGCCAAGTTTCAGATGGCTACCTACTCAAACAAGCAAGCAGTAGCGGTTTGAAATTTTCACAATTTGGGCTACACGTTCGGGACGATTCGTGACCTTAGGTGACTTGCACAATTCGGGCTGAAACTAGTGCCAAATGAGAGGGTTGGGATAAACATTCAATTGACCATATGTGCCAAAAATTCTCGTTCTTTAGTTTTCGAGTTATAGCCCCTGGAAGTCGAAAACTGCACGACTTTGCCCTCGAATATCTCGACAACGGAGAAAGGAGAATTTCAGGGCATTTTCTCCCAAGAAATATATGGGAATTATCTGTAATTTAGCACAGTTTCAGAACGATTCGTGAAAGTCACCTTTTAAGAATAACTTCCACTGCAGGCCCATATATAAAAGTTTGCTCCTTTATTACTCTGCACATGGACAATTATTTGCGCTGTTATTTGCCCCAGGCATGTACCTATGTAATTACCGTTTACAGTGTAAAGATGGATGTTATCGGTCGCTGAACGTCGGAGCAGTAGGCGTTTAATGCATTTTCCCATAGGGTCCAATGCAAAATTGACACCTCATTTTCTCCATTCTCAAGAGCTTTGAGTCTCTGCAAAACATATACATGTGTAGACACAAATAAGTGAAATAGAATGAAGGCTATTTCAGCTTTAGCTTTTATTCCGTTTGGGAGCTAAAGTCGCACAAACTTTTGTTTACAAAAATTTCGATGGCCTATAGTTCGCAAGTTATGCAATCAGTTGACATAAGATTGTGCATGCATGTAGACATGTTAATGACCTTTATATACGCCAAGTTTCAGATGGCTACCTACTCAAACAAGCAAGCAGTAGCGGTTTGAAATTTTCACAATTTGGGCTACACGTTCGGGACGATTCGTGACCTTAGGTGACTTGCACGATTCGGGAAGAAAATAGTGCCAAATGAGAGGGTTGGGATAAACATTCAATTAACCATATGTGCCAAAAATTCTCGTTCTTTAGTTTTCGAGTTATAGCCCCTGGAAGTCAAAAACTGCACGACTTTGCCCTCGAATATCTCGACAACGGAGAAAGGAGAATTTCAGGGCATTTTCTCCCAAGAAATATATGGGAATTATCTGTAATTTAGCACAGTTTCAGAACGATTCGTGAAAGTCACCTTTTAAGAATAACTTCCACTGCAGGCCCATATATAAAAGTTTGCTCCTTTATTACTCTGCACATGGACAATTATTTGCGCTGTTATTTGCCCCAGGCATGTACCTATGTAATTACCGTTTACAGTGTAAAGATGGATGTTATTGGTCGCTGAACGTCGGAGCAGTAGGCGTTTAATGCATTTTCCCATAGGGTCCAATGCAAAATTGACACCTCATTTTCTCCATTCTCAAGAGCTTTGAGTCTCTGCAAAACATATACATGTGTAGACACAAATAAGTGAAATAGAATGAAGGCTATTTCAGCTTTAGCTTTTATTCCGTTTGGGAGCTAAAGTCGCGCAAACTTTTGTTTACAAAAATTTCGATGGCCTATAGTTCGCAAGTTATGCAATCAGTTGACATAAGATTGTGCATGCATGTAGACATGTTAATGACCTTTATATATGCCAAGTTTCAGATGGCTACCTACTCAAACAAGCAAGCAGTAGCGGTTTGAAATTTTCACAATTTGGGCTACACGTTCGGGACGATTCGTGACCTTAGGTGACTTGCACAATTCGGGCTGAAACTAGTGCCAAATGAGAGGGTTGGGATAAACATTCAATTGACCATATGTGCCAAAAATTCTCGTTCTTTAGTTTTCGAGTTATAGCCCCTGGAAGTCGAAAACTGCACGACTTTGCCCTCGAATATCTCGACAACGGAGAAAGGAGAATTTCAGGGCATTTTCTCCCAAGAAATATATGGGAATTATCTGTAATTTAGCACAGTTTCAGAACGATTCGTGAAAGTCACCTTTTAAGAATAACTTCCACTGCAGGCCCATATATAAAAGTTTGCTCCTTTATTACTCTGCACATGGACAATTATTTGCGCTGTTATTTGCCCCAGGCATGTACCTATGTAATTACCGTTTACAGTGTAAAGATGGATGTTATCGGTCGCTGAACGTCGGAGCAGTAGGCGTTTAATGCATTTTCCCATAGGGTCCAATGCAAAATTGACACCTCATTTTCTCCATTCTCAAGAGCTTTGAGTCTCTGCAAAACATATACATGTGTAGACACAAATAAGTGAAATAGAATGAAGGCTATTTCAGCTTTAGCTTTTATTCCGTTTGGGAGCTAAAGTCGCACAAACTTTTGTTTACAAAAATTTCGATGGCCTATAGTTCGCAAGTTATGCAATCAGTTGACATAAGATTGTGCATGCATGTAGACATGTTAATGACCTTTATATATGCCAAGTTTCAGATGGCTACCTACTCAAACAAGCAAGCAGTAGCGGTTTGAAATTTTCACAATTTGGGCTACACGTTCGGGACGATTCGTGACCTTAGGTGACTTGCACAATTCGGGCTGAAACTAGTGCCAAATGAGAGGGTTGGGATAAACATTCAATTGACCATATGTGCCAAAAATTCTCGTTCTTTAGTTTTCGAGTTATAGCCCCTGGAAGTCGAAAACTGCACGACTTTGCCCTCGAATATCTCGACAACGGAGAAAGGAGAATTTCAGGGCATTTTCTCCCAAGAAATATATGGGAATTATCTGTAATTTAGCACAGTTTCAGAACGATTCGTGAAAGTCACCTTTTAAGAATAACTTCCACTGCAGGCCCATATATAAAAGTTTGCTCCTTTATTACTCTGCACATGGACAATTATTTGCGCTGTTATTTGCCCCAGGCATGTACCTATGTAATTACCGTTTACAGTGTAAAGATGGATGTTATCGGTCGCTGAACGTCGGAGCAGTAGGCGTTTAATGCATTTTCCCATAGGGTCCAATGCAAAATTGACACCTCATTTTCTCCATTCTCAAGAGCTTTGAGTCTCTGCAAAACATATACATGTGTAGACACAAATAAGTGAAATAGAATGAAGGCTATTTCAGCTTTAGCTTTTATTCCGTTTGGGAGCTAAAGTCGCACAAACTTTTGTTTACAAAAATTTCGATGGCCTATAGTTCGCAAGTTATGCAATCAGTTGACATAAGATTGTGCATGCATGTAGACATGTTAATGACCTTTATATATGCCAAGTTTCAGATGGCTACCTACTCAAACAAGCAAGCAGTAGCGGTTTGAAATTTTCACAATTTGGGCTACACGTTCGGGACGATTCGTGACCTTAGGTGACTTGCACAATTTGGGCTGAAACTAGTGCCAAATGAGAGGGTTGGGATAAACATTCAATTGACCATATGTGCCAAAAATTCTCGTTCTTTAGTTTTCGAGTTATAGCCCCTGGAAGTCGAAAACTGCACGACTTTGCCCTCGAATATCTCGACAACGGAGAAAGGAGAATTTCAGGGCATTTTCTCCCAAGAAATATATGCGAATTATCTGTAATTTAGCACAGTTTCAGAACGATTCGTGAAAGTCACCTTTTAAGAATAACTTCCACTGCAGGCCCATATATAAAAGTTTGCTCCTTTATTACTCTGCACATGGACAATTATTTGCGCTGTTATTTGCCCCAGGCATGTACCTATGTAATTACCGTTTACAGTGTAAAGATGGATGTTATCGGTCGCTGAACGTCGGAGCAGTAGGCGTTTAATGCATTTTCCCATAGGGTCCAATGCAAAATTGACACCTCATTGTCTCCATTCTCAAGAGCTTTGAGTCTCTGCAAAACATATACATGTGTAGACACAAATAAGTGAAATAGAATGAAGGCTATTTCAGCTTTAGCTTTTATTCCGTTTGGGAGCTAAAGTCGCACAAACTTTTGTTTACAAAAATTTCGATGGCCTATAGTTCGCAAGTTATGCAATCAGTTGACATAAGATTGTGCATGCATGTAGACATGTTAATGACCTTTATATATGCCAAGTTTCAGATGGCTACCTACTCAAACAAGCAAGCAGTAGCGGTTTGAAATTTTCACAATTTGGGCTACACGTTCGGGACGATTCGTGACCTTAGGTGACTTGCACAATTCGGGCTGAAACTAGTGCCAAATGAGAGGGTTGGGATAAACATTCAATTGACCATATGTGCCAAAAATTCTCGTTCTTTAGTTTTCGAGTTATAGCCCCTGGAAGTCGAAAACTGCACGACTTTGCCCTCGAATATCTCGACAACGGAGAAAGGAGAATTTCAGGGCATTTTCTCCCAAGAAATATATGGGAATTATCTGTAATTTAGCACAGTTTCAGAACGATTCGTGAAAGTCACCTTTTAAGAATAACTTCCACTGCAGGCCCATATATAAAAGTTTGCTCCTTTATTACTCTGCACATGGACAATTATTTGCGCTGTTATTTGCCCCAGGCATGTACCTATGTAATTACCGTTTACAGTGTAAAGATGGATGTTATCGGTCGCTGAACGTCGGAGCAGTAGGCGTTTAATGCATTTTCCCATAGGGTCCAATGCAAAATTGACACCTCATTTTCTCCATTCTCAAGAGCTTTGAGTCTCTGCAAAACATATACATGTGTAGACACAAATAAGTGAAATAGAATGAAGGCTATTTCAGCTTTAGCTTTTATTCCGTTTGGGAGCTAAAGTCGCACAAACTTTTGTTTACAAAAAATTCGATGGCCTATAGTTCGCAAGTTATGCAATCAGTTGACATAAGATTGTGCATGCATGTAGACATGTTAATGACCTTTATATATGCCAAGTTTCAGATGGCTACCTACTCAAACAAGCAAGCAGTAGCGGTTTGAAATTTTCACAATTTGGGCTACACGTTCGGGACGATTCGTGACCTTAGGTGACTTGCACAATTTGGGCTGAAACTAGTGCCAAATGAGAGGGTTGGGATAAACATTCAATTGACCATATGTGCCAAAAATTCTCGTTCTTTAGTTTTCGAGTTATAGCCCCTGGAAGTCGAAAACTGCACGACTTTGCCCTCGAATATCTCGACAACGGAGAAAGGAGAATTTCAGGGCATTTTCTCCCAAGAAATATGTGGGAATTATCTGTAATTTAGCACAGTTTCAGAACGATTCGTGAAAGTCACCTTTTAAGAATAACTTCCACTGCAGGCCCATATATAAAAGTTTGCTCCTTTATTACTCTGCACATGGACAATTATTTTCGCTGTTATTTGCCCCAGGCATGTACCTATGTAATTACCGTTTACAGTGTAAAGATGGATGTTATCGGTCGCTGAACGTCGGAGCAGTAGGCGTTTAATGCATTTTCCCATAGGGTCCAATGCAAAATTGACACCTCATTTTCTCCATTCTCAAGAGCTTTGAGTCTCTGCAAAACATATACATGTGTAGACACAAATAAGTGAAATAGAATGAAGGCTATTTCAGCTTTAGCTTTTATTCCGTTTGGGAGCTAAAGTCGCACAAACTTTTGTTTACAAAATTTTCGATGGCCTATAGTTCGCAAGTTATGCAATCAGTTGACATAAGATTGTGCATGCATGTAGACATGTTAATGACCTTTATATATGCCAAGTTTCAGATGGCTACCTACTCAAACAAGCAAGCAGTAGCGGTTTGAAATTTTCACAATTTGGGCTACACGTTCGGGACGATTCGTGACCTTAGGTGACTTGCACAATTCGGGCTGAAACTAGTGCCAAATGAGAGGGTTGGGATAAACATTCAATTGACCATATGTGCCAAAAATTCTCGTTCTTTAGTTTTCGAGTTATAGCCCCTGGAAGTCGAAAACTGCACGACTTTGCCCTCGAATATCTCGACAACGGAGAAAGGAGAATTTCAGGGCATTTTCTCCCAAGAAATATATGGGAATTATCTGTAATTTAGCACAGTTTCAGAACGATTCGTGAAAGTCACCTTTTAAGAATAACTTCCACTGCAGGCCCATATATAAAAGTTTGCTCCTTTATTACTCTGCACATGGACAATTATTTGCGCTGTTATTTGCCCCAGGCATGTACCTATGTAATTACCGTTTACAGTGTAAAGATGGATGTTATCGGTCGCTGAACGTCGGAGCAGTAGGCGTTTAATGCATTTTCCCATAGGGTCCAATGCAAAATTGACACCTCATTTTCTCCATTCTCAAGAGCTTTGAGTCTCTGCAAAACATATACATGTGTAGACACAAATAAGTGAAATAGAATGAAGGCTATTTCAGCTTTAGCTTTTATTCCGTTTGGGAGCTAAAGTCGCACAAACTTTTGTTTACAAAAATTTCGATGGCCTATAGTTCGCAAGTTATGCAATCAGTTGACATAAGATTGTGCATGCATGTAGACATGTTAATGACCTTTATATATGCCAAGTTTCAGATGGCTACCTACTCAAACAAGCAAGCAGTAGCGGTTTGAAATTTTCACAATTTGGGCTACACGTTCGGGACGATTCGTGACCTTAGGTGACTTGCACAATTTGGGCTGAAACTAGTGCCAAATGAGAGGGTTGGGATAAACATTCAATTGACCATATGTGCCAAAAATTCTCGTTCTTTAGTTTTCGAGTTATAGCCCCTGGAAGTCGAAAACTGCACGACTTTGCCCTCGAATATCTCGACAACGGAGAAAGGAGAATTTCAGGGCATTTTCTCCCAAGAAATATGTGGGAATTATCTGTAATTTAGCACAGTTTCAGAACGATTCGTGAAAGTCACCTTTTAAGAATAACTTCCACTGCAGGCCCATATATAAAAGTTTGCTCCTTTATTACTCTGCACATGGACAATTATTTGCGCTGTTATTTGCCCCAGGCATGTACCTATGTAATTACCGTTTACAGTGTAAAGATGGATGTTATCGGTCGCTGAACGTCGGAGCAGTAGGCGTTTAATGCATTTTCCCATAGGGTCCAATGCAAAATTGACACCTCATTTTCTCCATTCTCAAGAGCTTTGAGTCTCTGCAAAACATATACATGTGTAGACACAAATAAGTGAAATAGAATGAAGGCTATTTCAGCTTTAGCTTTTATTCCGTTTGGGAGCTAAAGTCGCACAAACTTTTGTTTACAAAATTTTCGATGGCCTATAGTTCGCAAGTTATGCAATCAGTTGACATAAGATTGTGCATGCATGTAGACATGTTAATGACCTTTATATATGCCAAGTTTCAGATGGCTACCTACTCAAACAAGCAAGCAGTAGCGGTTTGAAATTTTCACAATTTGGGCTACACGTTCGGGACGATTCGTGACCTTAGGTGACTTGCACAATTCGGGCTGAAACTAGTGCCAAATGAGAGGGTTGGGATAAACATTCAATTGACCATATGTGCCAAAAATTCTCGTTCTTTAGTTTTCGAGTTATAGCCCCTGGAAGTCGAAAACTGCACGACTTTGCCCTCGAATATCTCGACAACGGAGAAAGGAGAATTTCAGGGCATTTTCTCCCAAGAAATATATGGGAATTATCTGTAATTTAGCACAGTTTCAGAACGATTCGTGAAAGTCACCTTTTAAGAATAACTTCCACTGCAGGCCCATATATAAAAGTTTGCTCCTTTATTACTCTGCACATGGACAATTATTTGCGCTGTTATTTGCCCCAGGCATGTACCTATGTAATTACCGTTTACAGTGTAAAGATGGATGTTATCGGTCGCTGAACGTCGGAGCAGTAGGCGTTTAATGCATTTTCCCATAGGGTCCAATGCAAAATTGACACCTCATTTTCTCCATTCTCAAGAGCTTTGAGTCTCTGCAAAACATATACATGTGTAGACACAAATAAGTGAAATAGAATGAAGGCTATTTCAGCTTTAGCTTTTATTCCGTTTGGGAGCTAAAGTCGCACAAACTTTTGTTTACAAAAATTTCGATGGCCTATAGTTCGCAAGTTATGCAATCAGTTGACATAAGATTGTGCATGCATGTAGACATGTTAATGACCTTTATATATGCCAAGTTTCAGATGGCTACCTACTCAAACAAGCAAGCAGTAGCGGTTTGAAATTTTCACAATTTGGGCTACACGTTCGGGACGATTCGTGACCTTAGGTGACTTGCACAATTTGGGCTGAAACTAGTGCCAAATGAGAGGGTTGGGATAAACATTCAATTGACCATATGTGCCAAAAATTCTCGTTCTTTAGTTTTCGAGTTATAGCCCCTGGAAGTCGAAAACTGCACGACTTTGCCCTCGAATATCTCGACAACGGAGAAAGGAGAATTTCAGGGCATTTTCTCCCAAGAAATATGTGGGAATTATCTGTAATTTAGCACAGTTTCAGAACGATTCGTGAAAGTCACCTTTTAAGAATAACTTCCACTGCAGGCCCATATATAAAAGTTTGCTCCTTTATTACTCTGCACATGGACAATTATTTGCGCTGTTATTTGCCCCAGGCATGTACCTATGTAATTACCGTTTACAGTGTAAAGATGGATGTTATCGGTCGCTGAACGTCGGAGCAGTAGGCGTTTAATGCATTTTCCCATAGGGTCCAATGCAAAATTGACACCTCATTTTCTCCATTCTCAAGAGCTTTGAGTCTCTGCAAAACATATACATGTGTAGACACAAATAAGTGAAATAGAATGAAGGCTATTTCAGCTTTAGCTTTTATTCCGTTTGGGAGCTAAAGTCGCACAAACTTTTGTTTACAAAATTTTCGATGGCCTATAGTTCGCAAGTTATGCAATCAGTTGACATAAGATTGTGCATGCATGTAGACATGTTAATGACCTTTATATATGCCAAGTTTCAGATGGCTACCTACTCAAACAAGCAAGCAGTAGCGGTTTGAAATTTTCACAATTTGGGCTACACGTTCGGGACGATTCGTGACCTTAGGTGACTTGCACAATTCGGGCTGAAACTAGTGCCAAATGAGAGGGTTGGGATAAACATTCAATTGACCATATGTGCCAAAAATTCTCGTTCTTTAGTTTTCGAGTTATAGCCCCTGGAAGTCGAAAACTGCACGACTTTGCCCTCGAATATCTCGACAACGGAGAAAGGAGAATTTCAGGGCATTTTCTCCCAAGAAATATATGGGAATTATCTGTAATTTAGCACAGTTTCAGAACGATTCGTGAAAGTCACCTTTTAAGAATAACTTCCACTGCAGGCCCATATATAAAAGTTTGCTCCTTTATTACTCTGCACATGGACAATTATTTGCGCTGTTATTTGCCCCAGGCATGTACCTATGTAATTACCGTTTACAGTGTAAAGATGGATGTTATCGGTCGCTGAACGTCGGAGCAGTAGGCGTTTAATGCATTTTCCCATAGGGTCCAATGCAAAATTGACACCTCATTTTCTCCATTCTCAAGAGCTTTGAGTCTCTGCAAAACATATACATGTGTAGACACAAATAAGTGAAATAGAATGAAGGCTATTTCAGCTTTAGCTTTTATTCCGTTTGGGAGCTAAAGTCGCACAAACTTTTGTTTACAAAAATTTCGATGGCCTATAGTTCGCAAGTTATGCAATCAGTTGACATAAGATTGTGCATGCATGTAGACATGTTAATGACCTTTATATATGCCAAGTTTCAGATGGCTACCTACTCAAACAAGCAAGCAGTAGCGGTTTGAAATTTTCACAATTTGGGCTACACGTTCGGGACGATTCGTGACCTAAGGTGACTTGCACAATTCGGGCTGAAACTAGTGCCAAATGAGAGGGTTGGGATAAACATTCAATTGACCATATGTGCCAAAAATTCTCGTTCTTTAGTTTTCGAGTTATAGCCCCTGGAAGTCGAAAACTGCACGACTTTGCCCTCGAATATCTCGACAACGGAGAAAGGAGAATTTCAGGGCATTTTCTCCCAAGAAATATATGGGAATTATCTGTAATTTAGCACAGTTTCAGAACGATTCGTGAAAGTCACCTTTTAAGAATAACTTCCACTGCAGGCCCATATATAAAAGTTTGCTCCTTTATTACTCTGCACATGGACAATTATTTGCGCTGTTATTTGCCCCAGGCATGTACCTATGTAATTACCGTTTACAGTGTAAAGATGGATGTTATCGGTCGCTGAACGTCGGAGCAGTAGGCGTTTAATGCATTTTCCCATAGGGTCCAATGCAAAATTGACACCTCATTTTCTCCATTCTCAAGAGCTTTGAGTCTCTGCAAAACATATACATGTGTAGACACAAATAAGTGAAATAGAATGAAGGCTATTTCAGCTTTAGCTTTTATTCCGTTTGGGAGCTAAAGTCGCACAAACTTTTGTTCACAAAAATTTCGATGGCCTATAGTTCGCAAGCTATGCAATCAGTTGACATAAGATTGTGCATGCATGTAGACATGTTAATGACCTTTATATATGCCAAGTTTCAGATGGCTACCTACTCAAACAAGCAAGCAGTAGCGGTTTGAAATTTTCACAATTTGGGCTACACGTTCGGGACGATTCGTGACCTTAGGTGACTTGCACAATTCGGGCTGAAACTAGTGCCAAAT
Organism: Ctena decussata; assembly: GCA_963989385.1. Lineage (NCBI taxonomy): Eukaryota > Metazoa > Mollusca > Bivalvia > Lucinida > Lucinidae > Ctena > Ctena decussata. The sequence goes on from OZ022505.1 coordinate 26,720,339, forward strand.
GAGAGGGTTGGGATAAACATTCAATTGACCATATGTGCCAAAAATTCTCGTTCTTTAGTTTTCGAGTTATAGCCCCTGGAAGTCGAAAACTGCACGACTTTGCCCTCGAATATCTCGACAACGGAGAAAGGAGAATTTCAGGGCATTTTCTCCCAAGAAATATATGGGAATTATCTGTAATTTAGCACAGTTTCAGAACGATTCGTGAAAGTCACCTTTTAAGAATAACTTCCACTGCAGGCCCATATATAAAAGTTTGCTCCTTTATTACTCTGCACATGGACAATTATTTGCGCTGTTATTTGCCCCAGGCATGTACCTATGTAATTACCGTTTACAGTGTAAAGATGGATGTTATCGGTCGCTGAACGTCGGAGCAGTAGGCGTTTAATGCATTTTCCCATAGGGTCCAATGCAAAATTGACACCTCATTTTCTCCATTCTCAAGAGCTTTGAGTCTCTGCAAAACATATACATGTGTAGACACAAATAAGTGAAATAGAATGAAGGCTATTTCAGCTTTAGCTTTTATTCCGTTTGGGAGCTAAAGTCGCACAAACTTTTGTTTACAAAAATTTCGATGGCCTATAGTTCGCAAGTTATGCAATCAGTTGACATAAGATTGTGCATGCATGTAGACATGTTAATGACCTTTATATATGCCAAGTTTCAGATGGCTACCTACTCAAACAAGCAAGCAGTAGCGGTTTGAAATTTTCACAATTTGGGCTACATGTTCGGGACGATTCGTGACCTTAGGTGACTTGCACAATTCGGGCTGAAACTAGTGCCAAATGAGAGGGTTGGGATAAACATTCAATTGACCATATGTGCCAAAAATTCTCGTTCTTTAGTTTTCGAGTTATAGCCCCTGGAAGTCGAAAACTGCACGACTTTGCCCTCGAATATCTCGACAACGGAGAAAGGAGAATTTCAGGGCATTTTCTCCCAAGAAATATATGGGAATTATCTGTAATTTAGCACAGTTTCAGAACGATTCGTGAAAGTCACCTTTTAAGAATAACTTCCACTGCAGGCCCATATATAAAAGTTTGCTGCTTTATTACTCTGCACATGGACAATTATTTGCGCTGTTATTTGCCCCAGGCATGTACCTATGTAATTACCGTTCACAGTGTAAAGATGGATGTTATCGGTCGCTGAACGTCGGAGCAGTAGGCGTTTAATGCATTTTCCCATAGGGTCCAATGCAAAATTGACACCTCCTTTTCTCCATTCTCAAGAGCTTTGAGTCTCTGCAAAACATATACATGTGTAGACACAAATAAGTGAAATAGAATGAAGGCTATTTCAGCTTTAGCTTTTATTCCGTTTGGGAGCTAAAGTCGCACAAACTTTTGTTTACAAAAATTTCGATGGCCTATAGTTCGCAAGTTATGCAATCAGTTGACATAAGATTGTGCATGCATGTAGACATGTTAATGACCTTTATATATGCCAAGTTTCAGATGGCTACCTACTCAAACAAGCAAGCAGTAGCGGTTTGAAATTTTCACAATTTGGGCTACACGTTCGGGACGATTCGTGACCTTAGGTGACTTGCACAATTCGGGCTGAAACTAGTGCCAAATGAGAGGGTTGGGATAAACATTCAATTGACCATATGTGCCAAAAATTCTCGTTCTTTAGTTTTCGAGTTATAGCCCCTGGAAGTCGAAAACTGCACGACTTTGCCCTCGAATATCTCGACAACGGAGAAAGGAGAATTTCAGGGCATTTTCTCCCAAGAAATATATGGGAATTATCTGTAATTTAGCACAGTTTCAGAACGATTCGTGAAAGTCACCTTTTAAGAATAACTTCCACTGCAGGCCCATATATAAAAGTTTGCTCCTTTATTACTCTGCACATGGACAATTATTTGCGCTGTTATTTGCCCCAGGCATGTACCTATGTAATTACCGTTTACAGTGTAAAGATGGATGTTATCGGTCGCTGAACGTCGGAGCAGTAGGCGTTTAATGCATTTTCCCATAGGGTCCAATGCAAAATTGACACCTCATTTTCTCCATTCTCAAGAGCTTTGAGTCTCCGCAAAACATATACATGTGTAGACACAAATAAGTGAAACAGAATGAAGGCTATTTCAGCTTTAGCTTTTATTCCGTTTGGGAGCTAAAGTCGCACAAACTTTTGTTTACAAAAAATTTTCGATGGCCTATAGTTCGCAAGTTATGCAATCAGTTGACATAAGAATGTGCATGCATGTAGACATGTTAATGACCTTTATATATGCCAAGTTTCAGATGGCTACCTACTCAAACAAGCAAGCAGTAGCGGTTTGAAATTTTCACAATTTGGGCTACACGTTCGGGACGATTCGTGACCTTAGGTGACTTGCACAATTCGGGCTGAAACTAGTGCCAAATGAGAGGGTTGGGATAAACATTCAATTGACCATATGTGCCAAAAATTCTCGTTCTTTAGTTTTCGAGTTATAGCCCCTGGAAGTCGAAAACTGCACGACTTTGCCCTCGAATATCTCGACAACGGAGAAAGGAGAATTTCAGGGCATTTTCTCCCAAGAAATATATGGGAATTATCTGTAATTTAGCACAGTTTCAGAACGATTCGTGAAAGTCACCTTTTAAGAATAACTTCCACTGCAGGCCCATATATAAAAGTTTGCTCCTTTATTACTCTGCACATGGACAATTATTTGCGCTGTTATTTGCCCCAGGCATGTACCTATGTAATTACCGTTTACAGTGTAAAGATGGATGTTATCGGTCGCTGAACGTCGGAGCAGTAGGCGTTTAATGCATTTTCCCATAGGGTCCAATGCAAAATTGACACCTCATTTTCTCCATTCTCAAGAGCTTTGAGTCTCTGCAAAACATATACATGTGTAGACACAAATAAGTGAAATAGAATGAAGGCTATTTCAGCTTTAGCTTTTATTCCGTTTGGGAGCTAAAGTCGCACAAACTTTTGTTTACAAAAATTTCGATGGCCTATAGTTCGCAAGTTATGCAATCAGTTGACATAAGATTGTGCATGCATGTAGACATGTTAATGACCTTTATATATGCCAAGTTTCAGATGGCTACCTACTCAAACAAGCAAGCAGTAGCGGTTTGAAATTTTCACAATTTGGGCTACACGTTCGGGACGATTCGTGACCTTAGGTGACTTGCACAATTCGGGCTGAAACTAGTGCCAAATGAGAGGGTTGGGATAAACATTCAATTGACCATATGTGCCAAAAATTCTCGTTCTTTAGTTTTCGAGTTATAGCCCCCGGAAGTCGAAAACTGCACGACTTTGCCCTCGAATATCTCGACAACGGAGAAAGGAGAATTTCAGGGCATTTTCTCCCAAGAAATATATGGGAATTATCTGTAATTTAACACAGTTTCAGAACGATTCGTGAAAGTCACCTTTTAAGAATAACTTCCACTGCAGGCCCATATATAAAAGTTTGCTCCTTTATTACTCTGCACATGGACAATTATTTGCGCTGTTATTTGCCCCAGGCATGTACCTATGTAATTACCGTTTACAGTGTAAAGATGGATGTTATCGGTCGCTGAACGTCGGAGCAGTAGGCGTTTAATGCATTTTCCCATAGGGTCCAATGCAAAATTGACACCTCATTTTCTCCATTCTCAAGAGCTTTGAGTCTCTGCAAAACATATACATGTGTAGACACAAATAAGTGAAATAGAATGAAGGCTATTTCAGCTTTAGCTTTTATTCCGTTTGGGAGCTAAAGTCGCACAAACTTTTGTTTACAAAAATTTCGATGGCCTATAGTTCGCAAGTTATGCAATCAGTTGACATAAGATTGTGCATGCATGTAGACATGTTAATGACCTTTATATATGCCAAGTTTCAGATGGCTACCTACTCAAACAAGCAAGCAGTAGCGGTTTGAAATTTTCACAATTTGGGCTACACGTTCGGGACGATTCGTGACCTTAGGTGACTTGCACAATTCGGGCTGAAACTAGTGCCAAATGAGAGGGTTGGGATAAACATTCAATTGACCATATGTGCCAAAAATTCTCGTTCTTTAGTTTTCGAGTTATAGCCCCTGGAAGTCGAAAACTGCACGACTTTGCCCTCAAATATCTCGACAACGGAGAAAGGAGAATTTCAGGGCATTTTCTCCCAAGAAATATATGGGAATTATCTGTAATTTAGCACAGTTTCAGAACGATTCGTGAAAGTCACCTTTTAAGAATAACTTCCACTGCAGGCCCATATATAAAAGTTTGCTCCTATATTACTCTGCACATGGACAATTATTTGCGCTGTTATTTGCCCCAGGCATGTACCTATGTAATTACCGTTTACAGTGTAAAGATGGATGTTATCGGTCGCTGAACGTCGGAGCAGTAGGCGTTTAATGCATTTTCCCATAGGGTCCAATGCAAAATTGACACCTCATTTTCTCCATTCTCAAGAGCTTTGAGTCTCTGCAAAACATATACATGTGTAGACACAAATAAGTGAAATAGAATGAAGGCTATTTCAGCTTTAGCTTTTATTCCGTTTGGGAGCTAAAGTCGCACAAACTTTTGTTTACAAAAATTTCGATGGCCTATAGTTCGCAAGTTATGCAATCAGTTGACATAAGATTGTGCATGCATGTAGACATGTTAATGACCTTTATATATGCCAAGTTTCAGATGGCTACCTACTCAAACAAGCAAGCAGTAGCGGTTTGAAATTTTCACAATTTGGGCTACACGTTCGGGACGATTCGTGACCTTAGGTGACTTGCACAATTCGGGCTGAAACTAGTGCCAAATGAGAGGGTTGGGATAAACATTCAATTGACCATATGTGCCAAAAATTCTCGTTCTTTAGTTTTCGAGTTATAGCCCCTGGAAGTCGAAAACTGCACGACTTTGCCCTCGAATATCTCGACAACGGAGAAAGGAGAATTTCAGGGCATTTTCTCCCAAGAAATATATGGGAATTATCTGTAATTTAGCACAGTTTCAGAACGATTCGTGAAAGTCACCTTTTAAGAATAACTTCCACTGCAGGCCCATATATAAAAGTTTGCTCCTTTATTACTCTGCACATGGACAATTATTTGCGCTGTTATTTGCCCCAGGCATGTACCTATGTAATTACCGTTTACAGTGTAAAGATGGATGTTATCGGTCGCTGAACGTCGGAGCAGTAGGCGTTTAATGCATTTTCCCATAGGGTCCAATGCAAAATTGACACCTCATTTTCTCCATTCTCAAGAGCTTTGAGTCTCTGCAAAACATATACATGTGTAGACACAAATAAGTGAAATAGAATGAAGGCTATTTCAGCTTTAGCTTTTATTCCGTTTGGGAGCTAAAGTCGCACAAACTTTTGTTTACAAAAATTTCGATGGCCTATAGTTCGCAAGTTATGCAATCAGTTGACATAAGATTGTGCATGCATGTAGACATGTTAATGACCTTTATATATGCCAAGTTTCAGATGGCTACCTACTCAAACAAGCAAGCAGTAGCGGTTTGAAATTTTCACAATTTGGGCTACACGTTCGGGACGATTCGTGACCTTAGGTGACTTGCACAATTCGGGCTGAAACTAGTGCCAAATGAGAGGGTTGGGATAAACATTCAATTGACCATATGTGCCAAAAATTCTCGTTCTTTAGTTTTCGAGTTATAGCCCCTGGAAGTCGAAAACTGCACGACTTTGCCCTCGAATATCTCGACAACGGAGAAAGGAGAATTTCAGGGCATTTTCTCCCAAGAAATATATGGGAATTATTTGTAATTTAGCACAGTTTCAGAACGATTCGTGAAAGTCACCTTTTAAGAATAACTTCCACTGCAGGCCCATATATAAAAGTTTGCTCCTATATTACTCTGCACATGGACAATTATTTGCGCTGTTATTTGCCCCAGGCATGAACCTATGTAATTACCGTTTACAGTGTAAAGATGGATGTTATCGGTCGCTGAACGTCGGAGCAGTAGGCGTTTAATGCATTTTCCCATAGGGTCCAATGCAAAATTGACACCTCATTTTCTCCATTCTCAAGAGCTTTGAGTCTCTGCAAAACATATACATGTGTAGACACAAATAAGTGAAATAGAATGAAGGCTATTTCAGCTTTAGCTTTTATTCCGTTTGGGAGCTAAAGTCGCACAAACTTTTGTTTACAAAAATTTCGATGGCCTATAGTTCGCAAGTTATGCAATCAGTTGACATAAGATTGTGCATGCATGTAGACATGTTAATGACCTTTATATATGCCAAGTTTCAGATGGCTACCTACTCAAACAAGCAAGCAGTAGCGGTTTGAAATTTTCACAATTTGGGCTACACGTTCGGGACGATTCGTGACCTTAGGTGACTTGCACAATTCGGGCTGAAACTAGTGCCAAATGAGAGGGTTGGGATAAACATTCAATTGACCATATGTGCCAAAAATTCTCGTTCTTTAGTTTTCGAGTTATAGCCCCTGGAAGTCGAAAACTGCACGACTTTGCCCTCGAATATCTCGACAACGGAGAAAGGAGAATTTCAGGGCATTTTCTCCCAAGAAATATATGGGAATTATCTGTAATTTAGCACAGTTTCAGAACGATTCGTGAAAGTCACCTTTTAAGAATAACTTCCACTGCAGGCCCATATATAAAAGTTTGCTCCTTTATTACTCTGCACATGGACAATTATTTGCGCTGTTATTTGCCCCAGGCATGTACCTATGTAATTACCGTTTACAGTGTAAAGATGGATGTTATCGGTCGCTGAACGTCGGAGCAGTAGGCGTTTAATGCATTTTCCCATAGGGTCCAATGCAAAATTGACACCTCATTTTCTCCATTCTCAAGAGCTTTGAGTCTCTGCAAAACATATACATGTGTAGACACAAATAAGTGAAATAGAATGAAGGCTATTTCAGCTTTAGCTTTTATTCCGTTTGGGAGCTAAAGTCGCACAAACTTTTGTTTACAAAAATTTCGATGGCCTATAGTTCGCAAGTTATGCAATCAGTTGACATAAGATTGTGCATGCATGTAGACATGTTAATGACCTTTATATATGCCAAGTTTCAGATGGCTACCTACTCAAACAAGCAAGCAGTAGCGGTTTGAAATTTTCACAATTTGGGCTACACGTTCGGGACGATTCGTGACCTTAGGTGACTTGCACAATTCGGGCTGAAACTAGTGCCAAATGAGAGGGTTGGGATAAACATTCAATTGACCATATGTGCCAAAAATTCTCGTTCTTTAGTTTTCGAGTTATAGCCCCTGGAAGTCGAAAACTGCACGACTTTGCCCTCGAATATCTCGACAACGGAGAAAGGAGAATTTCAGGGCATTTTCTCCCAAGAAATATATGGGAATTATCTGTAATTTAGCACAGTTTCAGAACGATTCGTGAAAGTCACCTTTTAAGAATAACTTCCACTGCAGGCCCATATATAAAAGTTTGCTCCTTTATTACTCTGCACATGGACAATTATTTGCGCTGTTATTTGCCCCAGGCATGTACCTATGTAATTACCGTTTACAGTGTAAAGATGGATGTTATCGGTCGCTGAACGTCGGAGCAGTAGGCGTTTAATGCATTTTCCCATAGGGTCCAATGCAAAATTGACACCTCATTTTCTCCATTCTCAAGAGCTTTGAGTCTCTGCAAAACATATACATGTGTAGACACAAATAAGTGAAATAGAATGAAGGCTATTTCAGCTTTAGCTTTTATTCCGTTTGGGAGCTAAAGTCGCACAAACTTTTGTTTACAAAAATTTCGATGGCCTATAGTTCGCAAGTTATGCAATCAGTTGAAATAAGATTGTGCATGCATGTAGACATGTTAATGACCTTTATATATGCCAAGTTTCAGATGGCTACCTACTCAAACAAGCAAGCAGTAGCGGTTTGAAATTTTCACAATTTGGGCTACACGTTCGGGACGATTCGTGACCTTAGGTGACTTGCACAATTCGGGCTGAAACTAGTGCCAAATGAGAGGGTTGGGATAAACATTCAATTGACCATATGTGCCAAAAATTCTCGTTCTTTAGTTTTCGAGTTATAGCCCCCGGAAGTCGAAAACTGCACGACTTTGCCCTCGAATATCTCGACAACGGAGAAAGGAGAATTTCAGGGCATTTTCTCCCAAGAAATATATGGGAATTATCTGTAATTTAGCACAGTTTAGAACGATTCGTGAAAGTCACCTTTTAAGAATAACTTCCACTGCAGGCCCATATATAAAAGTTTGCTCCTTTATTACTCTGCACATGGACAATTATTTGCGCTGTTATTTGCCCCAGGCATGTACCTATGTAATTACCGTTTACAGTGTAAAGATGGATGTTATCGGTCGCTGAACGTCGGAGCAGTAGGCGTTTAATGCATTTTCCCATAGGGTCCAATGCAAAATTGACACCTCATTTTCTCCATTCTCAAGAGCTTTGAGTCTCTGCAAAACATATACATGTGTAGACACAAATAAGTGAAATAGAATGAAGGCTATTTCAGCTTTAGCTTTTATTCCGTTTGGGAGCTAAAGTCGCACAAACTTTTGTTTACAAAAATTTCGATGGCCTATAGTTCGCAAGTTATGCAATCAGTTGACATAAGATTGTGCATGCATGTAGACATGTTAATGACCTTTATATATGCCAAGTTTCAGATGGCTACCTACTCAAACAAGCAAGCAGTAGCGGTTTGAAATTTTCACAATTTGGGCTACACGTTCGGGACGATTCGTGACCTTAGGTGACTTGCACAATTCGGGCTGAAACTAGTGCCAAATGAGAGGGTTGGGATAAACATTCAATTGACCATATGTGCCAAAAATTCTCGTTCTTTAGTTTTCGAGTTATAGCCCCTGGAAGTCGAAAACTGCACGACTTTGCCCTCGAATATCTCGACAACGGAGAAAGGAGAATTTCAGGGCATTTTCTCCCAAGAAATATATGGGAATTATCTGTAATCTAGCACAGTTTCAGAACGATTCGTGAAAGTCACCTTTTAAGAATAACTTCCACTGCAGGCCCATATATAAAAGTTTGCTCCTATATTACTCTGCACATGGACAATTATTTGCGCTGTTATTTGCCCCAGGCATGTACCTATGTAATTACCGTTTACAGTGTAAAGATGGATGTTATCGGTCGCTGAACGTCGGAGCAGTAGGCGTTTAATGCATTTTCCCATAGGGTCCAATGCAAAATTGACACCTCATTTTCTCCATTCTCAAGAGCTTTGAGTCTCTGCAAAACATATACATGTGTAGACACAAATAAGTGAAATAGAATGAAGGCTATTTCAGCTTTAGCTTTTATTCCGTTTGGGAGCTAAAGTCGCACAAACTTTTGTTTACAAAAATTTCGATGGCCTATAGTTCGCAAGTTATGCAATCAGTTGACATAAGATTGTGCATGCATGTAGACATGTTAATGACCTTTATATATGCCAAGTTTCAGATGGCTACCTACTCAAACAAGCAAGCAGTAGCGGTTTGAAATTTTCACAATTTGGGCTACACGTTCGGGACGATTCGTGACCTTAGGTGACTTGCACAATTCGGGCTGAAACTAGTGCCAAATGAGAGGGTTGGGATAAACATTCAATTGACCATATGTGCCAAAAATTCTCGTTCTTTAGTTTTCGAGTTATAGCCCCCGGAAGTCGAAAACTGCACGACTTTGCCCTCGAATATCTCGACAACGGAGAAAGGAGAATTTCAGGGCATTTTCTCCCAAGAAATATATGGGAATTATCTGTAATTTAGCACAGTTTAGAACGATTCGTGAAAGTCACCTTTTAAGAATAACTTCCACTGCAGGCCCATATATAAAAGTTTGCTCCTTTATTACTCTGCACATGGACAATTATTTGCGCTGTTATTTGCCCCAGGCATGTACCTATGTAATTACCGTTTACAGTGTAAAGATGGATGTTATCGGTCGCTGAACGTCGGAGCAGTAGGCGTTTAATGCATTTTCCCATAGGGTCCAATGCAAAATTGACACCTCATTTTCTCCATTCTCAAGAGCTTTGAGTCTCTGCAAAACATATACATGTGTAGACACAAATAAGTGAAATAGAATGAAGGCTATTTCAGCTTTAGCTTTTATTCCGTTTGGGAGCTAAAGTCGCACAAACTTTTGTTTACAAAAATTTCGATGGCCTATAGTTCGCAAGTTATGCAATCAGTTGACATAAGATTGTGCATGCATGTAGACATGTTAATGACCTTTATATATGCCAAGTTTCAGATGGCTACCTACTCAAACAAGCAAGCAGTAGCGGTTTGAAATTTTCACAATTTGGGCTACACGTTCGGGACGATTCGTGACCTTAGGTGACTTGCACAATTCGGGCTGAAACTAGTGCCAAATGAGAGGGTTGGGATAAACATTCAATTGACCATATGTGCCAAAAATTCTCGTTCTTTAGTTTTCGAGTTATAGCCCCTGGAAGTCGAAAACTGCACGACTTTGCCCTCGAATATCTCGACAACGGAGAAAGGAGAATTTCAGGGCATTTTCTCCCAAGAAATATATGGGAATTATCTGTAATTTAGCACAGTTTCAGAACGATTCGTGAAAGTCACCTTTTAAGAATAACTTCCACTGCAGGCCCATATATAAAAGTTTGCTCCTATATTACTCTGCACATGGACAATTATTTGCGCTGTTATTTGCCCCAGGCATGTACCTATGTAATTACCGTTTACAGTGTAAAGATGGATGTTATCGGTCGCTGAACGTCGGAGCAGTAGGCGTTTAATGCATTTTCCCATAGGGTCCAATGCAAAATTGACACCTCATTTTCTCCATTCTCAAGAGCTTTGAGTCTCTGCAAAACATATACATGTGTAGACACAAATAAGTGAAATAGAATGAAGGCTATTTCAGCTTTAGCTTTTATTCCGTTTGGGAGCTAAAGTCGCACAAACTTTTGTTTACAAAAATTTCGATGGCCTATAGTTCGCAAGTTATGCAATCAGTTGACATAAGATTGTGCATGCATGTAGACATGTTAATGACCTTTATATATGCCAAGTTTCAGATGGCTACCTACTCAAACAAGCAAGCAGTAGCGGTTTGAAATTTTCACAATTTGGGCTACACGTTCGGGACGATTCGTGACCTTAGGTGACTTGCACAATTCGGGCTGAAACTAGTGCCAAATGAGAGGGTTGGGATAAACATTCAATTGACCATATGTGCCAAAAATTCTCGTTCTTTAGTTTTCGAGTTATAGCCCCTGGAAGTCGAAAACTGCACGACTTTGCCCTCGAATATCTCGACAACGGAGAAAGGAGAATTTCAGGGCATTTTCTCCCAAGAAATATATGGGAATTATCTGTAATTTAGCACAGTTTCAGAACGATTCGTGAAAGTCACCTTTTAAGAATAACTTCCACTGCAGGCCCATATATAAAAGTTTGCTCCTATATTACTCTGCACATGGACAATTATTTGCGCTGTTATTTGCCCCAGGCATGTACCTATGTAATTACCGTTTACAGTGTAAAGATGGATGTTATCGGTCGCTGAACGTCGGAGCAGTAGGCGTTTAATGCATTTTCCCATAGGGTCCAATGCAAAATTGACACCTCATTTTCTCCATTCTCAAGAGCTTTGAGTCTCTGCAAAACATATACATGTGTAGACACAAATAAGTGAAATAGAATGAAGGCTATTTCAGCTTTAGCTTTTATTCCGTTTGGGAGCTAAAGTCGCACAAACTTTTGTTTACAAAAATTTCGATGGCCTATAGTTCGCAAGTTATGCAATCAGTTGACATAAGATTGTGCATGCATGTAGACATGTTAATGACCTTTATATATGCCAAGTTTCAGATGGCTACCTACTCAAACAAGCAAGCAGTAGCGGTTTGAAATTTTCACAATTTGGGCTACACGTTCGGGACGATTCGTGACCTTAGGTGACTTGCACAATTCGGGCTGAAACTAGTGCCAAATGAGAGGGTTGGGATAAACATTCAATTGACCATATGTGCCAAAAATTCTCGTTCTTTAGTTTTCGAGTTATAGCCCCTGGAAGTCGAAAACTGCACGACTTTGCACTCGAATATCTCGACAACGGAGAAAGGAGAATTTCAGGGCATTTTCTCCCAAGAAATATATGGGAATTATCTGTAATTTAGCACAGTTTCAGAACGATTCGTGAAAGTCACCTTTTAAGAATAACTTCCACTGCAGGCCCATATATAAAAGTTTGCTCCTTTATTACTCTGCACATGGACAATTATTTGCGCTGTTATTTGCCCCAGGCATGTACCTATGTAATTACCGTTTACAGTGTAAAGATGGATGTTATCGGTCGCTGAACGTCGGAGCAGTAGGCGTTTAATGCATTTTCCCATAGGGTCCAATGCAAAATTGACACCTCATTTTCTCCATTCTCAAGAGCTTTGAGTCTCTGCAAAACATATACATGTGTAGACACAAATAAGTGAAATAGAATGAAGGCTATTTCAGCTTTAGCTTTTATTCCGTTTGGGAGCTAAAGTCGCACAAACTTTTGTTTACAAAAATTTCGATGGCCTATAGTTCGCAAGTTATGCAATCAGTTGACATAAGATTGTGCATGCATGTAGACATGTTAATGACCTTTATATATGCCAAGTTTCAGATGGCTACCTACTCAAACAAGCAAGCAGTAGCGGTTTGAAATTTTCACAATTTGGGCTACACGTACGGGACGATTCGTGACCTTAGGTGACTTGCACAATTCGGGCTGAAACTAGTGCCAAATGAGAGGGTTGGGATAAACATTCAATTGACCATATGTGCCAAAAATTCTCGTTCTTTAGTTTTCGAGTTATAGCCCCTGGAAGTCGAAAACTGCACGACTTTGCCCTCGAATATCTCGACAACGGAGAAAGGAGAATTTCAGGGCATTTTCTCCCAAGAAATATATGGGAATTATCTGTAATTTAGCACAGTTTCAGAACGATTCGTGAAAGTCACCTTTTAAGAATAACTTCCACTGCAGGCCCATATATAAAAGTTTGCTCCTTTATTACTCTGCACATGGACAATTATTTGCGCTGTTATTTGCCCCAGGCATGTACCTATGTAATTACCGTTTACAGTGTAAAGATGGATGTTATCGGTCGCTGAACGTCGGAGCAGTAGGCGTTTAATGCATTTTCCCATAGGGTCCAATGCAAAATTGACACCTCATTTTCTCCATCCTCAAGATCTTTGAGTCTCTGCAAAACATATACATGTGTAGACACAAATAAGTGAAATAGAATGAAGGCTATTTCAGCTTTAGCTTTTATTCCGTTTGGGAGCTAAAGTCGCACAAACTTTTGTTTACAAAAATTTCGATGGCCTATAGTTCGCAAGTTATGCAATCAGTTGACATAAGATTGTGCATGCATGTAGACATGTTAATGACCTTTATATATGCCAAGTTTCAGATGGCTACCTACTCAAACAAGCAAGCAGTAGCGGTTTGAAATTTTCACAATTTGGGCTACACGTTCGGGACGATTCGTGACCTTAGGTGACTTGCACAATTCGGGCTGAAACTAGTGCCAAATGAGAGGGTTGGGATAAACATTCAATTGACCATATGTGCCAAAAATTCTCGTTCTTTAGTTTTCGAGTTATAGCCCCTGGAAGTCGAAAACTGCACGACTTTGCCCTCGAATATCTCGACAACGGAGAAAGGAGAATTTCAGGGCATTTTCTCCCAAGAAATATATGGGAATTATCTGTAATTTAGCACAGTTTCAGAACGATTCGTGAAAGTCACCTTTTAAGAATAACTTCCACTGCAGGCCCATATATAAAAGTTTGCTCCTTTATTACTCTGCACATGGACAATTATTTGCGCTGTTATTTGCCCCAGGCATGTACCTATGTAATTACCGTTTACAGTGTAAAGATGGATGTTATCGGTCGCTGAACGTCGGAGCAGTAGGCGTTTAATGCATTTTCCCATAGAGTCCAATGCAAAATTGACACCTCATTTTCTCCATTCTCAAGAGCTTTGAGTCTCTGCAAAACATACACATGTGTAGACACAAATAAGTGCAATAGAATGAAGGCTATTTCAGCTTTAGCTTTTATTCCGTTTGGGAGCTAAAGTCGCACAAACTTTTGTTTACAAAAATTTCGATGGCCTATAGTTCGCAAGTTATGCAATCAGTTGACATAAGATTGTGCATGCATGTAGACATGTTAATGACCTTTATATATGCCAAGTTTCAGATGGCTACCTACTCAAACAAGCAAGCAGTAGCGGTTTGAAATTTTCACAATTTGGGCTACACGTTCGGGACGATTCGTGACCTTAGGTGACTTGCACAATTCGGGCTGAAACTAGTGCCAAATGAGAGGGTTGGGATAAACATTCAATTGACCATATGTGCCAAAAATTCTCGTTCTTTAGTTTTCGAGTTATAGCCCCTGGAAGTCGAAAACTGCACGACTTTGCCCTCGAATATCTCGACAACGGAGAAAGGAGAATTTCAGGGCATTTTCTCCCAAGAAATATATGGGAATTATCTGTAATTTAGCACAGTTTCAGAACGATTCGTGAAAGTCACCTTTTAAGAATAACTTCCACTGCAGGCCCATATATAAAAGTTTGCTCCTTTATTACTCTGCACATGGACAATTATTTGCGCTGTTATTTGCCCCAGGCATGTACCTATGTAATTACCGTTTACAGTGTAAAGATGGATGTTATTGGTCGCTGAACGTCGGAGCAGTAGGCGTTTAATGCATTTTCCCATAGGGTCCAATGCAAAATTGACACCTCATTTTCTCCATTCTCAAGAGCTTTGAGTCTCTGCAAAACATATACATGTGTAGACACAAATAAGTGAAATAGAATGAAGGCTATTTCAGCTTTAGCTTTTATTCCGTTTGGGAGCTAAAGTCGCACAAACTTTTGTTTACAAAAATTTCGATGGCCTATAGTTCGCAAGTTAAGCAATCAGTTGACATAAGATTGTGCATGCATGTAGACATGTTAATGACCTTTATATATGCCACGTTTCAGATGGCTACCTACTCAAACAAGCAAGCAGTAGCGGTTTGAAATTTTCACAATTTGGGCTACACGTTCGGGACGATTCGTGACCTTAGGTGACTTGCACAATTCGGGCTGAAACTAGTGCCAAATGAGAGGGTTGGGATAAACATTCAATTGACCATATGTGCCAAAAATTCTCGTTCTTTAGTTTTCGAGTTATAGCCCCTGGAAGTCGAAAACTGCACGACTTTGCCCTCGAATATCTCGACAACGGAGAAAGGAGAATTTCAGGGCATTTTCTCCCAAGAAATATATGGGAATTATCTGTAATTTAGCACAGTTTCAGAGCGATTCGTGAAAGTCACCTTTTAAGAATAACTTCCACTGCAGGCCCATATATAAAAGTTTGCTCCTTTATTACTCTGCACATGGACAATTATTTGCGCTGTTATTTGCCCCAGGCATGTACCTATGTAATTACCGTTTACAGTGTAAAGATGGATGTTATTGGTCGCTGAACGTCGGAGCAGTAGGCGTTTAATGCATTTTCCCATAGGGTCCAATGCAAAATTGACACCTCATTTTCTCCATTCTCAAGAGCTTTGAGTCTCTGCAAAACATATACATGTGTAGACACAAATAAGTGAAATAGAATGAAGGCTATTTCAGCTTTAGCTTTTATTCCGTTTGGGAGCTAAAGTCGCACAAACTTTTGTTTACAAAAATTTCGATGGCCTATAGTTCGCAAGTTATGCAATCAGTTGACATCAGATTGTGCATGCATGTAGACATGTTAATGACCTTTATATATGCCAAGTTTCAGATGGCTACCTACTCAAACAAGCAAGCAGTAGCGGTTTGAAATTTTCACAATTTGGGCTACACGTTCGGGACGATTCGTGACCTTAGGTGACTTGCACAATTCGGGCTGAAACTAGTGCCAAATGAGAGGGTTGGGATAAACATTCAATTGACCATATGTGCCAAAAATTCTCGTTCTTTAGTTTTCGAGTTATAGCCCCTGGAAGTCGAAAACTGCACGACTTTGCCCTCGAATATCTCGACAACGGAGAAAGGAGAATTTCAGGGCATTTTCTCCCAAGAAATATATGGGAATTATCTGTAATTTAGCACAGTTTCAGAACGATTCGTGAAAGTCACCTTTTAAGAATAACTTCCACTGCAGGCCCATATATAAAAGTTTGCTCCTTTATTACTCTGCACATGGACAATTATTTGCGCTGTTATTTGCCCCAGGCATGTACCTATGTAATTACCGTTTACAGTGTAAAGATGGATGTTATCGGTCGCTGAACGTCGGAGCAGTAGGCGTTTAATGCATTTTCCCATAGGGTCCAATGCAAAATTGACACCTCATTTTCTCCATTCTCAAGAGCTTTGAGTCTCTGCAAAACATATACATGTGTAGACACAAATAAGTGAAATAGAATGAAGGCTATTTCAGCTTTAGCTTTTATTCCGTTTGGGAGCTAAAGTCGCACAAACTTTTGTTTACAAAAATTTCGATGGCCTATAGTTCGCAAGTTATGCAATCAGTTGACATAAGATTGTGCATGCATGTAGACATGTTAATGACCTTTATATATGCCAAGTTTCAGATGGCTACCTACTCAAACAAGCAAGCAGTAGCGGTTTGAAATTTTCACAATTTGGGCTACACGTTCGGGACGATTCGTGACCTTAGGTGACTTGCACAATTCGGGCTGAAACTAGTGCCAAATGAGAGGGTTGGGATAAACATTCAATTGACCATATGTGCCAAAAATTCTCGTTCTTTAGTTTTCGAGTTATAGCCCCTGGAAGTCGAAAACTGCACGACTTTGCCCTCGAATATCTCGACAACGGAGAAAGGAGAATTTCAGGGCATTTTCTCCCAAGAAATATATGGGAATTATCTGTAATTTAGCACAGTTTCAGAACGATTCGTGAAAGTCACCTTTTAAGAATAACTTCCACTGCAGGCCCATATATAAAAGTTTGCTCCTTTATTACTCTGCACATGGACAATTATTTGCGCTGTTATTTGCCCCAGGCATGTACCTATGTAATTACCGTTTACAGTGTAAAGATGGATGTTATCGGTCGCTGAACGTCGGAGCAGTAGGCGTTTAATGCATTTTCCCATAGGGTCCAATGCAAAATTGACACCTCATTTTCTCCATTCTCAAGAGCTTTGAGTCTCTGCAAAACATATACATGTGTAGACACAAATAAGTGAAATAGAATGAAGGCTATTTCAGCTTTAGCTTTTATTCCGTTTGGGAGCTAAAGTCGCACAAACTTTTGTTTACAAAATTTTCGATGGCCTATAGTTCACAAGTTATGCAATCAGTTGACATAAGATTGTGCATGCATGTAGACATGTTAATGACCTTTATATATGCCAAGTTTCAGATGGCTACCTACTCAAACAAGCAAGCAGTAGCGGTTTGAAATTTTCACAATTTGGGCTACACGTTCGGGACGATTCGTGACCTTAGGTGACTTGCACAATTCGGGCTGAAACTAGTGCCAAATGAGAGGGTTGGGATAAACATTCAATTGACCATATGTGCCAATAATTCTCGTTCTTTAGTTTTCGAGTTATAGCCCCTGGAAGTCGAAAACTGCACGACTTTGCCCTCGAATATCTCGACAACGGAGAAAGGAGAATTTCAGGGCATTTTCTCCCAAGAAATATATGGGAATTATCTGTAATTTAGCACAGTTTCAGAACGATTCGTGAAAGTCACCTTTTAAGAATAACTTCCACTGCAGGCCCATATATAAAAGTTTGCTCCTTTATTACTCTGCACATGGACAATTATTTGCGCTGTTATTTGCCCCAGGCATGTACCTATGTAATTACCGTTTACAGTGTAAAGATGGATGTTATCGGTCGCTGAACGTCGGAGCAGTAGGCGTTTAATGCATTTTCCCATAGGGTCCAATGCAAAATTGACACCTCATTTTCTCCATTCTCAAGAGCTTTGAGTCTCTGCAAAACATATACATGTGTAGACACAAATAAGTGAAATAGAATGAAGGCTATTTCAGCTTTAGCTTTTATTCCGTTTGGGAGCTAAAGTCGCACAAACTTTTGTTTACAAAAATTTCGATGGCCTATAGTTCGCAAGTTATGCAATCAGTTGACATAAGATTGTGCATGCATGTAGACATGTTAATGACCTTTATATATGCCAAGTTTCAGATGGCTACCTACTCAAACAAGCAAGCAGTAGCGGTTTGAAATTTTCACAATTTGGGCTACACGTTCGGGACGATTCGTGACCTTAGGTGACTTGCACAATTCGGGCTGAAACTAGTGCCAAATGAGAGGGTTGGGATAAACATTCAATTGACCATATGTGCCAAAAATTCTCGTTCTTTAGTTTTCGAGTTATAGCCCCTGGAAGTCGAAAACTGCACGACTTTGCCCTCGAATATCTCGACAACGGAGAAAGGAGAATTTCAGGGCATTTTCTCCCAAGAAATATATGGGAATTATCTGTAATTTAGCACAGTTTCAGAACGATTCGTGAAAGTCACCTTTTAAGAATAACTTCCACTGCAGGCCCATATATAAAAGTTTGCTCCTTTATTACTCTGCACATGGACAATTATTTGCGCTGTTATTTGCCCCAGGCATGTACCTATGTAATTACCGTTTACAGTGTAAAGATGGATGTTATCGGTCGCTGAACGTCGGAGCAGTAGGCGTTTAATGCATTTTCCCATAGGGTCCAATGCAAAATTGACACCTCATTTTCTCCATTCTCAAGAGCTTTGAGTCTCTGCAAAACATATACATGTGTAGACACAAATAAGTGAAATAGAATGAAGGCTATTTCAGCTTTAGCTTTTATTCCGTTTGGGAGCTAAAGTCGCACAAACTTTTGTTTACAAAAATTTCGATGGCCTATAGTTCGCAAGTTATGCAATCAGTTGACATAAGATTGTGCATGCATGTAGACATGTTAATGACCTTTATATATGCCAAGTTTCAGATGGCTACCTACTCAAACAAGCAAGCAGTAGCGGTTTGAAATTTTCACAATTTGGGCTACACGTTCGGGACGATTCGTGACCTTAGGTGACTTGCACAATTCGGGCTGAAACTAGTGCCAAATGAGAGGGTTGGGATAAACATTCAATTGACCATATGTGCCAAAAATTCTCGTTCTTTAGTTTTCGAGTTATAGCCCCTGGAAGTCGAAAACTGCACGACTTTGCCCTCGAATATCTCGACAACGGAGAAAGGAGAATTTCAGGGCATTTTCTCCCAAGAAATATATGGGAATTATCTGTAATTTAGCACAGTTTCAGAACGATTCGTGAAAGTCACCTTTTAAGAATAACTTCCACTGCAGGCCCATATATAAAAGTTTGCTCCTTTATTACTCTGCACATGGACAATTATTTGCGCTGTTATTTGCCCAAGGCATGTACCTATGTAATTACCGTTTACAGTGTAAAGATGGATGTTATCGGTCGCTGAACGTCGGAGCAGTAGGCGTTTAATGCATTTTCCCATAGGGTCCAATGCAAAATTGACACCTCATTTTCTCCATTCTCAAGAGCTTTGAGTCTCTGCAAAACATATACATGTGTAGACACAAATAAGTGAAATAGAATGAAGGCTATTTCAGCTTTAGCTTTTATTCCGTTTGGGAGCTAAAGTCGCACAAACTTTTGTTTACAAAAATTTCGATGGCCTATAGTTCGCAAGTTATGCAATCAGTTGACATAAGATTGTGCATGCATGTAGACATGTTAATGACCTTTATATATGCCAAGTTTCAGATGGCTACCTACTCAAACAAGCAAGCAGTAGCGGTTTGAAATTTTCACAATTTGGGCTACACGTTCGGGACGATTCGTGACCTTAGGTGACTTGCACAATTCGGGCTGAAACTAGTGCCAAATGAGAGGGTTGGGATAAACATTCAATTGACCATATGTGCCAAAAATTCTCGTTCTTTAGTTTTCGAGTTATAGCCCCTGGAAGTCGAAAACTGCACGACTTTGCCCTCGAATATCTCGACAACGGAGAAAGGAGAATTTCAGGGCATTTTCTCCCAAGAAATATATGGGAATTATCTGTAATTTAGCACAGTTTCAGAACGATTCGTGAAAGTCACCTTTTAAGAATAACTTCCACTGCAGGCCCATATATAAAAGTTTGCTCCTTTATTACTCTGCACATGGACAATTATTTGCGCTGTTATTTGCCCCAGGCATGTACCTATGTAATTACCGTTTACAGTGTAAAGATGGATGTTATCGGTCGCTGAACGTCGGAGCAGTAGGCGTTTAATGCATTTTCCCATAGGGTCCAATGCAAAATTGACACCTCATTTTCTCCATTCTCAAGAGCTTTGAGTCTCTGCAAAACATATACATGTGTAGACACAAATAAGTGAAATAGAATGAAGGCTATTTCAGCTTTAGCTTTTATTCCGTTTGGGAGCTAAAGTCGCACAAACTTTTGTTTACAAAAATTTCGATGGCCTATAGTTCGCAAGTTATGCAATCAGTTGACATAAGATTGTGCATGCATGTAGACATGTTAATGACCTTTATATATGCCAAGTTTCAGATGGCTACCTACTCAAACAAGCAAGCAGTAGCGGTTTGAAATTTTCGCAATTTGGGCAACACGTTCGGGACAATTCGTGACTTTAGGTGACTTGCACAATTCGGGCTGAAACTAGTGCCAAATGAGAGGGTTGGGATAAACATTCAATTGACCATATGTGCCAAAAATTCTCGTTCTTTAGTTTTCGAGTTATAGCCCCTGGAAGTCGAAAACTGCACGACTTTGCCCTCGAATATCTCGACAACGGAGAAAGGAGAATTTCAGGGCATTTTCTCCCAAGAAATATATGGGAATTATCTGTAATTTAGCACAGTTTCAGAACGATTCGTGAAAGTCACCTTTTAAGAATAACTTCCACTGCAGGCCCATATATAAAAGTTTGCTCCTTTATTACTCTGCACATGGACAATTATTTGCGCTGTTATTTGCCCCAGGCATGTACCTATGTAATTACCGTTTACAGTGTAAAGATGGATGTTATCGGTCGCTGAACGTCGGAGCAGTAGGCGTTTAATGCATTTTCCCATAGGGTCCAATGCAAAATTGACACCTCATTTTCTCCATTCTCAAGAGCTTTGAGTCTCTGCAAAACATATACATGTGTAGACACAAATAAGTGAAATAGAATGAAGGCTATTTCAGCTTTAGCTTTTATTCCGTTTGGGAGGTAAAGTCGCACAAACTTTTGTTTACAAAAATTTCGATGGCCTATAGTTCGCAAGTTATGCAATCAGTTGACATAAGATTGTGCATGCATGTAGACATGTTAATGACCTTTATATATGCCAAGTTTCAGATGGCTACCTACTCAAACAAGCAAGCAGTAGCGGTTTGAAATTTTCACAATTTGGGCTACACGTTCGGGACGATTCGTGACCTTAGGTGACTTGCACAATTCGGGCTGAAACTAGTGCCAAATGAGAGGGTTGGGATAAACATTCAATTGACCATATGTGCCAAAAATTCTCGTTCTTTAGTTTTCGAGTTATAGCCCCTGGAAGTCGAAAACTGCACGACTTTGCCCTCGAATATCTCGACAACGGAGAAAGGAGAATTTCAGGGCATTTTCTCCCAAGAAATATATGGGAATTATCTGTAATTTAGCACAGTTTCAGAACGATTCGTGAAAGTCACCTTTTAAGAATAACTTCCACTGCAGGCCCATATATAAAAGTTTGCTCCTTTATTACTCTGCACATGGACAATTATTTGCGCTGTTATTTGCCCCAGGCATGTACCTATGTAATTACCGTTTACAGTGTAAAGATGGATGTTATCGGTCGCTGAACGTCGGAGCAGTAGGCGTTTAATGCATTTTCCCATAGGGTCCAATGCAAAATTGACACCTCATTTTCTCCATTCTCAAGATCTTTGAGTCTCTGCAAAACATATACATGTGTAGACACAAATAAGTGAAATAGAATGAAGGCTATTTCAGCTTTAGCTTTTATTCCGTTTGGGAGCTAAAGTCGCACAAACTTTTGTTTACAAAAATTTCGATGGCCTATAGTTCGCAAGTTATGCAATCAGTTGACATAAGATTGTGCATGAATGTAGACATGTTAATGACCTTTATATATGCCACGTTTCAGATGGCTACCTACTCAAACAAGCAAGCAGTAGCGGTTTGAAATTTTCACAATTTGGGCTACACGTTCGGGACGATTCGTGACCTTAGGTGACTTGCACAATTCGGGCTGAAACTAGTGCCAAATGAGAGGGTTGGGATAAACATTCAATTGACCATATGTGCCAAAAATTCTCGTTCTTTAGTTTTCGAGTTATAGCCCCTGGAAGTCGAAAACTGCACGACTTTGCCCTCGAATATCTCGACAACGGAGAAAGGAGAATTTCAGGGCATTTTCTCCCAAGAAATATATGGGAATTATCTGTAATTTAGCACAGTTTCAGAACGATTCGTGAAAGTCACCTTTTAAGAATAACTTCCACTGCAGGCCCATATATAAAAGTTTGCTCCTTTATTACTCTGCACATGGACAATTATTTGCGCTGTTATTTGCATCAGGCATGTACCTATGTAATTACCGTTTACAGTGTAAAGATGGATGTTATCGGTCGCTGAACGTCGGAGCAGTAGGCGTTTAATGCATTTTCCCATAGGGTCCAATGCAAAATTGACACCTCATTTTCTCCATTCTCAAGAGCTTTGAGTCTCTGCAAAACATATACATGTGTAGACACAAATAAGTGAAATAGAATGAAGGCTATTTCAGCTTTAGCTTTTATTCCGTTTGGGAGCTAAAGTCGCACAAACTTTTGTTTACAAAAATTTCGATGGCCTATAGTTCGCAAGTTATGCAATCAGTTGACATAAGATTGTGCATGCATGTAGACATGTTAATGACCTTTATATATGCCAAGTTTCAGATGGCTACCTACTCAAACAAGCAAGCAGTAGCGGTTTGAAATTTTCACAATTTGGGCTACACGTTCGGGACGATTCGTGACCTTAGGTGACTTGCACAATTCGGGCTGAAACTAGTGCCAAATGAGAGGGTTGGGATAAACATTCAATTGACCATATGTGCCAAAAATTCTCGTTCTTTAGTTTTCGAGTTATAGCCCCTGGAAGTCGAAAACTGCACGACTTTGCCCTCGAATATCTCGACAACGGAGAAAGGAGAATTTCAGGGCATTTTCTCCCAAGAAATATATGGGAATTATCTGTAATTTAGCACAGTTTCAGAACGATTCGTGAAAGTCACCTTTTAAGAATAACTTCCACTGCAGGCCCATATATAAAAGTTTGCTCCTTTATTACTCTGCACATGGACAATTATTTGCGCTGTTATTTGCCCCAGGCATGTACCTATGTAATTACCGTTTACAGTGTAAAGATGGATGTTATCGGTCGCTGAACGTCGGAGCAGTAGGCGTTTAATGCATTTTCCCATAGGGTCCAATGCAAAATTGACACCTCATTTTCTCCATTCTCAAGATCTTTGAGTCTCTGCAAAACATATACATGTGTAGACACAAATAAGTGAAATAGAATGAAGGCTATTTCAGCTTTAGCTTTTATTCCGTTTGGGAGCTAAAGTCGCACAAACTTTTGTTTACAAAAATTTCGATGGCCTATAGTTCGCAAGTTATGCAATCAGTTGACATAAGATTGTGCATGCATGTAGACATGTTAATGACCTTTATATATGCCAAGTTTCAGATGGCTACCTACTCAAACAAGCAAGCAGTAGCGGTTTGAAATTTTCACAATTTGGGCTACACGTTCGGGACGATTCGTGACCTTAGGTGACTTGCACAATTCGGGCTGAAACTAGTGCCAAATGAGAGGGTTGGGATAAACATTCAATTGACCATATGTGCCAAAAATTCTCGTTCTTTAGTTTTCGAGTTATAGCCCCTGGAAGTCGAAAACTGCACGACTTTGCCCTCGAATATCTCGACAACGGAGAAAGGAGAATTTCAGGGCATTTTCTCCCAAGAAATATATGGGAATTATCTGTAATTTAGCACAGTTTCAGAACGATTCGTGAAAGTCACCTTTTAAGAATAACTTCCACTGCAGGCCCATATATAAAAGTTTGCTCCTTTATTACTCTGCACATGGACAATTATTTGCGCTGTTATTTGCCCCAGGCATGTACCTATGTAATTACCGTTTACAGTGTAAAGATGGATGTTATCGGTCGCTGAACGTCGGAGCAGTAGGCGTTTAATGCATTTTCCCATAGGGTCCAATGCAAAATTGACACCTCATTTTCTCCATTCTCAAGAGCTTTGAGTCTCTGCAAAACATATACATGTGTAGACACAAATAAGTGAAATAGAATGAAGGCTATTTCAGCTTTAGCTTTTATTCCGTTTGGGAGCTAAAGTCGCACAAACTTTTGTTTACAAAAATTTCGATGGCCTATAGTTCGCAAGTTATGCAATCAGTTGACAAAAGATTGTGCATGCATGTAGACATGTTAATGACCTTTATATATGCCAAGTTTCAGATGGCTACCTACTCAAACAAGCAAGCAGTAGCGGTTTGAAATTTTCACAATTTGGGCTACACGTTCGGGACGATTCGTGACCTTAGGTGACTTGCACAATTCGGGCTGAAACTAGTGCCAAATGAGAGGGTTGGTATAAACATTCAATTGACCATATGTGCCAAAAATTCTCGTTCTTTAGTTTTCGAGTTATAGCCCCTGGAAGTCGAAAACTGCACGACTTTGCCCTCGAATATCTCGACAACGGAGAAAGGAGAATTTCAGGGCATTTTCTCCCAAGAAATATATGGGAATTATCTGTAATTTAGCACAGTTTCAGAACGATTCGTGAAAGTCACCTTTTAAGAATAACTTCCACTGCAGGCCCATATATAAAAGTTTGCTCCTTTATTACTCTGCACATGGACAATTATTTGCGCTGTTATTTGCCCCAGGCATGTACCTATGTAATTACCGTTTACAGTGTAAAGATGGATGTTATCGGTCGCTGAACGTCGGAGCAGTAGGCGTTTAATGCATTTTCCCATAGGGTCCAATGCAAAATTGACACCTCATTTTCTCCATTCTCAAGAGCTTTGAGTCTCTGCAAAACATATACATGTGTAGACACAAATAAGTGAAATAGAATGAAGGCTATTTCAGCTTTAGCTTTTATTCCGTTTGGGAGGTAAAGTCGCACAAACTTTTGTTTACAAAAATTTCGATGGCCTATAGTTCGCAAGTTATGCAATCAGTTGACATAAGATTGTGCATGCATGTAGACATGTTAATGACCTTTATATATGCCAAGTTTCAGATGGCTACCTACTCAAACAAGCAAGCAGTAGCGGTTTGAAATTTTCACAATTTGGGCTACACGTTCGGGACGATTCGTGACTTTAGGTGACTTGCACAATTCGGGCTGAAACTAGTGCCAAATGAGAGGGTTGGGATAAACATTCAATTGACCATATGTGCCAAAAATTCTCGTTCTTTAGTTTTCGAGTTATAGCCCCTGGAAGTCGAAAACTGCACGACTTTGCCCTCGAATATCTCGACAACGGAGAAAGGAGAATTTCAGGGCATTTTCTCCCAAGAAATATATGGGAATTATCTGTAATTTAGCACAGTTTCAGAACGATTCGTGAAAGTCACCTTTTAAGAATAACTTCCACTGCAGGCCCATATATAAAAGTTTGCTCCTTTATTACTCTGCACATGGACAATTATTTGCGCTGTTATTTGCCCCAGGCATGTACCTATGTAATTACCGTTTACAGTGTAAAGATGGATGTTATCGGTCGCTGAACGTCGGAGCAGTAGGCGTTTAATGCATTTTCCCATAGGGTCCAATGCAAAATTGACACCTCATTTTCTCCATTCTCAAGAGCTTTGAGTCTCTGCAAAACATATACATGTGTAGACACAAATAAGTGAAATAGAATGAAGGCTATTTCAGCTTTAGCTTTTATTCCGTTTGGGAGCTAAAGTCGCACAAACTTTTGTTTACAAAAATTTCGATGGCCTATAGTTCGCAAGTTATGCAATCAGTTGACATAAGATTGTGCATGCATGTAGACATGTTAATGACCTTTATATATGCCAAGTTTCAGATGGCTACCTACTCAAACAAGCAAGCAGTAGCGGTTTGAAATTTTCACAATTTGGGCTACACGTTCGGGACGATTCGTGACCTTAGGTGACTTGCACAATTCGGGCTGAAACTAGTGCCAAATGAGAGGGTTGGGATAAACATTCAATTGACCATATGTGCCAAAAATTCTCGTTCTTTAGTTTTCGAGTTATAGCCCCTGGAAGTCGAAAACTGCACGACTTTGCCCTCGAATATCTCGACAACGGAGAAAGGAGAATTTCAGGGCATTTTCTCCCAAGAAATATATGGGAATTATCTGTAATTTAGCACAGTTTCAGAACGATTCGTGAAAGTCACCTTTTAAGAATAACTTCCACTGCAGGCCCATATATAAAAGTTTGCTCCTTTATTACTCTGCACATGGACAATTATTTGCGCTGTTATTTGCCCCAGGCATGTACCTATGTAATTACCGTTTACAGTGTAAAGATGGATGTTATCGGTCGCTGAACGTCGGAGCAGTAGGCGTTTAATGCATTTTCCCATAGGGTCCAATGCAAAATTGACACCTCATTTTCTCCATTCTCAAGAGCTTTGAGTCTCTGCAAAACATATACATGTGTAGACACAAATAAGTGAAATAGAATGAAGGCTATTTCAGCTTTAGCTTTTATTCCGTTTGGGAGCTAAAGTCGCACAAACTTTTGTTTACAAAAATTTCGATGGCCTATAGTTCGCAAGTTATGCAATCAGTTGACATAAGATTGTGCATGCATGTAGACATGTTAATGACCTTTATATATGCCAAGTTTCAGATGGCTACCTACTCAAACAAGCAAGCAGTAGCGGTTTGAAATTTTCACAATTTGGGCTACACGTTCGGGACGATTCGTGACCTTAGGTGACTTGCACAATTCGGGCTGAAACTAGTGCCAAATGAGAGGGTTGGGATAAACATTCAATTGACCATATGTGCCAAAAATTCTCGTTCTTTAGTTTTCGAGTTATAGCCCCTGGAAGTCGAAAACTGCACGACTTTGCCCTCGAATATCTCGACAACGGAGAAAGGAGAATTTCAGGGCATTTTCTCCCAAGAAATATATGGGAATTATCTGTAATTTAGCACAGTTTCAGAACGATTCGTGAAAGTCACCTTTTAAGAATAACTTCCACTGCAGGCCCATATATAAAAGTTTGCTCCTTTATTACTCTGCACATGGACAATTATTTGCGCTGTTATTTGCCCCAGGCATGTACCTATGTAATTACCGTTTACAGTGTAAAGATGGATGTTATCGGTCGCTGAACGTCGGAGCAGTAGGCGTTTAATGCATTTTCCCATAGGGTCCAATGCAAAATTGACACCCCATTTTCTCCATTCTCAAGAGCTTTGAGTCTCTGCAAAACATATACATGTGTAGACACAAATAAGTGAAATAGAATGAAGGCTATTTCAGCTTTAGCTTTTATTCCGTTTGGGAGCTAAAGTCGCACAAACTTTTGTTTACAAAAATTTCGATGGCCTATAGTTCGCAAGTTATGCAATCAGTTGACATAAGATTGTGCATGCATGTAGACATGTTAATGACCTTTATATATGCCAAGTTTCAGATGGCTACCTATTCAAACAAGCAAGCAGTAGCGGTTTGAAATTTTCACAATTTGGGCTACACGTTCGGGACGATTCGTGACCTTAGGTGACTTGCACAATTCGGGCTGAAACTAGTGCCAAATGAGAGGGTTGGGATAAACATTCAATTGACCATATGTGCCAAAAATTCTCGTTCTTTAGTTTTCGAGTTATAGCCCCTGGAAGTCGAAAACTGCACGACTTTGCCCTCGAATATCTCGACAACGGAGAAAGGAGAATTTCAGGGCATTTTCTCCCAAGAAATATATGGGAATTATCTGTAATTTAGCACAGTTTCAGAACGATTCGTGAAAGTCACCTTTTAAGAATAACTTCCACTGCAGGCCCATATATAAAAGTTTGCTCCTTTATTACTCTGCACATGGACAATTATTTGCGCTGTTATTTGCCCCAGGCATGTACCTATGTAATTACCGTTTACAGTGTAAAGATGGATGTTATTGGTCGCTGAACGTCGGAGCAGTAGGCGTTTAATGCATTTTCCCATAGGGTCCAATGCAAAATTGACACCTCATTTTCTCCATTCTCAAGAGCTTTGAGTCTCTGCAAAACATATACTTGTGTAGACACAAATAAGTGAAATAGAATGAAGGCTATTTCAGCTTTAGCTTTTATTCCGTTTGGGAGGTAAAGTCGCACAAACTTTTGTTTACAAAAATTTCGATGGCCTATAGTTCGCAAGTTATGCAATCAGTTGACATAAGATTGTGCATGCATGTAGACATGTTAATGACCTTTATATATGCCAAGTTTCAGATGGCTACCTACTCAAACAAGCAAGCAGTAGCGGTTTGAAATTTTCACAATTTGGGCTACACGTTCGGGACGATTCGTGACCTTAGGTGACTTGCACAATTCGGGCTGAAACTAGTGCCAAATGAGAGGGTTGGGATAAACATTCAATTGACCATATGTGCCAAAAATTCTCGTTCTTTAGTTTTCGAGTTATAGCCCCTGGAAGTCGAAAACTGCACGACTTTGCCCTCGAATATCTCGACAACGGAGAAAGGAGAATTTCAGGGCATTTTCTCCCAAGAAATATATGGGAATTATCTGTAATTTAGCACAGTTTCAGAACGATTCGTGAAAGTCACCTTTTAAGAATAACTTCCACTGCAGGCCCATATATAAAAGTTTGCTCCTTTATTACTCTGCACATGGACAATTATTTGCGCTGTTATTTGCCCCAGGCATGTACCTATGTAATTACCGTTTACAGTGTAAAGATGGATGTTATCGGTCGCTGAACGTCGGAGCAGTAGGCGTTTAATGCATTTTCCCATAGGGTCCAATGCAAAATTGACACCTCATTTTCTCCATTCTCAAGAGCTTTGAGTCTCTGCAAAACATATACATGTGTAGACACAAATAAGTGAAATAGAATGAAGGCTATTTCAGCTTTAGCTTTTATTCCGTTTGGGAGCTAAAGTCGCACAAACTTTTGTTTACAAAAATTTCGATGGCCTATAGTTCGCAAGTTATGCAATCAGTTGACATAAGATTGTGCATGCATGTAGACATGTTAATGACCTTTATATATGCCAAGTTTCAGATGGCTACCTACTCAAACAAGCAAGCAGTAGCGGTTTGAAATTTTCACAATTTGGGCTACACGTTCGGGACGATTCGTGACCTTAGGTGACTTGCACAATTCGGGCTGAAACTAGTGCCAAATGAGAGGGTTGGGATAAACATTCAATTGACCATATGTGCCAAAAATTCTCGTTCTTTAGTTTTCGAGTTATAGCCCCTGGAAGTCGAAAACTGCACGACTTTGCCCTCGAATATCTCGACAACGGAGAAAGGAGAATTTCAGGGCATTTTCTCCCAAGAAATATATGGGAATTATCTGTAATTTAGCACAGTTTCAGAACGATTCGTGAAAGTCACCTTTTAAGAATAACTTCCACTGCAGGCCCATATATAAAAGTTTGCTCCTTTATTACTCTGCACATGGACAATTATTTGCGCTGTTATTTGCCCCAGGCATGTACCTATGTAATTACCGTTTACAGTGTAAAGATGGATGTTATCGGTCGCTGAACGTCGGAGCAGTAGGCGTTTAATGCATTTTCCCATAGGGTCCAATGCAAAATTGACACCTCATTTTCTCCATTCTCAAGAACTTTGAGTCTCTGCAAAACATATACATGTGTAGACACAAATAAGTGAAATAGAATGAAGGCTATTTCAGCTTTAGCTTTTATTCCGTTTGGGAGCTAAAGTCGCACAAACTTTTGTTTACAAAAAATTCGATGGCCTATAGTTCACAAGTTATGCAATCAGTTGACATAAGATTGTGCATGCATGTAGACATGTTAATGACCTTTATATATGCCAAGTTTCAGATGGCTACCTACTCAAACAAGCAAGCAGTAGCGGTTTGAAATTTTCACAATTTGGGCTACACGTTCGGGACGATTCGTGACCTTAGGTGACTTGCACAATTCGGGCTGAAACTAGTGCCAAATGAGAGGGTTGGTATAAACATTCAATTGACCATATGTGCCAAAAATTCTCGTTCTTTAGTTTTCGAGTTATAGCCCCTGGAAGTCGAAAACTGCACGACTTTGCCCTCGAATATCTCGACAACGGAGAAAGGAGAATTTCAGGGCATTTTCTCCCAAGAAATATATGGGAATTATCTGTAATTTAGCACAGTTTCAGAACGATTCGTGAAAGTCACCTTTTAAGAATAACTTCCACTGCAGGCCCATATATAAAAGTTTGCTCCTTTATTACTCTGCACATGGACAATTATTTGCGCTGTTATTTGCCCCAGGCATGTACCTATGTAATTACCGTTTACAGTGTAAAGATGGATGTTATCGGTCGCTGAACGTCGGAGCAGTAGGCGTTTAATGCATTTTCCCATAGGGTCCAATGCAAAATTGACACCTCATTTTCTCCATTCTCAAGAGCTTTGAGTCTCTGCAAAACATATACATGTGTAGACACAAATAAGTGAAATAGAATGAAGGCTATTTCAGCTTTAGCTTTTATTCCGTTTGGGAGCTAAAGTCGCACAAACTTTTGTTTACAAAAATTTCGATGGCCTATAGTTCGCAAGTTATGCAATCAGTTGACATAAGATTGTGCATGCATGTAGACATGT
Organism: Ctena decussata; assembly: GCA_963989385.1. NCBI lineage: Eukaryota > Metazoa > Mollusca > Bivalvia > Lucinida > Lucinidae > Ctena > Ctena decussata. The sequence goes on from OZ022505.1 coordinate 26,751,231, forward strand.
TAATGACCTTTATATATGCCAAGTTTCAGATGGCTACCTACTCAAACAAGCAAGCAGTAGCGGTTTGAAATTTTCACAATTTGGGCTACACGTTCGGGACGATTCGTGACCTTAGGTGACTTGCACAATTCGGGCTGAAACTAGTGCCAAATGAGAGGGTTGGGATAAACATTCAATTGACCATATGTGCCAAAAATTCTCGTTCTTTAGTTTTCGAGTTATAGCCCCTGGAAGTCGAAAACTGCACGACTTTGCCCTCGAATATCTCGACAACGGAGAAAGGAGAATTTCAGGGCATTTTCTCCCAAGAAATATATGGGAATTATCTGTAATTTAGCACAGTTTCAGAACGATTCGTGAAAGTCACCTTTTAAGAATAACTTCCACTGCAGGCCCATATATAAAAGTTTGCTCCTTTATTACTCTGCACATGGACAATTATTTGCGCTGTTATTTGCCCCAGGCATGTACCTATGTAATTACCGTTTACAGTGTAAAGATGGATGTTATCGGTCGCTGAACGTCGGAGCAGTAGGCGTTTAATGCATTTTCCCATAGGGTCCAATGCAAAATTGACACCTCATTTTCTCCATTCTCAAGAGCTTTGAGTCTCTGCAAAACATATACATGTGTAGACACAAATAAGTGAAATAGAATGAAGGCTATTTCAGCTTTAGCTTTTATTCCGTTTGGGAGCTAAAGTCGCACAAACTTTTGTTTACAAAAATTTCGATGGCCTATAGTTCGCAAGTTATGCAATCAGTTGACATAAGATTGTGCATGCATGTAGACATGTTAATGACCTTTATATATGCCAAGTTTCAGATGGCTACCTACTCAAACAAGCAAGCAGTAGCGGTTTGAAATTTTCACAATTTGGGCTACACGTTCGGGACGATTCGTGACCTTAGGTGACTTGCACAATTCGGGCTGAAACTAGTGCCAAATGAGAGGGTTGGGATAAACATTCAATTGACCATATGTGCCAAAAATTCTCGTTCTTTAGTTTTCGAGTTATAGCCCCTGGAAGTCGAAAACTGCACGACTTTGCCCTCGAATATCTCGACAACGGAGAAAGGAGAATTTCAGGGCATTTTCTCCCAAGAAATATATGGGAATTATCTGTAATTTAGCACAGTTTCAGAACGATTCGTGAAAGTCACCTTTTAAGAATAACTTCCACTGCAGGCCCATATATAAAAGTTTGCTCCTTTATTACTCTGCACATGGACAATTATTTGCGCTGTTATTTGCCCCAGGCATGTACCTATGTAATTACCGTTTACAGTGTAAAGATGGATGTTATCGGTCGCTGAACGTCGGAGCAGTAGGCGTTTAATGCATTTTCCCATAGGGTCCAATGCAAAATTGACACCTCATTTTCTCCATTCTCAAGAGCTTTGAGTCTCTGCAAAACATATACATGTGTAGACACAAATAAGTGAAATAGAATGAAGGCTATTTCAGCTTTAGCTTTTATTCCGTTTGGGAGCTAAAGTCGCACAAACTTTTGTTTACAAAAATTTCGATGGCCTATAGTTCGCAAGTAATGCAATCAGTTGACATAAGATTGTGCATGCATGTAGACATGTTAATGACCTTTATATATGCCAAGTTTCAGATGGCTACCTACTCAAACAAGCAAGCAGTAGCGGTTTGAAATTTTCACAATTTGGGCTACACGTTCGGGACGATTCGTGACCTTAGGTGACTTGCACAATTCGGGCTGAAACTAGTGCCAAATGAGAGGGTTGGGATAAACATTCAATTGACCATATGTACCAAAAATTCTCGTTCTTTAGTTTTCGAGTTATAGCCCCTGGAAGTCGAAAACTGCACGACTTTGCCCTCGAATATCTCGACAACGGAGAAAGGAGAATTTCAGGGCATTTTCTCCCAAGAAATATATGGGAATTATCTGTAATTTAGCACAGTTTCAGAACGATTCGTGAAAGTCACCTTTTAAGAATAACTTCCACTGCAGGCCCATATATAAAAGTTTGCTCCTTTATTACTCTGCACATGGACAATTATTTGCGCTGTTATTTGCCCCAGGCATGTACCTATGTAATTACCGTTTACAGTGTAAAGATGGATGTTATCGGTCGCTGAACGTCGGAGCAGTAGGCGTTTAATGCATTTTCCCATAGGGTCCAATGCAAAATTGACACCTCATTTTCTCCATTCTCAAGAGCTTTGAGTCTCTGCAAAACATATACATGTGTAGACACAAATAAGTGAAATAGAATGAAGGCTATTTCAGCTTTAGCTTTTATTCCGTTTGGGAGCTAAAGTCGCACAAACTTTTGTTTACAAAAATTTCGATGGCCTATAGTTCGCAAGTTATGCAATCAGTTGACATAAGATTGTGCATGCATGTAGACATGTTAATGACCTTTATATATGCCAAGTTTCAGATGGCTACCTATTCAAACAAGCAAGCAGTAGCGGTTTGAAATTTTCACAATTTGGGCTACACGTTCGGGACGATTCGTGACCTTAGGTGACTTGCACAATTCGGGCTGAAACTAGTGCCAAATGAGAGGGTTGGGATAAACATTCAATTGACCATATGTGCCAAAAATTCTCGTTCTTTAGTTTTCGAGTTATAGCCCCTGGAAGTCGAAAACTGCACGACTTTGCCCTCCAAAACTCGACAACGGAGTAAGGAGAATTTCAGGGCATTTTCTCCCAAGAAATATATGGGAATTATCTGTAATTTAGCACAGTTTCAGAACGATTCGTGAAAGTCACCTTTTAAGAATAACTTCCACTGCAGGCCCATATATAAAAGTTTGCTCCTTTATTACTCTGCACATGGACAATTATTTGCGCTGTTATTTGCCCCAGGCATGTACCTATGTAATTACCGTTTACAGTGTAAAGATGGATGTTATCGGTCGCTGAACGTCGGAGCAGTAGGCGTTTAATGCATTTTCCCATAGGGTCCAATGCAAAATTGACACCTCATTTTCTCCATTCTCAAGAGCTTTGAGTCTCTGCAAAACATATACATGTGTAGACACAAATAAGTGAAATAGAATGAAGGCTATTTCAGCTTTAGCTTTTATTCCGTTTGGGAGCTAAAGTCGCACAAACTTTTGTTTACAAAAATTTCGATGGCCTATAGTTCGCAAGTAATGCAATCAGTTGACATAAGATTGTGCATGCATGTAGACATGTTAATGACCTTTATATATGCCAAGTTTCAGATGGCTACCTACTCAAACAAGCAAGCAGTAGCGGTTTGAAATTTTCACAATTTGGGCTACACGTTCGGGACGATTCGTGACCTTAGGTGACTTGCACAATTCGGGCTGAAACTAGTGCCAAATGAGAGGGTTGGGATAAACATTCAATTGACCATATGTACCAAAAATTCTCGTTCTTTAGTTTTCGAGTTATAGCCCCTGGAAGTCGAAAACTGCACGACTTTGCCCTCGAATATCTCGACAACGGAGAAAGGAGAATTTCAGGGCATTTTCTCCCAAGAAATATATGGGAATTATCTGTAATTTAGCACAGTTTCAGAACGATTCGTGAAAGTCACCTTTTAAGAATAACTTCCACTGCAGGCCCATATATAAAAGTTTGCTCCTTTATTACTCTGCACATGGACAATTATTTGCGCTGTTATTTGCCCCAGGCATGTACCTATGTAATTACCGTTTACAGTGTAAAGATGGATGTTATCGGTCGCTGAACGTCGGAGCAGTAGGCGTTTAATGCATTTTCCCATAGGGTCCAATGCAAAATTGACACCTCATTTTCTCCATTCTCAAGAGCTTTGAGTCTCTGCAAAACATATACATGTGTAGACACAAATAAGTGAAATAGAATGAAGGCTATTTCAGCTTTAGCTTTTATTCCGTTTGGGAGCTAAAGTCGCACAAACTTTTGTTTACAAAAATTTCGATGGCCTATAGTTCGCAAGTTATGCAATCAGTTGACATAAGATTGTGCATGCATGTAGACATGTTAATGACCTTTATATATGCCAAGTTTCAGATGGCTACCTATTCAAACAAGCAAGCAGTAGCGGTTTGAAATTTTCACAATTTGGGCTACACGTTCGGGACGATTCGTGACCTTAGGTGACTTGCACAATTCGGGCTGAAACTAGTGCCAAATGAGAGGGTTGGGATAAACATTCAATTGACCATATGTGCCAAAAATTCTCGTTCTTTAGTTTTCGAGTTATAGCCCCTGGAAGTCGAAAACTGCACGACTTTGCCCTCGAATATCTCGACAACGGAGTAAGGAGAATTTCAGGGCATTTTCTCCGAAGAAATATATGGGAATTATCTGTAATTTAGCACAGTTTCAGAACGATTCGTGAAAGTCACCTTTTAAGAATAACTTCCACTGCAGGCCCATATATAAAAGTTTGCTCCTTTATTACTCTGCACATGGACAATTATTTGCCCTGTTATTTGCCCCAGGCATGTACCTATGTAATTACCGTTTACAGTGTAAAGATGGATGTTATCGGTCGCTGAACGTCGGAGCAGTAGGCGTTTAATGCATTTTCCCATAGGGTCCAATGCAAAATTGACACCTCATTTTCTCCATTCTCAAGAGCTTTGAGTCTCTGCAAAACATATACATGTGTAGACACAAATAAGTGAAATAGAATGAAGGCTATTTCAGCTTTAGCTTTTATTCCGTTTGGGAGCTAAAGTCGCACAAACTTTTGTTTACAAAAATTTCGATGGCCTATAGTTCGCAAGTTATGCAATCAGTTGACATAAGATTGTGCATGCATGTAGACATGTTAATGACCTTTATATATGCCAAGTTTCAGATGGCTACCTACTCAAACAAGCAAGCAGTAGCGGTTTGAAATTTTCACAATTTGGGCTACACGTTCGGGACGATTCGTGACCTTAGGTGACTTGCACAATTCGGGCTGAAACTAGTGCCAAATGAGAGGGTTGGGATAAACATTCAATTGACCATATGTGCCAAAAATTCTCGTTCTTTAGTTTTCGAGTTATAGCCCCTGGAAGTCGAAAACTGCACGACTTTGCCCTCGAATATCTCGACAACGGAGAAAGGAGAATTTCAGGGCATTTTCTCCCAAGAAATATATGGGAATTATCTGTAATTTAGCACAGTTTCAGAACGATTCGTGAAAGTCACCTTTTAAGAATAACTTCCACTGCAGGCCCATATATAAAAGTTTGCTCCTTTATTACTCTGCACATGGACAATTATTTGCGCTGTTATTTGCCCCAGGCATGTACCTATGTAATTACCGTTTACAGTGTAAAGATGGATGTTATCGGTCGCTGAACGTCGGAGCAGTAGGCGTTTAATGCATTTTCCCATAGGGTCCAATGCAAAATTGACACCTCATTTTCTCCATTCTCAAGAACTTTGAGTCTCTGCAAAACATATACATGTGTAGACACAAATAAGTGAAATAGAATGAAGGCTATTTCAGCTTTAGCTTTTATTCCGTTTGGGAGCTAAAGTCGCACAAACTTTTGTTTACAAAAATTTCGATGGCCTATAGTTCGCAAGTTTTGCAATCAGTTGACATAAGATTGTGCATGCATGTAGACATGTTAATGACCTTTATATATGCCAAGTTTCAGATGGCTACCTACTCAAACAAGCAAGCAGTAGCGGTTTGAAATTTTCACAATTTGGGCTACACGTTCGGGACGATTCGTGACCTTAGGTGACTTGCACAATTCGGGCTGAAACTAGTGCCAAATGAGAGGGTTGGGATAAACATTCAATTGACCATATGTACCAAAAATTCTCGTTCTTTAGTTTTCGAGTTATAGCCCCTGGAAGTCGAAAACTGCACGACTTTGCCCTCGAATATCTCGACAACGGAGAAAGGAGAATTTCAGGGCATTTTCTCCCAAGAAATATATGGGAATTATCTGTAATTTAGCACAGTTTCAGAACGATTCGTGAAAGTCACCTTTTAAGAATAACTTCCACTGCAGGCCCATATATAAAAGTTTGCTCCTTTATTACTCTGCACATGGACAATTATTTGCGCTGTTATTTGCCCCAGGCATGTACCTATGTAATTACCGTTTACAGTGTAAAGATGGATGTTATCGGTCGCTGAACGTCGGAGCAGTAGGCGTTTAATGCATTTTCCCATAGGGTCCAATGCAAAATTGACACCTCATTTTCTCCATTCTCAAGAGCTTTGAGTCTCTGCAAAACATATACATGTGTAGACACAAATAAGTGAAATAGAATGAAGGCTATTTCAGCTTTAGCTTTTATTCCGTTTGGGAGCTAAAGTCGCACAAACTTTTGTTTACAAAAATTTCGATGGCCTATAGTTCGCAAGTTATGCAACCAGTTGACATAAGATTGTGCATGCATGTAGACATGTTAATGACCTTTATATATGCCAAGTTTCAGATGGCTACCTACTCAAACAAGCAAGCAGTAGCGGTTTGAAATTTTCACAATTTGGGCTACACGTTCGGGACGATTCGTGACCTTAGGTGACTTGCACAATTCGGGCTGAAACTAGTGCCAAATGAGAGGGTTGGGATAAACATTCAATTGACCATATGTGCCAAAAATTCTCGTTCTTTAGTTTTCGAGTTATAGCCCCTGGAAGTCGAAAACTGCACGACTTTGCCCTCGAATATCTCGACAACGGAGAAAGGAGAATTTCAGGGCATTTTCTCCCAAGAAATATATGGGAATTATCTGTAATTTAGCACAGTTTCAGAACGATTCGTGAAAGTCACCTTTTAAGAATAACTTCCACTGCAGGCCCATATATAAAAGTTTGCTCCTTTATTACTCTGCACATGGACAATTATTTACGCTGTAATTTGCCCCAGGCATGTACCTATGTAATTACCGTTTACAGTGTAAAGATGGATGTTATCGGTCGCTGAACGTCGGAGCAGTAGGCGTTTAATGCATTTTCCCATAGGGTCCAATGCAAACTTGACACCTCATTTTCTCCATTCTCAAGAGCTTTGAGTCTCTGCAAAACATATACATGTGTAGACACAAATAAGTGAAATAGAATGAAGGCTATTTCAGCTTTAGCTTTTATTCCGTTTGGGAGCTAAAGTCGCACAAACTTTTGTTTACAAAAATTTCGATGGCCTATAGTTCGCAAGTTATGCAATCAGTTGACATAAGATTGTGCATGCATGTAGACATGTTAATGACCTTTATATATGCCAAGTTTCAGATGGCTACCTACTCAAACAAGCAAGCAGTAGCGGTTTGAAATTTTCACAATTTGGGCTACACGTTCGGGACGATTCGTGACCTTAGGTGACTTTCACAATTCGGGCTGAAACTAGTGCCAAATGAGAGGGTTGGGATAAACATTCAATTGACCATATGTGCCAAAAATTCTCGTTCTTTAGTTTTCGAGTTATAGCCCCTGGAAGTCGAAAACTGCACGACTTTGCCCTCGAATATCTCGACAACGGAGAAAGGAGAATTTCAGGGCATTTTCTCCCAAGAAATATATGGGAATTATCTGTAATTTAGCACAGTTTCAGAACGATTCGTGAAAGTCACCTTTTAAGAATAACTTCCACTGCAGGCCCATATATAAAAGTTTGCTCCTTTATTACTCTGCACATGGACAATTATTTGCGCTGTTATTTGCCCCAGGCATGTACCTATGTAATTACCGTTTACAGTGTAAAGATGGATGTTATCGGTCGCTGAACGTCGGAGCAGTAGGCGTTTAATGCATTTTCCCATAGGGTCCAATGCAAAATTGACACCTCATTTTCTCCATTCTCAAGAGCTTTGAGTCTCTGCAAAACATATACATGTGTAGACACAAATAAGTGAAATAGAATGAAGGCTATTTCAGCTTTAGCTTTTATTCCGTTTGGGAGCTAAAGTCGCACAAACTTTTGTTTACAAAAATTTCGATGGCCTATAGTTCGCAAGTTATTAAATCAGTTGACATAAGATTGTGCATGCATGTAGACATGTTAATGACCTTTATATATGCCAAGTTTCAGATGGCTACCTACTCAAACAAGCAAGCAGTAGCGGTTTGAAATTTTCACAATTTGGGCTACACGTTCGGGACGATTCGTGACCTTAGGTGACTTGCACAATTCGGGCTGAAACTAGTGCCAAATGAGAGGGTTGGGATAAACATTCAATTGACCATATGTGCCAAAAATTCTCGTTCTTTAGTTTTCGAGTTATAGCCCCCGGAAGTCGAAAACTGCACGACTTTGCCCTCGAATATCTCGACAACGGAGAAAGGAGAATTTCAGGGCATTTTCTCCCAAGAAATATATGGGAATTATCTGTAATTTAGCACAGTTTCAGAACGATTCGTGAAAGTCACCTTTTAAGAATAACTTCCACTGCAGGCCCATATATAAAAGTTTGCTCCTTTATTACTCTGCACATGGACAATTATTTGCGCTGTTATTTGCCCCAGGCATGTACCTATGTAATTACCGTTTACAGTGTAAAGATGGATGTTATCGGTCGCTGAACGTCGGAGCAGTAGGCGTTTAATGCATTTTCCCATAGGGTCCAATGCAAAATTGACACCTCATTTTCTCCATTCTCAAGAGCTTTGAGTCTCTGCAAAACATATACATGTGTAGACACAAATAAGTGAAATAGAATGAAGGCTATTTCAGCTTTAGCTTTTATTCCGTTTGGGAGCTAAAGTCGCACAAACTTTTGTTTACAAAAATTTCGATGGCCTATAGTTCGCAAGTTATGCAATCAGTTGACATAAGATTGTGCATGCATGTAGACATGTTAATGACCTTTATATATGCCAAGTTTCAGATGGCTACCTACTCAAACAAGCAAGCAGTAGCGGTTTGAAATTTTCACAATTTGGGCTACACGTTCGGGACGATTCGTGACCTTAGGTGACTTGCACAATTCGGGCTGAAACTAGTGCCAAATGAGAGGGTTGGGATAAACATTCAATTGACCATATGTGCCAAAAATTCTCGTTCTTTAGTTTTCGAGTTATAGCCCCTGGAAGTCGAAAACTGCACGACTTTGCCCTCGAATATCTCGACAACGGAGAAAGGAGAATTTCAGGGCATTTTCTCCCAAGAAATATATGGGAATTATCTGTAATTTAGCACAGTTTCAGAACGATTCGTGAAAGTCACCTTTTAAGAATAACTTCCACTGCAGGCCCATATATAAAAGTTTGCTCCTTTATTACTCTGCACATGGACAATTATTTGCGCTGTAATTTGCCCCAGGCATGTACCTATGTAATTACCGTTTACAGTGTAAAGATGGATGTTATCGGTCGCTGAACGTCGGAGCAGTAGGCGTTTAATGCATTTTCCCATAGGGTCCAATGCAAAATTGACACCTCATTTTCTCCATTCTCAAGAGCTTTGAGTCTCTGCAAAACATATACATGTGTAGACACAAATAAGTGAAATAGAATGAAGGCTATTTCAGCTTTAGCTTTTATTCCGTTTGGGAGCTAAAGTCGCACAAACTTTTGTTTACAAAAATTTCGATGGCCTATAGTTCGCAAGTTATGCAATCAGTTGACATAAGATTGTGCATGCATGTAGACATGTTAATGACCTTTATATATGCCAAGTTTCAGATGGCTACCTACTCAAACAAGCAAGCAGTAGCGGTTTGAAATTTTCACAATTTGGGCTACACGTCGGGACGATTCGTGACCTTAGGTGACTTTCACAATTCGGGCTGAAACTAGTGCCAAATGAGAGGGTTGGGATAAACATTCAATTGACCATATGTGCCAAAAATTCTCGTTCTTTAGTTTTCGAGTTATAGCCCCTGGAAGTCGAAAACTGCACGACTTTGCCCTCGAATATCTCGACAACGGAGAAAGGAGAATTTCAGGGCATTTTCTCCCAAGAAATATATGGGAATTATCTGTAATTTAGCACAGTTTCAGAACGATTCGTGAAAGTCACCTTTTAAGAATAACTTCCACTGCAGGCCCATATATAAAAGTTTGCTCCTTTATTACTCTGCACATGGACAATTATTTGCGCTGTTATTTGCCCCAGGCATGTACCTATGTAATTACCGTTTACAGTGTAAAGATGGATGTTATCGGTCGCTGAACGTCGGAGCAGTAGGCGTTTAATGCATTTTCCCATAGGGTCCAATGCAAAATTGACACCTCATTTTCTCCATTCTCAAGAGCTTTGAGTCTCTGCAAAACATATACATGTGTAGACACAAATAAGTGAAATAGAATGAAGGCTATTTCAGCTTTAGCTTTTATTCCGTTTGGGAGCTAAAGTCGCACAAACTTTTGTTTACAAAAATTTCGATGGCCTATAGTTCGCAAGTTATGCAATCAGTTGACATAAGATTGTGCATGCATGTAGACATGTTAATGACCTTTATATATGCCAAGTTTCAGATGGCTACCTACTCAAACAAGCAAGCAGTAGCGGTTTGAAATTTTCACAATTTGGGCTACACGTTCGGGACGATTCGTGACCTTAGGTGACTTGCACAATTCGGGCTGAAACTAGTGCCAAATGAGAGGGTTGGGATAAACATTCAATTGACCATATGTGCCAAAAATTCTCGTTCTTTAGTTTTCGAGTTATAGCCCCTGGAAGTCGAAAACTGCACGACTTTGCCCTCGAATATCTCGACAACGGAGAAAGGAGAATTTCAGGGCATTTTCTCCCAAGAAATATATGGGAATTATCTGTAATTTAGCACAGTTTCAGAACGATTCGTGAAAGTCACCTTTTAAGAATAACTTCCACTGCAGGCCCATATATAAAAGTTTGCTCCTTTATTACTCTGCACATGGACAATTATTTGCGCTGTTATTTGCCCCAGGCATGTACCTATGTAATTACCGTTTACAGTGTAAAGATGGATGTTATCGGTCGCTGAACGTCGGAGCAGTAGGCGTTTAATGCATTTTCCCATAGGGTCCAATGCAAAATTGACACCTCATTTTCTCCATTCTCAAGAGCTTTGAGTCTCTGCAAAACATATACATGTGTAGACACAAATAAGTGAAATAGAATGAAGGCTATTTCAGCTTTAGCTTTTATTCCGTTTGGGAGCTAAAGTCGCACAAACTTTTGTTTACAAAAATTTCGATGGCCTATAGTTCGCAAGTTATGCAATCAGTTGACATAAGATTGTGCATGCATGTAGACATGTTAATGACCTTTATATATGCCAAGTTTCAGATGGCTACCTACTCAAACAAGCAAGCAGTAGCGGTTTGAAATTTTCACAATTTGGGCTACACGTTCGGGACGATTCGTGACCTTAGGTGACTTGCACAATTCGGGCTGAAACTAGTGCCAAATGAGAGGGTTGGGATAAACATTCAATTGACCATATGTGCCAAAAATTCTCGTTCTTTAGTTTTCGAGTTATAGCCCCTGGAAGTCGAAAACTGCACGACTTTGCCCTCGAATATCTCGACAACGGAGAAAGGAGAATTTCAGGGCATTTTCTCCCAAGAAATATATGGGAATTATCTGTAATTTAGCACAGTTTCAGAACGATTCGTGAAAGTCACCTTTTAAGAATAACTTCCACTGCAGGCCCATATATAAAAGTTTGCTCCTTTATTACTCTGCACATGGACAATTATTTGCGCTGTTATTTGCCCCAGGCATGTACCTATGTAATTACCGTTTACAGTGTAAAGATGGATGTTATCGGTCGCTGAACGTCGGAGCAGTAGGCGTTTAATGCATTTTCCCATAGGGTCCAATGCAAAATTGACACCTCATTTTCTCCATTCTCAAGAGCTTTGAGTCTCTGCAAAACATATACATGTGTAGACACAAATAAGTGAAATAGAATGAAGGCTATTTCAGCTTTAGCTTTTATTCCGTTTGGGAGCTAAAGTCGCACAAACTTTTGTTTACAAAAATTTCGATGGCCTATAGTTCGCAAGTTATGCAATCAGTTGACATAAGATTGTGCATGCATGTAGACATGTTAATGACCTTTATATATGCCAAGTTTCAGATGGCTACCTACTCAAACAAGCAAGCAATAGCGGTTTGAAATTTTCACAATTTGGGCTACACGTTCGGGACGATTCGTGACCTTAGGTGACTTGCACAATTCGGGCTGAAACTAGTGCCAAATGAGAGGGTTGGGATAAATATTCAATTGACCATATGTGCCAAAAATTCTCGTTCTTTAGTTTTCGAGTTATAGCCCCTGGAAGTCGAAAACTGCACGACTTTGCCCTCGAATATCTCGACAACGGAGAAAGGAGAATTTCAGGGCATTTTCTCCCAAGAAATATATGGGAATTATCTGTAATTTAGCACAGTTTCAGAACGATTCGTGAAAGTCACCTTTTAAGAATAACTTCCACTGCAGGCCCATATATAAAAGTTTGCTCCTTTATTACTCTGCACATGGACAATTATTTGCGCTGTTATTTGCCCCAGGCATGTACCTATGTAATTACCGTTTACAGTGTAAAGATGGATGTTATCGGTCGCTGAACGTCGGAGCAGTAGACGTTTAATGCATTTTCCCATAGGGTCCAATGCAAAATTGACACCTCATTTTCTCCATTCTCAAGAGCTTTGAGTCTCTGCAAAACATATACATGTGTAGACACAAATAAGTGAAATAGAATGAAGGCTATTTCAGCTTTAGCTTTTATTCCGTTTGGGAGCTAAAGTCGCACAAACTTTTGTTTACAAAAATTTCGATGGCCTATAGTTCGCAAGTTATGCAATCAGTTGACATAAGATTGTGCATGCATGTAGACATGTTAATGACCTTTATATATGCCAAGTTTCAGATGGCTACCTACTCAAACAAGCAAGCAGTAGCGGTTTGAAATTTTCACAATTTGGGCTACACGTTCGGGACGATTCGTGACCTTAGGTGACTTGCACAATTCGGGCTGAAACTAGTGCCAAATGAGAGGGTTGGGATAAACATTCAATTGACCATATGTGCCAAAATTCTCGTTCTTTAGTTTTCGAGTTATAGCCCCTGGAAGTCGAAAACTGCACGACTTTGCCCTCGAATATCTCGACAACGGAGAAAGGAGAATTTCAGGGCATTTTCTCCCAAGAAATATATGGGAATTATCTGTAATTTAGCACAGTTTCAGAACGATTCGTGAAAGTCACCTTTTAAGAATAACTTCCACTGCAGGCCCATATATAAAAGTTTGCTCCTTTATTACTCTGCACATGGACAATTATTTGCGCTGTTATTTGCCCCAGGCATGTACCTATGTAATTACCGTTTACAGTGTAAAGATGGATGTTATCGGTCGCTGAACGTCGGAGCAGTAGGCGTTTAATGCATTTTCCCATAGGGTCCAATGCAAAATTGACACCTCATTTTCTCCATTTTCTCCATTCTCAAGAGCTTTGGGTCTCTGCAAAACATATACATGTGTAGACACAAATAAGTGAAAAAGAATGAAGGCTATTTCAGCTTTAGCTTTTATTCCGTTTGGGAGCTAAAGTCGCACAAACTTTTGTTTACAAAAATTTCGATGGCCTATAGTTCGCAAGTTATGCAATCAGTTGACATAAGATTGTGCATGCATGTAGACATGTTAATGACCTTTATATATGCCAAGTTTCAGATGGCTACCTACTCAAACAAGCAAGCAGTAGCGGTTTGAAATTTTCACAATTTGGGCTACACGTTCGGGACGATTCGTGACCTTAGGTGACTTGCACAATTCGGGCTGAAACTAGTGCCAAATGAGAGGGTTGGGATAAACATTCAATTGACCATATGTGCCAAAAATTCTCGTTCTTTAGTTTTCGAGTTATAGCCCCCGGAAGTCGAAAACTGCACGACTTTGCCCTCGAATATCTCGACAACGGAGAAAGGAGAATTTCAGGGCATTTTCTCCCAAGAAATATATGGGAATTATCTGTAATTTAGCACAGTTTCAGAACGATTCGTGAAAGTCACCTTTTAAGAATAACTTCCACTGCAGGCCCATATATAAAAGTTTGCTCCTTTATTACTCTGCACATGGACAATTATTTGCGCTGTTATTTGCCCCAGGCATGTACCTATGTAATTACCGTTTACAGTGTAAAGATGGATGTTATCGGTCGCTGAACGTCGGAGCAGTAGGCGTTTAATGCATTTTCCCATAGGGTCCAATGCAAAATTGACACCTCATTTTCTCCATTCTCAAGAGCTTTGAGTCTCTGCAAAACATATACATGTGTAGACACAAATAAGTGAAATAGAATGAAGGCTATTTCAGCTTTAGCTTTTATTCCGTTTGGGAGCTAAAGTCGCACAAACTTTTGTTTACAAAAATTTCGATGGCCTATAGTTCGCAAGTTATGCAATCAGTTGACATAAGATTGTGCATGCATGTAGACATGTTGATGACCTTTATATATGCCAAGTTTCAGATGGCTACCTACTCAAACAAGCAAGCAGTAGCGGTTTGAAATTTTCACAATTTGGGCTACACGTTCGGGACGATTCGTGACCTTAGGTGACTTGCACAATTCGGGCTGAAACTAGTGCCAAATGAGAGGGTTGGGATAAACATTCAATTGACCATATGTGCCAAAAATTCTCGTTCTTTAGTTTTCGAGTTATAGCCCCTGGAAGTCGAAAACTGCACGACTTTGCCCTCGAATATCTCGACAACGGAGAAAGGAGAATTTCAGGGCATTTTCTCCCAAGAAATATATGGGAATTATCTGTAATTTAGCACAGTTTCAGAACGATTCGTGAAAGTCACCTTTTAAGAATAACTTCCACTGCAGGCCCATATATAAAAGTTTGCTCCTTTATTACTCTGCACATGGACAATTATTTGCGCTGTTATTTGCCCCAGGCATGTACCTATGTAATTACCGTTTACAGTGTAAAGATGGATGTTATCGGTCGCTGAACGTCGGAGCAGTAGGTGTTTAATGCATTTTCCCATAGGGTCCAATGCAAAATTGACACCTCATTTTCTCCATTCTCAAGAGCTTTGAGTCTCTGCAAAACATATACATGTGTAGACACAAATAAGTGAAAAAGAATGAAGGCTATTTCAGCTTTAGCTTTTATTCCGTTTGGGAGCTAAAGTCGCACAAACTTTTGTTTACAAAAATTTCGATGGCCTATAGTTCGCAAGTTATGCAATCAGTTGACATAAGATTGTGCATGCATGTAGACATGTTAATGACCTTTATATATGCCAAGTTTCAGATGGCTACCTACTCAAACAAGCAAGCAGTAGCGGTTTGAAATTTTCACAATTTGGGCTACACGTTCGGGACGATTCGTGACCTTAGGTGACTTGCACAATTCGGGCTGAAACTAGTGCCAAATGAGAGGGTTGGGATAAACATTCAATTGACCATATGTGCCAAAAATTCTCGTTCTTTAGTTTTCGAGTTATAGCCCCTGGAAGTCGAAAACTGCACGACTTTGCCCTCGAATATCTCGACAACGGAGAAAGGAGAATTTCAGGGCATTTTCTCCCAAGAAATATATGGGAATTATCTGTAATTTAGCACAGTTTCAGAACGATTCGTGAAAGTCACCTTTTAAGAATAACTTCCACTGCAGGCCCATATATAAAAGTTTGCTCCTTTATTACTCTGCACATGGACAATTATTTGCGCTGTTATTTGCCCCAGGCATGTACCTATGTAATTACCGTTTACAGTGTAAAGATGGATGTTATCGGTCGCTGAACGTCGGAGCAGTAGGCGTTTAATGCATTTTCCCATAGGGTCCAATGCAAAATTGACACCTCATTTTCTCCATTCTCAAGAGCTTTGAGTCTCTGCAAAACATATACATGTGTAGACACAAATAAGTGAAATAGAATGAAGGCTATTTCAGCTTTAGCTTTTATTCCGTTTGGGAGCTAAAGTCGCACAAACTTTTGTTTACAAAAATTTCGATGGCCTATAGTTCGCAAGTTATGCAATCAGTTGACATAAGATTGTGCATGCATGTAGACATGTTAATGACCTTTATATATGCCAAGTTTCAGTTGGCTACCTACTCAAACAAACAAGCAGTAGCGGTTTGAAATTTTCACAATTTGGGCTACACGTTCGGGACGATTCGTGACCTTAGGTGACTTGCACAATTCGGGCTGAAACTAGTGCCAAATGAGAGGATTGGGATAAACATTCAATTGACCATATGTGCCAAAAATTCTCGTTCTTTAGTTTTCGAGTTATAGCCCCTGGAAGTCGAAAACTGCACGACTTTGCCCTCGAATATCTCGACAACGGAGAAAGGAGAATTTCAGGGCATTTTCTCCCAAGAAATATATGGGAATTATCTGTAATTTAGCACAGTTTCAGAACGATTCGTGAAAGTCACCTTTTAAGAATAACTTCCACTGCAGGCCCATATATAAAAGTTTGCTCCTTTATTACTCTGCACATGGACAATTATTTGCGCTGTTATTTGCCCCAGGCATGTACCTATGTAATTACCGTTTACAGTGTAAAGATGGATGTTATCGGTCGCTGAACGTCGGAGCAGTAGGCGTTTAATGCATTTTCCCATAGGGTCCAATGCAAAATTGACACCTCATTTTCTCCATTCTCAAGAGCTTTGAGTCTCTGCAAAACATATACATGTGTAGACACAAATAAGTGAAATAGAATGAAGGCTATTTCAGCTTTAGCTTTTATTCCGTTTGGGAGCTAAAGTCGCACAAACTTTTGTTTACAAAGGTTTCGATGGCCTATAGTTCGCAAGTTATGCAATCAGTTGACATAAGATTGTGCATGCATGTAGACATGTTAATGACCTTTATATATGCCAAGTTTCAGTTGGCTACCTACTCAAACAAACAAGCAGTAGCGGTTTGAAATTTTCACAATTTGGGCTACACGTTCGGGACGATTCGTGACCTTAGGTGACTTGCACAATTCGGGCTGAAACTAGTGCCAAATGAGAGGATTGGGATAAACATTCAATTGACCATATGTGCCAAAAATTCTCGTTCTTTAGTTTTCGAGTTATAGCCCCTGGAAGTCGAAAACTGCACGACTTTGCCCTCGAATATCTCGACAACGGAGAAAGGAGAATTTCAGGGCATTTTCTCCCAAGAAATATATGGGAATTATCTGTAATTTAGCACAGTTTCAGAACGATTCGTGAAAGTCACCTTTTAAGAATAACTTCCACTGCAGGCCCATATATAAAAGTTTGCTCCTTTATTACTCTGCACATGGACAATTATTTGCGCTGTTATTTGCCCCAGGCATGTACCTATGTAATTACCGTTTACAGTGTAAAGATGGATGTTATCGGTCGCTGAACGTCGGAGCAGTAGACGTTTAATGCATTTTCCCATAGGGTCCAATGCAAAATTGACACCTCATTTTCTCCATTCTCAAGAGCTTTGAGTCTCTGCAAAACATATACATGTGTAGACACAAATAAGTGAAATAGAATGAAGGCTATTTCAGCTTTAGCTTTTATTCCGTTTGGGAGCTAAAGTCGCACAAACTTTTGTTTACAAAAATTTCGATGGCCTATAGTTCGCAAGTTATGCAATCAGTTGACATAAGATTGTGCATGCATGTAGACATGTTAATGACCTTTATATATGCCTACTACAGATGGCTACCTACTCAAACAAGCAAGCAGTAGCGGTTTGAAATTTTCACAATTTGGGCTACACGTTCGGGACGATTCGTGACCTTAGGTGACTTGCACAATTCGGGCTGAAACTAGTGCCAAATGAGAGGGTTGGGATAAACATTCAATTGACCATATGTGCCAAAAATTCTCGTTCTTTAGTTTTCGAGTTATAGCCCCCGGAAGTCGAAAACTGCACGACTTTGCCCTCGAATATCTCGACAACGGAGAAAGGAGAATTTCAGGGCATTTTCTCCCAAGAAATATATGGGAATTATCTGTAATTTAGCACAGTTTCAGAACGATTCGTGAAAGTCACCTTTTAAGAATAACTTCCACTGCAGGCCCATATATAAAAGTTTGCTCCTTTATTACTCTGCACATGGACAATTATTTGCGCTGTTATTTGCCCCAGGCATGTACCTATGTAATTACCGTTTACAGTGTAAAGATGGATGTTATCGGTCGCTGAACGTCGGAGCAGTAGGCGTTTAATGCCTTTTCCCATAGGGTCCAATGCAAAATTGACACCTCATTTTCTCCATTTTCTCCATTCTCAAGAGCTTTGGGTCTCTGCAAAACATATACATGTGTAGACACAAATAAGTGAAATAGAATGAAGGCTATTTCAGCTTTAGCTTTTATTCCGTTTGGGAGCTAAAGTCGCACAAACTTTTGTTTACAAAACTTTCGATGGCCTATAGTTCGCAAGTTATGCAATCAGTTGACATAAGATTGTGCATGCATGTAGACATGTTAATGACCTTTATATATGCCAAGTTTCAGATGGCTACCTACTCAAACAAGCAAGCAGTAGCGGTTTGAAATTTTCACAATTTGGGCTACACGTTCGGGACGATTCGTGACCTTAGGTGACTTGCACAATTCGGGCTGAAACTAGTGCCAAATGAGAGGGTTGGGATAAACATTCAATTGACCATATGTGCCAAAAATTCTCGTTCTTTAGTTTTCGAGTTATAGCCCCTGGAAGTCGAAAACTGCACGACTTTGCCCTCGAATATCTCGACAACGGAGAAAGGAGAATTTCAGGGCATTTTCTCCCAAGAAATATATGGGAATTATCTGTAATTTAGCACAGTTTCAGAACGATTCGTGAAAGTCACCTTTTAAGAATAACTTCCACTGCAGGCCCATATATAAAAGTTTGCTCCTTTATTACTCTGCACATGGACAATTATTTGCGCTGTTATTTGCCCCAGGCATGTACCTATGTAATTACCGTTTACAGTGTAAAGATGGATGTTATCGGTCGCTGAACGTCGGAGCAGTAGGCGTTTAATGCATTTTCCCATAGGGTCCAATGCAAAATTGACACCTCATTTTCTCCATTCTCAAGAGCTTTGAGTCTCTGCAAAACATATACATGTGTAGACACAAATAAGTGAAATAGAATGAAGGCTATTTCAGCTTTAGCTTTTATTCCGTTTGGGAGCTAAAGTCGCACAAACTTTTGTTTACAAAAATTTCGATGGCCTATAGTTCGCAAGTTATGCAATCAGTTGACATAAGATTGTGCATGCATGTAGACATGTTAATGACCTTTATATATGCCAAGTTTCAGATGGCTACCTACTCAAACAAGCAAGCAGTAGCGGTTTGAAATTTTCACAATTTGGGCTACACGTTCGGGACGATTCGTGACCTTAGGTGACTTGCACAATTCGGGCTGAAACTAGTGCCAAATGAGAGGGTTGGGATAAACATTCAATTGACCATATGTGCCAAAAATTCTCGTTCTTTAGTTTTCGAGTTATAGCCCCCGGAAGTCGAAAACTGCACGACTTTGCCCTCGAATATCTCGACAACGGAGAAAGGAGAATTTCAGGGCATTTTCTCCCAAGAAATATATGGGAATTATCTGTAATTTAGCACAGTTTCAGAACGATTCGTGAAAGTCACCTTTTAAGAATAACTTCCACTGCAGGCCCATATATAAAAGTTTGCTCCTTTATTACTCTGCACATGGACAATTATTTGCGCTGTTATTTGCCCCAGGCATGTACCTATGTAATTGCCGTTTACAGTGTAAAGATGGATGTTATCGGTCGCTGAACGTCGGAGCAGTAGGCGTTTAATGCATTTTCCCATAGGGTCCAATGCAAAATTGACACCTCATTTTCTCCATTCTCAAGAGCTTTGAGTCTCTGCAAAACATATACATGTGTAGACACAAATAAGTGAAATAGAATGAAGGCTATTTCAGCTTTAGCTTTTATTCCGTTTGGGAGCTAAAGTCGCACAAACTTTTGTTTACAAAAATTTCGATGGCCTATAGTTCGCAAGTTATGCAATCAGTTGACATAAGATTGTGCATGCATGTAGACATGTTAATGACCTTTATATATGCCAAGTTTCAGATGGCTACCTACTCAAACAAGCAAGCAGTAGCGGTTTGAAATTTTCACAATTTGGGCTACACGTTCGGGACGATTCGTGACCTTAGGTGACTTGCACAATTCGGGCTGAAACTAGTGCCAAATGAGAGGGTTGGGATAAACATTCAATTGACCATATGTGCCAAAAATTCTCGTTCTTTAGTTTTCGAGTTATAGCCCCTGGAAGTCGAAAACTGCACGACTTTGCCCTCGAATATCTCGACAACGGAGAAAGGAGAATTTCAGGGCATTTTCTCCCAAGAAATATATGGGAATTATCTGTAATTTAGCACAGTTTCAGAACGATTCGTGAAAGTCACCTTTTAAGAATAACTTCCACTGCAGGCCCATATATAAAAGTTTGCTCCTTTATTACTCTGCACATGGACAATTATTTGCGCTGTTATTTGCCCCAGGCATGTACCTATGTAATTACCGTTTACAGTGTAAAGATGGATGTTATCGGTCGCTGAACGTCGGAGCAGTAGGCGTTTAATGCATTTTCCCATAGGGTCCAATGCAAAATTGACACCTCATTTTCTCCATTCTCAAGAGCTTTGAGTCTCTGCAAAACATATACATGTGTAGACACAAATAAGTGAAAAAGAATGAAGGCTATTTCAGCTTTAGCTTTTATTCCGTTTGGGAGCTAAAGTCGCACAAACTTTTGTTTACAAAAATTTCGATGGCCTATAGTTCGCAAGTTATGCAATCAGTTGACATAAGATTGTGCATGCATGTAGACATGTTAATGACCTTTATATATGCCAAGTTTCAGATGGCTACCTACTCAAACAAGCAAGCAGTAGCGGTTTGAAATTTTCACAATTTGGGCTACACGTTCGGGACGATTCGTGACCTTAGGTGACTTGCACAATTCGGGCTGAAACTAGTGCCAAATGAGAGGGTTGGGATAAACATTCAATTGACCATATGTGCCAAAAATTCTCGTTCTTTAGTTTTCGAGTTATAGCCCCTGGAAGTCGAAAACTGCACGACTTTGCCCTCGAATATCTCGACAACGGAGAAAGGAGAATTTCAGGGCATTTTCTCCCAAGAAATATATGGGAATTATCTGTAATTTAGCACAGTTTCAGAACGATTCGTGAAAGTCACCTTTTAAGAATAACTTCCACTGCAGGCCCATATATAAAAGTTTGCTCCTTTATTACTCTGCACATGGACAATTATTTGCGCTGTTATTTGCCCCAGGCATGTACCTATGTAATTACCGTTTACAGTGTAAAGATGGATGTTATCGGTCGCTGAACGTCGGAGCAGTAGGCGTTTAATGCATTTTCCCATAGGGTCCAATGCAAAATTGACACCTCATTTTCTCCATTCTCAAGAGCTTTGAGTCTCTGCAAAACATATACATGTGTAGACACAAATAAGTGAAATAGAATGAAGGCTATTTCAGCTTTAGCTTTTATTCCGTTTGGGAGCTAAAGTCGCACAAACTTTTGTTTACAAAAATTTCGATGGCCTATAGTTCGCAAGTTATGCAATCAGTTGACATAAGATTGTGCATGCATGTAGACATTTTAATGACCTTTATATATGCCAAGTTTCAGTTGGCTACCTACTCAAACAAACAAGCAGTAGCGGTTTGAAATTTTCACAATTTGGGCTACACGTTCGGGACGATTCGTGACCTTAGGTGACTTGCACAATTCGGGCTGAAACTAGTGCCAAATGAGAGGATTGGGATAAACATTCAATTGACCATATGTGCCAAAAATTCTCGTTCTTTAGTTTTCGAGTTATAGCCCCTGGAAGTCGAAAACTGCACGACTTTGCCCTCGAATATCTCGACAACGGAGAAAGGAGAATTTCAGGGCATTTTCTCCCAAGAAATATATGGGAATTATCTGTAATTTAGCACAGTTTCAGAACGATTCGTGAAAGTCACCTTTTAAGAATAACTTCCACTGCAGGCCCATATATAAAAGTTTGCTCCTTTATTACTCTGCACATGGACAATTATTTGCGCTGTTATTTGCCCCAGGCATGTACCTATGTAATTACCGTTTACAGTGTAAAGATGGATGTTATCGGTCGCTGAACGTCGGAGCAGTAGGCGTTTAATGCATTTTCCCATAGGGTCCAATGCAAAATTAACACCTCATTTTCTCCATTCTCAAGAGCTTTGAGTCTCTGCAAAACATATACATGTGTAGACACAAATAAGTGAAATAGAATGAAGGCTATTTCAGCTTTAGCTTTTATTCCGTTTGGGAGCTAAAGTCGCACAAACTTTTGTTTACAAAAATTTCGATGGCCTATAGTTCGCAAGTTATGCAATCAGTTGACATAAGATTGTGCATGCATGTAGACATGTTAATGACCTTTATATATGCCAAGTTTCAGTTGGCTACCTACTCAAACAAACAAGCAGTAGCGGTTTGAAATTTTCACAATTTGGGGTACACGTTCGGGACGATTCGTGACCTTAGGTGACTTGCACAATTCGGGCTGAAACTAGTGCCAAATGAGAGGATTGGGATAAACATTCAATTGACCATATGTGCCAAAAATTCTCGTTCTTTAGTTTTCGAGTTATAGCCCCTGGAAGTCGAAAACTGCACGACTTTGCCCTCGAATATCTCGACAACGGAGAAAGGAGAATTTCAGGGCATTTTCTCCCAAGAAATATATGGGAATTATCTGTAATTTAGCACAGTTTCAGAACGATTCGTGAAAGTCACCTTTTAAGAATAACTTCCACTGCAGGCCCATATATAAAAGTTTGCTCCTTTATTACTCTGCACATGGACAATTATTTGCGCTGTTATTTGCCCCAGGCATGTACCTATGTAATTACCGTTTACAGTGTAAAGATGGATGTTATCGGTCGCTGAACGTCGGAGCAGTAGGCGTTTAATGCATTTTCCCATAGGGTCCAATGCAAAATTGACACCTCATTTTCTCCATTCTCAAGAGCTTTGAGTCTCTGCAAAACATATACATGTGTAGACACAAATAAGTGAAATAGAATGAAGGCTATTTCAGCTTTAGCTTTTATTCCGTTTGGGAGCTAAAGTCGCACAAACTTTTGTTTACAAAAGTTTCGATGGCCTATAGTTCGCAAGTTATGCAATCAGTTGACATAAGATTGTGCATGCATGTAGACATGTTAATGACCTTTATATATGCCAAGTTTCAGTTGGCTACCTACTCAAACAAACAAGCAGTAGCGGTTTGAAATTTTCACAATTTGGGCTACACGTTCGGGACGATTCGTGACCTTAGGTGACTTGCACAATTCGGGCTGAAACTAGTGCCAAATGAGAGGATTGGGATAAACATTTAATTGACCATATGTGCCAAAAATTCTCGTTCTTTAGTTTTCGAGTTATAGCCCCTGGAAGTCGAAAACTGCACGACTTTGCCCTCGAATATCTCGACAACGGAGAAAGGAGAATTTCAGGGCATTTTCTCCCAAGAAATATATGGGAATTATCTGTAATTTAGCACAGTTTCAGAACGATTCGTGAAAGTCACCTTTTAAGAATAACTTCCACTGCAGGCCCATATATAAAAGTTTGCTCCTTTATTACTCTGCACATGGACAATTATTTGCGCTGTTATTTGCCCCAGGCATGTACCTATGTAATTACCGTTTACAGTGTAAAGATGGATGTTATCGGTCGCTGAACGTCGGAGCAGTAGGCGTTTAATGCATTTTCCCATAGGGTCCAATGCAAAATTGACACCTCATTTTCTCCATTCTCAAGAGCTTTGAGTCTCTGCAAAACATATACATGTGTAGACACAAATAAGTGAAATAGAATGAAGGCTATTTCAGCTTTAGCTTTTATTCCGTTTGGGAGCTAAAGTCGCACAAACTTTTGTTTACAAAAATTTCGATGGCCTATAGTTCGCAAGTTATGCAATCAGTTGACATAAGATTATGCATGCATGTAGACATGTTAATGACCTTTATATATGCCAAGTTTCAGATGGCTACCTACTCAAACAAGCAAGCAGTAGCGGTTTGAAATTTTCACAATTTGGGCTACACGTTCGGGACGATTCGTGACCTTAGGTGACTTGCACAATTCGGGCTGAAACTAGTGCCAAATGAGAGGGTTGGGATAAACATTCAATTGACCATATGTGCCAAAAATTCTCGTTCTTTAGTTTTCGAGTTATAGCCCCCGGAAGTCGAAAACTGCACGACTTTGCCCTCGAATATCTCGACAACGGAGAAAGGAGAATTTCAGGGCATTTTCTCCCAAGAAATATATGGGAATTATCTGTAATTTAGCACAGTTTCAGAACGATTCGTGAAAGTCACCTTTTAAGAATAACTTCCACTGCAGGCCCATATATAAAAGTTTGCTCCTTTATTACTCTGCACATGGACAATTATTTGCGCTGTTATTTGCCCCAGGCATGTACCTATGTAATTACCGTTTACAGTGTAAAGATGGATGTTATCGGTCGCTGAACGTCGGAGCAGTAGGCGTTTAATGCATTTTCCCATAGGGTCCAATGCAAAATTGACACCTCATTTTCTCCATTCTCAAGAGCTTTGAGTCTCTGCAAAACATATACATGTGTAGACACAAATAAGTGAAAAAGAATGAAGGCTATTTCAGCTTTAGCTTTTATTCCGTTTGGGAGCTAAAGTCGCACAAACTTTTGTTTACAAAAATTTCGATGGCCTATAGTTCGCAAGTTATGCAATCAGTTGACATAAGATTGTGCATGCATGTAGACATGTTAATGACCTTTATATATGCCAAGTTTCAGATGGCTACCTACTCAAACAAGCAAGCAGTAGCGGTTTGAAATTTTCACAATTTGGGCTACACGTTCGGGACGATTCGTGACCTTAGGTGACTTGCACAATTCGGGCTGAAACTAGTGCCAAATGAGAGGGTTGGGATAAACATTCAATTGACCATATGTGCCAAAAATTCTCGTTCTTTAGTTTTCGAGTTATAGCCCCTGGAAGTCGAAAACTGCACGACTTTGCCCTCGAATATCTCGACAACGGAGAAAGGAGAATTTCAGGGCATTTTCTCCCAAGAAATATATGGGAATTATCTGTAATTTAGCACAGTTTCAGAACGATTCGTGAAAGTCACCTTTTAAGAATAACTTCCACTGCAGGCCCATATATAAAAGTTTGCTCCTTTATTACTCTGCACATGGACAATTATTTGCGCTGTTATTTGCCCCAGGCATGTACCTATGTAATTACCGTTTACAGTGTAAAGATGGATGTTATCGGTCGCTGAACGTCGGAGCAGTAGGCGTTTAATGCATTTTCCCATAGGGTCCAATGCAAAATTGACACCTCATTTTCTCCATTCTCAAGAGCTTTGAGTCTCTGCAAAACATATACATGTGTAGACACAAATAAGTGAAATAGAATGAAGGCTATTTCAGCTTTAGCTTTTATTCCGTTTGGGAGCTAAAGTCGCACAAACTTTTGTTTACAAAAAATTCGATGGCCTATAGTTCGCAAGTTATGCAATCAGTTGACATAAGATTGTGCATGCATGTAGACATGTTAATGACCTTTATATATGCCAAGTTTTAGATGGCTACCTACTCAAACAAGCAAGCAGTAGCGGTTTGAAATTTTCACAATTTGGGCTACACGTTCGGGACGATTCGTGACCTTAGGTGACTTGCACAATTCGGGCTGAAACTAGTGCCAAATGAGAGGGTTGGGATAAACATTCAATTGACCATATGTGCCAAAAATTCTCGTTCTTTAGTTTTCGAGTTATAGCCCCTGGAAGTCGAAAACTGCACGACTTTGCCCTCGAATATCTCGACAACGGAGAAAGGAGAATTTCAGGGCATTTTCTCCCAAGAAATATATGGGAATTATCTGTAATTTAGCACAGTTTCAGAACGATTCGTGAAAGTCACCTTTTAAGAATAACTTCCACTGCAGGCTCATATATAAAAGTTTGCTCCTTTATTACTCTGCACATGGACAATTATTTGCGCTGTTATTTGCCCCAGGCATGTACCTATGTAATTACCGTTTACAGTGTAAAGATGGATGTTATCGGTCGCTGAACGTCGGAGCAGTAGGCGTTTAATGCATTTTCCCATAGGGTCCAATGCAAAATTGACACCTCATTTTCTCCATTCTCAAGAGCTTTGAGTCTCTGCAAAACATATACATGTGTAGACACAAATAAGTGAAATAGAATGAAGGCTATTTCAGCTTTAGCTTTTATTCCGTTTGGGAGCTAAAGTCGCACAAACTTTTGTTTACAAAAATTTCGATGGCCTATAGTTCGCAAGTTATGCAATCAGTTGACATAAGATTGTGCATGCATGTAGACATGTTAATGACCTTTATATATGCCAAGTTTCAGATGGCTACCTACTCAAACAAGCAAGCAGTAGCGGTTTGAAATTTTCACAATTTGGGCTACACGTTCGGGACGATTCGTGACCTTAGGTGACTTGCACAATTCGGGCTGAAACTAGTGCCAAATGAGAGGGTTGGGATAAACATTCAATTGACCATATGTGCCAAAAATTCTCGTTCTTTAGTTTTCGAGTTATAGCCCCTGGAAGTCGAAAACTGCACGACTTTGCCCTCGAATATCTCGACAACGGAGAAAGGAGAATTTCAGGGCATTTTCTCCCAAGAAATATATGGGAATTATCTGTAATTTAGCACAGTTTCAGAACGATTCGTGAAAGTCACCTTTTAAGAATAACTTCCACTGCAGGCCCATATATAAAAGTTTGCTCCTTTATTACTCTGCACATGGACAATTATTTGCGCTGTTATTTGCCCCAGGCATGTACCTATGTAATTACCGTTTACAGTGTAAAGATGGATGTTATCGGTCGCTGAACGTCGGAGCAGTAGGCGTTTAATGCATTTTCCCATAGGGTCCAATGCAAAATTGACACCTCATTTTCTCCATTCTCAAGAGCTTTGAGTCTCTGCAAAACATATACATGTGTAGACACAAATAAGTGAAATAAAATGAAGGCTATTTCAGCTTTAGCTTTTATTCCGTTTGGGAGCTAAAGTCGCACAAACTTTTGTTTACAAAAATTTCGATGGCCTATAGTTCGCAAGTTATGCAATCAGTTGACATAAGATTGTGCATGCATGTAGACATGTTAATGACCTTTATATATGCCAAGTTTCAGATGGCTACCTACTCAAACAAGCAAGCAGTAGCGGTTTGAAATTTTCACAATTTGGGCTACACGTTCGGGACGATTCGTGACCTTAGGTGACTTGCACAATTCGGGCTGAAACTAGTGCCAAATGAGAGGGTTTGGATAAACATTCAATTGACCATATGTGCCAAAAATTCTCGTTCTTTAGTTTTCGAGTTATAGCCCCTGGAAGTCGAAAACTGCACGACTTTGCCCTCGAATATCTCGACAACGGAGAAAGGAGAATTTCAGGGCATTTTCTCCCAAGAAATACATGGGAATTATCTGTAATTTAGCACAGTTTCAGAACGATTCGTGAAAGTCACCTTTTAAGAATAACTTCCACTGCAGGCCCATATATAAAAGTTTGCTCCTTTATTACTCTGCACATGGACAATTATTTGCGCTGTTATTTGCCCCAGGCATGTACCTATGTAATTACCGTTTACAGTGTAAAGATGGATGTTATCGGTCGCTGAACGTCGGAGCAGTAGGCGTTTAATGCATTTTCCCATAGGGTCCAATGCAAAATTGACACCTCATTTTCTCCATTCTCAAGAGCTTTGAGTCTCTGTAAAACATATACATGTGAAGACACAAATAAGTGAAATAGAATGAAGGCTATTTCAGCTTTAGCTTTTATTTCGTTTGGGAGCTAAAGTCGCACAAACTTTTGTTTACAAAAATTTCGATGGCCTATAGTTCGCAAGTTATGCAATCAGTTGATATAAGATTGTGCATGCATGTAGACATGTTAATGACCTTTATATATGCCAAGTTTCAGATGGCTACCTACTCAAACAAGCAAGCAGTAGCGGTTTGAAATTTTCACAATTTGGGCTACACGTTCGGGACGATTCGTGACCTTAGGTGACTTGCACAATTCGGGCTGAAACTAGTGCCAAATGAGAGGGTTGGGATAAACATTCAATTGACCATATGTGCCAAAAATTCTCGTTCTTTAGTTTTCGAGTTATAGCCCCTGGAAGTCGAAAACTGCACTACTTTGCCCTCGAATATCTCGACAACGGAGAAAGGAGAATTTCAGGGCATTTTCTCCCAAGAAATATATGGGAATTATCTGTAATTTAGCACAGTTTCAGAACGATTCGTGAAAGTCACCTTTTAAGAATAACTTCCACTGCAGGCCCATATATAAAAGTTTGCTCCTTTATTACTCTGCACATGGACAATTATTTGCGCTGTTATTTGCCCCAGGCATGTACCTATGTAATTACCGTTTACAGTGTAAAGATGGATGTTATCGGTCGCTGAACGTCGGAGCAGTAGGCGTTTAATGCATTTTCCCATAGGGTCCAATGCAAAATTGACACCTCATTTTCTCCATTCTCAAGAGCTTTGAGTCTCTGCAAAACATATACATGTGTAGACACAATTAAATGAAATAGAATGAAGGCTATTTCAGCTTTAGCTTTTATTCCGTTTGGGAGCTAAAGTCGCACAAACTTTTGTTTACAAAAATTTCGATGGCCTATAGTTCGCAAGTTATGCAATCAGTTGACATAAGATTGTGCATGCATGTAGACATGTTAATGACCTTTATATATGCCAAGTTTCAGATGGCTACCTACTCAAACAAGCAAGCAGTAGCGGTTTGAAATTTTCACAATTTGGGCTACACGTTCGGGACGATTCGTGACCTTAGGTGACTTGCACAATTCGGCTGAAACTAGTGCCAAATGAGAGGGTTGGGATAAACATTCAATTGACCATATGTGCCAAAAATTCTCGTTCTTTAGTTTTCGAGTTATAGCCCCTGGAAGTCGAAAACTGCACGACTTTGCCCTCGAATATCTCGACAACGGAGAAAGGAGAATTTCAGGGCATTTTCTCCCAAGAAATATATGGGAATTATCTGTAATTTAGCACAGTTTCAGAACGATTCGTGAAAGTCACCTTTTAAGAATAACTTCCACTGCAGGCCCATATATAAAAGTTTGCTCCTTTATTACTCTGCACATGGACAATTATTTGCGCTGTTATTTGCCCCAGGCATGTACCTATGTAATTACCGTTTACAGTGTAAAGATGGATGTTATCGGTCGCTGAACGTCGGAGCAGTAGGCGTTTAATGCATTTTCCCATAGGGTCCAATGCAAAATTGACACCTCATTTTCTCCATTCTCAAGAGCTTTGAGTCTCTGCAAAACATATACATGTGTAGACACAAATAAGTGAAATAGAATGAAGGCTATTTCAGCTTTAGCTTTTATTCCGTTTGGGAGCTAAAGTCGCACAAACTTTTGTTTACAAAAATTTCGATGGCCTATAGTTCGCAAGTTATGCAATCAGTTGACATAAGATTGTGCATGCATGTAGACATGTTAATGACCTTTATATATGCCAAGTTTCAGATGGCTACCTACTCAAACAAGCAAGCAGTAGCGGTTTGAAATTTTCACAATTTGGGCTACACGTTCGGGACGATTCGTGACCTTAGGTGACTTGCACAATTCGGGCTGAAACTAGTGCCAAATGAGAGGGTTGGGATAAACATTCAATTGACCATATGTGCCAAAAATTCTCGTTCTTTAGTTTTCGAGTTATAGCCCCTGGAAGTCGAAAACTGCACGACTTTGCCCTCGAATATCTCGACAACGGAGAAAGGAGAATTTCAGGGCATTTTCTCCCAAGAAATATATGGGAATTATCTGTAATTTAGCACAGTTTCAGAACGATTCGTGAAAGTCACCTTTTAAGAATAACTTCCACTGCAGGCCCATATATAAAAGTTTGCTCCTTTATTACTCTGCACATGGACAATTATTTGCGCTGTTATTTGCCCCAGGCATGTACCTATGTAATTACCGTTTACAGTGTAAAGATGGATGTTATCGGTCGCTGAACGTCGGAGCAGTAGGCGTTTAATGCATTTTCCCATAGGGTCCAATGCAAAATTGACACCTCATTTTCTCCATTCTCAAGAGCTTTGAGTCTCTGCAAAACATATACATGTGTAGACACAAATAAGTGAAATAGAATGAAGGCTATTTCAGCTTTAGCTTTTATTCCGTTTGGGAGCTAAAGTCGCACAAACTTTTGTTTACAAAAATTTCGATGGCCTATAGTTCGCAAGTTATGCAATCAGTTGACATAAGATTGTGCATGCATGTAGACATGTTAATGACCTTTATATATGCCAAGTTTCAGATGGCTACCTACTCAAACAAGCAAGCAGTAGCGGTTTGAAATTTTCACAATTTGGGCTACACGTTCGGGACGATTCGTGACCTTAGGTGACTTGCACAATTCGGGCTGAAACTAGTGCCAAATGAGAGGGTTGGGATAAACATTCAATTGACCATATGTGCCAAAAATTCTCGTTCTTTAGTTTTCGAGTTATAGCCCCTGGAAGTCGAAAACTGCACGACTTTGCCCTCGAATATCTCGACAACGGAGAAAGGAGAATTTCAGGGCATTTTCTCCCAAGAAATATATGGGAATTATCTGTAATTTAGCACAGTTTCAGAACGATTCGTGAAAGTCACCTTTTAAGAATAACTTCCACTGCAGGCCCATATATAAAAGTTTGCTCCTTTATTACTCTGCACATGGACAATTATTTGCGCTGTTATTTGCCCCAGGCATGTACCTATGTAATTACCGTTTACAGTGTAAAGATGGATGTTATCGGTCGCTGAACGTCGGAGCAGTAGGCGTTTAATGCATTTTCCCATAGGGTCCAATGCAAAATTGACACCTCATTTTCTCCATTCTCAAGAGCTTTGAGTCTCTGCAAAACATATACATGTGTAGACACAAATAAGTGAAATAGAATGAAGGCTATTTCAGCTTTAGCTTTTATTCCGTTTGGGAGCTAAAGTCGCACAAACTTTTGTTTACAAAAATTTCGATGGCCTATAGTTCGCAAGTTATGCAATCAGTTGACATAAGATTGTGCATGCATGTAGACATGTTAATGACCTTTATATATGCCAAGTTTCAGATGGCTACCTACTCAAACAAGCAAGCAGTAGCGGTTTGAAATTTTCACAATTTGGGCTACACGTTCGGGACGATTCGTGACCTTAGGTGACTTGCACAATTCGGGCTGAAACTAGTGCCAAACGAGAGGGTTGGGATAAACATTCAATTGACCATATGTGCCAAAAATTCTCGTTCTTTAGTTTTCGAGTTATAGCCGCTGGAAGTCGAAAACTGCACGACTTTGCCCTCGAATATCTCGACAACGGAGAAAGGAGAATTTCAGGGCATTTTCTCCCAAGAAATATATGGGAATTATCTGTAATTTAGCACAGTTTCAGAACGATTCGTGAAAGTCACCTTTTAAGAATAACTTCCACTGCAGGCCCATATATAAAAGTTTGCTCCTTTATTACTCTGCACATGGACAATTATTTGCGCTGTTATTTGCCCCAGGCATGTACCTATGTAATTACCGTTTACAGTGTAAAGATGGATGTTATCGGTCGCTGAACGTCGGAGCAGTAGGCGTTTAATGCATTTTCCCATAGGGTCCAATGCAAAATTGACACCTCATTTTCTCCATTCTCAAGAGCTTTGAGTCTCTGCAAAACATATACATGTGTAGACACAATTAAATGAAATAGAATGAAGGCTATTTCAGCTTTAGCTTTTATTCCGTTTGGGAGCTAAAGTCGCACAAACTTTTGTTTACAAAAATTTCGATGGCCTATAGTTCGCAAGTTATGCAATCAGTTGACATAAGATTGTGCATGCATGTAGACATGTTAATGACCTTTATATATGCCAAGTTTCAGATGGCTACCTACTCAAACAAGCAAGCAGTAGCGGTTTGAAATTTTCACAATTTGGGCTACACGTTCGGGACGATTCGTGACCTTAGGTGACTTGCACAATTCGGGCTGAAACTAGTGCCAAATGAGAGGGTTGGGATAAACATTCAATTGACCATATGTGCCAAAAATTCTCGTTCTTTAGTTTTCGAGTTATAGCCCCTGGAAGTCGAAAACTGCACGACTTTGCCCTCGAATATCTCGACAACGGAGAAAGGAGAATTTCAGGGCATTTTCTCCCAAGAAATATATGGGAATTATCTGTAATTTAGCACAGTTTCAGAACGATTCGTGAAAGTCACCTTTTAAGAATAACTTCCACTGCAGGCCCATATATAAAAGTTTGCTCCTTTATTACTCTGCACATGGACAATTATTTGCGCTGTTATTTGCCCCAGGCATGTACCTATGTAATTACCGTTTACAGTGTAAAGATGGATGTTATCGGTCGCTGAACGTCGGAGCAGTAGGCGTTTAATGCATTTTCCCATAGGGTCCAATGCAAAATTGACACCTCATTTTCTCCATTCTCAAGAGCTTTGAGTCTCTGCAAAACATATACATGTATAGACACAAATAAGTGAAATAGAATGAAGGCTATTTCAGCTTTAGCTTTTATTCCGTTTGGGAGCTAAAGTCGCACAAACTTTTGTTTACAAAAATTTCGATGGCCTATAGTTCGCAAGTTATGCAATCAGTTGACATAAGATTGTGCATGCATGTAGACATGTTAATGACCTTTATATATGCCAAGTTTCAGATGGCTACCTACTCAAACAAGCAAGCAGTAGCGGTTTGAAATTTTCACAATTTGGGCTACACGTTCGGGACGATTCGTGACCTTAGGTGACTTGCACAATTCGGGCTGAAACTAGTGCCAAATGAGAGGGTTGGGATAAACATTCAATTGACCATATGTGCCAAAAATTCTCGTTCTTTAGTTTTCGAGTTATAGCCCCTGGAAGTCGAAAACTGCACGACTTTGCCCTCGAATATCTCGACAACGGAGAAAGGAGAATTTCAGGGCATTTTCTCCCAAGAAATATATGGGAATTATCTGTAATTTAGCACAGTTTCAGAACGATTCGTGAAAGTCACCTTTTAAGAATAACTTCCACTGCAGGCCCATATATAAAAGTTTGCTCCTTTATTACTCTGCACATGGACAATTATTTGCGCTGTTATTTGCCCCAGGCATGTACCTATGTAATTACCGTTTACAGTGTAAAGATGGATGTTATCGGTCGCTGAACGTCGGAGCAGTAGGCGTTTAATGCATTTTCCCATAGGGTCCAATGCAAAATTGACACCTCATTTTCTCCATTCTCAAGAGCTTTGAGTCTCTGCAAAACATATACATGTGTAGACACAAATAAGTGAAATAGAATGAAGGCTATTTCAGCTTTAGCTTTTATTCCGTTTGGGAGCTAAAGTCGCACAAACTTTTGTTTACAAAAATTTCGATGGCCTATAGTTCGCAAGTTATGCAATCAGTTGACATAAGATTGTGCATGCATGTAGACATGTTAATGACCTTTATATATGCCAAGTTTCAGATGGCTACCTACTCAAACAAGCAAGCAGTAGCGGTTTGAAATTTTCACAATTTGGGCTACACGTTCGGGACGATTCGTGACCTTAGGTGACTTGCACAATTCGGGCTGAAACTAGTGCCAAATGAGAGGGTTGGGATAAACATTCAATTGACCTTATGTGCCAAAAATTCTCGTTCTTTAGTTTTCGAGTTATAGCCCCTGGAAGTCGAAAACTGCACGACTTTGCCCTCGAATATCTCGACAACGGAGAAAGGAGAATTTCAGGGCATTTTCTCCCAAGAAATATATGGGAATTATCTGTAATTTAGCACAGTTTCAGAACGATTCGTGAAAGTCACCTTTTAAGAATAACTTCCACTGCAGGCCCATATATAAAAGTTTGCTCCTTTATTACTCTGCACATGGACAATTATTTGCGCTGTTATTTGCCCCAGGCATGTACCTATGTAATTACCGTTTACAGTGTAAAGATGGATGTTATCGGTCGCTGAACGTCGGAGCAGTAGGCGTTTAATGCATTTTCCCATAGGGTCCAATGCAAAATTGACACCTCATTTTCTCCATTCTCAAGAGCTTTGAGTCTCTGCAAAACATATACATGTGTAGACACAAATAAGTGAAATAGAATGAAGGCTATTTCAGCTTTAGCTTTTATTCCGTTTGGGAGCTAAAGTCGCACAAACTTTTGTTTACAAAAATTTCGATGGCCTATAGTTCGCAAGTTATGCAATCAGTTGACATAAGATTGTGCATGCATGTAGACATGTTAATGACCTTTATATATGCCAAGTTTCAGATGGCTACCTACTCAAACAAGCAAGCAGTAGCGGTTTGAAATTTTCACAATTTGGGCTACACGTTCGGGACGATTCGTGACCTTAGGTGACTTGCACAATTCGGGCTGAAACTAGTGCCAAATGAGAGGGTTGGTATAATTATTCAGTTGACCATATGTGCCAAAAATTCTCGTTCTTTAGTTTTCGAGTTATAGCCCCTGGAAGTCGAAAACTGCACGACTTTGCCCTCAAATATCTCGACAACGGAGAAAGGAGAATTTCAGGGCATTTTCTCCCAAGAAATATATGGGAATTATCTGTAATTTAGCACAGTTTCAGAACGATTCGTGAAAGTCACCTTTTAAGAATAACTTCCACTGCAGGCCCATATATAAAAGTTTGCTCCTTTATTACTCTGCACATGGACAATTATTTGCGCTGTTATTTGCCCCAGGCATGTACCTATGTAATTACCGTTTACAGTGTAAAGATGGATGTTATCGGTCGCTGAACGTCGGAGCAGTAGGCGTTTAATGCATTTTCCCATAGGGTCCAATGCAAAATTGACACCTCATTTTCTCCATTCTCAAGAGCTTTGAGTCTCTGCAAAACATATACATGTGTAGACACAAATAAGTGAAATAGAATGAAGGCTATTTCAGCTTTAGCTTTTATTCCGTTTGGGAGCTAAAGTCGCACAAACTTTTGTTTACAAAAATTTCGATGGCCTATAGTTCGCAAGTTATGCAATCAGTTGACATAAGATTGTGCATGCATGTAGACATGTTAATGACCTTTATATATGCCAAGTTTCAGATGGCTACCTACTCAAACAAGCAAGCAGTAGCGGTTTGAAATTTTCACAATTTGGGCTACACGTTCGGGACGATTCGTGACCTTAGGTGACTTGCACAATTCGGGCTGAAACTAGTGCCAAATGAGAGGGTTGGGATAAACATTCAATTGACCATATGTGCCAAAAATTCTCGTTCTTTAGTTTTCGAGTTATAGCCCCTGGAAGTCGAAAACTGCACGACTTTGCCCTCGAATATCTCGACAACGGAGAAAGGAGAATTTCAGGGCATTTTCTCCCAAGAAATATATGGGAATTATCTGTAATTTAGCACAGTTTCAGAACGATTCGTGAAAGTCACCTTTTAAGAATAACTTCCACTGCAGGCCCATATATAAAAGTTTGCTCCTTTATTACTCTGCACATGGACAATTATTTGCGCTGTTATTTGCCCCAGGCATGTACCTATGTAATTACCGTTTACAGTGTAAAGATGGATGTTATCGGTCGCTGAACGTCGGAGCAGTAGGCGTTTAATGCATTTTCCCATAGGGTCCAATGCAAAATTGACACCTCATTTTCTCCATTCTCAAGAGCTTTGAGTCTCTGCAAAACATATACATGTGTAGACACAAATAAGTGAAATAGAATAAAGGCTATTTCAGCTTTAGCTTTTATTCCGTTTGGGAGCTAAAGTCGCACAAACTTTTGTTTACAAAAATTTCGATGGCCTATAGTTCGCAAGTTATGCAATCAGTTGACATAAGATTGTGCATGCATGTAGACATGTTAATGACCTTTATATATGCCAAGTTTCAGATGGCTACCTACTCAAACAAGCAAGCAGTAGCGGTTTGAAATTTTCACAATTTGGGCTACACGTTCGGGACGATTCGTGACCTTAGGTGACTTGCACAATTCGGGCTGAAACTAGTGCCAAATGAGAGGGTTGGGATAAACATTCAATTGACCATATGTGCCAAAAATTCTCGTTCTTTAGTTTTCGAGTTATAGCCCCTGGAAGTCGAAAACTGCACGACTTTGCCCTCGAATATCTCGACAACGGAGAAAGGAGAATTTCAGGGCATTTTCTCCCAAGAAATATATGGGAATTATCTGTAATTTAGCACAGTTTCAGAACGATTCGTGAAAGTCACCTTTTAAGAATAACTTCCACTGCAGGCCCATATATAAAAGTTTGCTCCTTTATTACTCTGCACATGGACAATTATTTGCGCTGTTATTTGCCCCAGGCATGTACCTATGTAATTACCGTTTACAGTGTAAAGATGGATGTTATCGGTCGCTGAACGTCGGAGCAGTAGGCGTTTAATGCATTTTCCCATAGGGTCCAATGCAAAATTGACACCTCATTTTCTCCATTCTCAAGAGCTTTGAGTCTCTGCAAAACATATACATGTGTAGACACAAATAAGTGAAATAGAATGAAGGCTATTTCAGCTTTAGCTTTTATTCCGTTTGGGAGCTAAAGTCGCACAAACTTTTGTTTACAAAAATTTCGATGGCCTATAGTTCGCAAGTTATGCAATCAGTTGACATAAGATTGTGCATGCATGTAGACATGTTAATGACCTTTATATATGCCAAGTTTCAGATGGCTACCTACTCAAACAAGCAAGCAGTAGCGGTTTGAAATTTTCACAATTTGGGCTACACGTTCGGGACGATTCGTGACCTTAGGTGACTTGCACAATTCGGGCTGAAACTAGTGCCAAATGAGAGGGTTGGGATAAACATTCAATTGACCATATGTGCCAAAAATTCTCGTTCTTTAGTTTTCGAGTTATAGCCCCTGGAAGTCAAAAACTGCACGACTTTGCCCTCGAATATCTCGACAACGGAGAAAGGAGAATTTCAGGGCATTTTCTCCCAAGAAATATATGGGAATTATCTGTAATTTAGCACAGTTTCAGAACGATTCGTGAAAGTCACCTTTTAAGAATAACTTCCACTGCAGGCCCATATATAAAAGTTTGCTCCTTTATTACTCTGCACATGGACAATTATTTGCGCTGTTATTTGCCCCAGGCATGTACCTATGTAATTACCGTTTACAGTGTAAAGATGGATGTTATCGGTCGCTGAACGTCGGAGCAGTAGGCGTTTAATGCATTTTCCCATAGGGTCCAATGCAAAATTGACACCTCATTTTCTCCATTCTCAAGAGCTTTGAGTCTCTGCAAAACATATACATGTGTAGACACAAATAAGTGAAATAGAATGAAGGCTATTTCAGCTTTAGCTTTTATTCCGTTTGGGAGCTAAAGTCGCACAAACTTTTGTTTACAAAAATTTCGATGGCCTATAGTTCGCAAGTTATGCAATCAGTTGACATAAGATTGTGCATGCATGTAGACATGTTAATGACCTTTATATATGCCAAGTTTCAGATGGCTACCTACTCAAACAAGCAAGCAGTAGCGGTTTGAAATTTTCACAATTTGGGCTACACGTTCGGGACGATTCGTGACCTTAGGTGACTTGCACAATTCGGGCTGAAACTAGTGCCAAATGAGAGGGTTGGGATAAACATTCAATTGACCATATGTGCCAAAAATTCTCGTTCTTTAGTTTTCGAGTTATAGCCCCTGGAAGTCGAAAACTGCACGACTTTGCCCTCGAATATCTCGACAACGGAGAAAGGAGAATTTCAGGGCATTTTCTCCCAAGAAATATATGGGAATTATCTGTAATTTAGCACAGTTTCAGAACGATTCGTGAAAGTCACCTTTTAAGAATAACTTCCACTGCAGGCCCATATATAAAAGTTTGCTCCTTTATTACTCTGCACATGGACAATTATTTGCGCTGTTATTTGCCCCAGGCATGTACCTATGTAATTACCGTTTACAGTGTAAAGATGGATGTTATCGGTCGCTGAACGTCGGAGCAGTAGGCGTTTAATGCATTTTCCCATAGGGTCCAATGCAAAATTGACACCTCATTTTCTCCATTCTCAAGAGCTTTGAGTCTCTGCAAAACATATACATGTGTAGACACAAATAAGTGAAATAGAATGAAGGCTATTTCAGCTTTAGCTTTTATTCCGTTTGGGAGCTAAAGTCGCACAAACTTTTGTTTACAAAAATTTCGATGGCCTATAGTTCGCAAGTTATGCAATCAGTTGACATAAGATTGTGCATGCATGTAGACATGTTAATGACCTTTATATATGCCAAGTTTCAGATGGCTACCTACTCAAACAAGCAAGCAGTAGCGGTTTGAAATTTTCACAATTTGGGCTACACGTTCGGGACGATTCGTGACCTTAGGTGACTTGCACAATTCGGGCTGAAACTAGTGCCAAATGAGAGGGTTGGGATAAACATTCAATTGACCATATGTGCCAAAAATTCTCGTTCTTTAGTTTTCGAGTTATAGCCCCTGGAAGTCGAAAACTGCACGACTTTGCCCTCGAATATCTCGACAACGGAGAAAGGAGAATTTCAGGGCGTTTTCTCCCAAGAAATATATGGGAATTATCTGTAATTTAGCACAGTTTCAGAACGATTCGTGAAAGTCACCTTTTAAGAATAACTTCCACTGCAGGCCCATATATAAAAGTTTGCTCCTTTATTACTCTGCACATGGACAATTATTTGCGCTGTTATTTGCCCCAGGCATGTACCTATGTAATTACCGTTTACAGTGTAAAGATGGATGTTATCGGTCGCTGAACGTCGGAGCAGTAGGCGTTTAATGCATTTTCCCATAGGGTCCAATGCAAAATTGACACCTCATTTTCTCCATTCTCAAGAGCTTTGAGTCTCTGCAAAACATATACATGTGTAGACACAAATAAGTGAAATAGAATGAAGGCTATTTCAGCTTTAGCTTTTATTCCGTTTGGGAGCTAAAGTCGCACAAACTTTTGTTTACAAAAATTTCGATGGCCTATAGTTCGCAAGTTATGCAATCAGTTGACATAAGATTGTGCATGCATGTAGACATGTTAATGACCTTTATATATGCCAAGTTTCAGATGGCTACCTACTCAAACAAGCAAGCAGTAGCGGTTTGAAATTTTCACAATTTGGGCTACACGTTCGGGACGATTCGTGACCTTAGGTGACTTGCACAATTCGGGCTGAAACTAGTGCCAAATGAGAGGGTTGGGATAAACATTCAATTGACCATATGTGCCAAAAATTCTCGTTCTTTAGTTTTCGAGTTATAGCCCCTGGAAGTCGAAAACTGCACGACTTTGCCCTCGAATATCTCGACAACGGAGAAAGGAGAATTTCAGGGCATTTTCTCCCAAGAAATATATGGGAATTATCTGTAATTTAGCACAGTTTCAGAACGATTCGTGAAAGTCACCTTTTAAGAATAACTTCCACTGCAGGCCCATATATAAAAGTTTGCTCCTTTATTACTCTGCACATGGACAATTATTTGCGCTGTTATTTGCCCCAGGCATGTACCTATGTAATTACCGTTTACAGTGTAAAGATGGATGTTATCGGTCGCTGAACGTCGGAGCAGTAGGCGTTTAATGCATTTTCCCATAGGGTCCAATGCAAAATTGACACCTCATTTTCTCCATTCTCAAGAGCTTTGAGTCTCTGCAAAACATATACATGTGTAGACACAATTAAATGAAATAGAATGAAGGCTATTTCAGCTTTAGCTTTTATTCCGTTTGGGAGCTAAAGTCGCACAAACTTTTGTTTACAAAAATTTCGATGGCCTATAGTTCGCAAGTTATGCAATCAGTTGACATAAGATTGTGCATGCATGTAGACATGTTAATGACCTTTATATATGCCAAGTTTCAGATGGCTACCTACTCAAACAAGCAAGCAGTAGCGGTTTGAAATTTTCACAATTTGGGCTACACGTTCGGGACGATTCGTGACCTTAGGTGACTTGCACAATTCGGGCTGAAACTAGTGCCAAATGAGAGGGTTGGGATAAACATTCAATTGACCATATGTGCCAAAAATTCTCGTTCTTTAGTTTTCGAGTTATAGCCCCTGGAAGTCGAAAACTGCACGACTTTGCCCTCGAATATCTCGACAACGGAGAAAGGAGAATTTTAGGGCATTTTCTCCCAAGAAATATATGGGAATTATCTGTAATTTAGCACAGTTTCAGAACGATTCGTGAAAGTCACCTTTTAAGAATAACTTCCACTGCAGGCCCATATATAAAAGTTTGCTCCTTTATTACTCTGCACATGGACAATTATTTGCGCTGTTATTTGCCCCAGGCATGTACCTATGTAATTACCGTTTACAGTGTAAAGATGGATGTTATCGGTCGCTGAACGTCGGAGCAGTAGGCGTTTAATGCATTTTCCCATAGGGTCCAATGCAAAATTGACACCTCATTTTCTCCATTCTCAAGAGCTTTGAGTCTCTGCAAAACATATACATGTGTAGACACAAATAAGTGAAATAGAATGAAGGCTATTTCAGCTTTAGCTTTTATTCCGTTTGGGAGCTAAAGTCGCACAAACTTTTGTTTACAAAAATTTCGATGGCCTATAGTTCGCAAGTTATGCAATCAGTTGACATAAGATTGTGCATGCATGTAGACATGTTAATGACCTTTATATATGCCAAGTTTCAGATGGCTACCTACTCAAA
Source organism: Ctena decussata (assembly GCA_963989385.1). Lineage (NCBI taxonomy): Eukaryota > Metazoa > Mollusca > Bivalvia > Lucinida > Lucinidae > Ctena > Ctena decussata. Next base: position 26,791,886 of record OZ022505.1, read on the forward strand.
CAAGCAAGCAGTAGCGGTTTGAAATTTTCACAATTTGGGCTACACGTTCGGGACGATTCGTGACCTTAGGTGACTTGCACAATTCGGGCTGAAACTAGTGCCAAATGAGAGGGTTGGGATAAACATTCAATTGACCATATGTGCCAAAAATTCTCGTTCTTTAGTTTTCGAGTTATAGCCCCTGGAAGTCGAAAACTGCACGACTTTGCCCTCGAATATCTCGACAACGGAGAAAGGAGAATTTCAGGGCATTTTCTCCCAAGAAATATATGGGAATTATCTGTAATTTAGCACAGTTTCAGAACGATTCGTGAAAGTCACCTTTTAAGAATAACTTCCACTGCAGGCCCATATATAAAAGTTTGCTCCTTTATTACTCTGCACATGGACAATTATTTGCGCTGTTATTTGCCCCAGGCATGTACCTATGTAATTACCGTTTACAGTGTAAAGATGGATGTTATCGGTCGCTGAACGTCGGAGCAGTAGGCGTTTAATGCATTTTCCCATAGGGTCCAATGCAAAATTGACACCTCATTTTCTCCATTCTCAAGAGCTTTGAGTCTCTGCAAAACATATACATGTGTAGACACAAATAAGTGAAATAGAATGAAGGCTATTTCAGCTTTAGCTTTTATTCCGTTTGGGAGCTAAAGTCGCACAAACTTTTGTTTACAAAAATTTCGATGGCCTATAGTTCGCAAGTTATGCAATCAGTTGACATAAGATTGTGCATGCATGTAGACATGTTAATGACCTTTATATATGCCAAGTTTCAGATGGCTACCTACTCAAACAAGCAAGCAGTAGCGGTTTGAAATTTTCACAATTTGGGCTACACGTTCGGGACGATTCGTGACCTTAGGTGACTTGCACAATTCGGGCTGAAACTAGTGCCAAATGAGAGGGTTGGGATAAACATTCAATTGACCATATGTGCCAAAAATTCTCGTTCTTTAGTTTTCGAGTTATAGCCCCTGGAAGTCGAAAACTGCACGACTTTGCCCTCGAATATCTCGACAACGGAGAAAGGAGAATTTCAGGGCATTTTCTCCCAAGAAATATATGGGAATTATCTGTAATTTAGCACAGTTTCAGAACGATTCGTGAAAGTCACCTTTTAAGAATAACTTCCACTGCAGGCCCATATATAAAAGTTTGCTCCTTTATTACTCTGCACATGGACAATTATTTGCGCTGTTATTTGCCCCAGGCATGTACCTATGTAATTACCGTTTACAGTGTAAAGATGGATGTTATCGGTCGCTGAACGTCGGAGCAGTAGGCGTTTAATGCATTTTCCCATAGGGTCCAATGCAAAATTGACACCTCATTTTCTCCATTCTCAAGAGCTTTGAGTCTCTGCAAAACATATACATGTGTAGACACAAATAAGTGAAATAGAATGAAGGCTATTTCAGCTTTAGCTTTTATTCCGTTTGGGAGCTAAAGTCGCACAAACTTTTGTTTACAAAAATTTCGATAGCCTATAGTTCGCAAGTTATGCAATCAGTTGACATAAGATTGTGCATGCATGTAGACATGTTAATGACCTTTATATATGCCAAGTTTCAGATGGCTACCTACTCAAACAAGCAAGCAGTAGCGGTTTGAAATTTTCACAATTTGGGCTACACGTTCGGGACGATTCGTGACCTTAGGTGACTTGCACAATTCGGGCTGAAACTAGTGCCAAATGAGAGGGTTGGGATAAACATTCAATTGACCATATGTGCCAAAAATTCTCGTTCTTTAGTTTTCGAGTTATAGCCCCTGGAAGTCGAAAACTGCACGACTTTGCCCTCGAATATCTCGACAACGGAGAAAGGAGAATTTCAGGGCATTTTCTCCCAAGAAATATATGGGAATTATCTGTAATTTAGCACAGTTTCAGAACGATTCATGAAAGTCACCTTTTAAGAATAACTTCCACTGCAGGCCCATATATAAAAGTTTGCTCCTTTATTACTCTGCACATGGACAATTATTTGCGCTGTTATTTGCCCCAGGCATGTACCTATGTAATTACCGTTTACAGTGTAAAGATGGATGTTATCGGTCGCTGAACGTCGGAGCAGTAGGCGTTTAATGCATTTTCCCATAGGGTCCAATGCAAAATTGACACCTCATTTTCTCCATTCTCAAGAGCTTTGAGTCTCTGCAAAACATATACATGTGTAGACACAAATAAGTGAAATAGAATGAAGGCTATTTCAGCTTTAGCTTTTATTCCGTTTGGGAGCTAAAGTCGCACAAACTTTTGTTTACAAAAATTTCGATGGCCTATAGTTCGCAAGTTATGCAATCAGTTGACATAAGATTGTGCATGCATGTAGACATGTTAATGACCTTTATATATGCCAAGTTTCAGATGGCTACCTACTCAAACAAGCAAGCAGTAGCGGTTTGAAATTTTCACAATTTGGGCTACACGTTCGGGACGATTCGTGACCTTAGGTGACTTGCACAATTCGGGCTGAAACTAGTGCCAAATGAGAGGGTTGGGATAAACATTCAATTGACCATATGTGCCAAAAATTCTCGTTCTTTAGTTTTCGAGTTATAGCCCCTGGAAGTCGAAAACTGCACGACTTTGCCCTCGAATATCTCGACAACGGAGAAAGGAGAATTTCAGGGCATTTTCTCCCAAGAAATATATGGGAATTATCTGTAATTTAGCACAGTTTCAGAACGATTCGTGAAAGTCACCTTTTAAGAATAACTTCCACTGCAGGCCCATATATAAAAGTTTGCTCCTTTATTACTCTGCACATGGACAATTATTTGCGCTGTTATTTGCCCCAGGCATGTACCTATGTAATTACCGTTTACAGTGTAAAGATGGATGTTATCGGTCGCTGAACGTCGGAGCAGTAGGCGTTTAATGCATTTTCCCATAGGGTCCAATGCAAAATTGACACCTCATTTTCTCCATTCTCAAGAGCTTTGAGTCTCTGCAAAACATATACATGTGTAGACACAAATAAGTGAAATAGAATGAAGGCTATTTCAGCTTTAGCTTTTATTCCGTTTGGGAGCTAAAGTCGCACAAACTTTTGTTTACAAAAATTTCGATGGCCTATAGTTCGCAAGTTATGCAATCAGTTGACATAAGATTGTGCATGCATGTAGACATGTTAATGACCTTTATATATGCCAAGTTTCAGATGGCTACCTACTCAAACAAGCAAGCAGTAGCGGTTTGAAATTTTCACAATTTGGGCTACACGTTCGGGACGATTCGTGACCTTAGGTGACTTGCACAATTCGGGCTGAAACTAGTGCCAAATGAGAGGGTTGGGATAAACATTCAATTGACCATATGTGCCAAAAATTCTCGTTCTTTAGTTTTCGAGTTATAGCCCCTGGAAGTCGAAAACTGCACGACTTTGCCCTCGAATATCTCGACAACGGAGAAAGGAGAATTTCAGGGCATTTTCTCCCAAGAAATATATGGGAATTATCTGTAATTTAGCACAGTTTCAGAACGATTCGTGAAAGTCACCTTTTAAGAATAACTTCCACTGCAGGCCCATATATAAAAGTTTGCTCCTTTATTACTCTGCACATGGACAATTATTTGCGCTGTTATTTGCCCCAGGCATGTACCTATGTAATTACCGTTTACAGTGTAAAGATGGATGTTATCGGTCGCTGAACGTCGGAGCAGTAGGCGTTTAATGCATTTTCCCATAGGGTCCAATGCAAAATTGACACCTCATTTTCTCCATTCTCAAGAGCTTTGAGTCTCTGCAAAACATATACATGTGTAGACACAAATAAGTGAAATAGAATGAAGGCTATTTCAGCTTTAGCTTTTATTCCGTTTGGGAGCTAAAGTCGCACAAACTTTTGTTTACAAAAATTTCGATGGCCTATAGTTCGCAAGTTATGCAATCAGTTGACATAAGATTGTGCATGCATGTAGACATGTTAATGACCTTTATATATGCCAAGTTTCAGATGGCTACCTACTCAAACAAGCAAGCAGTAGCGGTTTGAAATTTTCACAATTTGGGCTACACGTTCGGGACGATTCGTGACCTTAGGTGACTTGCACAATTCGGGCTGAAACTAGTGCCAAATGAGAGGGTTGGGATAAACATTCAATTGACCATATGTGCCAAAAATTCTCGTTCTTTAGTTTTCGAGTTATAGCCCCTGGAAGTCGAAAACTGCACGACTTTGCCCTCGAATATCTCGACAACGGAGAAAGGAGAATTTCAGGGCATTTTCTCCCAAGAAATATATGGGAATTATCTGTAATTTAGCACAGTTTCAGAACGATTCGTGAAAGTCACCTTTTAAGAATAACTTCCACTGCAGGCCCATATATAAAAGTTTGCTCCTTTATTACTCTGCACATGGACAATTATTTGCGCTGTTATTTGCCCCAGGCATGTACCTATGTAATTACCGTTTACAGTGTAAAGATGGATGTTATCGGTCGCTGAACGTCGGAGCAGTAGGCGTTTAATGCATTTTCCCATAGGGTCCAATGCAAAATTGACACCTCATTTTCTCCATTCTCAAGAGCTTTGAGTCTCTGCAAAACATATACATGTGTAGACACAAATAAGTGAAATAGAATGAAGGCTATTTCAGCTTTAGCTTTTATTCCGTTTGGGAGCTAAAGTCGCACAAACTTTTGTTTACAAAAATTTCGATAGCCTATAGTTCGCAAGTTATGCAATCAGTTGACATAAGATTGTGCATGCATGTAGACATGTTAATGACCTTTATATATGCCAAGTTTCAGATGGCTACCTACTCAAACAAGCAAGCAGTAGCGGTTTGAAATTTTCACAATTTGGGCTACACGTTCGGGACGATTCGTGACCTTAGGTGACTTGCACAATTCGGGCTGAAACTAGTGCCAAATGAGAGGGTTGGGATAAACATTCAATTGACCATATGTGCCAAAAATTCTCGTTCTTTAGTTTTCGAGTTATAGCCCCTGGAAGTCGAAAACTGCACGACTTTGCCCTCGAATATCTCGACAACGGAGAAAGGAGAATTTCAGGGCATTTTCTCCCAAGAAATATATGGGAATTATCTGTAATTTAGCACAGTTTCAGAACGATTCATGAAAGTCACCTTTTAAGAATAACTTCCACTGCAGGCCCATATATAAAAGTTTGCTCCTTTATTACTCTGCACATGGACAATTATTTGCGCTGTTATTTGCCCCAGGCATGTACCTATGTAATTACCGTTTACAGTGTAAAGATGGATGTTATCGGTCGCTGAACGTCGGAGCAGTAGGCGTTTAATGCATTTTCCCATAGGGTCCAATGCAAAATTGACACCTCATTTTCTCCATTCTCAAGAGCTTTGAGTCTCTGCAAAACATATACATGTGTAGACACAAATAAGTGAAATAGAATGAAGGCTATTTCAGCTTTAGCTTTTATTCCGTTTGGGAGCTAAAGTCGCACAAACTTTTGTTTACAAAAATTTCGATGGCCTATAGTTCGCAAGTTATGCAATCAGTTGACATAAGATTGTGCATGCATGTAGACATGTTAATGACCTTTATATATGCCAAGTTTCAGATGGCTACCTACTCAAACAAGCAAGCAGTAGCGGTTTGAAATTTTCACAATTTGGGCTACACGTTCGGGACGATTCGTGACCTTAGGTGACTTGCACAATTCGGGCTGAAACTAGTGCCAAATGAGAGGGTTGGGATAAACATTCAATTGACCATATGTGCCAAAAATTCTCGTTCTTTAGTTTTCGAGTTATAGCCCCTGGAAGTCGAAAACTGCACGACTTTGCCCTCGAATATCTCGACAACGGAGAAAGGAGAATTTCAGGGCATTTTCTCCCAAGAAATATATGGGAATTATCTGTAATTTAGCACAGTTTCAGAACGATTCGTGAAAGTCACCTTTTAAGAATAACTTCCACTGCAGGCCCATATATAAAAGTTTGCTCCTTTATTACTCTGCACATGGACAATTATTTGCGCTGTTATTTGCCCCAGGCATGTACCTATGTAATTACCGTTTACAGTGTAAAGATGGATGTTATCGGTCGCTGAACGTCGGAGCAGTAGGCGTTTAATGCATTTTCCCATAGGGTCCAATGCAAAATTGACACCTCATTTTCTCCATTCTCAAGAGCTTTGAGTCTCTGCAAAACATATACATGTGTAGACACAAATAAGTGAAATAGAATGAAGGCTATTTCAGCTTTAGCTTTTATTCCGTTTGGGAGCTAAAGTCGCACAAACTTTTGTTTACAAAAATTTCGATGGCCTATAGTTCGCAAGTTATGCAATCAGTTGACATAAGATTGTGCATGCATGTAGACATGTTAATGACCTTTATATATGCCAAGTTTCAGATGGCTACCTACTCAAACAAGCAAGCAGTAGCGGTTTGAAATTTTCACAATTTGGGCTACACGTTCGGGACGATTCGTGACCTTAGGTGACTTGCACAATTCGGGCTGAAACTAGTGCCAAATGAGAGGGTTGGGATAAACATTCAATTGACCATATGTGCCAAAAATTCTCGTTCTTTAGTTTTCGAGTTATAGCCCCTGGAAGTCGAAAACTGCACGACTTTGCCCTCGAATATCTCGACAACGGAGAAAGGAGAATTTCAGGGCATTTTCTCCCAAGAAATATATGGGAATTATCTGTAATTTAGCACAGTTTCAGAACGATTCGTGAAAGTCACCTTTTAAGAATAACTTCCACTGCAGGCCCATATATAAAAGTTTGCTCCTTTATTACTCTGCACATGGACAATTATTTGCGCTGTTATTTGCCCCAGGCATGTACCTATGTAATTACCGTTTACAGTGTAAAGATGGATGTTATCGGTCGTTGAACGTCGGAGCAGTAGGCGTTTAATGCATTTTCCCATAGGGTCCAATGCAAAATTGACACCTCATTTTCTCCATTCTCAAGAGCTTTGAGTCTCTGCAAAACATATACATGTGTAGACACAAATAAGTGAAATAGAATGAAGGCTATTTCAGCTTTAGCTTTTATTCCGTTTGGGAGCTAAAGTCGCACAAACTTTTGTTTACAAAAATTTCGATGGCCTATAGTTCGCAAGTTATGCAATCAGTTGACATAAGATTGTGCATGCATGTAGACATGTTAATGACCTTTATATATGCCAAGTTTCAGATGGCTACCTACTCAAACAAGCAAGCAGTAGCGGTTTGAAATTTTCACAATTTGGGCTACACGTTCGGGACGATTCGTGACCTTAGGTGACTTGCACAATTCGGGCTGAAACTAGTGCCAAATGAGAGGGTTGGGAAAAACATTCAATTGACCATATGTGCCAAAAATTCTCGTTCTTTAGTTTTCGAGTTATAGCCCCTGGAAGTCGAAAACTGCACGACTTTGCCCTCGAATATCTCGACAACGGAGAAAGGAGAATTTCAGGGCATTTTCTCCCAAGAAATATATGGGAATTATCTGTAATTTAGCACAGTTTCAGAACGATTCGTGAAAGTCACCTTTTAAGAATAACTTCCACTGCAGGCCCATATATAAAAGTTTGCTCCTTTATTACTCTGCACATGGACAATTATTTGCGCTGTTATTTGCCCCAGGCATGTACCTATGTAATTACCGTTTACAGTGTAAAGATGGATGTTATCGGTCGCTGAACGTCGGAGCAGTAGGCGTTTAATGCATTTTCCCATAGGGTCCAATGCAAAATTGACACCTCATTTTCTCCATTCTCAAGAGCTTTGAGTCTCTGCAAAACATATACATGTGTAGACACAAATAAGTGAAATAGAATGAAGGCTATTTCAGCTTTAGCTTTTATTCCGTTTGGGAGCTAAAGTCGCACAAACTTTTGTTTACAAAAATTTCGATAGCCTATAGTTCGCAAGTTATGCAATCAGTTGACATAAGATTGTGCATGCATGTAGACATGTTAATGACCTTTATATATGCCAAGTTTCAGATGGCTACCTACTCAAACAAGCAAGCAGTAGCGGTTTGAAATTTTCACAATTTGGGCTACACGTTCGGGACGATTCGTGACCTTAGGTGACTTGCACAATTCGGGCTGAAACTAGTGCCAAATGAGAGGGTTGGGATAAACATTCAATTGACCATATGTGCCAAAAATTCTCGTTCTTTAGTTTTCGAGTTATAGCCCCTGGAAGTCGAAAACTGCACGACTTTGCCCTCGAATATCTCGACAACGGAGAAAGGAGAATTTCAGGGCATTTTCTCCCAAGAAATATATGGGAATTATCTGTAATTTAGCACAGTTTCAGAACGATTCGTGAAAGTCACCTTTTAAGAATAACTTCCACTGCAGGCCCATATATAAAAGTTTGCTCCTTTATTACTCTGCACATGGACAATTATTTGCGCTGTTATTTGCCCCAGGCATGTACCTATGTAATTACCGTTTACAGTGTAAAGATGGATGTTATCGGTCGCTGAACGTCGGAGCAGTAGGCGTTTAATGCATTTTCCCATAGGGTCCAATGCAAAATTGACACCTCATTTTCTCCATTCTCAAGAGCTTTGAGTCTCTGCAAAACATATACATGTGTAGACACAAATAAGTGAAATAGAATGAAGGCTATTTCAGCTTTAGCTTTTATTCCGTTTGGGAGCTAAAGTCGCACAAACTTTTGTTTACAAAAATTTCGATGGCCTATAGTTCGCAAGTTATGCAATCAGTTGACATAAGATTGTGCATGCATGTAGACATGTTAATGACCTTTATATATGCCAAGTTTCAGATGGCTACCTACTCAAACAAGCAAGCAGTAGCGGTTTGAAATTTTCACAATTTGGGCTACACGTTCGGGACGATTCGTGACCTTAGGTGACTTGCACAATTCGGGCTGAAACTAGTGCCAAATGAGAGGGTTGGGATAAACATTCAATTGACCATATGTGCCAAAAATTCCCGTTCTTTAGTTTTCGAGTTATAGCCCCTGGAAGTCGAAAACTGCACGACTTTGCCCTCGAATATCTCGACAACGGAGAAAGGAGAATTTCAGGGCATTTTCTCCCAAGAAATATATGGGAATTATCTGTAATTTAGCACAGTTTCAGAACGATTCGTGAAAGTCACCTTTTAAGAATAACTTCCACTGCAGGCCCATATATAAAAGTTTGCTCCTTTATTACTCTGCACATGGACAATTATTTGCGCTGTTATTTGCCCCAGGCATGTACCTATACAATTACCGTTTACAGTGTAAAGATGGATGTTATCGGTCGCTGAACGTCGGAGCAGTAGGCGTTTAATGCATTTTCCCATAGGGTCCAATGCAAAATTGACACCTCATTTTCTCCATTCTCAAGAGCTTTGAGTCTCTGCAAAACATATACATGTGTAGACACAAATAAGTGAAATAGAATGAAGGCTATTTCAGCTTTAGCTTTTATTCCGTTTGGGAGCTAAAGTCGCACAAACTTTTGTTTACAAAAATTTCGATAGCCTATAGTTCGCAAGTTATGCAATCAGTTGACATAAGATTGTGCATGCATGTAGACATGTTAATGACCTTTATATATGCCAAGTTTCAGATGGCTACCTACTCAAACAAGCAAGCAGTAGCGGTTTGAAATTTTCACAATTTGGGCTACACGTTCGGGACGATTCGTGACCTTAGGTGACTTGCACAATTCGGGCTGAAACTAGTGCCAAATGAGAGGGTTGGGAAAAACATTCAATTGACCATATGTGCCAAAAATTCTCGTTCTTTAGTTTTCGAGTTATAGCCCCTGGAAGTCGAAAACTGCACGACTTTGCCCTCGAATATCTCGACAACGGAGAAAGGAGAATTTCAGGGCATTTTCTCCCAAGAAATATATGGGAATTATCTGTAATTTAGCACAGTTTCAGAACGATTCGTGAAAGTCACCTTTTAAGAATAACTTCCACTGCAGGCCCATATATAAAAGTTTGCTCCTTTATTACTCTGCACATGGACAATTATTTGCGCTGTTATTTGCCCCAGGCATGTACCTATGTAATTACCGTTTACAGTGTAAAGATGGATGTTATCGGTCGCTGAACGTCGGAGCAGTAGGCGTTTAATGCATTTTCCCATAGGGTCCAATGCAAAATTGACACCTCATTTTCTCCATTCTCAAGAGCTTTGAGTCTCTGCAAAACATATACATGTGTAGACACAAATAAGTGAAATAGAATGAAGGCTATTTCAGCTTTAGCTTTTATTCCGTTTGGGAGCTAAAGTCGCACAAACTTTTGTTTACAAAAATTTCGATGGCCTATAGTTCGCAAGTTATGCAATCAGTTGACATAAGATTGTGCATGCATGTAGACATGTTAATGACCTTTATATATGCCAAGTTTCAGATGGCTACCTACTCAAACAAGCAAGCAGTAGCGGTTTGAAATTTTCACAATTTGGGCTACACGTTCGGGACGATTCGTGACCTTAGGTGACTTGCACAATTCGGGCTGAAACTAGTGCCAAATGAGAGGGTTGGGATAAACATTCAATTGACCATATGTGCCAAAATTCTCGTTCTTTAGTTTTCGAGTTATAGCCCCTGGAAGTCGAAAACTGCACGACTTTGCCCTCGAATATCTCGACAACGGAGAAAGGAGAATTTCAGGGCATTTTCTCCCAAGAAATATATGGGAATTATCTGTAATTTAGCACAGTTTCAGAACGATTCGTGAAAGTCACCTTTTAAGAATAACTTCCACTGCAGGCCCATATATAAAAGTTTGCTCCTTTATTACTCTGCACATGGACAATTATTTGCGCTGTTATTTGCCCCAGGCATGTACCTATGTAATTACCGTTTACAGTGTAAAGATGGATGTTATCGGTCGCTGAACGTCGGAGCAGTAGGCGTTTAATGCATTTTCCCATAGGGTCCAATGCAAAATTGACACCTCATTTTCTCCATTCTCAAGAGCTTTGAGTCTCTGCAAAACATATACATGTGTAGACACAAATAAGTGAAATAGAATGAAGGCTATTTCAGCTTTAGCTTTTATTCCGTTTGGGAGCTAAAGTCGCACAAACTTTTGTTTACAAAAATTTCGATGGCCTATAGTTCGCAAGTTATGCAATCAGTTGACATAAGATTGTGCATGCATGTAGACATGTTAATGACCTTTATATATGCCAAGTTTCAGATGGCTACCTACTCAAACAAGCAAGCAGTAGCGGTTTGAAATTTTCACAATTTGGGCTACACGTTCGGGACGATTCGTGACCTTAGGTGACTTGCACAATTCGGGCTGAAACTAGTGCCAAATGAGAGGGTTGGGATAAACATTCAATTGACCATATGTGCCAAAAATTCTCGTTCTTTAGTTTTCGAGTTATAGCCCCTGGAAGTCGAAAACTGCACGACTTTGCCCTCGAATATCTCGACAACGGAGAAAGGAGAATTTCAGGGCATTTTCTCCCAAGAAATATATGGGAATTATCTGTAATTTAGCACAGTTTCAGAACGATTCGTGAAAGTCACCTTTTAAGAATAACTTCCACTGCAGGCCCATATATAAAAGTTTGCTCCTTTATTACTCTGCACATGGACAATTATTTGCGCTGTTATTTGCCCCAGGCATGTACCTATGTAATTACCGTTTACAGTGTAAAGATGGATGTTATCGGTCGCTGAACGTCGGAGCAGTAAGCGTTTAATGCATTTTCCCATAGGGTCCAATGCAAAATTGACACCTCATTTTCTCCATTCTCAAGAGCTTTGAGTCTCTGCAAAACATATACATGTGTAGACACAAATAAGTGAAATAGAATGAAGGCTATTTCAGCTTTAGCTTTTATTTCGTTTGGGAGCTAAAGTCGCACAAACTTTTGTTTACAAAAATTTCGATGGCCTATAGTTCGCAAGTTATGCAATCAGTTGACATAAGATTGTGCATGCATGTAGACATGTTAATGACCTTTATATATGCTAAGTTTCAGATGGCTACCTACTCAAACAAGCAAGCAGTAGCGGTTTGAAATTTTCACAATTTGGGCTACACGTTCGGGACGATTCGTGACCTTAGGTGACTTGCACAATTCGGGCTGAAACTAGTGCCAAATGAGAGGGTTGGGATAAACATTCAATTGACCATATGTGCCAAAAATTCTCGTTCTTTAGTTTTCGAGTTATAGCCCCTGGAAGTCGAAAACTGCACGACTTTGCCCTCGAATATCTCGACAACGGAGAAAGGAGAATTTCAGGGCATTTTCTCCCAAGAAATATATGGGAATTATCTGTAATTTAGCACAGTTTCAGAACGATTCGTGAAAGTCACCTTTTAAGAATAACTTCCACTGCAGGCCCATATATAAAAGTTTGCTCCTTTATTACTCTGCACATGGACAATTATTTGCGCTGTTATTTGCCCCAGGCATGTACCTATGTAATTACCGTTTACAGTGTAAAGATGGATGTTATCGGTCGCTGAACGTCGGAGCAGTAGGCGTTTAATGCATTTTCCCATAGGGTCCAATGCAAAATTAACACCTCATTTTCTCCATTCTCAAGAGCTTTGAGTCTCTGCAAAACATATACATGTGTAGACACAAATAAGTGAAATAGAATGAAGGCTATTTCAGCTTTAGCTTTTATTCCGTTTGGGAGCTAAAGTCGCACAAACTTTTGTTTACAAAAATTTCGATGGCCTATAGTTCGCAAGTTATGCAATCAGTTGACATAAGATTGTGCATGCATGTAGACATGTTAATGACCTTTATATATGCCAAGTTTCAGATGGCTACCTACTCAAACAAGCAAGCAGTAGCGGTTTGAAATTTTCACAATTTGGGCTACACGTTCGGGACGATTCGTGACCTTAGGTGACTTGCACAATTCGGGCTGAAACTAGTGCCAAATGAGAGGGTTGGGATAAACATTCAATTGACCATATGTGCCAAAAATTCTCGTTCTTTAGTTTTCGAGTTATAGCCCCTGGAAGTCGAAAACTGCACGACTTTGCCCTCGAATATCTCGACAACGGAGAAAGGAGAATTTCAGGGCATTTTCTCCCAAGAAATATATGGGAATTATCTTTAATTTAGCACAGTTTCAGAACGATTCGTGAAAGTCACCTTTTAAGAATAACTTCCACTGCAGGCCCATATATAAAAGTTTGCTCCTTTATTACTCTGCACATGGACAATTATTTGCGCTGTTATTTGCCCCAGGCATGTACCTATGTAATTACCGTTTACAGTGTAAAGATGGATGTTATCGGTCGCTGAACGTCGGAGCAGTAGGCGTTTAATGCATTTTCCCATAGGGTCCAATGCAAAATTGACACCTCATTTTCTCCATTCTCAAGAGCTTTGAGTCTCTGCAAAACATATACATGTGTAGACACAAATAAGTGAAATAGAATGAAGGCTATTTCAGCTTTAGCTTTTATTCCGTTTGGGAGCTAAAGTCGCACAAACTTTTGTTTACAAAAATTTCGATGGCCTATAGTTCGCAAGTTATGCAATCAGTTGACATAAGATTGTGCATGCATGTAGACATGTTAATGACCTTTATATATGCCAAGTTTCAGATGGCTACCTACTCAAACAAGCAAGCAGTAGCGGTTTGAAATTTTCACAATTTGGGCTACACGTTCGGGACGATTCGTGACCTTAGGTGACTTGCACAATTCGGGCTGAAACTAGTGCCAAATGAGAGGGTTGGGATAAACATTCAATTGACCATATGTGCCAAAAATTCTCGTTCTTTAGTTTTCGAGTTATAGCCCCTGGAAATCGAAAACTGCACGACTTTGCCCTCGAATATCTCGACAACGGAGAAAGGAGAATTTCAGGGCATTTTCTCCCAAGAAATATATGGGAATTATCTGTAATTTAGCACAGTTTCAGAACGATTCGTGAAAGTCACCTTTTAAGAATAACTTCCACTGCAGGCCCATATATAAAAGTTTGCTCCTTTATTACTCTGCACATGGACAATTATTTGCGCTGTTATTTGCCCCAGGCATGTACCTATGTAATTACCGTTTACAGTGTAAAGATGGATGTTATCGGTCGCTGAACGTCGGAGCAGTAGGCGTTTAATGCATTTTCCCATAGGGTCCAATGCAAAATTGACACCTCATTTTCTCCATTCTCAAGAGCTTTGAGTCTCTGCAAAACATATACATGTGTAGACACAAATAAGTGAAATAGAATGAAGGCTATTTCAGCTTTAGCTTTTATTCCGTTTGGGAGCTAAAGTCGCACAAACTTTTGTTTACAAAAATTTCGATGGCCTATAGTTCGCAAGTTATGCAATCAGTTGACATAAGATTGTGCATGCATGTAGACATGTTAATGACCTTTATATATGCCAAGTTTCAGATGGCTACCTACTCAAACAAGCAAGCAGTAGCGGTTTGAAATTTTCACAATTTGGGCTACGCGTTCGGGACGATTCGTGACCTTAGGTGACTTGCACAATTCGGGCTGAAACTAGTGCCAAATGAGAGGGTTGGGATAAACATTCAATTGACCATATGTGCCAAAAATTCTCGTTCTTTAGTTTTCGAGTTATAGCCCCTGGAAGTCGAAAACTGCACGACTTTGCCCTCGAATATCTCGACAACGGAGAAAGGAGAATTTCAGGGCATTTTCTCCCAAGAAATATATGGGAATTATCTGTAATTTAGCACAGTTTCAGAACGATTCGTGAAAGTCACCTTTTAAGAATAACTTCCACTGCAGGCCCATATATAAAAGTTTGCTCCTTTATTACTCTGCACATGGACAATTATTTGCGCTGTTATTTGCCCCAGGCATGTACCTATGTAATTACCGTTTACAGTGTAAAGATGGATGTTATCGGTCGCTGAACGTCGGAGCAGTAGGCGTTTAATGCATTTTCCCATAGGGTCCAATGCAAAATTGACACCTCATTTTCTCCATTCTCAAGAGCTTTGAGTCTCTGCAAAACATATACATGTGTAGACACAAATAAGTGAAATAGAATGAAGGCTATTTCAGCTTTAGCTTTTATTCCGTTTGGGAGCTAAAGTCGCACAAACTTTTGTTTACAAAAATTTCGATGGCCTATAGTTCGCAAGTTATGCAATCAGTTGACATAAGATTGTGCATGCATGTAGACATGTTAATGACCTTTATATATGCCAAGTTTCAGATGGCTACCTACTCAAACAAGCAAGCAGTAGCGGTTTGAAATTTTCACAATTTGGGCTACGCGTTCGGGACGATTCGTGACCTTAGGTGACTTGCACAATTCGGGCTGAAACTAGTGCCAAATGAGAGGGTTGGGATAAACATTCAATTGACCATATGTGCCAAAAATTCTCGTTCTTTAGTTTTCGAGTTATAGCCCCTGGAAGTCGAAAACTGCACGACTTTGCCCTCGAATATCTCGACAACGGAGAAAGGAGAATTTCAGGGCATTTTCTCCCAAGAAATATATGGGAATTATCTGTAATTTAGCACAGTTTCAGAACGATTCGTGAAAGTCACCTTTTAAGAATAACTTCCACTGCAGGCCCATATATAAAAGTTTGCTCCTTTATTACTCTGCACATGGACAATTATTTGCGCTGTTATTTGCCCCAGGCATGTTCCTATGTAATTACCGTTTACAGTGTAAAGATGGATGTTATCGGTCGCTGAACGTCGGAGCAGTAGGCGTTTAATGCATTTTCCCATAGGGTCCAATGCAAAATCGACACCTCATTTTCTCCATTCTCAAGAGCTTTGAGTCTCTGCAAAACATATACATGTGTAGACACAAATAAGTGAAATAGAATGAAGGCTATTTCAGCTTTAGCTTTTATTCCGTTTGGGAGCTAAAGTCGCACAAACTTTTGTTTACAAAAATTTCGATGGCCTATAGTTCGCAAGTTATGCAATCAGTTGACATAAGATTGTGCATGCATGTAGACATGTTAATGACCTTTATATATGCCAAGTTTCAGATGGCTACCTACTCAAACAAGCAAGCAGTAGCGGTTTGAAATTTTCACAATCTGGGCTACACGTTCGGGACGATTCGTGACCTTAGGTGACTTGCACAATTCGGGCTGAAACTAGTGCCAAATGAGAGGGTTGGGATAAACATTCAATTCACCATATGTGCCAAAAATTCTCGTTCTTTAGTTTTCGAGTTATAGCCCCTGGAAATCGAAAACTGCACGACTTTGCCCTCGAATATCTCGACAACGTAGAAAGGAGAATTTCAGGGCGTTTTCTCCCAAGAAATATATGGGAATTATCTGTAATTTAGCACAGTTTCAGAACGATTCGTGAAAGTCACCTTTTAAGAATAACTTCCACTGCAGGCCCATATATAAAAGTTTGCTCCTTTATTACTCTGCACATGGACAATTATTTGCGCTGTTATTTGCCCCAGGCATGTACCTATGTAATTACCGTTTACAGTGTAAAGATGGATGTTATCGGTCGCTGAACGTCGGAGCAGTAGGCGTTTAATGCATTTTCCCATAGGGTCCAATGCAAAATTGACACCTCATTTTCTCCATTCTCAAGAGCTTTGAGTCTCTGCAAAACATATACATGTGTAGACACAAATAAGTGAAATAGAATGAAGGCTATTTCAGCTTTAGCTTTTATTCCGTTTGGGAGCTAAAGTCGCACAAACTTTTGTTTACAAAAATTTCGATGGCCTATAGTTCGCAAGTTATGCAATCAGTTGACATAAGATTGTGCATGCATGTAGACATGTTAATGACCTTTATATATGCCAAGTTTCAGATGGCTACCTACTCAAACAAGCAAGCAGTAGCGGTTTGAAATTTTCACAATTTGGGCTACACGTTCGGGACGATTCGTGACCTTAGGTGACTTGCACAATTCGGGCTGAAACTAGTGCCAAATGAGAGGGTTGGGATAAACATTCAATTGACCATATGTGCCAAAAATTCTCGTTCTTTAGTTTACGAGTTATAGCCCCTGGAAGTCGAAAACTGCACGACTTTGCCCTCGAATATCTCGACAACGGAGAAAAGAGAATTTCAGGGCATTTTCTCCCAAGAAATATATGGGAATTATCTGTAATTTAGCACAGTTTCAGAACGATTCGTGAAAGTCACCTTTTAAGAATAACTTCCACTGCAGGCCCATATATAAAAGTTTGCTCCTTTATTACTCTGCACATGGACAATTATTTGCGCTGTTATTTGCCCCAGGCATGTACCTATGTAATTACCGTTTACAGTGTAAAGATGGATGTTATCGGTCGCTGAACGTCGGAGCAGTAGGCGTTTAATGCATTTTCCCATAGGGTCCAATGCAAAATTGACACCTCATTTTCTCCATTCTCAAGAGCTTTGAGTCTCTGCAAAACATATACATGTGTAGACACAAATAAGTGAAATAGAATGAAGGCTATTTCAGCTTTAGCTTTTATTCCGTTTGGGAGCTAAAGTCGCACAAACTTTTGTTTACAAAAATTTCGATTGCCTATAGTTCGCAAGTTATGCAATCAGTTGACATAAGATTGTGCATGCATGTAGACATGTTAATGACCTTTATATATGCCAAGTTTCAGATGGCTACCTACTCAAACAAGCAAGCAGTAGCGGTTTGAAATTTTCACAATTTGGGCTACACGTTCGGGACGATTCGTGACCTTAGGTGACTTGCACAATTCGGGCTGAATCTAGTGCCAAATGAGAGGGTTGGGATAAACATTCAATTGACCATATGTGCCAAAAATTCTCGTTCTTTAGTTTTCGAGTTATAGCCCCTGGAAGTCGAAAACTGCACGACTTTGCCCTCGAATATCTCGACAACGGAGAAAGGAGAATTTCAGGGCATTTTCTCCCAAGAAATATATGGGAATTATCTGTAATTTAGCACAGTTTCAGAACGATTCGTGAAAGTCACCTTTTAAGAATAACTTCCACTGCAGGCCCATGTATAAAAGTTTGCTCCTTTATTACTCTGCACATGGACAATTATTTGCGCTGTTATTTGCCCCAGGCATGTACCTATGTAATTACCGTTTACAGTGTAAAGATGGATGTTATCGGTCGCTGAACGTCGGAGCAGTAGGCGTTTAATGCATTTTCCCATAGGGTCCAATGCAAAATTGACACCTCATTTTCTCCATTCTCAAGAGCTTTGAGTCTCTGCAAAACATATACATGTGTAGACACAAATAAGTGAAATAGAATGAAGGCTATTTCAGCTTTAGCTTTTATTCCGTTTGGGAGCTAAAGTCGCACAAACTTTTGTTTACAAAAATTTCGATGGCCTATAGTTCGCAAGTTATGCAATCAGTTGACATAAGATTGTGCATGCATGTAGACATGTTAATGACCTTTATATATGCCAAGTTTCAGATGGCTACCTACTCAAACAAGCAAGCAGTAGCGGTTTGAAATTTTCACAATTTGGGCTACACGTTCGGGACGATTCGTGACCTTAGGTGACTTGCACAATTCGGGCTGAAACTAGTGCCAAATGAGAGGGTTGGGATAAACATTCAATTGACCATATGTGCCAAAAATTCTCGTTCTTTAGTTTTCGAGTTATAGCCCCTGGAAGTCGAAAACTGCACGACTTTGCCCTCGAATATCTCGACAACGGAGAAAGGAGAATTTCAGGGCATTTTCTCCCAAGAAATATATGGGAATTATCTGTAATTTAGCACAGTTTCAGAACGATTCGTGAAAGTCACCTTTTAAGAATAACTTCCACTGCAGGCCCATATATAAAAGTTTGCTCCTTTATTACTCTGCACATGGACAATTATTTGCGCTGTTATTTGCCCCAGGCATGTACCTATGTAATTACCGTTTACAGTGTAAAGATGGATGTTATCGGTCGCTGAACGTCGGAGCAGTAGGCGTTTAATGCATTTTCCCATAGGGTCCAATGCAAAATTGACACCTCATTTTCTCCATTCTCAAGAGCTTTGAGTCTCTGCAAAACATATACATGTGTAGACACAAATAAGTGAAATAGAATGAAGGCTATTTCAGCTTTAGCTTTTATTCCGTTTGGGAGCTAAAGTCGCACAAACTTTTGTTTACAAAAATTTCGATGGCCTATAGTTCGCAAGTTATGCAATCAGTTGACATAAGATTGTGCATGCATGTAGACATGTTAATGACCTTTATATATGCCAAGTTTCAGATGGCTACCTACTCAAACAAGCAAGCAGTAGCGGTTTGAAATTTTCACAATTTGGGCTACACGTTCGGGACGATTCGTGACCTTAGGTGACTTGCACAATTCGGGCTGAAACTAGTGCCAAATGAGAGGGTTGGGATAAACATTCAATTGACCATATGTGCCAAAAATTCTCGTTCTTTAGTTTTCGAGTTATAGCCCCTGGAAGTCGAAAACTGCACGACTTTGCCCTCGAATATCTCGACAACGGAGAAAGGAGAATTTCAGGGCATTTTCTCCCAAGAAATATATGGGAATTATCTGTAATTTAGCACAGTTTCAGAACGATTCGTGAAAGTCACCTTTTAAGAATAACTTCCACTGCAGGCCCATATATAAAAGTTTGCTCCTTTATTACTCTGCACATGGACAATTATTTGCGCTGTTATTTGCCCCAGGCATGTACCTATGTAATTACCGTTTACAGTGTAAAGATGGATGTTATCGGTCGCTGAACGTCGGAGCAGTAGGCGTTTAATGCATTTTCCCATAGGGTCCAATGCAAAATTGACACCTCATTTTCTCCATTCTCAAGAGCTTTGAGTCTCTGCAAAACATATACATGTGTAGACACAAATAAGTGAAATAGAATGAAGGCTATTTCAGCTTTAGCTTTTATTCCGTTTGGGAGCTAAAGTCGCACAAACTTTTGTTTACAAAAATTTCGATGGCCTATAGTTCGCAAGTTATGCAATCAGTTGACATAAGATTGTGCATGCATGTAGACATGTTAATGACCTTTATATATGCCAAGTTTCAGATGGCTACCTACTCAAACAAGCAAGCAGTAGCGGTTTGAAATTTTCACAATTTGGGCTACACGTTCGGGACGATTCGTGACCTTAGGTGACTTGCACAATTCGGGCTGAAACTAGTGCCAAATGAGAGGGTTGGGATAAACATTCAATTGACCATATGTGCCAAAAATTCTCGTTCTTTAGTTTACGAGTTATAGCCCCTGGAAGTCGAAAACTGCACGACTTTGCCCTCGAATATCTCGACAACGGAGAAAAGAGAATTTCAGGGCATTTTCTCCCAAGAAATATATGGGAATTATCTGTAATTTAGCACAGTTTCAGAACGATTCGTGAAAGTCACCTTTTAAGAATAACTTCCACTGCAGGCCCATATATAAAAGTTTGCTCCTTTATTACTCTGCACATGGACAATTATTTGCGCTGTTATTTGCCCCAGGCATGTACCTATGTAATTACCGTTTACAGTGTAAAGATGGATGTTATCGGTCGCTGAACGTCGGAGCAGTAGGCGTTTAATGCATTTTCCCATAGGGTCCAATGCAAAATTGACACCTCATTTTCTCCATTCTCAAGAGCTTTGAGTCTCTGCAAAACATATACATGTGTAGACACAAATAAGTGAAATAGAATGAAGGCTATTTCAGCTTTAGCTTTTATTCCGTTTGGGAGCTAAAGTCGCACAAACTTTTGTTTACAAAAATTTCGATGGCCTATAGTTCGCAAGTTATGCAATCAGTTGACATAAGATTGTGCATGCATGTAGACATGTTAATGACCTTTATATATGCCAAGTTTCAGATGGCTACCTACTCAAACAAGCAAGCAGTAGCGGTTTGAAATTTTCACAATTTGGGCTACACGTTCGGGACGATTCGTGACCTTAGGTGACTTGCACAATTCGGGCTGAATCTAGTGCCAAATGAGAGGGTTGGGATAAACATTCAATTGACCATATGTGCCAAAAATTCTCGTTCTTTAGTTTTCGAGTTATAGCCCCTGGAAGTCGAAAACTGCACGACTTTGCCCTCGAATATCTCGACAACGGAGAAAGGAGAATTTCAGGGCATTTTCTCCCAAGAAATATATGGGAATTATCTGTAATTTAGCACAGTTTCAGAACGATTCGTGAAAGTCACCTTTTAAGAATAACTTCCACTGCAGGCCCATATATAAAAGTTTGCTCCTTTATTACTCTGCACATGGACAATTATTTGCGCTGTTATTTGTTTTAGGCATGTACCTATGTAATTACCGTTTACAGTGTAAAGATGGATGTTATCGGTCGCTGAATGTCGGAGCAGTAGGCGTTTAATGCATTTTCCCATAGGGTCCAATGCAAAATTGACACCTCATTTTCTCCATTCTCAAGAGCTTTGAGTCTCTGCAAAACATATACATGTGTAGACACAAATAAGTGAAATAGAATGAAGGCTATTTCAGCTTTAGCTTTTATTCCGTTTGGGAGCTAAAGTCGCACAAACTTTTGTTTACAAAAATTTCGATGGCCTATAGTTCGCAAGTTATGCAATCAGTTGACATAAGATTGTGCATGCATGTAGACATGTTAATGACCTTTATATATGCCAAGTTTCAGATGGCTACCTACTCAAACAAGCAAGCAGTAGCGGTTTGAAATTTTCACAATTTGGGCTACACGTTCGGGACGATTCGTGACCTTAGGTGACTTGCACAATTCGGGCTGAAACTAGTGCCAAATGAGAGGGTTGGGATAAACATTCAATTGACCATATGTGCCAAAATTCTCGTTCTTTAGTTTTCGAGTTATAGCCCCTGGAAGTCGAAAACTGCACGACTTTGCCCTCGAATATCTCGACAACGGAGAAAGGAGAATTTCAGGGCATTTTCTCCCAAGAAATATATGGGAATTATCTGTAATTTAGCACAGTTTCAGAACGATTCGTGAAAGTCACCTTTTAAGAATAACTTCCACTGCAGGCCCATATATAAAAGTTTGCTCCTTTATTACTCTGCACATGGACAATTATTTGCGCTGTTATTTGCCCCAGGCATGTACCTATGTAATTACCGTTTACAGTGTAAAGATGGATGTTATCGGTCGCTGAACGTCGGAGCAGTAGGCGTTTAATGCATTTTCCCATAGGGTCCAATGCAAAATTGACACCTCATTTTCTCCATTCTCAAGAGCTTTGAGTCTCTGCAAAACATATACATGTGTAGACACAAATAAGTGAAATAGAATGAAGGCTATTTCAGCTTTAGCTTTTATTCCGTTTGGGAGCTAAAGTCGCACAAACTTTTGTTTACAAAAATTTCGATGGCCTATAGTTCGCAAGTTATGCAATCAGTTGACATAAGATTGTGCATGCATGTAGACATGTTAATGACCTTTATATATGCCAAGTTTCAGATGGCTACCTACTCAAACAAGCAAGCAGTAGCGGTTTGAAATTTTCACAATTTGGGCTACACGTTCGGGACGATTCGTGACCTTAGGTGACTTGCACAATTCGGGCTGAAACTAGTGCCAAATGAGAGGGTTGGGATAAACATTCAATTGACCATATGTGCCAAAAATTCTCGTTCTTTAGTTTTCGAGTTATAGCCCCTGGAAGTCGAAAACTGCACGACTTTGCCCTCGAATATCTCGACAACGGAGAAAGGAGAATTTCAGGGCATTTTCTCCCAAGAAATATATGGGAATTATCTGTAATTTAGCACAGTTTCAGAACGATTCGTGAAAGTCACCTTTTAAGAATAACTTCCACTGCAGGCCCATATATAAAAGTTTGCTCCTTTATTACTCTGCACATGGACAATTATTTGCGCTGTTATTTGCCCCAGGCATGTACCTATGTAATTACCGTTTACAGTGTAAAGATGGATGTTATCGGTCGCTGAACGTCGGAGCAGTAGGCGTTTAATGCATTTTCCCATAGGGTCCAATGCAAAATTGACACCTCATTTTCTCCATTCTCAAGAGCTTTGAGTCTCTGCAAAACATATACATGTGTAGACACAAATAAGTGAAATAGAATGAAGGCTATTTCAGCTTTAGCTTTTATTCCGTTTGGGAGCTAAAGTCGCACAAACTTTTGTTTACAAAAATTTCGATGGCCTATAGTTCGCAAGTTATGCAATCAGTTGACATAAGATTGTGCATGCATGTAGACATGTTAATGACCTTTATATATGCCAAGTTTCAGATGGCTACCTACTCAAACAAGCAAGCAGTAGCGGTTTGAAATTTTCACAATTTGGGCTACACGTTCGGGACGATTCGTGACCTAAGGTGACTTGCACAATTCGGGCTGAAACTAGTGCCAAATGAGAGGGTTGGGATAAACATTCAATTGACCATATGTGCCAAAAATTCTCGTTCTTTAGTTTTCGAGTTATAGCCCCTGGAAGTCGAAAACTGCACGACTTTGCCCTCGAATATCTCGACAACGGAGAAAGGAGAATTTCAGGGCATTTTCTCCCAAGAAATATATGGGAATTATCTGTAATTTAGCACAGTTTCAGAACGATTCGTGAAAGTCACCTTTTAAGAATAACTTCCACTGCAGGCCCATATATAAAAGTTTGCTCCTTTATTACTCTGCACATGGACAATTATTTGCGCTGTTATTTGCCCCAGGCATGTACCTATGTAATTACCGTTTACAGTGTAAAGATGGATGTTATCGGTCGCTGAACGTCGGAGCAGTAGGCGTTTAATGCATTTTCCCATAGGGTCCAATGCAAAATTGACACCTCATTTTCTCCATTCTCAAGAGCTTTGAGTCTCTGCAAAACATATACATGTGTAGACACAAATAAGTGAAATAGAATGAAGGCTATTTCAGCTTTAGCTTTTATTCCGTTTGGGAGCTAAAGTCGCACAAACTTTTGTTCACAAAAATTTCGATGGCCTATAGTTCGCAAGCTATGCAATCAGTTGACATAAGATTGTGCATGCATGTAGACATGTTAATGACCTTTATATATGCCAAGTTTCAGATGGCTACCTACTCAAACAAGCAAGCAGTAGCGGTTTGAAATTTTCACAATTTGGGCTACACGTTCGGGACGATTCGTGACCTTAGGTGACTTGCACAATTCGGGCTGAAACTAGTGCCAAATGAGAGGGTTGGGATAAACATTCAATTGACCATATGTGCCAAAAATTCTCGTTCTTTAGTTTTCGAGTTATAGCCCCTGGAAGTCGAAAACTGCACGACTTTGCCCTCGAATATCTCGACAACGGAGAAAGGAGAATTTCAGGGCATTTTCTCCCAAGAAATATATGGGAATTATCTGTAATTTAGCACAGTTTCAGAACGATTCGTGAAAGTCACCTTTTAAGAATAACTTCCACTGCAGGCCCATATATAAAAGTTTGCTCCTTTATTACTCTGCACATGGACAATTATTTGCGCTGTTATTTGCCCCAGGCATGTACCTATGTAATTACCGTTTACAGTGTAAAGATGGATGTTATCGGTCGCTGAACGTCGGAGCAGTAGGCGTTTAATGCATTTTCCCATAGGGTCCAATGCAAAATTGACACCTCATTTTCTCCATTCTCAAGAGCTTTGAGTCTCTGCAAAACATATACATGTGTAGACACAAATAAGTGAAATAGAATGAAGGCTATTTCAGCTTTAGCTTTTATTCCGTTTGGGAGCTAAAGTCGCACAAACTTTTGTTTACAAAAATTTCGATGGCCTATAGTTCGCAAGTTATGCAATCAGTTGACATAAGATTGTGCATGCATGTAGACATGTTAATGACCTTTATATATGCCAAGTTTCAGATGGCTACCTACTCAAACAAGCAAGCAGTAGCGGTTTGAAATTTTCACAATTTGGGCTACACGTTCGGGACGATTCGTGACCTTAGGTGACTTGCACAATTCGGGCTGAATCTAGTGCCAAATGAGAGGGTTGGGATAAACATTCAATTGACCATATGTGCCAAAAATTCTCGTTCTTTAGTTTTCGAGTTATAGCCCCTGGAAGTCGAAAACTGCACGACTTTGCCCTCGAATATCTCGACAACGGAGAAAGGAGAATTTCAGGGCATTTTCTCCCAAGAAATATATGGGAATTATCTGTAATTTAGCACAGTTTCAGAACGATTCGTGAAAGTCACCTTTTAAGAATAACTTCCACTGCAGGCCCATATATAAAAGTTTGCTCCTTTATTACTCTGCACATGGACAATTATTTGCGCTGTTATTTGCCCCAGGCATGTACCTATGTAATTACCGTTTACAGTGTAAAGATGGATGTTATCGGTCGCTGAACGTCGGAGCAGTAGGCGTTTAATGCATTTTCCCATAGGGTCCAATGCAAAATTGACACCTCATTTTCTCCATTCTCAAGAGCTTTGAGTCTCTGCAAAACATATACATGTGTAGACACAAATAAGTGAAATAGAATGAAGGCTATTTCAGCTTTAGCTTTTATTCCGTTTGGGAGCTAAAGTCGCACAAACTTTTGTTTACAAAAATTTCGATGGCCTATAGTTCGCAAGTTATGCAATCAGTTGACATAAGATTGTGCATGCATGTAGACATGTTAATGACCTTTATATATGCCAAGTTTCAGATGGCTACCTACTCAAACAAGCAAGCAGTAGCGGTTTGAAATTTTCACAATTTGGGCTACACGTTCGGGACGATTCGTGACCTTAGGTGACTTGCACAATTCGGGCTGAAACTAGTGCCAAATGAGAGGGTTGGGATAAACATTCAATTGACCATATGTGCCAAAAATTCTCGTTCTTTAGTTTTCGAGTTATAGCCCCTGGAAGTCGAAAACTGCACGACTTTGCCCTCGAATATCTCGACAACGGAGAAAGGAGAATTTCAGGGCATTTTCTCCCAAGAAATATATGGGAATTATCTGTAATTTAGCACAGTTTCAGAACGATTCGTGAAAGTCACCTTTTAAGAATAACTTCCACTGCAGGCCCATATATAAAAGTTTGCTCCTTTATTACTCTGCACATGGACAATTATTTGCGCTGTTATTTGCCCCAGGCATGTACCTATGTAATTACCGTTTACAGTGTAAAGATGGATGTTATCGGTCGCTGAATGTCGGAGCAGTAGGCGTTTAATGCATTTTCCCATAGGGTCCAATGCAAAATTGACACCTCATTTTCTCCATTCTCAAGAGCTTTGAGTCTCTGCAAAACATATACATGTGTAGACACAAATAAGTGAAATAGAATGAAGGCTATTTCAGCTTTAGCTTTTATTCCGTTTGGGAGCTAAAGTCGCACAAACTTTTGTTTACAAAAATTTCGATGGCCTATAGTTCGCAAGTTATGCAATCAGTTGACATAAGATTGTGCATGCATGTAGACATGTTAATGACCTTTATATATGCCAAGTTTCAGATGGCTACCTACTCAAACAAGCAAGCAGTAGCGGTTTGAAATTTTCACAATTTGGGCTACACGTTCGGGACGATTCGTGACCTTAGGTGACTTGCACAATTCGGGCTGAAACTAGTGCCAAATGAGAGGGTTGGGATAAACATTCAATTGACCATATGTGCCAAAATTCTCGTTCTTTAGTTTTCGAGTTATAGCCCCTGGAAGTCGAAAACTGCACGACTTTGCCCTCGAATATCTCGACAACGGAGAAAGGAGAATTTCAGGGCATTTTCTCCCAAGAAATATATGGGAATTATCTGTAATTTAGCACAGTTTCAGAACGATTCGTGAAAGTCACCTTTTAAGAATAACTTCCACTGCAGGCCCATATATAAAAGTTTGCTCCTTTATTACTCTGCACATGGACAATTATTTGCGCTGTTATTTGCCCCAGGCATGTACCTATGTAATTACCGTTTACAGTGTAAAGATGGATGTTATCGGTCGCTGAACGTCGGAGCAGTAGGCGTTTAATGCATTTTCCCATAGGGTCCAATGCAAAATTGACACCTCATTTTCTCCATTCTCAAGAGCTTTGAGTCTCTGCAAAACATATACATGTGTAGACACAAATAAGTGAAATAGAATGAAGGCTATTTCAGCTTTAGCTTTTATTCCGTTTGGGAGCTAAAGTCGCACAAACTTTTGTTTACAAAAATTTCGATGGCCTATAGTTCGCAAGTTATGCAATCAGTTGACATAAGATTGTGCATGCATGTAGACATGTTAATGACCTTTATATATGCCAAGTTTCAGATGGCTACCTACTCAAACAAGCAAGCAGTAGCGGTTTGAAATTTTCACAATTTGGGCTACACGTTCGGGACGATTCGTGACCTTAGGTGACTTGCACAATTCGGGCTGAAACTAGTGCCAAATGAGAGGGTTGGGATAAACATTCAATTGACCATATGTGCCAAAAATTCTCGTTCTTTAGTTTTCGAGTTATAGCCCCTGGAAGTCGAAAACTGCACGACTTTGCCCTCGAATATCTCGACAACGGAGAAAGGAGAATTTCAGGGCATTTTCTCCCAAGAAATATATGGGAATTATCTGTAATTTAGCACAGTTTCAGAACGATTCGTGAAAGTCACCTTTTAAGAATAACTTCCACTGCAGGCCCATATATAAAAGTTTGCTCCTTTATTACTCTGCACATGGACAATTATTTGCGCTGTTATTTGCCCCAGGCATGTACCTATGTAATTACCGTTTACAGTGTAAAGATGGATGTTATCGGTCGCTGAACGTCGGAGCAGTAGGCGTTTAATGCATTTTCCCATAGGGTCCAATGCAAAATTGACACCTCATTTTCTCCATTCTCAAGAGCTTTGAGTCTCTGCAAAACATATACATGTGTAGACACAAATAAGTGAAATAGAATGAAGGCTATTTCAGCTTTAGCTTTTATTCCGTTTGGGAGCTAAAGTCGCACAAACTTTTGTTTACAAAAATTTCGATGGCCTATAGTTCGCAAGTTATGCAATCAGTTGACATAAGATTGTGCATGCATGTAGACATGTTAATGACCTTTATATATGCCAAGTTTCAGATGGCTACCTACTCAAACAAGCAAGCAGTAGCGGTTTGAAATTTTCACAATTTGGGCTACACGTTCGGGACGATTCGTGACCTTAGGTGACTTGCACAATTCGGGCTGAAACTAGTGCCAAATGAGAGGGTTGGGATAAACATTCAATTGACCATATGTGCCAAAAATTCTCGTTCTTTAGTTTTCGAGTTATAGCCCCTGGAAGTCGAAAACTGCACGACTTTGCCCTCGAATATCTCGACAACGGAGAAAGGAGAATTTCAGGGCATTTTCTCCCAAGAAATATATGGGAATTATCTGTAATTTAGCACAGTTTCAGAACGATTCGTGAAAGTCACCTTTTAAGAATAACTTCCACTGCAGGCCCATATATAAAAGTTTGCTCCTTTATTACTCTGCACATGGACAATTATTTGCGCTGTTATTTGCCCCAGGCATGTACCTATGTAATTACCGTTTACAGTGTAAAGATGGATGTTATCGGTCGCTGAACGTCGGAGCAGTAGGCGTTTAATGCATTTTCCCATAGGGTCCAATGCAAAATTGACACCTCATTTTCTCCATTCTCAAGAGCTTTGAGTCTCTGCAAAACATATACATGTGTAGACACAAATAAGTGAAATAGAATGAAGGCTATTTCAGCTTTAGCTTTTATTCCGTTTGGGAGCTAAAGTCGCACAAACTTTTGTTTACAAAAATTTCGATGGCCTATAGTTCGCAAGTTATGCAATCAGTTGACATAAGATTGTGCATGCATGTAGACATGTTAATGACCTTTATATATGCCAAGTTTCAGATGGCTACCTACTCAAACAAGCAAGCAGTAGCGGTTTGAAATTTTCACAATTTGGGCTACACGTTCGGGACGATTCGTGACCTTAGGTGACTTGCACAATTCGGGCTGAATCTAGTGCCAAATGAGAGGGTTGGGATAAACATTCAATTGACCATATGTGCCAAAAATTCTCGTTCTTTAGTTTTCGAGTTATAGCCCCTGGAAGTCGAAAACTGCACGACTTTGCCCTCGAATATCTCGACAACGGAGAAAGGAGAATTTCAGGGCATTTTCTCCTAAGAAATATATGGGAATTATCTGTAATTTAGCACAGTTTCAGAACGATTCGTGAAAGTCACCTTTTAAGAATAACTTCCACTGCAGGCCCATATATAAAAGTTTGCTCCTTTATTACTCTGCACATGGACAATTATTTGCGCTGTTATTTGCCCCAGGCATGTACCTATGTAATTACCGTTTACAGTGTAAAGATGGATGTTATCGGTCGCTGAACGTCGGAGCAGTAGGCGTTTAATGCATTTTCCCATAGGGTCCAATGCAAAATTGACACCTCATTTTCTCCATTCTCAAGAGCTTTGAGTCTCTGCAAAACATATACATGTGTAGACACAAATAAGTGAAATAGAATGAAGGCTATTTCAGCTTTAGCTTTTATTCCGTTTGGGAGCTAAAGTCGCACAAACTTTTGTTTACAAAAATTTCGATGGCCTATAGTTCGCAAGTTATGCAATCAGTTGACATAAGATTGTGCATGCATGTAGACATGTTAATGACCTTTATATATGCCAAGTTTCAGATGGCTACCTACTCAAACAAGCAAGCAGTAGCGGTTTGAAATTTTCACAATTTGGGCTACACGTTCGGGACGATTCGTGACCTTAGGTGACTTGCACAATTCGGGCTGAAACTAGTGCCAAATGAGAGGGTTGGGATAAACATTCAATTGACCATATGTGCCAAAAATTCTCGTTCTTTAGTTTTCGAGTTATAGCCCCTGGAAGTCGAAAACTGCACGACTTTGCCCTCGAATATCTCGACAACGGAGAAAGGAGAATTTCAGGGCATTTTCTCCCAAGAAATATATGGGAATTATCTGTAATTTAGCACAGTTTCAGAACGATTCGTGAAAGTCACCTTTTAAGAATAACTTCCACTGCAGGCCCATATATAAAAGTTTGCTCCTTTATTACTCTGCACATGGACAATTATTTGCGCTGTTATTTGCCCCAGGCATGTACCTATGTAATTACCGTTTACAGTGTAAAGATGGATGTTATCGGTCGCTGAATGTCGGAGCAGTAGGCGTTTAATGCATTTTCCCATAGGGTCCAATGCAAAATTGACACCTCATTTTCTCCATTCTCAAGAGCTTTGAGTCTCTGCAAAACATATACATGTGTAGACACAAATAAGTGAAATAGAATGAAGGCTATTTCAGCTTTAGCTTTTATTCCGTTTGGGAGCTAAAGTCGCACAAACTTTTGTTTACAAAAATTTCGATGGCCTATAGTTCGCAAGTTATGCAATCAGTTGACATAAGATTGTGCATGCATGTAGACATGTTAATGACCTTTATATATGCCAAGTTTCAGATGGCTACCTACTCAAACAAGCAAGCAGTAGCGGTTTGAAATTTTCACATTTTGGGCTACACGTTCGGGACGATTCGTGACCTTAGGTGACTTGCACAATTCGGGCTGAAACTAGTGCCAAATGAGAGGGTTGGGATAAACATTCAATTGACCATATGTGCCAAAATTCTCGTTCTTTAGTTTTCGAGTTATAGCCCCTGGAAGTCGAAAACTGCACGACTTTGCCCTCGAATATCTCGACAACGGAGAAAGGAGAATTTCAGGGCATTTTCTCCCAAGAAATATATGGGAATTATCTGTAATTTAGCACAGTTTCAGAACGATTCGTGAAAGTCACCTTTTAAGAATAACTTCCACTGCAGGCCCATATATAAAAGTTTGCTCCTTTATTACTCTGCACATGGACAATTATTTGCGCTGTTATTTGCCCCAGGCATGTACCTATGTAATTACCGTTTACAGTGTAAAGATGGATGTTATCGGTCGCTGAACGTCGGAGCAGTAGGCGTTTAATGCATTTTCCCATAGGGTCCAATGCAAAATTGACACCTCATTTTCTCCATTCTCAAGAGCTTTGAGTCTCTGCAAAACATATACATGTGTAGACACAAATAAGTGAAATAGAATGAAGGCTATTTCAGCTTTAGCTTTTATTCCGTTTGGGAGCTAAAGTCGCACAAACTTTTGTTTACAAAAATTTCGATGGCCTATAGTTCGCAAGTTATGCAATCAGTTGACATAAGATTGTGCATGCATGTAGACATGTTAATGACCTTTATATATGCCAAGTTTCAGATGGCTACCTACTCAAACAAGCAAGCAGTAGCGGTTTGAAATTTTCACAATTTGGGCTACACGTTCGGGACGATTCGTGACCTTAGGTGACTTGCACAATTCGGGCTGAAACTAGTGCCAAATGAGAGGGTTGGGATAAACATTCAATTGACCATATGTGCCAAAAATTCTCGTTCTTTAGTTTTCGAGTTATAGCCCCTGGAAGTCGAAAACTGCACGACTTTGCCCTCGAATATCTCGACAACGGAGAAAGGAGAATTTCAGGGCATTTTCTCCCAAGAAATATATGGGAATTATCTGTAATTTAGCACAGTTTCAGAACGATTCGTGAAAGTCACCTTTTAAGAATAACTTCCACTGCAGGCCCATATATAAAAGTTTGCTCCTTTATTACTCTGCACATGGACAATTATTTGCGCTGTTATTTGCCCCAGGCATGTACCTATGTAATTACCGTTTACAGTGTAAAGATGGATGTTATCGGTCGCTGAACGTCGGAGCAGTAGGCGTTTAATGCATTTTCCCATAGGGTCCAATGCAAAATTGACACCTCATTTTCTCCATTCTCAAGAGCTTTGAGTCTCTGCAAAACATATACATGTGTAGACACAAATAAGTGAAATAGAATGAAGGCTATTTCAGCTTTAGCTTTTATTCCGTTTGGGAGCTAAAGTCGCACAAACTTTTGTTTACAAAAATTTCGATGGCCTATAGTTCGCAAGTTATGCAATCAGTTGACATAAGATTGTGCATGCATGTAGACATGTTAATGACCTTTATATATGCCAAGTTTCAGATGGCTACCTACTCAAACAAGCAAGCAGTAGCGGTTTGAAATTTTCACAATTTGGGCTACACGTTCGGGACGATTCGTGACCTTAGGTGACTTGCACAATTCGGGCTGAAACTAGTGCCAAATGAGAGGGTTGGGATAAACATTCAATTGACCATATGTGCCAAAAATTCTCGTTCTTTAGTTTTCGAGTTATAGCCCCTGGAAGTCGAAAACTGCACGACTTTGCCCTCGAATATCTCGACAACGGAGAAAGGAGAATTTCAGGGCATTTTCTCCCAAGAAATATATGGGAATTATCTGTAATTTAGCACAGTTTCAGAACGATTCGTGAAAGTCACCTTTTAAGAATAACTTCCACTGCAGGCCCATATATAAAAGTTTGCTCCTTTATTACTCTGCACATGGACAATTATTTGCGCTGTTATTTGCCCCAGGCATGTACCTATGTAATTACCGTTTACAGTGTAAAGATGGATGTTATCGGTCGCTGAACGTCGGAGCAGTAGGCGTTTAATGCATTTTCCCATAGGGTCCAATGCAAAATTGACACCTCATTTTCTCCATTCTCAAGAGCTTTGAGTCTCTGCAAAACATATACATGTGTAGACACAAATAAGTGAAATAGAATGAAGGCTATTTCAGCTTTAGCTTTTATTCCGTTTGGGAGCTAAAGTCGCACAAACTTTTGTTTACAAAAATTTCGATGGCCTATAGTTCGCAAGTTATGCAATCAGTTGACATAAGATTGTGCATGCATGTAGACATGTTAATGACCTTTATATATGCCAAGTTTCAGATGGCTACCTACTCAAACAAGCAAGCAGTAGCGGTTTGAAATTTTCACAATTTGGGCTACACGTTCGGGACGATTCGTGACCTTAGGTGACTTGCACAATTCGGGCTGAAACTAGTGCCAAATGAGAGGGTTGGGATAAACATTCAATTGACCATATGTGCCAAAAATTCTCGTTCTTTAGTTTTCGAGTTATAGCCCCTGGAAGTCGAAAACTGCACGACTTTGCCCTCGAATATCTCGACAACGGAGAAAGGAGAATTTCAGGGCATTTTCTCCCAAGAAATATATGGGAATTATCTGTAATTTAGCACAGTTTCAGAACGATTCGTGAAAGTCACCTTTTAAGAATAACTTCCACTGCAGGCCCATATATAAAAGTTTGCTCCTTTATTACTCTGCACATGGACAATTATTTGCGCTGTTATTTGCCCCAGGCATGTACCTATGTAATTACCGTTTACAGTGTAAAGATGGATGTTATCGGTCGCTGAACGTCGGAGCAGTAGGCGTTTAATGCATTTTCCCATAGGGTCCAATGCAAAATTGACACCTCATTTTCTCCATTCTCAAGAGCTTTGAGTCTCTGCAAAACATATACATGTGTAGACACAAATAAGTGAAATAGAATGAAGGCTATTTCAGCTTTAGCTTTTATTCCGTTTGGGAGCTAAAGTCGCACAAACTTTTGTTTACAAAAATTTCGATGGCCTATAGTTCGCAAGTTATGCAATCAGTTGACATAAGATTGTGCATGCATGTAGACATGTTAATGACCTTTATATATGCCAAGTTTCAGATGGCTACCTACTCAAACAAGCAAGCAGTAGCGGTTTGAAATTTTCACAATTTGGGCTACACGTTCGGGACGATTCGTGACCTTAGGTGACTTGCACAATTCGGGCTGAAACTAGTGCCAAATGAGAGGGTTGGGATAAACATTCAATTGACCATATGTGCCAAAAATTCTCGTTCTTTAGTTTTCGAGTTATAGCCCCTGGAAGTCGAAAACTGCACGACTTTGCCCTCGAATATCTCGACAACGGAGAAAGGAGAATTTCAGGGCATTTTCTCCCAAGAAATATATGGGAATTATCTGTAATTTAGCACAGTTTCAGAACGATTCGTGAAAGTCACCTTTTAAGAATAACTTCCACTGCAGGCCCATATATAAAAGTTTGCTCCTTTATTACTCTGCACATGGACAATTATTTGCGCTGTTATTTGCCCCAGGCATGTACCTATGTAATTACCGTTTACAGTGTAAAGATGGATGTTATCGGTCGCTGAACGTCGGAGCAGTAGGCGTTTAATGCATTTTCCCATAGGGTCCAATGCAAAATTGACACCTCATTTTCTCCATTCTCAAGAGCTTTGAGTCTCTGCAAAACATATACATGTGTAGACACAAATAAGTGAAATAGAATGAAGGCTATTTCAGCTTTAGCTTTTATTCCGTTTGGGAGCTAAAGTCGCACAAACTTTTGTTTACAAAAATTTCGATGGCCTATAGTTCGCAAGTTATGCAATCAGTTGACATAAGATTGTGCATGCATGTAGACATGTTAATGACCTTTATATATGCCAAGTTTCAGATGGCTACCTACTCAAACAAGCAAGCAGTAGCGGTTTGAAATTTTCACAATTTGGGCTACACGTTCGGGACGATTCGTGACCTTAGGTGACTTGCACAATTCGGGCTGAAACTAGTGCCAAATGAGAGGGTTGGGATAAACATTCAATTGACCATATGTGCCAAAAATTCTCGTTCTTTAGTTTTCGAGTTATAGCCCCTGGAAGTCGAAAACTGCACGACTTTGCCCTCGAATATCTCGACAACGGAGAAAGGAGAATTTCAGGGCATTTTCTCCCAAGAAATATATGGGAATTATCTGTAATTTAGCACAGTTTCAGAACGATTCGTGAAAGTCACCTTTTAAGAATAACTTCCACTGCAGGCCCATATATAAAAGTTTGCTCCTTTATTACTCTGCACATGGACAATTATTTGCGCTGTTATTTGCCCCAGGCATGTACCTATGTAATTACCGTTTACAGTGTAAAGATGGATGTTATCGGTCGCTGAACGTCGGAGCAGTAGGCGTTTAATGCATTTTCCCATAGGGTCCAATGCAAAATTGACACCTCATTTTCTCCATTCTCAAGAGCTTTGAGTCTCTGCAAAACATATACATGTGTAGACACAAATAAGTGAAATAGAATGAAGGCTATTTCAGCTTTAGCTTTTATTCCGTTTGGGAGCTAAAGTCGCACAAACTTTTGTTTACAAAAATTTCGATGGCCTATAGTTCGCAAGTTATGCAATCAGTTGACATAAGATTGTGCATGCATGTAGACATGTTAATGACCTTTATATATGCCAAGTTTCAGATGGCTACCTACTCAAACAAGCAAGCAGTAGCGGTTTGAAATTTTCACAATTTGGGCTACACGTTCGGGACGATTCGTGACCTTAGGTGACTTGCACAATTCGGGCTGAAACTAGTGCCAAATGAGAGGGTTGGGATAAACATTCAATTGACCATATGTGCCAAAAATTCTCGTTCTTTAGTTTTCGAGTTATAGCCCCTGGAAGTCGAAAACTGCACGACTTTGCCCTCGAATATCTCGACAACGGAGAAAGGAGAATTTCAGGGCATTTTCTCCCAAGAAATATATGGGAATTATCTGTAATTTAGCACAGTTTCAGAACGATTCGTGAAAGTCACCTTTTAAGAATAACTTCCACTGCAGGCCCATATATAAAAGTTTGCTCCTTTATTACTCTGCACATGGACAATTATTTGCGCTGTTATTTGCCCCAGGCATGTACCTATGTAATTACCGTTTACAGTGTAAAGATGGATGTTATCGGTCGCTGAACGTCGGAGCAGTAGGCGTTTAATGCATTTTCCCATAGGGTCCAATGCAAAATTGACACCTCATTTTCTCCATTCTCAAGAGCTTTGAGTCTCTGCAAAACATATACATGTGTAGACACAAATAAGTGAAATAGAATGAAGGCTATTTCAGCTTTAGCTTTTATTCCGTTTGGGAGCTAAAGTCGCACAAACTTTTGTTTACAAAAATTTCGATGGCCTATAGTTCGCAAGTTATGCAATCAGTTGACATAAGATTGTGCATGCATGTAGACATGTTAATGACCTTTATATATGCCAAGTTTCAGATGGCTACCTACTCAAACAAGCAAGCAGTAGCGGTTTGAAATTTTCACAATTTGGGCTACACGTTCGGGACGATTCGTGACCTTAGGTGACTTGCACAATTCGGGCTGAAACTAGTGCCAAATGAGAGGGTTGGGATAAACATTCAATTGACCATATGTGCCAAAAATTCTCGTTCTTTAGTTTTCGAGTTATAGCCCCTGGAAGTCGAAAACTGCACGACTTTGCCCTCGAATATCTCGACAACGGAGAAAGGAGAATTTCAGGGCATTTTCTCCCAAGAAATATATGGGAATTATCTGTAATTTAGCACAGTTTCAGAACGATTCGTGAAAGTCACCTTTTAAGAATAACTTCCACTGCAGGCCCATATATAAAAGTTTGCTCCTTTATTACTCTGCACATGGACAATTATTTGCGCTGTTATTTGCCCCAGGCATGTACCTATGTAATTACCGTTTACAGTGTAAAGATGGATGTTATCGGTCGCTGAACGTCGGAGCAGTAGGCGTTTAATGCATTTTCCCATAGGGTCCAATGCAAAATTGACACCTCATTTTCTCCATTCTCAAGAGCTTTGAGTCTCTGCAAAACATATACATGTGTAGACACAAATAAGTGAAATAGAATGAAGGCTATTTCAGCTTTAGCTTTTATTCCGTTTGGGAGCTAAAGTCGCACAAACTTTTGTTTACAAAAATTTCGATGGCCTATAGTTCGCAAGTTATGCAATCAGTTGACATAAGATTGTGCATGCATGTAGACATGTTAATGACCTTTATATATGCCAAGTTTCAGATGGCTACCTACTCAAACAAGCAAGCAGTAGCGGTTTGAAATTTTCACAATTTGGGCTACACGTTCGGGACGATTCGTGACCTTAGGTGACTTGCACAATTCGGGCTGAAACTAGTGCCAAATGAGAGGGTTGGGATAAACATTCAATTGACCATATGTGCCAAAAATTCTCGTTCTTTAGTTTTCGAGTTATAGCCCCTGGAAGTCGAAAACTGCACGACTTTGCCCTCGAATATCTCGACAACGGAGAAAGGAGAATTTCAGGGCATTTTCTCCCAAGAAATATATGGGAATTATCTGTAATTTAGCACAGTTTCAGAACGATTCGTGAAAGTCACCTTTTAAGAATAACTTCCACTGCAGGCCCATATATAAAAGTTTGCTCCTTTATTACTCTGCACATGGACAATTATTTGCGCTGTTATTTGCCCCAGGCATGTACCTATGTAATTACCGTTTACAGTGTAAAGATGGATGTTATCGGTCGCTGAACGTCGGAGCAGTAGGCGTTTAATGCATTTTCCCATAGGGTCCAATGCAAAATTGACACCTCATTTTCTCCATTCTCAAGAGCTTTGAGTCTCTGCAAAACATATACATGTGTAGACACAATTAAATGAAATAGAATGAAGGCTATTTCAGCTTTAGCTTTTATTCCGTTTGGGAGCTAAAGTCGCACAAACTTTTGTTTACAAAAATTTCGATGGCCTATAGTTCGCAAGTTATGCAATCAGTTGACATAAGATTGTGCATGCATGTAGACATGTTAATGACCTTTATATATGCCAAGTTTCAGATGGCTACCTACTCAAACAAGCAAGCAGTAGCGGTTTGAAATTTTCACAATTTGGGCTACACGTTCGGGACGATTCGTGACCTTAGGTGACTTGCACAATTCGGGCTGAAACTAGTGCCAAATGAGAGGGTTGGGATAAACATTCAATTGACCATATGTGCCAAAAATTCTCGTTCTTTAGTTTTCGAGTTATAGCCCCTGGAAGTCGAAAACTGCACGACTTTGCCCTCGAATATCTCGACAACGGAGAAAGGAGAATTTCAGGGCATTTTCTCCCAAGAAATATATGGGAATTATCTGTAATTTAGCACAGTTTCAGAACGATTCGTGAAAGTCACCTTTTAAGAATAACTTCCACTGCAGGCCCATATATAAAAGTTTGCTCCTTTATTACTCTGCACATGGACAATTATTTGCGCTGTTATTTGCCCCAGGCATGTACCTATGTAATTACCGTTTACAGTGTAAAGATGGATGTTATCGGTCGCTGAACGTCGGAGCAGTAGGCGTTTAATGCATTTTCCCATAGGGTCCAATGCAAAATTGACACCTCATTTTCTCCATTCTCAAGAGCTTTGAGTCTCTGCAAAACATATACATGTGTAGACACAAATAAGTGAAATAGAATGAAGGCTATTTCAGCTTTAGCTTTTATTCCGTTTGGGAGCTAAAGTCGCACAAACTTTTGTTTACAAAAATTTCGATGGCCTATAGTTCGCAAGTTATGCAATCAGTTGACATAAGATTGTGCATGCATGTAGACATGTTAATGACCTTTATATATGCCAAGTTTCAGATGGCTACCTACTCAAACAAGCAAGCAGTAGCGGTTTGAAATTTTCACAATTTGGGCTACACGTTCGGGACGATTCGTGACCTTAGGTGACTTGCACAATTCGGGCTGAAACTAGTGCCAAATGAGAGGGTTGGGATAAACATTCAATTGACCATATGTGCCAAAAATTCTCGTTCTTTAGTTTTCGAGTTATAGCCCCTGGAAGTCGAAAACTGCACGACTTTGCCCTCGAATATCTCGACAACGGAGAAAGGAGAATTTCAGGGCATTTTCTCCCAAGAAATATATGGGAATTATCTGTAATTTAGCACAGTTTCAGAACGATTCGTGAAAGTCACCTTTTAAGAATAACTTCCACTGCAGGCCCATATATAAAAGTTTGCTCCTTTATTACTCTGCACATGGACAATTATTTGCGCTGTTATTTGCCCCAGGCATGTACCTATGTAATTACCGTTTACAGTGTAAAGATGGATGTTATCGGTCGCTGAACGTCGGAGCAGTAGGCGTTTAATGCATTTTCCCATAGGGTCCAATGCAAAATTGACACCTCATTTTCTCCATTCTCAAGAGCTTTGAGTCTCTGCAAAACATATACATGTGTAGACACAAATAAGTGAAATAGAATGAAGGCTATTTCAGCTTTAGCTTTTATTCCGTTTGGGAGCTAAAGTCGCACAAACTTTTGTTTACAAAAATTTCGATGGCCTATAGTTCGCAAGTTATGCAATCAGTTGACATAAGATTGTGCATGCATGTAGACATGTTAATGACCTTTATATATGCCAAGTTTCAGATGGCTACCTACTCAAACAAGCAAGCAGTAGCGGTTTGAAATTTTCACAATTTGGGCTACACGTTCGGGACGATTCGTGACCTTAGGTGACTTGCACAATTCGGGCTGAAACTAGTGCCAAATGAGAGGGTTGGGATAAACATTCAATTGACCATATGTGCCAAAAATTCTCGTTCTTTAGTTTTCGAGTTATAGCCCCTGGAAGTCGAAAACTGCACGACTTTGCCCTCGAATATCTCGACAACGGAGAAAGGAGAATTTCAGGGCATTTTCTCCCAAGAAATATATGGGAATTATCTGTAATTTAGCACAGTTTCAGAACGATTCGTGAAAGTCACCTTTTAAGAATAACTTCCACTGCAGGCCCATATATAAAAGTTTGCTCTTTATTACTCTGCACATGGACAATTATTTGCGCTGTTATTTGCCCCAGGCATGTACCTATGTAATTACCGTTTACAGTGTAAAGATGGATGTTATCGGTCGCTGAACGTCGGAGCAGTAGGCGTTTAATGCATTTTCCCATAGGGTCCAATGCAAAATTGACACCTCATTTTCTCCATTCTCAAGAGCTTTGAGTCTCTGCAAAACATATACATGTGTAGACACAAATAAGTGAAATAGAATGAAGGCTATTTCAGCTTTAGCTTTTATTCCGTTTGGGAGCTAAAGTCGCACAAACTTTTGTTTACAAAAATTTCGATGGCCTATAGTTCGCAAGTTATGCAATTAGTTGACATAAGATTGTGCATGCATGTAGACATGTTAATGACCTTTATATATGCCAAGTTTCAGATGGCTACCTACTCAAACAAGCAAGCAGTAGCGGTTTGAAATTTTCACAATTTGGGCTACACGTTCGGGACGATTCGTGACCTTAGGTGACTTGCACAATTCGGGCTGAAACTAGTGCCAAATGAGAGGGTTGGGATAAACATTCAATTGACCATATGTGCCAAAAATTCTCGTTCTTTAGTTTTCGAGTTATAGCCCCTGGAAGTCGAAAACTGCACGACTTTGCCCTCGAATATCTCGACAACGGAGAAAGGAGAATTTCAGGGCATTTTCTCCCAAGAAATATATGGGAATTATCTGTAATTTAGCACAGTTTCAGAACGATTCGTGAAAGTCACCTTTTAAGAATAACTTCCACTGCAGGCCCATATATAAAAGTTTGCTCCTTTATTACTCTGCACATGGACAATTATTTGCGCTGTTATTTGCCCCAGGCATGTACCTATGTAATTACCGTTTACAGTGTAAAGATGGATGTTATCGGTCGCTGAACGTCGGAGCAGTAGGCGTTTAATGCATTTTCCCATAGGGTCCAATGCAAAATTGACACCTCATTTTCTCCATTCTCAAGAGTTTTGAGTCTCTGCAAAACATATACATGTGTAGACACAAATAAGTGAAATAGAATGAAGGCTATTTCAGCTTTAGCTTTTATTCCGTTTGGGAGCTAAAGTCGCACAAACTTTTGTTTACAAAAATTTCGATGGCCTATAGTTCGCAAGT
This sequence comes from Ctena decussata, assembly GCA_963989385.1. NCBI lineage: Eukaryota > Metazoa > Mollusca > Bivalvia > Lucinida > Lucinidae > Ctena > Ctena decussata. The sequence goes on from OZ022505.1 coordinate 26,832,387, forward strand.
TATGCAATCAGTTGACATAAGATTGTGCATGCATGTAGACATGTTAATGACCTTTATATATGCCAAGTTTCAGATGGCTACCTACTCAAACAAGCAAGCAGTAGCGGTTTGAAATTTTCACAATTTGGGCTACACGTTCGGGACGATTCGTGACCTTAGGTGACTTGCACAATTCGGGCTGAAACTAGTGCCAAATGAGAGGGTTGGGATAAACATTCAATTGACCATATGTGCCAAAAATTCTCGTTCTTTAGTTTTCGAGTTATAGCCCCTGGAAGTCGAAAACTGCACGACTTTGCCCTCGAATATCTCGACAACGGAGAAAGGAGAATTTCAGGGCATTTTCTCACAAGAAATATATGGGAATTATCTGTAATTTAGCACAGTTTCAGAACGATTCGTGAAAGTCACCTTTTAAGAATAACTTCCACTGCAGGCCCATATATAAAAGTTTGCTCCTTTATTACTCTGCACATGGACAATTATTTGCGCTGTTATTTGCCCCAGGCATGTACCTATGTAATTACCGTTTACAGTGTAAAGATGGATGTTATCGGTCGCTGAACGTCGGAGCAGTAGGCGTTTAATGCATTTTCCCATAGGGTCCAATGCAAAATTGACACCTCATTTTCTCCATTCTCAAGAGCTTTGAGTCTCTGCAAAACATATACATGTGTAGACACAAATAAGTGAAATAGAATAAAGGCTATTTCAGCTTTAGCTTTTATTCCGTTTGGGAGCTAAAGTCGCACAAACTTTTGTTTACAAAAATTTCGATGGCCTATAGTTCGCAAGTTATGCAATCAGTTGACATAAGATTGTGCATACATGTAGACATGTTAATGACCTTTATATATGCCAAGTTTCAGATGGCTACCTACTCAAACAAGCAAGCAGTAGCGGTTTGAAATTTTCACAATTTGGGCTACACGTTCGGGACGATTCGTGACCTTAGGTGACTTGCACAATTCGGGCTGAAACTAGTGCCAAATGAGAGGGTTGGGATAAACATTCAATTGACCGTATGTGCCAAAAATTCTCGTTCTTTAGTTTTCAAGTTATAGCCCCTGGAAGTCGAAAACTGCACGACTTTGCCCTCGAATATCTCGACAACGGAGAAAGGAGAATTTCAGGGCATTTTCTCCCAAGAAATATATGGGAATTATCTGTAATTTAGCACAGTTTCAGAACGATTCGTGAAAGTCACCTTTTAAGAATAACTTCCACTGCAGGCCCATATATAAAAGTTTGCTCCTTTATTACTCTGCACATGGACAATTATTTGCGCTGTTATTTGCCCCAGGCATGTACCTATGTAATTACCGTTTACAGTGTAAATATGGATGTTATCGGTTGCTGAACGTCGGAGCAGTAGGCGTTTAATGCATTTTCCCATAGGGTCCAATGCAAAATTGACACCTCATTTTCTCCATTCTCAAGAGCTTTGAGTCTCTGCAAAACATATACATGTGTAGACACAAATAAGTGAAATAGAATGAAGGCTATTTCAGCTTTAGCTTTTATTCCGTTTGGGAGTTAAAGTCGCACAAACTTTTGTTTACAAAAATTTCGATGGCCTATAGTTCGCAAGTTATGCAATCAGTTGACATAAGATTGTGCATGCATGTAGACATGTTAATGACCTTTATATATGCCAAGTTTCAGATGGCTACCTACTCAAACAAGCAAGCAGTAGCGGTTTGAAATTTTCACCATTTGGGCTACACGTTCGGGACGATTCGTGACCTTAGGTGACTTGCACAATTCGGGCTGAAACTAGTGCCAAATGAGAGGGTTGGGATAAACATTCAATTGACCATATGTGCCAAAAATTCTCGTTCTTTAGTTTTCGAGTTATAGCCCCTGGAAGTCGAAAACTGCACGACTTTGCCCTCGAATATCTCGACAACGGAGAAAGGAGAATTTCAGGGCATTTTCTCCCAAGAAATATATGGGAATTATCTGTAATTTAGCACAGTTTCAGAACGATTCGTGAAAGTCACCTTTTAAGAAAAACTTCCACTGCAGGCCCATATATAAAAGTTTGCTCCTTTATTACTCTGCACATGGACAATTATTTGCGCTGTTATTTGCCCCAGGCATGTACCTATGTAATTACCGTTTACAGTGTAAAGATGGATGTTATCGGTCGCTGAACGTCGGAGCAGTAGGCGTTTAATGCATTTTCCCATAGGGTCCAATGCAAAATTGACACCTCATTTTCTCCATTCTCAAGAGCTTTGAGTCTCTGCAAAACATATACATGTGTAGACACAAATAAGTGAAATAGAATGAAGGCTATTTCAGCTTTAGCTTTTATTCCGTTTGGGAGCTAAAGTCGCACAAACTTTTGTTTACAAAAATTTCGATGGCCAATAGTTCGCAAGTTATGCAATCAGTTGACATAAGATTGTGCATGCATGTAGACATGTTAATGACCTTTATATATGCCAAGTTTCAGATGGCTACCTACTCAAACAAGCAAGCAGTAGCGGTTTGAAATTTTCACAATTTGGGCTACACGTTCGGGACGATTCGTGACCTTAGGTGACTTGCACAATTCGGGCTGAAACTAGTGCCAAATGAGAGGGTTGGGATAAACATTCAATTGACCATATGTGCCAAAAATTCTCGTTCTTTAGTTTTCGAGTTATAGCCCCTGGAAGTCGAAAACTGCACGACTTTGCCCTCGAATATCTCGACAACGGAGAAAGGAGAATTTCAGGGCATTTTCTCCCAAGAAATATATGGGAATTATCTGTAAGTTAGCACAGTTTCAGAACGATTCGTGAAAGTCACCTTTTAAGAATAACTTCCACTGCAGGCCCATATATAAAAGTTTGCTCCTTTATTACTCTGCACATGGACAATTATTTGCGCTGTTATTTGCCCCAGGCATGTACCTATGTAATTACCGTTTACAGTGTAAAGATGGATGTTATCGGTCGCTGAACGTCGGAGCAGTAGGCGTTTAATGCATTTTCCCATAGGGTCCAATGCAAAATTGACACCTCATTTTCTCCATTCTCAAGAGCTTTGAGTCTCTGCAAAACATATACATGTGTAGACACAAATAAGTGAAATAGAATGAAGGCTATTTCAGCTTTAGCTTTTATTCCGTTTGGGAGCTAAAGTCGCACAAACTTTTGTTTACAAAAATTTCGATGGCCTATAGTTCGCAAGTTATGCAATCAGTTGACATAAGATTGTGCATGCATGTAGACATGTTAATGACCTTTATATATGCCAAGTTTCAGATGGCTACCTACTCAAACAAGCAAGCAGTAGCGGTTTGAAATTTTCACAATTTGGGCTACACGTTCGGGACGATTCGTGACCTTAGGTGACTTGCACAATTCGGGCTGAAACTAGTGCCAAATGAGAGGGTTGGGATAAACATTCAATTGACCATATGTGCCAAAAATTCTCGTTCTTTAGTTTTCGAGTTATAGCCCCTAGAGGTCGAAAACTGCACGACTTTGCCCTCGAATATCTCGACAACGGAGAAAGGAGAATTTCAGGGCATTTTCTCCCAAGAAATATATGGGAATTATCTGTAATTTAGCACAGTTTCAGAACGATTCGTGAAAGTCACCTTTTAAGAATAACTTCCACTGCAGGCCCATATATAAAAGTTTGCTCCTTTATTACTCTGCACATGGACAATTATTTGCGCTGTTATTTGCCCCAGGCATGTACCTATGTAATTACCGTTTACAGTGTAAAGATGGATGTTATCGGTCGCTGAACGTCGGAGCAGTAGGCGTTTAATGCATTTTCCCATAGGGTCCAATGCAAAATTGACACCTCATTTTCTCCATTCTCAAGAGCTTTGAGTCTCTGCAAAACATATACATGTGTAGACACAAATAAGTGAAATAGAATGAAGGCTATTTCAGCTTTAGCTTTTATTCCGTTTGGGAGCTAAAGTCGCACAAACTTTTGTTTACAAAAATTTCGATGGCCAATAGTTCGCAAGTTATGCAATCAGTTGACATAAGATTGTGCATGCATGTAGACATGTTAATGACCTTTATATATGCCAAGTTTCAGATGGCTACCTACTCAAACAAGCAAGCAGTAGCGGTTTGAAATTTTCACAATTTGGGCTACACGTTCGGGACGATTCGTGACCTTAGGTGACTTGCACAATTCGGGCTGAAACTAGTGCCAAATGAGAGGGTTGGGATAAACATTCAATTGACCATATGTGCCAAAAATTCTCGTTCTTTAGTTTTCGAGTTATAGCCCCTGGAAGTCGAAAACTGCACGACTTTGCCCTCGAATATCTCGACAACGGAGAAAGGAGAATTTCAGGGCATTTTCTCCCAAGAAATATATGGGAATTATCTGTAATTTAGCACAGTTTCAGAACGATTCGTGAAAGTCACCTTTTAAGAATAACTTCCACTGCAGGCCCATATATAAAAGTTTGCTCCTTTATTACTCTGCACATGGACAATTATTTGCGCTGTTATTTGCCCCAGGCATGTACCTATGTAATTACCGTTTACAGTGTAAAGATGGATGTTATCGGTCGCTGAACGTCGGAGCAGTAGGCGTTTAATGCATTTTCCCATAGGGTCCAATGCAAAATTGACACCTCATTTTCTCCATTCTCAAGAGCTTTGAGTCTCTGCAAAACATATACATGTGTAGACACAAATAAGTGAAATAGAATGAAGGCTATTTCAGCTTTAGCTTTTATTCCGTTTGGGAGCTAAAGTCGCACAAACTTTTGTTTACAAAAATTTCGATGGCCTATAGTTCGCAAGTTATGCAATCAGTTGACATAAGATTGTGCATGCATGTAGACATGTTAATGACCTTTATATATGCCAAGTTTCAGATGGCTACCTACTCAAACAAGCAAGCAGTAGCGGTTTGAAATTTTCACAATTTGGGCTACACGTTCGGGACGATTCGTGACCTTAGGTGACTTGCACAATTCGGGCTGAAACTAGTGCCAAATGAGAGGGTTGGGATAAACATTCAATTGACCATATGTGCCAAAAATTCTCGTTCTTTAGTTTTCGAGTTATAGCCCCTGGAAGTCGAAAACTGCACGACTTTGCCCTCGAATATCTCGACAACGGAGAAAGGAGAATTTCAGGGCATTTTCTCCCAAGAAATATATGGGAATTATCTGTAATTTAGCACAGTTTCAGAACGATTCGTGAAAGTCACCTTTTAAGAATAACTTCCACTGCAGGCCCATATATAAAAGTTTGCTCCTTTATTACTCTGCACATGGACAATTATTTGCGCTGTTATTTGCCCCAGGCATGTACCTATGTAATTACCGTTTACAGTGTAAAGATGGATGTTATCGGTCGCTGAACGTCGGAGCAGTAGGCGTTTAATGCATTTTCCCATAGGGTCCAATGCAAAATTGACACCTCATTTTCTCCATTCTCAAGAGCTTTGAGTCTCTGCAAAACATATACATGTGTAGACACAAATAAGTGAAATAGAATGAAGGCTATTTCAGCTTTAGCTTTTATTCCGTTTGGGAGCTAAAGTCGCACAAACTTTTGTTTACAAAAATTTCGATGGCCTATAGTTCGCAAGTTATGCAATCAGTTGACATAAGATTGTGCATGCATGTAGACATGTTAATGACCTTTATATATGCCAAGTTTCAGATGGCTACCTACTCAAACAAGCAAGCAGTAGCGGTTTGAAATTTTCACAATTTGGGCTACACGTTCGGGACGATTCGTGACCTTAGGTGACTTGCACAATTCGGGCTGGAACTAGTGCCAAATGAGAGGGTTGGGATAAACATTCAATTGACCATATGTGCCAAAAATTCTCGTTCTTTAGTTTTCGAGTTATAGCCCCTGGAAGTCGAAAACTGCACGACTTTGCCCTCGAATATCTCGACAACGGAGAAAGGAGAATTTCAGGGCATTTTCTCCCAAGAAATATATGGGAATTATCTGTAATTTAGCACAGTTTCAGAACGATTCGTGAAAGTCACCTTTTAAGAATAACTTCCACTGCAGGCCCATATATAAAAGTTTGCTCCTTTATTACTCTGCACATGGACAATTATTTGCGCTGTTATTTGCCCCAGGCATGTACCTATGTAATTACCGTTTACAGTGTAAAGATGGATGTTATCGGTCGCTGAACGTCGGAGCAGTAGGCGTTTAATGCATTTTCCCATAGGGTCCAATGCAAAATTGACACCTCATTTTCTCCATTCTCAAGAGCTTTGAGTCTCTGCAAAACATATACATGTGTAGACACAAATAAGTGAAATAGAATGAAGGCTATTTCAGCTTTAGCTTTTATTCCGTTTGGGAGCTAAAGTCGCACAAACTTTTGTTTACAAAAATTTCGATGGCCTATAGTTCGCAAGTTATGCAATCAGTTGACATAAGATTGTGCATGCATGTAGACATGTTAATGACCTTTATATATGCCAAGTTTCAGATGGCTACCTACTCAAACAAGCAAGCAGTAGCGGTTTGAAATTTTCACAATTTGGGCTACACGTTCGGGACGATTCGTGACCTTAGGTGACTTGCACAATTCGGGCTGAAACTAGTGCCAAATGAGAGGGTTGGGATAAACATTCAATTGACCATATGTGCCAAAAATTCTCGTTCTTTAGTTTTCGAGTTATAGCCCCTGGAAGTCGAAAACTGCACGACTTTGCCCTCGAATATCTCGACAACGGAGAAAGGAGAATTTCAGGGCATTTTCTCCCAAGAAATATATGGGAATTATCTGTAATTTAGCACAGTTTCAGAACGATTCGTGAAAGTCACCTTTTAAGAATAACTTCCACTGCAGGCCCATATATAAAAGTTTGCTCCTTTATTACTCTGCACATGGACAATTATTTGCGCTGTTATTTGCCCCAGGCATGTACCTATGTAATTACCGTTTACAGTGTAAAGATGGATGTTATCGGTCGCTGAACGTCGGAGCAGTAGGCGTTTAATGCATTTTCCCATAGGGTCCAATGCAAAATTGACACCTCATTTTCTCCATTCTCAAGAGCTTTGAGTCTCTGCAAAACATATACATGTGTAGACACAAATAAGTGAAATAGAATGAAGGCTATTTCAGCTTTAGCTTTTATTCCGTTTGGGAGCTAAAGTCGCACAAACTTTTGTTTACAAAAATTTCGATGGCCTATAGTTCGCAAGTTATGCAATCAGTTGACATAAGATTGTGCATGCATGTAGACATGTTAATGACCTTTATATATGCCAAGTTTCAGATGGCTACCTACTCAAACAAGCAAGCAGTAGCGGTTTGAAATTTTCACAATTTGGGCTACACGTTCGGGACGATTCGTGACCTTAGGTGACTTGCACAATTCGGGCTGAAACTAGTGCCAAATGAGAGGGTTGGGATAAACATTCAATTGACCATATGTGCCAAAAATTCTCGTTCTTTAGTTTTCGAGTTATAGCCCCTGGAAGTCGAAAACTGCACGACTTTGCCCTCGAATATCTCGACAACGGAGAAAGGAGAATTTCAGGGCATTTTCTCCCAAGAAATATATGGGAATTATCTGTAATTTAGCACAGTTTCAGAACGATTCGTGAAAGTCACCTTTTAAGAATAACTTCCACTGCAGGCCCATATATAAAAGTTTGCTCCTTTATTACTCTGCACATGGACAATTATTTGCGCTGTTATTTGCCCCAGGCATGTACCTATGTAATTACCGTTTACAGTGTAAAGATGGATGTTATCGGTCGCTGAACGTCGGAGCAGTAGGCGTTTAATGCATTTTCCCATAGGGTCCAATGCAAAATTGACACCTCATTTTCTCCATTCTCAAGAGCTTTGAGTCTCTGCAAAACATATACATGTGTAGACACAAATAAGTGAAATAGAATGAAGGCTATTTCAGCTTTAGCTTTTATTCCGTTTGGGAGCTAAAGTCGCACAAACTTTTGTTTACAAAAATTTCGATGGCCTATAGTTCGCAAGTTATGCAATCAGTTGACATAAGATTGTGCATGCATGTAGACATGTTAATGACCTTTATATATGCCAAGTTTCAGATGGCTACCTACTCAAACAAGCAAGCAGTAGCGGTTTGAAATTTTCACAATTTGGGCTACACGTTCGGGACGATTCGTGACCTTAGGTGACTTGCACAATTCGGGCTGAAACTAGTGCCAAATGAGAGGGTTGGGATAAACATTCAATTGACCATATGTGCCAAAAATTCTCGTTCTTTAGTTTTCGAGTTATAGCCCCTGGAAGTCGAAAACTGCACGACTTTGCCCTCGAATATCTCGACAACGGAGAAAGGAGAATTTCAGGGCATTTTCTCCCAAGAAATATATGGGAATTATCTGTAATTTAGCACAGTTTCAGAACGATTCGTGAAAGTCACCTTTTAAGAATAACTTCCACTGCAGGCCCATATATAAAAGTTTGCTCCTTTATTACTCTGCACATGGACAATTATTTGCGCTGTTATTTGCCCCAGGCATGTACCTATGTAATTACCGTTTACAGTGTAAAGATGGATGTTATCGGTCGCTGAACGTCGGAGCAGTAGGCGTTTAATGCATTTTCCCATAGGGTCCAATGCAAAATTGACACCTCATTTTCTCCATTCTCAAGAGCTTTGAGTCTCTGCAAAACATATACATGTGTAGACACAAATAAGTGAAATAGAATGAAGGCTATTTCAGCTTTAGCTTTTATTCCGTTTGGGAGCTAAAGTCGCACAAACTTTTGTTTACAAAAATTTCGATGGCCTATAGTTCGCAAGTTATGCAATCAGTTGACATAAGATTGTGCATGCATGTAGACATGTTAATGACCTTTATATATGCCAAGTTTCAGATGGCTACCTACTCAAACAAGCAAGCAGTAGCGGTTTGAAATTTTCACAATTTGGGCTACACGTTCGGGACGATTCGTGACCTTAGGTGACTTGCACAATTCGGGCTGAAACTAGTGCCAAATGAGAGGGTTGGGATAAACATTCAATTGACCATATGTGCCAAAAATTCTCGTTCTTTAGTTTTCGAGTTATAGCCCCTGGAAGTCGAAAACTGCACGACTTTGCCCTCGAATATCTCGACAACGGAGAAAGGAGAATTTCAGGGCATTTTCTCCCAAGAAATATATGGGAATTATCTGTAATTTAGCACAGTTTCAGAACGATTCGTGAAAGTCACCTTTTAAGAATAACTTCCACTGCAGGCCCATATATAAAAGTTTGCTCCTTTATTACTCTGCACATGGACAATTATTTGCGCTGTTATTTGCCCCAGGCATGTACCTATGTAATTACCGTTTACAGTGTAAAGATGGATGTTATCGGTCGCTGAACGTCGGAGCAGTAGGCGTTTAATGCATTTTCCCATAGGGTCCAATGCAAAATTGACACCTCATTTTCTCCATTCTCAAGAGCTTTGAGTCTCTGCAAAACATATACATGTGTAAACACAAATAAGTGAAATAGAATGAAGGCTATTTCAGCTTTAGCTTTTATTCCGTTTGGGAGCTAAAGTCGCACAAACTTTTGTTTACAAAAATTTCGATGGCCTATAGTTCGCAAGTTATGCAATCAGTTGACATAAGATTGTGCATGCATGTAGACATGTTAATGACCTTTATATATGCCAAGTTTCAGATGGCTACCTACTCAAACAAGCAAGCAGTAGCGGTTTGAAATTTTCACAATTTGGGCTACACGTTCGGGACGATTCGTGACCTTAGGTGACTTGCACAATTCGGGCTGAAACTAGTGCCAAATGAGAGGGTTGGGATAAACATTCAATTGACCATATGTGCCAAAAATTCTCGTTCTTTAGTTTTCGAGTTATAGCCCCTGGAAGTCGAAAACTGCACGACTTTGCCCTCGAATATCTCGACAACGGAGAAAGGAGAATTTCAGGGCATTTTCTCCCAAGAAATATATGGGAATTATCTGTAATTTAGCACAGTTTCAGAACGATTCGTGAAAGTCACCTTTTAAGAATAACTTCCACTGCAGGCCCATATATAAAAGTTTGCTCCTTTATTACTCTGCACATGGACAATTATTTGCGCTGTTATTTGCCCCAGGCATGTACCTATGTAATTACCGTTTACAGTGTAAAGATGGATGTTATCGGTCGCTGAACGTCGGAGCAGTAGGCGTTTAATGCATTTTCCCATAGGGTCCAATGCAAAATTGACACCTCATTTTCTCCATTCTCAAGAGCTTTGAGTCTCTGCAAAACATATACATGTGTAAACACAAATAAGTGAAATAGAATGAAGGCTATTTCAGCTTTAGCTTTTATTCCGTTTGGGAGCTAAAGTCGCACAAACTTTTGTTTACAAAAATTTCGATGGCCTATAGTTCGCAAGTTATGCAATCAGTTGACATAAGATTGTGCATGCATGTAGACATGTTAATGACCTTTATATATGCCAAGTTTCAGATGGCTACCTACTCAAACAAGCAAGCAGTAGCGGTTTGAAATTTTCACAATTTGGGCTACACGTTCGGGACGATTCGTGACCTTAGGTGACTTGCACAATTCGGGCTGAAACTAGTGCCAAATGAGAGGGTTGGGATAAACATTCAATTGACCATATGTGCCAAAAATTCTCGTTCTTTAGTTTTCGAGTTATAGCCCCTGGAAGTCGAAAACTGCACGACTTTGCCCTCGAATATCTCGACAACGGAGAAAGGAGAATTTCAGGGCATTTTCTCCCAAGAAATATATGGGAATTATCTGTAATTTAGCACAGTTTCAGAACGATTCGTGAAAGTCACCTTTTAAGAATAACTTCCACTGCAGGCCCATATATAAAAGTTTGCTCCTTTATTACTCTGCACATGGACAATTATTTGCGCTGTTATTTGCCCCAGGCATGTACCTATGTAATTACCGTTTACAGTGTAAAGATGGATGTTATCGGTCGCTGAACGTCGGAGCAGTAGGCGTTTAATGCATTTTCCCATAGGGTCCAATGCAAAATTGACACCTCATTTTCTCCATTCTCAAGAGCTTTGAGTCTCTGCAAAACATATACATGTGTAGACACAAATAAGTGAAATAGAATGAAGGCTATTTCAGCTTTAGCTTTTATTCCGTTTGGGAGCTAAAGTCGCACAAACTTTTGTTTACAAAAATTTCGATGGCCTATAGTTCGCAAGTTATGCAATCAGTTGACATAAGATTGTGCATGCATGTAGACATGTTAATGACCTTTATATATGCCAAGTTTCAGATGGTTACCTACTCAAACAAGCAAGCAGTAGCGGTTTGAAATTTTCACAATTTGGGCTACACGTTCGGGACGATTCGTGACCTTAGGTGACTTGCACAATTCGGGCTGAAACTAGTGCCAAATGAGAGGGTTGGGATAAACATTCAATTGACCATATGTGCCAAAAATTCTCGTTCTTTAGTTTTCGAGTTATAGCCCCTGGAAGTCGAAAACTGCACGACTTTGCCCTCGAATATCTCGACAACGGAGAAAGGAGAATTTCAGGGCATTTTCTCCCAAGAAATATATGGGAATTATCTGTAATTTAGCACAGTTTCAGAACGATTCGTGAAAATCACCTTTTAAGAATAACTTCCACTGCAGGCCCATATATAAAAGTTTGCTCCTTTATTACTCTGCACATGGACAATTATTTGCGCTGTTATTTGCCCCAGGCATGTACCTATGTAATTACCGTTTACAGTGTAAAGATGGATGTTATCGGTCGCTGAACGTCGGAGCAGTAGGCGTTTAATGCATTTTCCCATAGGGTCCAATGCAAAATTGACACCTCATTTTCTCCATTCTCAAGAGCTTTGAGTCTCTGCAAAACATATACATGTGTAGACACAAATAAGTGAAATAGAATGAAGGCTATTTCAGCTTTAACTTTTATTCCGTTTGGGAGCTAAAGTCGCACAAACTTTTGTTTACAAAAATTTCGATGGCCTATAGTTCACAAGTTATGCAATCAGTTGACATAAGATTGTGCATGCATGTAGACATGTTAATGACCTTTATATATGCCAAGTTTCAGATGGCTACCTACTCAAACAAGCAAGCAGTAGCGGTTTGAAATTTTCACAATTTGGGCTACACGTTCGGGACGATTCGTGACCTTAGGTGACTTGCACAATTCGGGCTGAAACTAGTGCCAAATGAGAGGGTTGGGATAAACATTCAATTGACCATATGTGCCAAAAATTCTCGTTCTTTAGTTTTCGAGTTATAGCCCCTGGAAGTCGAAAACTGCACGACTTTGCCCTCGAATATCTCGACAACGGAGAAAGGAGAATTTCAGGGCATTTTCTCCCAAGAAATATATGGGAATTATCTGTAATTTAGCACAGTTTCAGAACGATTCGTGAAAGTCACCTTTTAAGAATAACTTCCACTGCAGGCCCATATATAAAAGTTTGCTCCTTTATTACTCTGCACATGGACAATTATTTGCGCTGTTATTTGCCCCAGGCATGTACCTATGTAATTACCGTTTACAGTGTAAAGATGGATGTTATCGGTCGCTGAACGTCGGAGCAGTAGGCATTTAATGCATTTTCCCATAGGGTCCAATGCAAAATTGACACCTCATTTTCTCCATTCTCAAGAGCTTTGAGTCTCTGCAAAACATATACATGTGTAAACACAAATAAGTGAAATAGAATGAAGGCTATTTCAGCTTTAGCTTTTATTCCGTTTGGGAGCTAAAGTCGCACAAACTTTTGTTTACAAAAATTTCGATGGCCTATAGTTCGCAAGTTATGCAATCAGTTGACATAAGATTGTGCATGCATGTAGACATGTTAATGACCTTTATATATGCCAAGTTTCAGATGGCTACCTACTCAAACAAGCAAGCAGTAGCGGTTTGAAATTTTCACAATTTGGGCTACACGTTCGGGACGATTCGTGACCTTAGGTGACTTGCACAATTCGGGCTGAAACTAGTGCCAAATGAGAGGGTTGGGATAAACATTCAATTGACCATATGTGCCAAAAATTCTCGTTCTTTAGTTTTCGAGTTATAGCCCCTGGAAGTCGAAAACTGCACGACTTTGCCCTCGAATATCTCGACAACGGAGAAAGGAGAATTTCAGGGCATTTTCTCCCAAGAAATATATGGGAATTATCTGTAATTTAGCACAGTTTCAGAACGATTCGTGAAAGTCACCTTTTAAGAATAACTTCCACTGCAGGCCCATATATAAAAGTTTGCTCCTTTATTACTCTGCACATGGACAATTATTTGCGCTGTTATTTGCCCCAGGCATGTACCTATGTAATTACCGTTTACAGTGTAAAGATGGATGTTATCGGTCGGTGAACGTCGGAGCAGTAGGCGTTTAATGCATTTTCCCATAGGGTCCAATGCAAAATTGACACCTCATTTTCTCCATTCTCAAGAGCTTTGAGTCTCTGCAAAACATATACATGTGTAGACACAAATAAGTGAAATAGAATGAAGGCTATTTCAGCTTTAGCTTTTATTCCGTTTGGGAGCTAAAGTCGCACAAACTTTTGTTTACAAAAATTTCGATGGCCTATAGTTCGCAAGCTATGCAATCAGTTGACATAAGATTGTGCATGCATGTAGACATGTTAATGACCTTTATATATGCCAAGTTTCAGATGGCTACCTACTCAAACAAGCAAGCAGTAGCGGTTTGAAATTTTCACAATTTGGGCTACACGTTCGGGACGATTCGTGACCTTAGGTGACTTGCACAATTCGGGCTGAAACTAGTGCCAAATGAGAGGGTTGGGATAAACATTCAATTGACCATATATGCCATTCTCAAGAGCTTTGAGTCTCTGCAAAACATATACATGTGTAGACACAAATAAGTGAAATAGAATGAAGGCTATTTCAGCTTTAGCTTTTATTCCGTTTGGGAGCTAAAGTCGCACAAACTTTTGTTTACAAAAATTTCGATGGCCTATAGTTCGCAAGTTATGCAATCAGTTGACATAAGATTGTGCATGCATGTAGACATGTTAATGACCTTTATATATGCCAAGTTTCAGATGGCTACCTACTCAAACAAGCAAGCAGTAGCGGTTTGAAATTTTCACAATTTGGGCTACACGTTCGGGACGATTCGTGACCTTAGGTGACTTGCACAATTCGGGCTGAAACTAGTGCCAAATGAGAGGGTTGGGATAAACATTCAATTGACCATATGTGCCAAAAATTCTCGTTCTTTAGTTTTCGAGTTATAGCCCCTGGAAGTCGAAAACTGCACGACTTTGCCCTCGAATATCTCGACAACGGAGAAAGGAGAATTTCAGGGCATTTTCTCCCAAGAAATATATGGGAATTATCTGTAATTTAGCACAGTTTCAGAACGATTCGTGAAAGTCACCTTACAAAAATTTCGATGGCCTATAGTTCGCAAGCTATGCAATCAGTTGACATAAGATTGTGCATGCATGTAGACATGTTAATGACCTTTATATATGCCAAGTTTCAGATGGCTACCTACTCAAACAAGCAAGCAGTAGCGGTTTGAAATTTTCACAATTTGGGCTACACGTTCGGGACGATTCGTGACCTTAGGTGACTTGCACAATTCGGGCTGAAACTAGTGCCAAATGAGAGGGTTGGGATAAACATTCAATTGACCATATGTGCCAAAAATTCTCGTTCTTTAGTTTTCGAGTTATAGCCCCTGGAAGTCGAAAACTGCACGACTTTGCCCTCGAATATCTCGACAACGGAGAAAGGAGAATTTCAGGGCATTTTCTCCCAAGAAATATATGGGAATTATCTGTAATTTAGCACAGTTTCAGAACGATTCGTGAAAGTCACCTTTTAAGAATAACTTCCACTGCAGGCCCATATATAAAAGTTTGCTCCTTTATTACTCTGCACATGGACAATTATTTGCGCTGTTATTTGCCCCAGGCATGTACCTATGTAATTACCGTTTACAGTGTAAAGATGGATGTTATCGGTCGCTGAACGTCGGAGCAGTAGGCGTTTAATGCATTTTCCCATAGGGTCCAATGCAAAATTGACACCTCATTTTCTCCATTCTCAAGAGCTTTGAGTCTCTGCAAAACATATACATGTGTAGACACAAATAAGTGAAATAGAATGAAGGCTATTTCAGCTTTAGCTTTTATTCCGTTTGGGAGCTAAAGTCGCACAAACTTTTGTTTACAAAAATTTCGATGGCTTATAGTTCGCAAGTTATGCAATCAGTTGACATAAGATTGTGCATGCATGTAGACATGTTAATGACCTTTATATATGCCAAGTTTCAGATGGCTACCTACTCAAACAAGCAAGCAGTAGCGGTTTGAAATTTTCACAATTTGGGCTACACGTTCGGGACGATTCGTGACCTTAGGTGACTTGCACAATTCGGGCTGAAACTAGTGCCAAATGAGAGGGTTGGGATAAACATTCAATTGACCATATGTGCCAAAAATTCTCGTTCTTTAGTTTTCGAGTTATAGCCCCTGGAAGTCGAAAACTGCACGACTTTGCCCTCGAATATCTCGACAACGGAGAAAGGAGAATTTCAGGGCATTTTCTCCCAAGAAATATATGGGAATTATCTGTAATTTAGCACAGTTTCAGAACGATTCGTGAAAGTCACCTTTTAAGAATAACTTCCACTGCAGGCCCATATATAAAAGTTTGCTCCTTTATTACTCTGCACATGGACAATTATTTGCGCTGTTATTTGCCCCAGGCATGTACCTATGTAATTACCGTTTACAGTGTAAAGATGGATGTTATCGGTCGCTGAACGTCGGAGCAGTAGGCGTTTAATGCATTTTCCCATAGGGTCCAATGCAAAATTGACACCTCATTTTCTCCATTCTCAAGAGCTTTGAGTCTCTGCAAAACATATACATGTGTAGACACAAATTAGTGAAATAGAATGAAGGCTATTTCAGCTTTAGCTTTTATTCCGTTTGGGAGCTAAAGTCGCACAAACTTTTGTTTACAAAAATTTCGATGGCCTATAGTTCGCAAGTTATGCAATCAGTTGACATAAGATTGTGCATGCATGTAGACAAGTTAATGACCTTTATATATGCCAAGTTTCAGATGGCTACCTCCTCAAACAAGCAAGCAGTAGCGGTTTGAAATTATCACAATTTGGGCTACACGTTCGGGACGATTCGTGACCTTAGGTGACTTGCACAATTCGGGCTGAAACTAGTGCCAAATGAGAGGGTTGGGATAAACATTCAATTGACCATATGTGCCAAAAATTCTCGTTCTTTAGTTTTCGAGTTATAGCCCCTGGAAGTCGAAAACTGCACGACTTTGCCCTCGAATATCTCGACAACGGAGAAAGGAGAATTTCAGGGCATTTTCTCCCAAGAAATATATGGGAATTATCTGTAATTTAGCACAGTTTCAGAACGATTCGTGAAAGTCACCTTTTTAGAATAACTTCCACTGCAGGCCCATATATAAAAGTTTGCTCCTTTATTACTCTGCACATGGACAATTATTTGCGCTGTTATTTGCCCCAGGCATGTACCTATGTAATTACCGTTTACAGTGTAAAGATGGATGTTATCGGTCGCTGAACGTCGGAGCAGTAGGCGTTTAATGCATTTTCCCATAGGGTCCAATGCAAAATTGACACCTCATTTTCTCCATTCTCAAGAGCTTTGAGTCTCTGCAAAACATATACATGTGTAGACACAAATAAGTGAAATAGAATGAAGGCTATTTCAGCTTTAGCTTTTATTCCGTTTGGGAGCTAAAGTCGCACAAACTTTTGTTTACAAAAATTTCGATGGCCTATAGTTCGCAAGTTATGCAATCAGTTGACATAAGATTGTGCATGCATGTAGACATGTTAATGACCTTTATATATGCCAAGTTTCAGATGGCTACCTACTCAAACAAGCAAGCAGTAGCGGTTTGAAATTTTCACAATTTGGGCTACACGTTCGGGACGATTCGTGACCTTAGGTGACTTGCACAATTCGGGCTGAAACTAGTGCCAAATGAGAGGGTTGGGATAAACATTCAATTGACCATATGTGCCAAAAATTCTCGTTCTTTAGTTTTCGAGTTATAGCCCCTGGAAGTCGAAAACTGCACGACTTTGCCCTCGAATATCTCGACAACGGAGAAAGGAGAATTTCAGGGCATTTTCTCCCAAGAAATATATGGGAATTATCTGTAATTTAGCACAGTTTCAGAACGATTCGTGAAAGTCACCTTTTAAGAATAACTTCCACTGCAGGCCCATATATAAAAGTTTGCTCCTTTATTACTCTGCACATGGACAATTATTTGCGCTGTTATTTGCCCCAGGCATGTACCTATGTAATTACCGTTTACAGTGTAAAGATGGATGTTATCGGTCGCTGAACGTCGGAGCAGTAGGCGTTTAATGCATTTTCCCATAGGGTCCAATGCAAAATTGACACCTCATTTTCTCCATTCTCAAGAGCTTTGAGTCTCTGCAAAACATATACATGTGTAGACACAAATAAGTGAAATAGAATGAAGGCTATTTCAGCTTTAGCTTTTATTCCGTTTGGGAGCTAAAGTCGCACAAACTTTTGTTTACAAAAATTTCGATGGCCTATAGTTCGCAAGTTATGCAATCAGTTGACATAAGATTGTGCATGCATGTAGACATGTTAATGACCTTTATATATGCCAAGTTTCAGATGGCTACCTACTCAAACAAGCAAGCAGTAGCGGTTTGAAATTTTCACAATTTGGGCTACACGTTCGGGACGATTCGTGACCTTAGGTGACTTGCACAATTCGGGCTGAAACTAGTGCCAAATGAGAGGGTTGGGATAAACATTCAATTGACCATATGTGCCAAAAATTCTCGTTCTTTAGTTTTCGAGTTATAGCCCCTGGAAGTCGAAAACTGCACGACTTTGCCCTCGAATATCTCGACAACGGAGAAAGGAGAATTTCAGGGCATTTTCTCCCAAGAAATATATGGGAATTATCTGTAATTTAGCACAGTTTCAGAACGATTCGTGAAAGTCACCTTTTAAGAATAACTTCCACTGCAGGCCCATATATAAAAGTTTGCTCCTTTATTACTCTGCACATGGACAATTATTTGCGCTGTTATTTGCCCCAGGCATGTACCTATGTAATTACCGTTTACAGTGTAAAGATGGATGTTATCGGTCGCTGAACGTCGGAGCAGTAGGCGTTTAATGCATTTTCCCATAGGGTCCAATGCAAAATTGACACCTCATTTTCTCCATTCTCAAGAGCTTTGAGTCTCTGCAAAACATATACATGTGTAGACACAAATAAGTGAAATAGAATGAAGGCTATTTCAGCTTTAGCTTTTATTCCGTTTGGGAGCTAAAGTCGCACAAACTTTTGTTTACAAAAATTTCGATGGCCTATAGTTCGCAAGTTATGCAATCAGTTGACATAAGATTGTGCATGCATGTAGACATGTTAATGACCTTTATATATGCCAAGTTTCAGATGGCTACCTACTCAAACAAGCAAGCAGTAGCGGTTTGAAATTTTCACAATTTGGGCTACACGTTCGGGACGATTCGTGACCTTAGGTGACTTGCACAATTCGGGCTGAAACTAGTGCCAAATGAGAGGGTTGGGATAAACATTCAATTGACCATATGTGCCAAAAATTCTCGTTCTTTAGTTTTCGAGTTATAGTCCCTGGAAGTCGAAAACTGCACGACTTTGCCCTCGAATATCTCGACAACGGAGAAAGGAGAATTTCAGGGCATTTTCTCCCAAGAAATATATGGGAATTATCTGTAATTTAGCACAGTTTCAGAACGATTCGTGAAAGTCACCTTTTAAGAATAACTTCCACTGCAGGCCCATATATAAAAGTTTGCTCCTTTATTACTCTGCACATGGACAATTATTTGCGCTGTTATTTGCCCCAGGCATGTACCTATGTAATTACCGTTTACAGTGTAAAGATGGATGTTATCGGTCGCTGAACGTCGGAGCAGTAGGCGTTTAATGCATTTTCCCATAGGGTCCAATGCAAAATTGACACCTCATTTTCTCCATTCTCAAGAGCTTTGAGTCTCTGCAAAACATATACATGTGTAGACACAAATAAGTGAAATAGAATGAAGGCTATTTCAGCTTTAGCTTTTATTCCGTTTGGGAGCTAAAGTCGCACAAACTTTTGTTTACAAAAATTTCGATGGCCTATAGTTCGCAAGTTATGCAATCAGTTGACATAAGATTGTGCATGCATGTAGACATGTTAATGACCTTTATATATGCCAAGTTTCAGATGGCTACCTACTCAAACAAGCAAGCAGTAGCGGTTTGAAATTTTCACAATTTGGGCTACACGTTCGGGACGATTCGTGACCTTAGGTGACTTGCACAATTCGGGCTGAAACTAGTGCCAAATGAGAGGGTTGGGATAAACATTCAATTGACCATATGTGCCAAAAATTCTCGTTCTTTAGTTTTCGAGTTATAGCCCCTGGAAGTCGAAAACTGCACGACTTTGCCCTCGAATATCTCGACAACGGAGAAAGGAGAATTTCAGGGCATTTTCTCCCAAGAAATATATGGGAATTATCTGTAATTTAGCACAGTTTCAGAACGATTCGTGAAAGTCACCTTTTAAGAATAACTTCCACTGCAGGCCCATATATAAAAGTTTGCTCCTTTATTACTCTGCACATGGACAATTATTTGCGCTGTTATTTGCCCCAGGCATGTACCTATGTAATTACCGTTTACAGTGTAAAGATGGATGTGATCGGTCGCTGAACGTCGGAGCAGTAGGCGTTTAATGCATTTTCCCATAGGGTCCTATGCAAAATTGACACCTCATTTTCTCCATTCTCAAGAGCTTTGAGTCTCTGCAAAACATATACATGTGCAGACACAAATAAGTGAAATAGAATGAAGGCTATTTCAGCTTTAGCTTTTATTCCGTTTGGGAGCTAAAGTCGCACAAACTTTTGTTTACAAAAATTTCGATGGCCTATAGTTCGCAAGTTGTGCAATCAGTTGACATAAGATTGTGCATGCATGTAGACATGTTAATGACCTTTATATATGCCAAGTTTCAGATGGCTACCTACTCAAACAAGCAAGCAGTAGCGGTTTGAAATTTTCACAATTTGGGCTACACGTTCGGGACGATTCGTGACCTTAGGTGACTTGCACAATTCGGGCTGAAACTAGTGCCAAATGAGAGGGTTGGGATAAACATTCAATTGACCATATGTGCCAAAAATTCTCGTTCTTTAGTTTTCGAGTTATAGCCCCTGGAAGTCGAAAACTGCACGACTTTGCCCTCGAATATCTCGACAACGGAGAAAGGAGAATTTCAGGGCATTTTCTCCCAAGAAATATATGGGAATTATCTGTAATTTAGCACAGTTTCAGAACGATTCGTGAAAGTCACCTTTTAAGAATAACTTCCACTGCAGGCCCATATATAAAAGTTTGCTCCTTTATTACTCTGCACATGGACAATTATTTGCGCTGTTATTTGCCCCAGGCATGTACCTATGTAATTACCGTTTACAGTGTAAAGATGGATGTTATCGGTCGCTGAACGTCGGAGCAGTAGGCGTTTAATGCATTTTCCCATAGGGTCCAATGCAAAATTGACACCTCATTTTCTCCATTCTCAAGAGCTTTGAGTCTCTGCAAAACATATACATGTGTAGACACAAATAAGTGAAATAGAATGAAGGCTATTTCAGCTTTAGCTTTTATTCCGTTTGGGAGCTAAAGTCGCACAAACTTTTGTTTACAAAAATTTCGATGGCCTATAGTTCGCAAGTTATGCAATCAGTTGACATAAGATTGTGCATGCATGTAGACATGTTAATGACCTTTATATATGCCAAGTTTCAGATGGCTACCTACTCAAACAAGCAAGCAGTAGCGGTTTGAAATTTTCACAATTTGGGCTACACGTTCGGGACGATTCGTGACCTTAGGTGACTTGCACAATTCGGGCTGAAACTAGTGCCAAATGAGAGGGTTGGGATAAACATTCAATTGACCATATGTGCCAAAAATTCTCGTTCTTTAGTTTTCGAGTTATAGCCCCTGGAAGTCGAAAACTGCACGACTTTGCCCTCGAATATCTCGACAACGGAGAAAGGAGAATTTCAGGGCATTTTCTCCCAAGAAATATATGGGAATTATCTGTAATTTAGCACAGTTTCAGAACGATTCGTGAAAGTCACCTTTTAAGAATAACTTCCACTGCAGGCCCATATATAAAAGTTTGCTCCCTTATTACTCTGCACATGGACAATTATTTGCGCTGTTATTTGCCCCAGGCATGTACCTATGTAATTACCGTTTACAGTGTAAAGATGGATGTTATCGGTCGCTGAACGTCGGAGCAGTAGGCGTTTAATGCATTTTCCCATAGGGTCCAATGCAAAATTGACACCTCATTTTCTCCATTCTCAAGAGCTTTGAGTCTCTGCAAAACATATACATGTGCAGACACAAATAAGTGAAATAGAATGAAGGCTATTTCAGCTTTAGCTTTTATTCCGTTTGGGAGCTAAAGTCGCACAAACTTTTGTTTACAAAAATTTCGATGGCCTATAGTTCGCAAGTTATGCAATCAGTTGACATAAGATTGTGCATGCATGTAGACATGTTAATGACCTTTATATATGCCAAGTTTCAGATGGCTACCTACTCAAACAAGCAAGCAGTAGCGGTTTGAAATTTTCACAATTTGGGCTACACGTTCGGGACGATTCGTGACCTTAGGTGACTTGCACAATTCGGGCTGAAACTAGTGCCAAATGAGAGGGTTGGGATAAACATTCAATTGACCATATGTGCCAAAAATTCTCGTTCTTTAGTTTTCGAGTTATAGCCCCTGGAAGTCGAAAACTGCACGACTTTGCCCTCGAATATCTCGACAACGGAGAAAGGAGAATTTCAGGGCATTTTCTCCCAAGAAATATATGGGAATTATCTGTAATTTAGCACAGTTTCAGAACGATTCGTGAAAGTCACCTTTTAAGAATAACTTCCACTGCAGGCCCATATATAAAAGTTTGCTCCTTTATTACTCTGCACATGGACAATTATTTGCGCTGTTATTTGCCCCAGGCATGTACCTATGTAATTACCGTTTACAGTGTAAAGATGGATGTTATCGGTCGCTGAACGTCGGAGCAGTAGGCGTTTAATGCATTTTCCCATAGGGTCCAATGCAAAATTGACACCTCATTTTCTCCATTCTCAAGAGCTTTGAGTCTCTGCAAAACATATACATGTGTAGACACAAATAAGTGAAATAGAATGAAGGCTATTTCAGCTTTAGCTTTTATTCCGTTTGGGAGCTAAAGTCGCACAAACTTTTGTTTACAAAAATTTCGATGGCCTATAGTTCGCAAGTTATGCAATCAGTTGACATAAGATTGTGCATGCATGTAGACATGTTAATGACCTTTATATATGCCAAGTTTCAGATGGCTACCTACTCAAACAAGCAAGCAGTAGCGGTTTGAAATTTTCACAATTTGGGCTACACGTTCGGGACGATTCGTGACCTTAGGTGACTTGCACAATTCGGGCTGAAACTAGTGCCAAATGAGAGGGTTGGGATAAACATTCAATTGACCATATGTGCCAAAAATTCTCGTTCTTTAGTTTTCGAGTTATAGCCCCTGGAAGTCGAAAACTGCACGACTTTGCCCTCGAATATCTCGACAACGGAGAAAGGAGAATTTCAGGGCATTTTCTCCCAAGAAATATATGGGAATTATCTGTAATTTAGCACAGTTTCAGAACGATTCGTGAAAGTCACCTTTTAAGAATAACTTCCACTGCAGGCCCATATATAAAAGTTTGCTCCCTTATTACTCTGCACATGGACAATTATTTGCGCTGTTATTTGCCCCAGGCATGTACCTATGTAATTACCGTTTACAGTGTAAAGATGGATGTTATCGGTCGCTGAACGTCGGAGCAGTAGGCGTTTAATGCATTTTCCCATAGGGTCCAATGCAAAATTGACACCTCATTTTCTCCATTCTCAAGAGCTTTGAGTCTCTGCAAAACATATACATGTGTAGACACAAATTAGTGAAATAGAATGAAGGCTATTTCAGCTTTAGCTTTTATTCCGTTTGGGAGCTAAAGTCGCACAAACTTTTGTTTACAAAAATTTCGATGGCCTATAGTTCGCAAGTTATGCAATCAGTTGACATAAGATTGTGCATGCATGTAGACAAGTTAATGACCTTTATATATGCTAAGTTTCAGATGGCTACCTACTCAAACAAGCAAGCAGTAGCGGTTTGAAATTTTCACAATTTGGGCTACACGTTCGGGACGATTCGTGACCCTAGGTGACTTGCACAATTCGGGCTGAAACTAGTGCCAAATGAGAGGGTTGGGATAAACATTCAATTGACCATATGTGCCAAAAATTCTCGTTCTTTAGTTTTCGAGTTATAGCCCCTGGAAGTCGAAAACTGCACGACTTTGCCCTCGAATATCTCGACAACGGAGAAAGGAGAATTTCAGGGCATTTTCTCCCAAGAAATATATGGGAATTATCTGTAATTTAGCACAGTTTCAGAACGATTCGTGAAAGTCACCTTTTTAGAATAACTTCCACTGCATGCCCATATATAAAAGTTTGCTCCTTTATTACTCTGCACATGGACAATTATTTGCGCTGTTATTTGCCCCAGGCATGTACCTATGTAATTACCGTTTACAGTGTAAAGATGGATGTTATCGGTCGCTGAACGTCGGAGCAGTAGGCGTTTAATGCATTTTCCCATAGGGTCCAATGCAAAATTGACACCTCATTTTCTCCATTCTCAAGAGCTTTGAGTCTCTGCAAAACATATACATGTGTAGACACAAATAAGTGAAATAGAATGAAGGCTATTTCAGCTTTAGCTTTTATTCCGTTTGGGAGCTAAAGTCGCACAAACTTTTGTTTACAAAAATTTCGATGGCCTATAGTTCGCAAGTTATGCAATCAGTTGACATAAGATTGTGCATGCATGTAGACATGTTAATGACCTTTATATATGCCAAGTTTCAGATGGCTACCTACTTAAACAAGCAAGCAGTAGCGGTTTGAAATTTTCACAATTTGGGCTACACGTTCGGGACGATTCGTGACCTTAGGTGACTTGCACAATTCGGGCTGAAACTAGTGCCAAATGAGAGGGTTGGGATAAACATTCAATTGACCATATGTGCCAAAAATTCTCGTTCTTTAGTTTTCGAGTTATAGCCCCTGGAAGTCGAAAACTGCACGACTTTGCCCTCGAATATCTCGACAACGGAGAAAGGAGAATTTCAGGGCATTTTCTCCCAAGAAATATATGGGAATTATCTGTAATTTAGCACAGTTTCAGAACGATTCGTGAAAGTCACCTTTTAAGAATAACTTCCACTGCAGGCCCATATATAAAAGTTTGCTCCTTTATTACTCTGCACATGGACAATTATTTGCGCTGTTATTTGCCCCAGGCATGTACCTATGTAATTACCGTTTACAGTGTAAAGATGGATGTTATCGGTCGCTGAACGTCGGAGCAGTAGGCGTTTAATGCATTTTCCCATAGGGTCCAATGCAAAATTGACACCTCATTTTCTCCATTCTCAAGAGCTTTGAGTCTCTGCAAAACATATACATGTGTAGACACAAATAAGTGAAATAGAATGAAGGCTATTTCAGCTTTAGCTTTTATTCCGTTTGGGAGCTAAAGTCGCACAAACTTTTGTTTACAAAAATTTCGATGGCCTATAGTTCGCAAGTTATGCAATCAGTTGACATAAGATTGTGCATGCATGTAGACATGTTAATGACCTTTATATATGCCAAGTTTCAGATGGCTACCTACTCAAACAAGCAAGCAGTAGCGGTTTGAAATTTTCACAATTTGGGCTACACGTTCGGGACGATTCGTGACCTTAGGTGACTTGCACAATTCGGGCTGAAACTAGTGCCAAATGAGAGGGTTGGGATAAACATTCAATTGACCATATGTGCCAAAAATTCTCGTTCTTTAGTTTTCGAGTTATAGCCCCTGGAAGTCGAAAACTGCACGACTTTGCCCTCGAATATCTCGACAACGGAGAAAGGAGAATTTCAGGGCATTTTCTCCCAAGAAATATATGGGAATTATCTGTAATTTAGCACAGTTTCAGAACGATTCGTGAAAGTCACCTTTTAAGAATAACTTCCACTGCAGGCCCATATATAAAAGTTTGCTCCTTTATTACTCTGCACATGGACAATTATTTGCGCTGTTATTTGCCCCAGGCATGTACCTATGTAATTACCGTTTACAGTGTAAAGATGGATGTTATCGGTCGCTGAACGTCGGAGCAGTAGGCGTTTAATGCATTTTCCCATAGGGTCCAATGCAAAATTGACACCTCATTTTCTCCATTCTCAAGAGCTTTGAGTCTCTGCAAAACATATACATGTGTAGACACAAATAAGTGAAATAGAATGAAGGCTATTTCAGCTTTAGCTTTTATTCCGTTTGGGAGCTAAAGTCGCACAAACTTTTGTTTACAAAAATTTCGATGGCCTATAGTTCGCAAGTTATGCAATCAGTTGACATAAGATTGTGCATGCATGTAGACATGTTAATGACCTTTATATATGCCAAGTTTCAGATGGCTACCTACTCAAACAAGCAAGCAGTAGCGGTTTGAAATTTTCACAATTTGGGCTACACGTTCGGGACGATTCGTGACCTTAGGTGACTTGCACAATTCGGGCTGAAACTAGTGCCAAATGAGAGGGTTGGGATAAACATTCAATTGACCATATGTGCCAAAAATTCTCGTTCTTTAGTTTTCGAGTTATAGCCCCTGGAAGTCGAAAACTGCACGACTTTGCCCTCGAATATCTCGACAACGGAGAAAGGAGAATTTCAGGGCATTTTCTCCCAAGAAATATATGGGAATTATCTGTAATTTAGCACAGTTTCAGAACGATTCGTGAAAGTCACCTTTTAAGAATAACTTCCACTGCAGGCCCATATATAAAAGTTTGCTCCTTTATTACTCTGCACATGGACAATTATTTGCGCTGTTATTTGCCCCAGGCATGTACCTATGTAATTACCGTTTACAGTGTAAAGATGGATGTTATCGGTCGCTGAACGTCGGAGCAGTAGGCGTTTAATGCATTTTCCCATAGGGTCCAATGCAAAATTGACACCTCATTTTCTCCATTCTCAAGAGCTTTGAGTCTCTGCAAAACATATACATGTGTAGACACAAATAAGTGAAATAGAATGAAGGCTATTTCAGCTTTAGCTTTTATTCCGTTTGGGAGCTAAAGTCGCACAAACTTTTGTTTACAAAAATTTCGATGGCCTATAGTTCGCAAGTTATGCAATCAGTTGACATAAGATTGTGCATGCATGTAGACATGTTAATGACCTTTATATATGCCAAGTTTCAGATGGCTACCTACTCAAACAAGCAAGCAGTAGCGGTTTGAAATTTTCACAATTTGGGCTACACGTTCGGGACGATTCGTGACCTTAGGTGACTTGCACAATTCGGGCTGAAACTAGTGCCAAATGAGAGGGTTGGAATAAACATTCAATTGACCATATGTGCCAAAAATTCTCGTTCTTTAGTTTTCGAGTTATAGCCCCTGGAAGTCGAAAACTGCACGACTTTGCCCTCGAATATCTCGACAACGGAGAAAGGAGAATTTCAGGGCATTTTCTCCCAAGAAATATATGGGAATTATCTGTAATTTAGCACAGTTTCAGAACGATTCGTGAAAGTCACCTTTTAAGAATAACTTCCACTGCAGGCCCATATATAAAAGTTTGCTCCTTTATTACTCTGCACATGGACAATTATTTGCGCTGTTATTTGCCCCAGGCATGTACCTATGTAATTACCGTTTACAGTGTAAAGATGGATGTTATCGGTCGCTGAACGTCGGAGCAGTAGGCGTTTAATGCATTTTCCCATAGGGTCGAATGCAAAATTGACACCTCAATTTCTCCATTCTCAAGAGCTTTGAGTCTCTGCAAAACATATACATGTGTAGACACAAATAAGTGAAATAGAATGAAGGCTATTTCAGCTTTAGCTTTTATTCCGTTTGGGAGCTAAAGTCGCACAAACTTTTGTTTACAAAAATTTCGATGGCCTATAGTTCGCAAGTTATGCAATCAGTTGACATAAGATTGTGCATGCATGTAGACATGTTAATGACCTTTATATATGCCAAGTTTCAGATGGCTACCTACTCAAACAAGCAAGCAGTAGCGGTTTGAAATTTTCACAATTTGGGCTACACGTTCGGGACGATTCGTGACCTTAGGTGACTTGCACAATTCGGGCTGAAACTAGTGCCAAATGAGAGGGTTGGGATAAACATTCAATTGACCATATGTGCCAAAAATTCTCGTTCTTTAGTTTTCGAGTTATAGCCCCTGGAAGTCGAAAACTGCACGACTTTGCCCTCGAATATCTCGACAACGGAGAAAGGAGAATTTCAGGGCATTTTCTCCCAAGAAATATATGGGAATTATCTGTAATTTAGCACAGTTTCAGAACGATTCGTGAAAGTCACCTTTTAAGAATAACTTCCACTGCAGGCCCATATATAAAAGTTTGCTCCTTTATTACTCTGCACATGGACAATTATTTGCGCTGTTATTTGCTCCAGGCATGTACCTATGTAATTACCGTTTACAGTGTAAAGATGGATGTTATCGGTCGCTGAACGTCGGAGCAGTAGGCGTTTAATGCATTTTCCCATAGGGTCCAATGCAAAATTGACACCTCATTTTCTCCATTCTCAAGAGCTTTGAGTCTCTGCAAAACATATACATGTGTAGACACAAATAAGTGAAATAGAATGAAGGCTATTTCAGCTTTAGCTTTTATTCCGTTTGGGAGCTAAAGTCGCACAAACTTTTGTTTACAAAAATTTCGATGGCCTATAGTTCGCAAGTTATGCAATCAGTTGACATAAGATTGTGCATGCATGTAGACATGTTAATGACCTTTATATATGCCAAGTTTCAGATGGCTACCTACTCAAACAAGCAAGCAGTAGCGGTTTGAAATTTTCACAATTTGGGCTACACGTTCGGGACGATTCGTGACCTTAGGTGACTTGCACAATTCGGGCTGAAACTAGTGCCAAATGAGAGGGTTGGGATAAACATTCAATTGACCATATGTGCCAAAAATTCTCGTTCTTTAGTTTTCGAGTTATAGCCCCTGGAAGTCGAAAACTGCACGACTTGGCCCTTGAATATCTCGACAACGGAGAAAGGAGAATTTCAGGGCATTTTCTCCCAAGAAATATATGGGAATTATCTGTAATTTAGCACAGTTTCAGAACGATTCGTGAAAGTCACCTTTTAAGAATAACTTCCACTGCAGGCCCATATATAAAAGTTTGCTCCTTTATTACTCTGCACATGGACAATTATTTGCGCTGTTATTTGCCCCAGGCATGTACCTATGTAATTACCGTTTACAGTGTAAAGATGGATGTTATCGGTCGCTGAACGTCGGAGCAGTAGGCGTTTAATGCATTTTCCCATAGGGTCCAATGCAAAATTGACACCTAATTTTCTCCATTCTCAAGAGTTTTGAGTCTCTGCAAAACATATACATGTGCAGACACAAATAAGTGAAATAGAATGAAGGCTATTTCAGCTTTAGCTTTTATTCCGTTTGGGAGCTAAAGTCGCACAAACTTTTGTTTACAAAAATTTCGATGGCCTATAGTTCGCAAGTTATGCAATCAGTTGACATAAGATTGTGCATGCATGTAGACATGTTAATGACCTTTATATATGCCAAGTTTCAGATGGCTACCTACTCAAACAAGCAAGCAGTAGCGGTTTGAAATTTTCACAATTTGGGCTACACGTTCGGGACGATTCGTGACCTTAGGTGACTTGCACAATTCGGGCTGAAACTAGTGCCAAATGAGAGGGTTGGGATAAACATTCAATTGACCATATGTGCCAAAAATTCTCGTTCTTTAGTTTTCGAGTTATAGCCCCTGGAAGTCGAAAACTGCACGACTTTGCCCTCGAATATCTCGACAACGGAGAAAGGAGAATTTCAGGGCATTTTCTCCCAAGAAATATATGGGAATTATCTGTAATTTAGCACAGTTTCAGAACGATTCGTGAAAGTCACCTTTTAAGAATAACTTCCACTGCAGGCCCATATATAAAAGTTTGCTCCTTTATTACTCTGCACATGGACAATTATTTGCGCTGTTATTTGCCCCAGGCATGTACCTATGTAATTACCGTTTACAGTGTAAAGATGGATGTTATCGGTCGCTGAACGTCGGAGCAGTAGGCGTTTAATGCATTTTCCCATAGGGTCCAATGCAAAATTGACACCTCATTTTCTCCATTCTCAAGAGCTTTGAGTCTCTGCAAAACATATACATGTGTAGACACAAATAAGTGAAATAGAATGAAGGCTATTTCAGCTTTAGCTTTTATTCCGTTTGGGAGCTAAAGTCGCACAAACTTTTGTTTACAAAAATTTCGATGGCCTATAGTTCGCAAGTTATGCAATCAGTTGACATAAGATTGTGCATGCATGTAGACATGTTAATGACCTTTATATATTCCAAGTTTCAGATGGCTACCTACTCAAACAAGCAAGCAGTAGCGGTTTGAAATTTTCACAATTTGGGCTACACGTTCGGGACGATTCGTGACCTTAGGTGACTTGCACAATTCGGGCTGAAACTAGTGCCAAATGAGAGGGTTGGGATAAACATTCAATTGACCATATGTGCCAAAAATTCTCGTTCTTTAGTTTTCGAGTTATAGCCCCTGGAAGTCGAAAACTGCACGACTTTGCCCTCGAATATCTCGACAACGGAGAAAGGAGAATTTCAGGGCATTTTCTCCCAAGAAATATATGGGAATTATCTGTAATTTAGCACAGTTTCAGAACGATTCGTGAAAGTCACCTTTTAAGAATAACTTCCACTGCAGGCCCATATATAAAAGTTTGCTCCTTTATTACTCTGCACATGGACAATTATTTGCGCTGTTATTTGCCCCAGGCATGTACCTATGTAATTACCGTTTACAGTGTAAAGATGGATGTTATCGGTCGCTGAACGTCGGAGCAGTAGGCGTTTAATGCATTTTCCCATAGGGTCCAATGCAAAATTGACACCTCATTTTCTCCATTCTCAAGAGCTTTGAGTCTCTGCAAAACATATACATGTGTAGACACAAATAAGTGAAATAGAATGAAGGCTATTTCAGCTTTAGCTTTTATTCCGTTTGGGAGCTAAAAACGCACAAACTTTTGTTTACAAACATTTCGATGGCCTATAGTTCGCAAGTTATGCAATCAGTTGACATAAGATTGTGCATGCATGTAGACATGTTAATGACCTTTATATATGCCAAGTTAAAGATGGCTACCTACTCAAACAAGCAAGCAGTAGCGGTTTGAAATTTTCACAATTTGGGCTACACGTTCGGGACGATTCGTGACCTTAGGTGACTTGCACAATTCGGGCTGAAACTAGTGCCAAATGAGAGGGTTGGGATAAACATTCAATTGACCATATGTGCCAAAAATTCTCGTTCTTTAGTTTTCGAGTTATAGCCCCTGGAAGTCGAAAACTGCACGACTTTGCCCTCGAATATCTCAACAACGGAGAAAGGAGAATTTCAGGGCATTTTCTCCCAAGAAATATATGGGAATTATCTGTAATTTAGCACAGTTTCAGAACGATTCGTGAAAGTCACCTTTTAAGAATAACTTCCACTGCAGGCCCATATATAAAAGTTTGCTCCTTTATTACTCTGCACATGGACAATTATTTGCGCTGTTATTTGCCCCAGGCATGTACCTATGTAATTACCGTTTACAGTGTAAAGATGGATGTTATCGGTCGCTGAACGTCGGAGCAGTAGGCGTTTAATGCATTTTCCCATAGGGTCCAATGCAAAATTGACACCTCATTTTCTCCATTCTCAAGAGCTTTGAGTCTCTGCAAAACATATACATGTGTAGACACAAATAAGTGAAATAGAATGAAGGCTATTTCAGCTTTAGCTTTTATTCCGTTTGGGAGCTAAAGTCGCACAAACTTTTGTTTACAAAAATTTCGATGGCCTATAGTTCGCAAGCTATGCAATCAGTTGACATAAGATTGTGCATGCATGTAGACATGTTAATGACCTTTATATATGCCAAGTTTCAGATGGCTACCTACTCAAACAAGCAAGCAGTAGCGGTTTGAAATTTTCACAATTTGGGCAACACGTTCGGGACGATTCGTGACCTTAGGTGACTTGCACAATTCGGGCTGAAACTAGTGCCAAATGAGAGGGTTGGGATAAACATTCAATTGACCATATGTGCCAAAAATTCTCGTTCTTTAGTTTTCGAGTTATAGCCCCTGGAAGTCGAAAACTGCACGACTTTGCCCTCGAATATCTCGACAACGGAGAAAGGAGAATTTCAGGGCATTTTCTCCCAAGAAATATATGGGAATTATCTGTAATTTAGCACAGTTTCAGAACGATTCGTGAAAGTCACCTTTTAAGAATAACTTCCACTGCAGGCCCATATATAAAAGTTTGCTCCTTTATTACTCTGCACATGGACAATTATTTGCGCTGTTATTTGCCCCAGGCATGTACCTATGTAATTACCGTTTACAGTGTAAAGATGGATGTTATCGGTCGCTGAACGTCGGAGCAGTAGGCGTTTAATGCATTTTCCCATAGGGTCCAATGCAAAATTGACACCTCATTTTCTCCATTCTCAAGAGCTTTGAGTCTCTGCAAAACATATACATGTGTAGACACAAATAAGTGAAATAGAATGAAGGCTATTTCAGCTTTAGCTTTTATTCCGTTTGGGAGCTAAAGTCGCACAAACTTTTGTTTACAAAAATTTCGATGGCCTATAGTTCGCAAGTTATGCAATCAGTTGACATAAGATTGTGCATGCATGTAGACATGTTAATGACCTTTATATATGCCAAGTTTCAGATGGCTACCTACTCAAACAAGCAAGCAGTAGCGGTTTGAAATTTTCACAATTTGGGCAACACGTTCGGGACGATTCGTGACCTTAGGTGACTTGCACAATTCGGGCTGAAACTAGTGCCAAATGAGAGGGTTGGGATAAACATTCAATTGACCATATGTGCCAAAAATTCTCGTTCTTTAGTTTTCGAGTTATAGCCCCTGGAAGTCGAAAACTGCACGACTTTGCCCTCGAATATCTCGACAACGGAGAAAGGAGAATTTCAGGGCATTTTCTCCCAAGAAATATATGGGAATTATCTGTAATTTAGCACAGTTTCAGAACGATTCGTGAAAGTCACCTTTTAAGAATAACTTCCACTGCAGGCCCATATATAAAAGTTTGCTCCTTTATTACTCTGCACATGGACAATTATTTGCGCTGTTATTTGCCCCAGGCATGTACCTATGTAATTACCGTTTACAGTGTAAAGATGGATGTTATCGGTCGCTGAACGTCGGAGCAGTAGGCGTTTAATGCATTTTCCCATAGGGTCCAATGCAAAATTGACACCTCATTTTCTCCATTCTCAAGAGCTTTGAGTCTCTGCAAAACATATACATGTGTAGACACAAATAAGTGAAATAGAATGAAGGCTATTTCAGCTTTAGCTTTTATTCCGTTTGGGAGCTAAAAACGCACAAACTTTTGTTTACAAACATTTCGATGGCCTATAGTTCGCAAGTTATGCAATCAGTTGACATAAGATTGTGCATGCATGTAGACATGTTAATGACCTTTATATATGCCAAGTTAAAGATGGCTACCTACTCAAACAAGCAAGCAGTAGCGGTTTGAAATTTTCACAATTTGGGCTACACGTTCGGGACGATTCGTGACCTTAGGTGACTTGCACAATTCGGGCTGAAACTAGTGCCAAATGAGAGGGTTGGGATAAACATTCAATTGACCATATGTGCCAAAAATTCTCGTTCTTTAGTTTTCGAGTTATAGCCCCTGGAAGTCGAAAACTGCACGACTTTGCCCTCGAATATCTCGACAACGGAGAAAGGAGAATTTCAGGGCATTTTCTCCCAAGAAATATATGGGAATTATCTGTAATTTAGCACAGTTTCAGAAAGATTCGTGAAAGTCACCTTACAAAAATTTCGATGGCCTATAGTTCGCAAGCTATGCAATCAGTTGACATAAGATTGTGCATGCATGTAGACATGTTAATGACCTTTATATATGCCAAGTTTCAGATGGCTACCTACTCAAACAAGCAAGCAGTAGCGGTTTGAAATTTTCACAATTTGGGCTACACGTTCGGGACGATTCGTGACCTTAGGTGACTTGCACAATTCGGGCTGAAACTAGTGCCAAATGAGAGGGTTGGGATAAACATTCAATTGACCATATGTGCCAAAAATTCTCGTTCTTTAGTTTTCGAGTTATAGCCCCTGGAAGTCGAAAACTGCACGACTTTGCCCTCGAATATCTCGACAACGGAGAAAGGAGAATTTCAGGGCATTTTCTCCCAAGAAATATATGGGAATTATCTGTAATTTAGCACAGTTTCAGAACGATTCGTGAAAGTCACCTTTTAAGAATAACTTCCACTGCAGGCCCATATATAAAAGTTTGCTCCTTTATTACTCTGCACATGGACAATTATTTGCGCTGTTATTTGCCCCAGGCATGTACCTATGTAATTACCGTTTACAGTGTAAAGATGGATGTTATCGGTCGCTGAACGTCGGAGCAGTAGGCGTTTAATGCATTTTCCCATAGGGTCCAATGCAAAATTGACACCTCATTTTCTCCATTCTCAAGAGCTTTGAGTCTCTGCAAAACATATACATGTGTAGACACAAATAAGTGAAATAGAATGAAGGCTATTTCAGCTTTAGCTTTTATTCCGTTTGGGAGCTAAAGTCGCACAAACTTTTGTTTACAAAAATTTCGATGGCCTATAGTTCGCAAGTTATGCAATCAGTTGACATAAGATTGTGCATGCATGTAGACATGTTAATGACCTTTATATATGCCAAGTTTCAGATGGCTACCTACTCAAACAAGCAAGCAGTAGCGGTTTGAAATTTTCACAATTTGGGCTACACGTTCGGGACGATTCGTGACCTTAGGTGACTTGCACAATTCGGGCTGAAACTAGTGCCAAATGAGAGGGTTGGGATAAACATTCAATTGACCATATGTGCCAAAAATTCTCGTTCTTTAGTTTTCGAGTTATAGCCCCTGGAAGTCGAAAACTGCACGACTTTGCCCTCGAATATCTCGACAACGGAGAAAGGAGAATTTCAGGGCATTTTCTCCCAAGAAATATATGGGAATTATCTGTAATTTAGCACAGTTTCAGAACGATTCGTGAAAGTCACCTTTTAAGAATAACTTCCACTGCAGGCCCATATATAAAAGTTTGCTCCTTTATTACTCTGCACATGGACAATTATTTGCGCTGTTATTTGCCCCAGGCATGTACCTATGTAATTACCGTTTACAGTGTAAAGATGGATGTTATCGGTCGCTGAACGTCGGAGCAGTAGGCGTTTAATGCATTTTCCCATAGGGTCCAATGCAAAATTGACACCTCATTTTCTCCATTCTCAAGAGCTTTGAGTCTCTGCAAAACATATACATGTGTAGACACAAATAAGTGAAATAGAATGAAGGCTATTTCAGCTTTAGCTTTTATTCCGTTTGGGAGCTAAAGTCGCACAAACTTTTGTTTACAAAAATTTCGATGGCCTATAGTTCGCAAGTTATGCAATCAGTTGACATAAGATTGTGCATGCATGTAGACATGTTAATGACCTTTATATATGCCAAGTTTCAGATGGCTACCTACTCAAACAAGCAAGCAGTAGCGGTTTGAAATTTTCACAATTTGGGCTACACGTTCGGGACGATTCGTGACCTTAGGTGACTTGCACAATTCGGGCTGAAACTAGTGCCAAATGAGAGGGTTGGGATAAACATTCAATTGACCATATGTGCCAAAAATTCTCGTTCTTTAGTTTTCGAGTTATAGCCCCTGGAAGTCGAAAACTGCACGACTTTGCCCTCGAATATCTCGACAACGGAGAAAGGAGAATTTCAGGGCATTTTCTCCCAAGAAATATATGGGAATTATCTGTAATTTAGCACAGTTTCAGAACGATTCGTGAAAGTCACCTTTTAAGAATAACTTCCACTGCAGGCCCATATATAAAAGTTTGCTCCTTTATTACTCTGCACATGGACAATTATTTGCGCTGTTATTTGCCCCAGGCATGTATCTATGTAATTACCGTTTACAGTGTAAAGATGGATGTTATCGGTCGCTGAACGTCGGAGCAGTAGGCGTTTAATGCATTTTCCCATAGGGTCCAATGCAAAATTGACACCTCATTTTCTCCATTCTCAAGAGCTTTGAGTCTCTGCAAAACATATACATGTGAAATAGAATGAAGGCTATTTCAGCTTTAGCTTTTATTCCGTTTGGGAGCTAAAGTCGCACAAACTTTTGTTTACAAAAATTTCGATGGCCTATAGTTCGCAAGTTATGCAATCAGTTGACATAGGATTGTGCATGCATGTAGACATGTTAATGACCTTTATATATGCCAAGTTTCAGATGGCTACCTACTCAAACAAGCAA
This sequence comes from Ctena decussata, assembly GCA_963989385.1. Taxonomy (NCBI): domain Eukaryota; kingdom Metazoa; phylum Mollusca; class Bivalvia; order Lucinida; family Lucinidae; genus Ctena; species Ctena decussata. Next base: position 26,867,984 of record OZ022505.1, read on the forward strand.
GCAGTAGCGGTTTGAAATTATCACAATTTGGGCTACACGTTCGGGACGATTCGTGACCTTAGGTGACTTGCACAATTCGGGCTGAAACTAGTGCCAAATGAGAGGGTTGGGATAAACATTCAATTGACCATATGTGCCAAAAATTCTCGTTCTTTAGTTTTCGAGTTATAGCCCCTGGAAGTCGAAAACTGCACGACTTTGCCCTCGAATATCTCGACAACGGAGAAAGGAGAATTTCAGGGCATTTTCTCCCAAGAAATATATGGGAATTATCTGTAATTTAGCACAGTTTCAGAACGATTCGTGAAAGTCACCTTTTAAGAATAACTTCCACTGCAGGCCCATATATAAAAGTTTGCTCCTTTATTACTCTGCACATGGACAATTATTTGCGCTGTTATTTGCCCCAGGCATGTACCTATGTAATTACCGTTTACAGTGTAAAGATGGATGTTATCGGTCGCTGAACGTCGGAGCAGTAGGCGTTTAATGCATTTTCCCATAGGGTCCAATGCAAAATTGACACCTCATTTTCTCCATTCTCAAGAGCTTTGAGTCTCTGCAAAACATATACATGTGTAGACACAAATAAGTGAAATAGAATGAAGGCTATTTCAGCTTTAGCTTTTATTCCGTTTGGGAGCTAAAGTCGCACAAACTTTTGTTTACAAAAATTTCGATGGCCTATAGTTCGCAAGTTATGCAATCAGTTGACATAAGATTGTGCATGCATGTAGACATGTTAATGACCTTTATATATGCCAAGTTTCAGATGGCTACCTACTCAAACAAGCAACCAGTAGCGGTTTGAAATTTTCACAATTTGGGCTACACGTTCGGGACGATTCGTGACCTTAGGTGACTTGCACAATTCGGGCTGAAACTAGTGCCAAATGAGAGGGTTGGGATAAACATTCAATTGACCATATGTGCCAAAAATTCTCGTTCTTTAGTTTTCGAGTTATAGCCCCTGGAAGTCGAAAACTGCACGACTTTGCCCTCGAATATCTCGACAACGGAGAAAGGAGAATTTCAGGGCATTTTCTCCCAAGAAATATATGGGAATTATCTGTAATTTAGCACAGTTTCAGAACGATTCGTGAAAGTCACCTTTTAAGAATAACTTCCACTGCAGGCCCATACATAAAAGTTTGCTCCTTTATTACTCTGCACATGGACAATTATTTGCGCTGTTATTTGCCCCAGGCATGTACCTATGTAATTACCGTTTACAGTGTAAAGATGGATGTTATCGGTCGCTGAACGTCGGAGCAGTAGGCGTTTAATGCATTTTCCCATAGGGTCCAATGCAAAATTGACACCTCATTTTCTCCATTCTCAAGAGCTTTGAGTCTCTGCAAAACATATACATGTGTAGACACAAATAAGTGAAATAGAATGAAGGCTATTTCAGCTTTAGCTTTTATTCCGTTTGGGAGCTAAAGTCGCACAAACTTTTGTTTACAAAAATTTCGATGGCCTATAGTTCGCAAGTTATGCAATCAGTTGACATAAGATTGTGCATGCATGTAGACATGTTAATGACCTTTATATATGCCAAGTTTCAGATGGCTACCTACTCAAACAAGCAAGCAGTAGCGGTTTGAAATTTTCACAATTTGGGCTACACGTTCGGGACGATTCGTGACCTTAGGTGACTTGCACAATTCGGGCTGAAACTAGTGCCAAATGAGAGGGTTGGGATAAACATTCAATTGACCATATGTGCCAAAAATTCTCGTTCTTTAGTTTTCGAGTTATAGTCCCTGGAAGTCGAAAACTGCACGACTTTGCCCTCGAATATCTCGACAACGGAGAAAGGAGAATTTCAGGGCATTTTCTCCCAAGAAATATATGGGAATTATCTGTAATTTAGCACAGTTTCAGAACGATTCGTGAAAGTCACCTTTTAAGAATAACTTCCACTGCAGGCCCATATATAAAAGTTTGCTCCTTTATTACTCTGCACATGGACAATTATTTGCGCTGTTATTTGCCCCAGGCATGTACCTATGTAATTACCGTTTACAGTGTAAAGATGGATGTTATCGGTCGCTGAACGTCGGAGCAGTAGGCGTTTAATGCATTTTCCCATAGGGTCCAATGCAAAATTGACACCTCATTTTCTCCATTCTCAAGAGCTTTGAGTCTCTGCAAAACATATACATGTGTAGACACAAATAAGTGAAATAGAATGAAGGCTATTTCAGCTTTAGCTTTTATTCCGTTTGGGAGCTAAAGTCGCACAAACTTTTGTTTACAAAAATTTCGATGGCCTATAGTTCGCAAGTTATGCAATCAGTTGACATAAGATTGTGCATGCATGTAGACATGTTAATGACCTTTATATATGCCAAGTTTCAGATGGCTACCTACTCAAACAAGCAAGCAGTAGCGGTTTGAAATTTTCACAATTTGGGCTACACGTTCGGGACGATTCGTGACCTTAGGTGACTTGCACAATTCGGGCTGAAACTAGTGCCAAATGAGAGGGTTGGGATAAACATTCAATTGACCATATGTGCCAAAAATTCTCGTTCTTTAGTTTTCGAGTTATAGCCCCTGGAAGTCGAAAACTGCACGACTTTGCCCTCGAATATCTCGACAACGGAGAAAGGAGAATTTCAGGGCATTTTCTCCCAAGAAATATATGGGAATTATCTGTAATTTAGCACAGTTTCAGAACGATTCGTGAAAGTCACCTTTTAAGAATAACTTCCACTGCAGGCCCATATATAAAAGTTTGCTCCTTTATTACTCTGCACATGGACAATTATTTGCGCTGTTATTTGCCCCAGGCATGTACCTATGTAATTACCGTTTACAGTGTAAAGATGGATGTTATCGGTCGCTGAACGTCGGAGCAGTAGGCGTTTAATGCATTTTCCCATAGGGTCCAATGCAAAATTGACACCTCATTTTCTCCATTCTCAAGAGCTTTGAGTCTCTGCAAAACATATACATGTGCAGACACAAATAAGTGAAATAGAATGAAGGCTATTTCAGCTTTAGCTTTTATTCCGTTTGGGAGCTAAAGTCGCACAAACTTTTGTTTACAAAAATTTCGATGGCCTATAGTTCGCAAGTTATGCAATCAGTTGACATAAGATTGTGCATGCATGTAGACATGTTAATGACCTTTATATATGCCAAGTTTCAGATGGCTACCTACTCAAACAAGCAAGCAGTAGCGGTTTGAAATTTTCACAATTTGGGCTACACGTTCGGGACGATTCGTGACCTTAGGTGACTTGCACAATTCGGGCTGAAACTAGTGCCAAATGAGAGGGTTGGGATAAACATTCAATTGACCATATGTGCCAAAAATTCTCGTTCTTTAGTTTTCGAGTTATAGCCCCTGGAAGTCGAAAACTGCACGACTTTGCCCTCGAATATCTCGACAACGGAGAAAGGAGAATTTCAGGGCATTTTCTCCCAAGAAATATATGGGAATTATCTGTAATTTAGCACAGTTTCAGAACGATTCGTGAAAGTCACCTTTTAAGAATAACTTCCACTGCAGGCCCATATATAAAAGTTTGCTCCTTTATTACTCTGCACATGGACAATTATTTGCGCTGTTATTTGCCCCAGGCATGTACCTATGTAATTACCGTTTACAGTGTAAAGATGGATGTTATCGGTCGCTGAACGTCGGAGCAGTAGGCGTTTAATGCATTTTCCCATAGGGTCCAATGCAAAATTGACACCTCATTTTCTCCATTCTCAAGAGCTTTGAGTCTCTGCAAAACATATACATGTGTAGACACAAATAAGTGAAATAGAATGAAGGCTATTTCAGCTTTAGCTTTTATTCCGTTTGGGAGCTAAAGTCGCACAAAACTTTTGTTTACAAAAATTTCGATGGCCTATAGTTCGCAAGTTATGCAATCAGTTGACATAAGATTGTGCATGCATGTAGACATGTTAATGACCTTTATATATGCCAAGTTTCAGATGGCTACCTACTCAAACAAGCAAGCAGTAGCGGTTTGAAATTGTGAAAATTTCAAACCGCTACTGCTTGCTTGTTTGAGTAGGTAGCCATCTGAAACTTGGCATATATAAAGGTCATTAACATGTCTACATGCATGCACAATCTTATGTCAACTGATTGCATAACTTGCGAACTATAGGCCATCGAAATTTTTGTAAACAAAAGTTTGTGCGACTTTAGCTCCCAAACGGAATAAAAGCTAAAGCTGAAATAGCCTTCATTCTATTTCACTTATTTGTGTCTACACATGTATATGTTTTGCAGAGACTCAAAGCTCTTGAGAATGGAGAAAATGAGGTGTCAATTTTGCATTGGACCCTATGGGAAAATGCATTAAACGCCTACTGCTCCGACGTTCAGCGACCGATAACATCCATCTTTACACTGTAAACGGTAATTACATAGGTACATGCCTGGGGCAAATAACAGCGCAAATAATTGTCCATGTGCAGAGTAATAAAGGAGCAAACTTTTATATATGGGCCTGCAGTGGAAGTTATTCTTAAAAGGTGACTTTCACGAATCGTTCTGAAACTGTGCTAAATTACAGATAATTCCCATATATTTCTTGGGAGAAAATGCCCTGAAATTCTCCTTTCTCCGTTGTCGAGATATTCGAGGGCAAAGTCGTGCAGTTTTCGACTTCCAGGGGCTATAACTCGAAAACTAAAGAACGAGAATTTTTGGCACATATGGTCAATTGAATGTTTATCCCAACCCTCTCATTTGGCACTAGTTTCAGCCCGAATTGTGCAAGTCACCTAAGGTCACGAATCGTCCCGAACGTGTAGCCCAAATTGTGAAAATTTCAAACCGCTACTGCTTGCTTGTTTGAGTAGGTAGCCATCTGAAACTTGGCATATATAAAGGTCATTAAAATGTCTACATGCATGCACAATCTTATGTCAACTGATTGCATAACTTGCGAACTATAGGCCATCGAAATTTTTGTAAACAAAAGTTTGTGCGACTTTAGCTCCCAAATGGAATAAAAGCTAAAGCTGAAATAGCCTTCATTCTATTTCACTTATTTGTGTCTACACATGTATATGTTTTGCAGAGACTCAAAGCTCTTGAGAATGGAGAAAATGAGGTGTTAATTTTGCATTGGACCCTATGGGAAAATGCATTAAACGCCTACTGCTCCGACGTTCAGCGACCGATAACATCCATCTTTACACTGTAAACGGTAATTACATAGGTACATGCCTGGGGCAAATAACAGCGCAAATAATTGTCCATGTGCAGAGTAATAAAGGAGCAAACTTTTATATATGGGCCTGCAGTGGAAGTTATTCTTAAAAGGTGACTGTCACGAATCGTTCTGAAACTGTGCTAAATTACAGATAATTCCCATATATTTCTTGGGAGAAAATGCCCTGAAATTCTCCTTTCTCCGTTGTCGAGATATTCGAGGGCAAAGTCGTGCAGTTTTCGACTTCCAGGGGCTATAACTCGAAAACTAAAGAACGAGAATTTTTGGCACATATGGTCAATTGAATGTTTATCCCAACCCTCTCATTTGGCACTAGTTTCAGCCCGAATTGTGCAAGTCACCTAAGGTCACGAATCGTCCCGAACGTGTAGCCCAAATTGTGAAAATTTCAAACCGCTACTGCTTGCTTGTTTGAGTAGGTAGCCATCTGAAACTTGGCATATATAAAGGTCATTAACATGTCTACATGCATGCACAATCTTATGTCAACTGATTGCATAACTTGCGAACTATAGGCCATCGAAATTTTTGTAAACAAAAGTTTGTGCGACTTTAGCTCCCAAACGGAATAAAAGCTAAAGCTGAAATAGCCTTCATTCTATTTCACTTATTTGTGTCTACACATGTATATGTTTTGCAGAGACTCAAAGCTCTTGAGAATGGAGAAAATGAGGTGTCAATTTTGCATTGGACCCTATGGGAAAATGCATTAAACGCCTACTGCTCCGACGTTCAGCGACCGATAACATCCATCTTTACACTGTAAACGGTAATTACATAGGTACATGCCTGGGGCAAATAACAGCGCAAATAATTGTCCATGTGCAGAGTAATAAAGGAGCAAACTTTTATATATGGGCCTGCAGTGGAAGTTATTCTTAAAAGGTGACTGTCACGAATCGTTCTGAAACTGTGCTAAATTACAGATAATTCCCATATATTTCTTGGGAGAAAATGCCCTGAAATTCTCCTTTCTCCGTTGTCGAGATATTCGAGGGCAAAGTCGTGCAGTTTTCGACTTCCAGGGGCTATAACTCGAAAACTAAAGAACGAGAATTTTTGGCACATATGGTCAATTGAATGTTTATCCCAACCCTCTCATTTGGCACTAGTTTCAGCCCGAATTGTGCAAGTCACCTAAGGTCACGAATCGTCCCGAACGTGTAGCCCAAATTGTGAAAATTTCAAACCGCTACTGCTTGCTTGTTTGAGTAGGTAGCCATCTGAAACTTGGCATATATAAAGGTCATTAACATGTCTACATGCATGCACAATCTTATGTCAACTGATTGCATAACTTGCGAACTATAGGCCATCGAAATTTTTGTAAACAAAAGTTTGTGCGACTTTAGCTCCCAAACGGAATAAAAGCTAAAGCTGAAATAGCCTTCATTCTATTTCACTTATTTGTGTCTTCACATGTATATGTTTTGCAGAGACTCAAAGCTCTTGAGAATGGAGAAAATGAGGTGTCAATTTTGCATTGGACCCTATGGGAAAATGCATTAAACGCCTACTGCTCCGACGTTCAGCGACCGATAACATCCATCTTTACATTGTAAACGGTAATTACATAGGTACATGCCTGGGGCAAATAACAGCGCAAATAATTGTCCATGTGCAGAGTAATAAAGGAGCAAACTTTTATATATGGGCCTGCAGTGGAAGTTATTCTTAAAAGGTGACTTTCACGAATCGTTCTGAAACTGTGCTAAATTACAGATAATTCCCATATATTTCTTGGGAGAAAATGCCCTGAAATTCTCCTTTCTCCGTTGTCGAGATATTCGAGGGCAAAGTCGTGCAGTTTTCGACTTCCAGGGGCTATAACTCGAAAACTAAAGAACGAGAATTTTTGGCACATATGGTCAATTGAATGTTTATCCCAACCCTCTCATTTGGCACTAGTTTCAGCCCGAATTGTGCAAGTCACCTAAGGTCACGAATCGTCCCGAACGTGTAGCCCAAATTGTGAAAATTTCAAACCGCTACTGCTTGCTTGTTTGAGTAGGTAGCCATCTGAAACTTGGCATATATAAAGGTCATTAACATGTCTACATGCATGCACAATCTTATGTCAACTGATTGCATAACTTGCGAACTATAGGCCATCGAAATTTTTGTAAACAAAAGTTTGTGCGACTTTAGCTCCCAAATGGAATAAAAGCTAAAGCTGAAATAGCCTTCATTCTATTTCACTTATTTGTGTCTACACATGTATATGTTTTGCAGAGACTCAAAGCTCTTGAGAATGGAGAAAATGAGGTGTCAATTTTGCATTGGACCCTATGGGAAAATGCATTAAACGCCTACTGCTCCGACGTTCAGCGACCGATAACATCCATCTTTACACTGTAAACGGTAATTACATAGGTACATGCCTGGGGCAAATAACAGCGCAAATAATTGTCCATGTGCAGAGTAATAAAGGAGCAAACTTTTATATATGGGCCTGCAGTGGAAGTTATTCTTAAAAGGTGACTTTCACGAATCGTTCTGAAACTGTGCTAAATTACAGATAATTCCCATATATTTCTTGGGAGAAAATGCCCTGAAATTCTCCTTTCTCCGTTGTCGAGATATTCGAGGGCAAAGTCGTGCAGTTTTCGACTTCCAGGGGCTATAACTCGAAAACTAAAGAACGAGAATTTTTGGCACATATGGTCAATTGAATGTTTATTCCAACCCTCTCATTTGGCACTAGTTTCAGCCCGAATTGTGCAAGTCACCTAAGGTCACGAATCGTCCCGAACGTGTAGCCCAAATTGTGAAAATTTCAAACCGCTACTGCTTGCTTGTTTGAGTAGGTAGCCATCTGAAACTTGGCATATATAAAGGTCATTAACATGTCTACATGCATGCACAATCTTATGTCAACTGATTGCATAACTTGCGAACTATAGGCCATCGATATTTTTGTAAACAAAAGTTTGTGCGACTTTAGCTCCCAAACGGAATAAAAGCTAAAGCTGAAATAGCCTTCATTCTATTTCACTTATTTGTGTCTACACATGTATATGTTTTGCAGAGACTCAAAGCTCTTGAGAATGGAGAAAATGAGGTGTCAATTTTGCATTGGACCCTATGGGAAAATGCATTAAACGCCTACTGCTCCGACGTTCAGCGACCGATAACATCCATCTTTACACTGTAAACGGTAATTACATAGGTACATGCCTGGGGCAAATAACAGCGCAAATAATTGTCCATGTGCAGAGTAATAAAGGAGCAAACTTTTATATATGGGCCTGCAGTGGAAGTTATTCTTAAAAGGTGACTGTCACGAATCGTTCTGAAACTGTGCTAAATTACAGATAATTCCCATATATTTCTTGGGAGAAAATGCCCTGAAATTCTCCTTTCTCCGTTGTCGAGATATTCGAGGGCAAAGTCGTGCAGTTTTCGACTTCCAGGGGCTATAACTCGAAAACTAAAGAACGAGAATTTTTGGCACATATGGTCAATTGAATGTTTATCCCAACCCTCTCATTTGGCACTAGTTTCAGCCCGAATTGTGCAAGTCACCTAAGGTCACGAATCGTCCCGAACGTGTAGCCCAAATTGTGAAAATTTCAAACCGCTACTGCTTGCTTGTTTGAGTAGGTAGCCATCTGAAACTTGGCATATATAAAGGTCATTAACATGTCTACATGCATGCACAATCTTATGTCAACTGATTGCATAACTTGCGAACTATAGGCCATCGAAATTTTTGTAAACAAAAGTTTGTGCGACTTTAGCTCCCAAACGGAATAAAAGCTAAAGCTGAAATAGCCTTCATTCTATTTCACTTATTTGTGTCTACACATGTATATGTTTTGCAGAGACTCAAAGCTCTTGAGAATGGAGAAAATGAGGTGTCAATTTTGCATTGGACCCTATGGGAAAATGCATTAAACGCCTACTGCTCCGACGTTCAGCGACCGATAACATCCATCTTTACACTGTAAACGGTAATTACATAGGTACATGCCTGGGGCAAATAACAGCGCAAATAATTGTCCATGTGCAGAGTAATAAAGGAGCAAACTTTTATATATGGGCCTGCAGTGGAAGTTATTCTTAAAAGGTGACTTTCACGAATCGTTCTGAAACTGTGCTAAATTACAGATAATTCCCATATATTTCTTGGGAGAAAATGCCCTGAAATTCTCCTTTCTCCGTTGTCGAGATATTCGAGGGCAAAGTCGTGCAGTTTTCGACTTCCAGGGGCTATAACTCGAAAACTAAAGAACGAGAATTTTTGGCACATATGGTCAATTGAATGTTTATTCCAACCCTCTCATTTGGCACTAGTTTCAGCCCGAATTGTGCAAGTCACCTAAGGTCACGAATCGTCCCGAACGTGTAGCCCAAATTGTGAAAATTTCAAACCGCTACTGCTTGCTTGTTTGAGTAGGTAGCCATCTGAAACTTGGCATATATAAAGGTCATTAACATGTCTACATGCATGCACAATCTTATGTCAACTGATTGCATAACTTGCGAACTATAGGCCATCGATATTTTTGTAAACAAAAGTTTGTGCGACTTTAGCTCCCAAACGGAATAAAAGCTAAAGCTGAAATAGCCTTCATTCTATTTCACTTATTTGTGTCTACACATGTATATGTTTTGCAGAGACTCAAAGCTCTTGAGAATGGAGAAAATGAGGTGTCAATTTTGCATTGGACCCTATGGGAAAATGCATTAAACGCCTACTGCTCCGACGTTCAGCGACCGATAACATCCATCTTTACACTGTAAACGGTAATTACATAGGTACATGCCTGGGGCAAATAACAGCGCAAATAATTGTCCATGTGCAGAGTAATAAAGGAGCAAACTTTTATATATGGGCCTGCAGTGGAAGTTATTCTTAAAAGGTGACTGTCACGAATCGTTCTGAAACTGTGCTAAATTACAGATAATTCCCATATATTTCTTGGGAGAAAATGCCCTGAAATTCTCCTTTCTCCGTTGTCGAGATATTCGAGGGCAAAGTCGTGCAGTTTTCGACTTCCAGGGGCTATAACTCGAAAACTAAAGAACGAGAATTTTTGGCACATATGGTCAATTGAATGTTTATCCCAACCCTCTCATTTGGCACTAGTTTCAGCCCGAATTGTGCAAGTCACCTAAGGTCACGAATCGTCCCGAACGTGTAGCCCAAATTGTGAAAATTTCAAACCGCTACTGCTTGCTTGTTTGAGTAGGTAGCCATCTGAAACTTGGCATATATAAAGGTCATTAACATGTCTACATGCATGCACAATCTTATGTCAACTGATTGCATAACTTGCGAACTATAGGCCATCGAAATTTTTGTAAACAAAAGTTTGTGCGACTTTAGCTCCCAAACGGAATAAAAGCTAAAGCTGAAATAGCCTTCATTCTATTTCACTTATTTGTGTCTACACATGTATATGTTTTGCAGAGACTCAAAGCTCTTGAGAATGGAGAAAATGAGGTGTCAATTTTGCATTGGACCCTATGGGAAAATGCATTAAACGCCTACTGCTCCGACGTTCAGCGACCGATAACATCCATCTTTACACTGTAAACGGTAATTACATAGGTACATGCCTGGGGCAAATAACAGCGCAAATAATTGTCCATGTGCAGAGTAATAAAGGAGCAAACTTTTATATATGGGCCTGCAGTGGAAGTTATTCTTAAAAGGTGACTTTCACGAATCGTTCTGAAACTGTGCTAAATTACAGATAATTCCCATATATTTCTTGGGAGAAAATGCCCTGAAATTCTCCTTTCTCCGTTGTCGAGATATTCGAGGGCAAAGTCGTGCAGTTTTCGACTTCCAGGGGCTATAACTCGAAAACTAAAGAACGAGAATTTTTGGCACATATGGTCAATTGAATGTTTATCCCAACCCTCTCATTTGGCACTAGTTTCAGCCCGAATTGTGCAAGTCACCTAAGGTCACGAATCGTCCCGAACGTGTAGCCCAAATTGTGAAAATTTCAAACCGCTACTGCTTGCTTGTTTGAGTAGGTAGCCATCTGAAACTTGGCATATATAAAGGTCATTAACATGTCTACATGCATGCACAATCTTATGTCAACTGATTGCATAACTTGCGAACTATAGGCCATCGAAATTTTTGTAAACAAAAGTTTGTGCGACTTTAGCTCCCAAATGGAATAAAAGCTAAAGCTGAAATAGCCTTCATTCTATTTCACTTATTTGTGTCTACACATGTATATGTTTTGCAGAGACTCAAAGCTCTTGAGAATGGAGAAAATGAGGTGTCAATTTTGCATTGGACCCTATGGGAAAATGCATTAAACGCCTACTGCTCCGACGTTCAGCGACCGATAACATCCATCTTTACACTGTAAACGGTAATTACATAGGTACATGCCTGGGGCAAATAACAGCGCAAATAATTGTCCATGTGCAGAGTAATAAAGGAGCAAACTTTTATATATGGGCCTGCAGTGGAAGTTATTCTTAAAAGGTGACTTTCACGAATCGTTCTGAAACTGTGCTAAATTACAGATAATTCCCATACATTTCTTGGGAGAAAATGCCCTGAAATTCTCCTTTCTCCGTTGTCGAGATATTCGAGGGCAAAGTCGTGCAGTTTTCGACTTCCAGGGGCTATAACTCGAAAACTAAAGAACGAGAATTTTTGGCACATATGGTCAATTGAATGTTTATCCCAACCCTCTCATTTGGCACTAGTTTCAGCCCGAATTGTGCAAGTCACCTAAGGTCACGAATCGTCCCGAACGTGTAGCCCAAATTGTGAAAATTTCAAACCGCTACTGCTTGCTTGTTTGAGTAGGTAGCCATCTGAAACTTGGCATATATAAAGGTCATTAACATGTCTACATGCATGCACAATCTTATGTCAACTGATTGCATAACTTGCGAACTATAGGCCATCGAAATTTTTGTAAACAAAAGTTTGTGCGACTTTAGCTCCCAAACGGAATAAAAGCTAAAGCTGAAATAGCCTTCATTCTATTTCACTTATTTGTGTCTACACATGTAAATGTTTTGCAGAGACTCAAAGCTCTTGAGAATGGAGAAAATGAGGTGTCAATTTTGCATTGGACCCTATGGGAAAATGCATTAAACGCCTACTGCTCCGACGTTCAGCGACCGATAACATCCATCTTTACACTGTAAACGGTAATTACATAGGTACATGCCTGGGGCAAATAACAGCGCAAATAATCGTCCATGTGCAGAGTAATAAAGGAGCAAACTTTTATATGTGGGCCTGCAGTGGAAGTTATTCTTAAAAGGTGACTTTCACGAATCGTTCTGAAACTGTGCTAAATTACAGATAATTCCCATATATTTCTTGGGAGAAAATGCCCTGAAATCCTCCTTTCTCCGTTGTCGAGATATTCGAGGGCAAAGTCGTGCAGTTTTCGACTTCCAGGGGCTATAACTCGAAAACTAAAGAACGAGAATGTTTGGCACATATGGTCAATTGAATGTTTATCCCAACCCTCTCATTTGGCACTAGTTTCAGCCCGAATTGTGCAAGTCACCTAAGGTCACGAATCGTCCCGAACGTGTAGCCCAAATTGTGAAAATTTCAAACCGCTACTGCTTGCTTGTTTGAGTAGGTAGCCATCTGAAACTTGGCATATATAAAGGTCATTAACATGTCTACATGCATGCACAATCTTATGTCAACTGATTGCATAACTTGCGAACTATAGGCCATCGAAATTTTTGTAAACAAAAGTTTGTGCGACTTTAGCTCCCAAACGGAATAAAAGCTAAAGCTGAAATAGCCTTCATTCTATTTCACTTATTTGTGTCTACACATGTATATGTTTTGCAGAGACTCAAAGCTCTTGAGAATGGAGAAAATGAGGTGTCAATTTTGCATTGGACCCTATGGGAAAATGCATTAAACGCCTACTGCTCCGACGTTCAGCGACCGATAACATCCATCTTTACACTGTAAACGGTAATTACATAGGTACATGCCTGGGGCAAATAACAGCGCAAATAATTGTCCATGTGCAGAGTAATAAAGGAGCAAACTTTTATATATGGGCCTGCAGTGGAAGTTATTCTTAAAAGGTGACTTTCACGAATCGTTCTGAAACTGTGCTAAATTACAGATAATTCCCATATATTTCTTGGGAGAAAATGCCCTGAAATTCTCCTTTCTCCGTTGTCGAGATATTCGAGGGCAAAGTCGTGCAGTTTTCGACTTCCAGGGGCTATAACTCGAAAACTAAAGAACGAGAATTTTTGGCACATATGGTCAATTGAATGTTTATCCCAACCCTCTCATTTGGCACTAGTTTCAGCCCGAATTGTGCAAGTCACCTAAGGTCACGAATCGTCCCGAACGTGTAGCCCAAATTGTGAAAATTTCAAACCGCTACTGCTTGCTTGTTTGAGTAGGTAGCCATCTGAAACTTGGCATATATAAAGGTCATTAACATGTCTACATGCATGCACAATCTTATGTCAACTGATTGCATAACTTGCGAACTATAGGCCATCGAAATTTTTGTAAACAAAAGTTTGTGCGACTTTAGCTCCCAAACGGAATAAAAGCTAAAGCTGAAATAGCCTTCATTCTATTTCACTTATTTGTGTCTACACATGTATATGTTTTGCAGAGACTCAAAGCTCTTGAGAATGGAGAAAATGAGGTGTCAATTTTGCATTGGACCCTATGGGAAAATGCATTAAACGCCTACTGCTCCGACGTTCAGCGACCGATAACATCCATCTTTACACTGTAAACGGTAATTACATAGGTACATGCCTGGGGCAAATAACAGCGCAAATAATTGTCCATGTGCAGAGTAATAAAGGAGCAAACTTTTATATATGGGCCTGCAGTGGAAGTTATTCTTAAAAGGTGACTTTCACGAATCGTTCTGAAACTGTGCTAAATTACAGATAATTCCCATATATTTCTTGGGAGAAAATGCCCTGAAATTCTCCTTTCTCCGTTGTCGAGATATTCGAGGGCAAAGTCGTGCAGTTTTCGACTTCCAGGGGCTATAACTCGAAAACTAAAGAACGAGAATTTTTGGCACATATGGTCAATTGAATGTTTATCCCAACCCTCTCATTTGGCACTAGTTTCAGCCCGAATTGTGCAAGTCACCTAAGGTCACGAATCGTCCCGAACGTGTAGCCCAAATTGTGAAAATTTCAAACCGCTACTGCTTGCTTGTTTGAGTAGGTAGCCATCTGAAACTTGGCATATATAAAGGTCATTAACATGTCTACATGCATGCACAATCTTATGTCAACTGATTGCATAACTTGCGAACTATAGGCCATCGAAATTTTTGTAAACAAAAGTTTGTGCGACTTTAGCTCCCAAACGGAATAAAAGCTAAAGCTGAAATAGCCTTCATTCTATTTCACTTATTTGTGTCTACACATGTATATGTTTTGCAGAGACTCAAAGCTCTTGAGAATGGAGAAAATGAGGTGTCAATTTTGCATTGGACCCTATGGGAAAATGCATTAAACGCCTACTGCTCCGACGTTCAGCGACCGATAACATCCATCTTTACACTGTAAACGGTAATTACATAGGTACATGCCTGGGGCAAATAACAGCGCAAATAATTGTCCATGTGCAGAGTAATAAAGGAGCAAACTTTTATATATGGGCCTGCAGTGGAAGTTATTCTTAAAAGGTGACTTTCACGAATCGTTCTGAAACTGTGCTAAATTACAGATAATTCCCATATATTTCTTGGGAGAAAATGCCCTGAAATTCTCCTTTCTCCGTTGTCGAGATATTCGAGGGCAAAGTCGTGCAGTTTTCGACTTCCAGGGGCTATAACTCGAAAACTAAAGAACGAGAATTTTTGGCACATATGGTCAATTGAATGTTTATCCCAACCCTCTCATTTGGCACTAGTTTCAGCCCGAATTGTGCAAGTCACCTAAGGTCACGAATCGTCCCGAACGTGTAGCCCAAATTGTGAAAATTTCAAACCGCTACTGCTTGCTTGTTTGAGTAGGTAGCCATCTGAAACTTGGCATATATAAAGGTCAGTAACATGTCTACATGCATGCACAATCTTTTGTCAACTGATTGCATAACTTGCGAACTATAGGCCATCGAATTTTTTGTAAACAAAAGTTTGTGCGACTTTAGCTCCCAAACGGAATAAAAGCTAAAGCTGAAATAGCCTTCATTTTATTTCACTTATTTGTGTCTACACATGTATATGTTTTGCAGAGACTCAAAGCTCTTGAGAATGGAGAAAATGAGGTGTCAATTTTGCATTGGACCCTATGGGAAAATGCATTAAACGCCTACTGCTCCGACGTTCAGCGACCGATAACATCCATCTTTACACTGTAAACGGTAATTACATAGGTACATGCCTGGGGCAAATAACAGCGCAAATAATTGTCCATGTGCAGAGTAATAAAGGAGCAAACTTTTATATATGGGCCTGCAGTGGAAGTTATTCTTAAAAGGTGACTTTCACGAATCGTTCTGAAACTGTGCTAAATTACAGATAATTCCCATATATTTCTTGGGAGAAAATGCCCTGAAATCCTCCTTTCTCCGTTGTCGAGATATTCGAGGGCAAAGTCGTGCAGTTTTCGACTTCCAGGGGCTATTACTCGAAAACTAAAGAACGAGAATGTTTGGCACATATGGTCAATTGAATGTTTATCCCAACCCTCTCATTTGGCACTAGTTTCAGCCCGAATTGTGCAAGTCACCTAAGGTCACGAATCGTCCCGAACGTGTAGCCCAAATTGTGAAAATTTCAAACCGCTACTGCTTGCTTGTTTGAGTAGGTAGCCATCTGAAACTTGGCATATATAAAGGTCATTAACATGTCTACATGCATGCACAATCTTATGTCAACTGGTTGCATAACTTGCGAACTATAGGCCATCGAAATTTTTGTAAACAAAAGTTTGTGCGACTTTAGCTCCCAAACGGAATAAAAGCTAAAGCTGAAATAGCCTTCATTCTATTTCACTTATTTGTGTCTACACATGTATATGTTTTGCAGAGACTCAAAGCTCTTGAGAATGGAGAAAATGAGGTGTCAATTTTGCATTGGACCCTATGGGAAAATGCATTAAACGCCTACTGCTCCGACGTTCAGCGACCGATAACATCCATCTTTACACTGTAAACGGTAATTACATAGGTACATGCCTGGGGCAAATAACAGCGCAAATAATTGTCCATGTGCAGAGTAATAAAGGAGCAAACTTTTATATATGGGCCTGCAGTGGAAGTTATTCTTAAAAGGTGACTTTCACGAATCGTTCTGAAACTGTGCTAAATTACAGATAATTCCCATATATTTCTTGGGAGAAAATGCCCTGAAATTCTCCTTTCTCCGTTGTCGAGATATTCGAGGGCAAAGTCGTGCAGTTTTCGACTTCCAGGGGCTATAACTCGAAAACTAAAGAACGAGAATTTTTGGCACATATGGTCAATTGAATGTTTATCCCAACCCTCTCATTTGGCACTAGTTTCAGCCCGAATTGTGCAAGTCACCTAAGGTCACGAATCGTCCCGAACGTGTAGCCCAAATTGTGAAAATTTCAAACCGCTACTGCTTGCTTGTTTGAGTAGGTAGCCATCTGAAACTTGGCATATATAAAGGTCATTAACATGTCTACATGCATGCACAATCTTATGTCAACTGATTGCATAACTTGCGAACTATAGGCCATCGAAATTTTTGTAAACAAAAGTTTGTGCGACTTTAGCTCCCAAACGGAATAAAAGCTAAAGCTGAAATAGCCTTCATTCTATTTCACTTATTTGTGTCTACACATGTATATGTTTTGCAGAGACTCAAAGCTCTTGAGAATGGAGAAAATGAGGTGTCAATTTTGCATTGGACCCTATGGGAAAATGCATTAAACGCCTACTGCTCCGACGTTCAGCGACCGATAACATCCATCTTTACACTGTAAACGGTAATTACATAGGTACATGCCTGGGGCAAATAACAGCGCAAATAATCGTCCATGTGCAGAGTAATAAAGGAGCAAACTTTTATATATGGGCCTGCAGTGGAAGTTATTCTTAAAAGGTGACTTTCACGAATCGTTCTGAAACTGTGCTAAATTACAGATAATTCCCATATATTTCTTGGGAGAAAATGCCCTGAAATTCTCCTTTCTCCGTTGTCGAGATATTCGAGGGCAAAGTCGTGCAGTTTTCGACTTCCAGGGGCTATAACTCGAAAACTAAAGAACGAGAATTTTTGGCACATATGGTCAATTGAATGTTTATCCCAACCCTCTCATTTGGCACTAGTTTCAGCCCGAATTGTGCAAGTCACCTAAGGTCACGAATCGTCCCGAACGTGTAGCCCAAATTGTGAAAATTTCAAACCGCTACTGCTTGCTTGTTTGAGTAGGTAGCCATCTGAAACTTGGCATATATAAAGGTCATTAACATGTCTACATGCATGCACAATCTTATGTCAACTGATTGCATAACTTGCGAACTATAGGCCATCGAAATTTTTGTAAACAAAAGTTTGTGCGACTTTAGCTCCCAAACGGAATAAAAGCTAAAGCTGAAATAGCCTTCATTCTATTTCACTTATTTGTGTCTACACATGTAAATGTTTTGCAGAGACTCAAAGCTCTTGAGAATGGAGAAAATGAGGTGTCAATTTTGCATTGGACCCTATGGGAAAATGCATTAAACGCCTACTGCTCCGACGTTGAGCGACCGATAACATCCATCTTTACACTGTAAACGGTAATTACATAGGTACATGCCTGGGGCAAATAACAGCGCAAATAATCGTCCATGTGCAGAGTAATAAAGGAGCAAACTTTTATATATGGGCCTGCAGTGGAAGTTATTCTTAAAAGGTGACTTTCACGAATCGTTCTGAAACTGTGCTAAATTACAGATAATTCCCATATATTTCTTGGGAGAAAATGCCCTGAAATCCTCCTTTCTCCGTTGTCGAGATATTCGAGGGCAAAGTCGTGCAGTTTTCGACTTCCAGGGGCTATTACTCGAAAACTAAAGAACGAGAATGTTTGGCACATATGGTCAATTGAATGTTTATCCCAACCCTCTCATTTGGCACTAGTTTCAGCCCGAATTGTGCAAGTCACCTAAGGTCACGAATCGTCCCGAACGTGTAGCCCAAATTGTGAAAATTTCAAACCGCTACTGCTTGCTTGTTTGAGTAGGTAGCCATCTGAAACTTGGCATATATAAAGGTCATTAACATGTCTACATGCATGCACAATCTTATGTCAACTGATTGCATAACTTGCGAACTATAGGCCATCGAAATTTTTGTAAACAAAAGTTTGTGCGACTTTAGCTCCCAAACGGAATAAAAGCTAAAGCTGAAATAGCCTTCATTCTATTTCACTTATTTGTGTCTACACATGTATATGTTTTGCAGAGACTCAAAGCTCTTGAGAATGGAGAAAATGAGGTGTCAATTTTGCATTGGACCCTATGGGAAAATGCATTAAACGCCTACTGCTCCGACGTTCAGCGACCGATAACATCCATCTTTACACTGTAAACGGTAATTACATAGGTACATGCCTGGGGCAAATAACAGCGCAAATAATTGTCCATGTGCAGAGTAATAAAGGAGCAAACTTTTATATATGGGCCTGCAGTGGAAGTTATTCTTAAAAGGTGACTTTCACGAATCGTTCTGAAACTGTGCTAAATTACAGATAATTCCCATATATTTCTTGGGAGAAAATGCCCTGAAATTCTCCTTTCTCCGTTGTCGAGATATTCGAGGGCAAAGTCGTGCAGTTTTCGACTTCCAGGGGCTATAACTCGAAAACTAAAGAACGAGAATTTTTGGCACATATGGTCAATTGAATGTTTATCCCAACCCTCTCATTTGGCACTAGTTTCAGCCCGAATTGTGCAAGTCACCTAAGGTCACGAATCGTCCCGAACGTGTAGCCCAAATTGTGAAAATTTCAAACCGCTACTGCTTGCTTGTTTGAGTAGGTAGCCATCTGAAACTTGGCATATATAAAGGTCATTAACATGTCTACATGCATGCACAATCTTATGTCAACTGATTGCATAACTTGCGAACTATAGGCCATCGAAATTTTTGTAAACAAAAGTTTGTGCGACTTTAGCTCCCAAACGGAATAAAAGCTAAAGCTGAAATAGCCTTCATTCTATTTCACTTATTTGTGTCTACACATGTATATGTTTTGCAGAGACTCAAAGCTCTTGAGAATGGAGAAAATGAGGTGTCAATTTTGCATTGGACCCTATGGGAAAATGCATTAAACGCCTACTGCTCCGACGTTCAGCGACCGATAACATCCATCTTTACACTGTAAACGGTAATTACATAGGTACATGCCTGGGGCAAATAACAGCGCAAATAATTGTCCATGTGCAGAGTAATAAAGGAGCAAACTTTTATATATGGGCCTGCAGTGGAAGTTATTCTTAAAAGGTGACTTTCACGAATCGTTCTGAAACTGTGCTAAATTACAGATAATTCCCATATATTTCTTGGGAGAAAATGCCCTGAAATTCTCCTTTCTCCGTTGTCGAGATATTCGAGGGCAAAGTCGTGCAGTTTTCGACTTCCAGGGGCTATAACTCGAAAACTAAAGAACGAGAATTTTTGGCACATATGGTCAATTGAATGTTTATCCCAACCCTCTCATTTGGCACTAGTTTCAGCCCGAATTGTGCAAGTCACCTAAGGTCACGAATCGTCCCGAACGTGTAGCCCAAATTGTGAAAATTTCAAACCGCTACTGCTTGCTTGTTTGAGTAGGTAGCCATCTGAAACTTGGCATATATAAAGGTCATTAACATGTCTACATGCATGCACAATCTTATGTCAACTGATTGCATAACTTGCGAACTATAGGCCATCGAAATTTTTGTAAACAAAAGTTTGTGCGACTTTAGCTCCCAAACGGAATAAAAGCTAAAGCTGAAATAGCCTTCATTCTATTTCACTTATTTGTGTCTACACATGTATATGTTTTGCAGAGACTCAAAGCTCTTGAGAATGGAGAAAATGAGGTGTCAATTTTGCATTGGACCCTATGGGAAAATGCATTAAACGCCTACTGCTCCGACGTTCAGCGACCGATAACATCCATCTTTACACTGTAAACGGTAATTACATAGGTACATGCCTGGGGCAAATAACAGCGCAAATAATTGTCCATGTGCAGAGTAATAAAGGAGCAAACTTTTATATATGGGCCTGCAGTGGAAGTTATTCTTAAAAGGTGACTTTCACGAATCGTTCTGAAACTGTGCTAAATTACAGATAATTCCCATATATTTCTTGGGAGAAAATGCCCTGAAATTCTCCTTTCTCCGTTGTCGAGATATTCGAGGGCAAAGTCGTGCAGTTTTCGACTTCCAGGGGCTATAACTCGAAAACTAAAGAACGAGAATTTTTGGCACATATGGTCAATTGAATGTTTATCCCAACCCTCTCATTTGGCACTAGTTTCAGCCCGAATTGTGCAAGTCACCTAAGGTCACGAATCGTCCCGAACGTGTAGCCCAAATTGTGAAAATTTCAAACCGCTACTGCTTGCTTGTTTGAGTAGGTAGCCATCTGAAACTTGGCATATATAAAGGTCAGTAACATGTCTACATGCATGCACAATCTTTTGTCAACTGATTGCATAACTTGCGAACTATAGGCCATCGAATTTTTTGTAAACAAAAGTTTGTGCGACTTTAGCTCCCAAACGGAATAAAAGCTAAAGCTGAAATAGCCTTCATTTTATTTCACTTATTTGTGTCTACACATGTATATGTTTTGCAGAGACTCAAAGCTCTTGAGAATGGAGAAAATGAGGTGTCAATTTTGCATTGGACCCTATGGGAAAATGCATTAAACGCCTACTGCTCCGACGTTCAGCGACCGATAACATCCATCTTTACACTGTAAACGGTAATTACATAGGTACATGCCTGGGGCAAATAACAGCGCAAATAATTGTCCATGTGCAGAGTAATAAAGGAGCAAACTTTTATATATGGGCCTGCAGTGGAAGTTATTCTTAAAAGGTGACTTTCACGAATCGTTCTGAAACTGTGCTAAATTACAGATAATTCCCATATATTTCTTGGGAGAAAATGCCCTGAAATCCTCCTTTCTCCGTTGTCGAGATATTCGAGGGCAAAGTCGTGCAGTTTTCGACTTCCAGGGGCTATTACTCGAAAACTAAAGAACGAGAATGTTTGGCACATATGGTCAATTGAATGTTTATCCCAACCCTCTCATTTGGCACTAGTTTCAGCCCGAATTGTGCAAGTCACCTAAGGTCACGAATCGTCCCGAACGTGTAGCCCAAATTGTGAAAATTTCAAACCGCTACTGCTTGCTTGTTTGAGTAGGTAGCCATCTGAAACTTGGCATATATAAAGGTCATTAACATGTCTACATGCATGCACAATCTTATGTCAACTGATTGCATAACTTGCGAACTATAGGCCATCGAAATTTTTGTAAACAAAAGTTTGTGCGACTTTAGCTCCCAAACGGAATAAAAGCTAAAGCTGAAATAGCCTTCATTCTATTTCACTTATTTGTGTCTACACATGTATATGTTTTGCAGAGACTCAAAGCTCTTGAGAATGGAGAAAATGAGGTGTCAATTTTGCATTGGACCCTATGGGAAAATGCATTAAACGCCTACTGCTCCGACGTTCAGCGACCGATAACATCCATCTTTACACTGTAAACGGTAATTACATAGGTACATGCCTGGGGCAAATAACAGCGCAAATAATTGTCCATGTGCAGAGTAATAAAGGAGCAAACTTTTATATATGGGCCTGCAGTGGAAGTTATTCTTAAAAGGTGACTTTCACGAATCGTTCTGAAACTGTGCTAAATTACAGATAATTCCCATATATTTCTTGGGAGAAAATGCCCTGAAATTCTCCTTTCTCCGTTGTCGAGATATTCGAGGGCAAAGTCGTGCAGTTTTCGACTTCCAGGGGCTATAACTCGAAAACTAAAGAACGAGAATTTTTGGCACATATGGTCAATTGAATGTTTATCCCAACCCTCTCATTTGGCACTAGTTTCAGCCCGAATTGTGCAAGTCACCTAAGGTCACGAATCGTCCCGAACGTGTAGCCCAAATTGTGAAAATTTCAAACCGCTACTGCTTGCTTGTTTGAGTAGGTAGCCATCTGAAACTTGGCATATATAAAGGTCATTAACATGTCTACATGCATGCACAATCTTATGTCAACTGATTGCATAACTTGCGAACTATAGGCCATCGAAATTTTTGTAAACAAAAGTTTGTGCGACTTTAGCTCCCAAACGGAATAAAAGCTAAAGCTGAAATAGCCTTCATTCTATTTCACTTATTTGTGTCTACACATGTATATGTTTTGCAGAGACTCAAAGCTCTTGAGAATGGAGAAAATGAGGTGTCAATTTTGCATTGGACCCTATGGGAAAATGCATTAAACGCCTACTGCTCCGACGTTCAGCGACCGATAACATCCATCTTTACACTGTAAACGGTAATTACATAGGTACATGCCTGGGGCAAATAACAGCGCAAATAATTGTCCATGTGCAGAGTAATAAAGGAGCAAACTTTTATATATGGGCCTGCAGTGGAAGTTATTCTTAAAAGGTGACTTTCACGAATCGTTCTGAAACTGTGCTAAATTACAGATAATTCCCATATATTTCTTGGGAGAAAATGCCCTGAAATTCTCCTTTCTCCGTTGTCGAGATATTCGAGGGCAAAGTCGTGCAGTTTTCGACTTCCAGGGGCTATAACTCGAAAACTAAAGAACGAGAATTTTTGGCACATATGGTCAATTGAATGTTTATCCCAACCCTCTCATTTGGCACTAGTTTCAGCCCGAATTGTGCAAGTCACCTAAGGTCACGAATCGTCCCGAACGTGTAGCCCAAATTGTGAAAATTTCATAGCGCTACTGCTTGCTTGTTTGAGTAGGTAGCCATCTGAAACTTGGCATATATAAAGGTCATTAACATGTCTACATGCATGCACAATCTTTTGTCAACTGATTGCATAACTTGCGAACTATCGGCCATCGAATTTTTTGTAAACAAAAGTTTGTGCGACTTTAGCTCCCAAACGGAATAAAAGCTAAAGCTGAAATAGCCTTCATTTTATTTCACTTATTTGTGTCTACACATGTATATGTTTTGCAGAGACTCAAAGCTCTTGAGAATGGAGAAAATGAGGTGTCAATTTTGCATTGGACCCTATGGGAAAATGCATTAAACGCCTACTGCTCCGACGTTCAGCGACCGATAACATCCATCTTTACACTGTAAACGGTAATTACATAGGTACATGCCTGGGGCAAATAACAGCGCAAATAATTGTCCATGTGCAGAGTAATAAAGGAGCAAACTTTTATATATGGGCCTGCAGTGGAAGTTATTCTTAAAAGGTGACTTTCACGAATCGTTCTGAAACTGTGCTAAATTACAGATAATTCCCATATATTTCTTGGGAGAAAATGCCCTGAAATTCTCCTTTCTCCGTTGTCGAGATATTCGAGGGCAAAGTCGTGCAGTTTTCGACTTCCAGGGGCTATAACTCGAAAACTAAAGAACGAGAATTTTTGGCACATATGGTCAATTGAATGTTTATCCCAACCCTCTCATTTGGCACTAGTTTCAGCCCGAATTGTGCAAGTCACCTAAGGTCACGAATCGTCCCGAACGTGTAGCTCAAATTGTAAAAATTTCAAACCGCTACTGCTTGCTTGTTTGAGTAGGTA
This sequence comes from Ctena decussata, assembly GCA_963989385.1. Classification (NCBI taxonomy): domain Eukaryota; kingdom Metazoa; phylum Mollusca; class Bivalvia; order Lucinida; family Lucinidae; genus Ctena; species Ctena decussata. Next base: position 26,891,927 of record OZ022505.1, read on the forward strand.
GCCATCTGAAACTTGGCATATATAAAGGTCATTAACATGTCTACATGCATGCACAATCTTATGTCAACTGATTGCATAACTTGCGAACTATAGGCCATCGAAATTTTTGTAAACAAAAGTTTGTGCGACTTTAGCTCCCAAACGGAATAAAAGCTAAAGCTGAAATAGCCTTCATTCTATTTCACTTATTTGTGTCTACACATGTATATGTTTTGCAGAGACTCAAAGCTCTTGAGAATGGAGAAAATGAGGTGTCAATTTTGCATTGGACCCTATGGGAAAATGCATTAAACGCCTACTGCTCCGACGTTCAGCGACCGATAACATCCATCTTTACACTGTAAACGGTAATTACATAGGTACATGCCTGGGGCAAATAACAGCGCAAATAATTGTCCATGTGCAGAGTAATAAAGGAGCAAACTTTTATATATGGGCCTGCAGTGGAAGTTATTCTTAAAAGGTGACTTTCACGAATCGTTCTGAAACTGTGCTAAATTACAGATAATTCCCATGTATTTCTTGGGAGAAAATGCCCTGAAATTCTCCTTTCTCCGTTGTCGAGATATTCGAGGGCAAAGTCGTGCAGTTTTCGACTTCCAGGGGCTATAACTCGAAAACTAAGGAACGAGAATTTTTGGCACATATGGTCAATTGAATGTTTATCCCAACCCTCTCATTTGGCACTAGTTTCAGCCCGAATTGTGCAAGTCACCTAAGGTCACGAATCGTCCCGAACGTGTAGCCCAAATTGTGAAAATTTCAAACCGCTACTGCTTGCTTTGTTTGAGTAGGTAGCCATCTGAAACTTGGCATATATAAAGGTCATTAACATGTCTACATGCATGCACAATCTTATGTCAACTGATTGCATAACTTGCGAACTATAGGCCATCGAAATTTTTGTAAACAAAAGTTTGTGCGACTTTAGCTCCCAAACGGAATAAAAGCTAAAGCTGAAATAGCCTTCATTCTATTTCACTTATTTGTGTCTACACATGTATATGTTTTGCAGAGACTCAAAGCTCTTGAGAATGGAGAAAATGAGGTGTCAATTTTGCATTGGACCCTATGGGAAAATGCATTAAACGCCTACTGCTCCGACGTTCAGCGACCGATAACATCCATCTTTACACTGTAAACGGTAATTACATAGGTACATGCCTGGGGCAAATAACAGCGCAAATAATTGTCCATGTGCAGAGTAATAAAGGAGCAAACTTTTATATATGGGCCTGCAGTGGAAGTTATTCTTAAAAGGTGACTTTCACGAATCGTTCTGAAACTGTGCTAAATTACAGATAATTCCCATATATTTCTTGGGAGAAAATGCCCTGAAATTCTCTTTTCTCCGTTGTCGAGATATTCGAGGGCAAAGTCGTGCAGTTTTCGACTTCCAGGGGCTATAACTCGAAAACTAAAGAACGAGAATTTTTGGCACATATGGTCAATTGAATGTTTATCCCAACCCTCTCATTTGGCACTAGTTTCAGCCCGAATTGTGCAAGTCACCTAAGGTCACGAATCGTCCCGAACGTGTAGCCCAAATTGTGAAAATTTCAAACCGCTACTGCTTGCTTGTTTGAGTAGGTAGCCATCTGAAACTTGGCATATATAAAGGTCATTAACATGTCTACATGCATGCACAATCTTATGTCAACTGATTGCATAACTTGCGAACTATAGGCCATCGAAATTTTTGTAAACAAAAGTTTGTGCGACTTTAGCTCCCAAACGGAATAAAAGCTAAAGCTGAAATAGCCTTCATTCTATTTCACTTATTTGTGTCTACACATGTATATGTTTTGCAGAGACTCAAAGCTCTTGAGAATGGAGAAAATGAGGTGTCAATTTTGCATTGGACCCTATGGGAAAATGCATTAAACGCCTACTGCTCCGACGTTCAGCGACCGATAACATCCATCTTTACACTGTAAACGGTAATTACATAGGTACATGCCTGGGGCAAATAACAGCGCAAATAATTGTCCATGTGCAGAGTAATAAAGGAGCAAACTTTTATATATGGGCCTGCAGTGGAAGTTATTCTTAAAAGGTGACTTTCACGAATCGTTCTGAAACTGTGCTAAATTACAGATAATTCCCATATATTTCTTGGGAGAAAATGCCCTGAAATTCTCCTTTCTCCGTTGTCGAGATATTCGAGGGCAAAGTCGTGCAGTTTTCGACTTCCAGGGGCTATAACTCGAAAACTAAAGAACGAGAATTTTTGGCACATATGGTCAATTGAATGTTTATCCCAACCCTCTCATTTGGCACTAGTTTCAGCCCGAATTGTGCAAGTCACCTAAGGTCACGAATCGTCCCGAACGTGTAGCCCAAATTGTGAAAATTTCAAACCGCTACTGCTTGCTTGTTTGAGTAGGTAGCCATCTGAAACTTGGCATATATAAATGTCATCAACATGTCTACATGCATGCAAAATCTTATGTCAACTGATTGCATAACTTGCGAACTATAGGCCATCGAAATTTTTGTAAACAAAAGTTTGTGCGACTTTAGCTCCCAAACGGAATAAAAGCTAAAGCTGAAATAGCCTTCATTCTATTTCACTTATTTGTGTCTACACATGTATATGTTTTGCAGAGACTCAAAGCTCTTGAGAATGGAGAAAATGAGGTGTCAATTTTGCATTGGACCCTATGGGAAAATGCATTAAACGCCTACTGCTCCGACGTTCAGCGACCGATAACATCCATCTTTACACTGTAAACGGTAATTACATAGGTACATGCCTGGGGCAAATAACAGCGCAAATAATCGTCCATGTGCAGAGTAATAAAGGAGCAAACTTTTATATATGGGCCTGCAGTGGAAGTTATTCTTAAAAGGTGACTTTCACGAATCGTTCTGAAACTGTGCTAAATTACAGATAATTCCCATATATTTCTTGGGAGAAAATGCCCTGAAATTCTCCTTTCTCCGTTGTCGAGATATTCGAGGGCAAAGTCGTGCAGTTTTCGACTTCCAGGGGCTATAACTCGAAAACTAAAGAACGAGAATTTTTGGCACATATGGTCAATTGAATGTTTATCCCAACCCTCTCATTTGGCACTAGTTTCAGCCCGAATTGTGCAAGTCACCTAAGGTCACGAATCGTCCCGAACGTGTAGCCCAAATTGTGAAAATTTCAAACCGCTACTGCTTGCTTGTTTGAGTAGGTAGCCATCTGAAACTTGGCATATATAAAGGTCATTAACATGTCTACATGCATGCACAATCTTATGTCAACTGATTGCATAACTTGCGAACTATAGGCCATCGAAATTTTTGTAAACAAAAGTTTGTGCGACTTTAGCTCCCAAACGGAATAAAAGCTAAAGCTGAAATAGCCTTCATCCTATTTCACTTATTTGTGTCTACACATGTATATGTTTTGCAGAGACTCAAAGCTCTTGAGAATGGAGAAAATGAGGTGTCAATTTTGCATTGGACCCTATGGGAAAATGCATTAAACGCCTACTGCTCCGACGTTCAGCGACCGATAACATCCATCTTTACACTGTAAACGGTAATTACATAGGTACATGCCTGGGGCAAATAACAGCGCAAATAATCGTCCATGTGCAGAGTAATAAAGGAGCAAACTTTTATATATGGGCCTGCAGTGGAAGTTATTCTTAAAAGGTGACTTTCACGAATCGTTCTGAAACTGTGCTAAATTACAGATAATTCCCATATATTTCTTGGGAGAAAATGCCCTGAAATTCTCCTTTCTCCGTTGTCGAGATATTCGAGGGCAAAGTCGTGCAGTTTTCGACTTCCAGGGGCTATAACTCGAAAACTAAAGAACGAGAATTTTTGGCACATATGGTCAATTGAATGTTTATCCCAACCCTCTCATTTGGCACTAGTTTCAGCCCGAATTGTGCAAGTCACCTAAGGTCACGAATCGTCCCGAACGTGTAGCCCAAATTGTGAAAATTTCAAACCGCTACTGCTTGCTTGTTTGAGTAGGTAGCCATCTGAAACTTGGCATATATAAAGGTCATTAACATGTCTACATGCATGCACAATCTTATGTCAACTGATTGCATAACTTGCGAACTATAGGCCATCGAAATTTTTGTAAACAAAAGTTTGTGCGACTTTAGCTCCCAAACGGAATAAAAGCTAAAGCTGAAATAGCCTTCATTCTATTTCACTTATTTGTGTCTACACATGTATATGTTTTGCAGAGACTCAAAGCTCTTGAGAATGGAGAAAATGAGGTGTCAATTATGCATTGGACCCTATGGGAAAATGCATTAAACGCCTACTGCTCCGACGTTCAGCGACCGATAACATCCATCTTTACACTGTAAACGGTAATTACATAGGTACATGCCTGGGGCAAATAACAGCGCAAATAATTGTCCATGTGCAGAGTAATAAAGGAGCAAACTTTTATATATGGGCCTGCATTGGAAGTTATTCTTAAAAGGTGACTTTCACGAATCGTTCTGAAACTGTGCTAAATTACAGATAATTCCCATATATTTCTTGGGAGAAAATGCCCTGAAATTCTCCTTTCTCCGTTGTCGAGATATTCGAGGGCAAAGTCGTGCAGTTTTCGACTTCCAGGGGCTATAACTCGAAAACTAAAGAACGAGAATTTTTGGCACATATGGTCAATTGAATGTTTATCCCAACCCTCTCATTTGGCACTAGTTTCAGCCCGAATTGTGCAAGTCACCTAAGGTCACGAATCGTCCCGAACGTGTAGCCCAAATTGTGAAAATTTCAAACCGCTACTGCTTGCTTGTTTGAGTAGGTAGCCATCTGAAACTTGGCATATATAAAGGTCATTAACATGTCTACATGCATGCACAATCTTATGTCAACTGATTGCATAACTTGCGAACTATAGGCCATCGAAATTTTTGTAAACAAAAGTTTGTGCGACTTTAGCTCCCAAACGGAATAAAAGCTAAAGCTGAAATAGCCTTCATTCTATTTCACTTATTTGTGTCTACACATGTATATGTTTTGCAGAGACTCAAAGCTCTTGAGAATGGAGAAAATGAGGTGTCAATTATGCATTGGACCCTATGGGAAAATGCATTAAACGCCTACTGCTCCGACGTTCAGCGACCGATAACATCCATCTTTACACTGTAAACGGTAATTACATAGGTACATGCCTGGGGCAAATAACAGCGCAAATAATTGTCCATGTGCAGAGTAATAAAGGAGCAAACTTTTATATATGGGCCTGCATTGGAAGTTATTCTTAAAAGGTGACTTTCACGAATCGTTCTGAAACTGTGCTAAATTACAGATAATTCCCATATATTTCTTGGGAGAAAATGCCCTGAAATTCTCCTTTCTCCGTTGTCGAGATATTCGAGGGCAAAGTCGTGCAGTTTTCGACTTCCAGGGGCTATAACTCGAAAACTAAAGAACGAGAATTTTTGGCACATATGGTCAATTGAATGTTTATCCCAACCCTCTCATTTGGCACTAGTTTCAGCCCGAATTGTGCAAGTCACCTAAGGTCACGAATCGTCCCGAACGTGTAGCCCAAATTGTGAAAATTTCAAACCGCTACTGCTTGCTTGTTTGAGTAGGTAGCCATCTGAAACTTGGCATATATAAAGGTCATTAACATGTCTACATGCATGCACAATCTTATGTCAACTGATTGCATAACTTGCGAACTATAGGCCATCGAAATTTTTGTAAACAAAAGTTTGTGCGACTTTAGCTCCCAAACGGAATAAAAGCTAAAGCTGAAATAGCCTTCATTCTATTTCACTTATTTGTGTCTACACATGTATATGTTTTGCAGAGACTCAAAGCTCTTGAGAATGGAGAAAATGAGGTGTCAATTTTGCATTGGACCCTATGGGAAAATGCATTAAACGCCTACTGCTCCGACGTTCAGCGACCGATAACATCCATCTTTACACTGTAAACGGTAATTACATAGGTACATGCCTGGGGCAAATAACAGCACAAATAATTGTCCATGTGCAGAGTAATAAAGGAGCAAACTTTTATATATGGGCCTGCAGTGGAAGTTATTCTTAAAAGGTGACTTTCACGAATCGTTCTGAAACTGTGCTAAATTACAGATAATTCCCATGTATTTCTTGGGAGAAAATGCCCTGAAATTCTCCTTTCTCCGTTGTCGAGATATTCGAGGGCAAAGTCGTGCAGTTTTCGACTTCCAGGGGCTATAACTCGAAAACTAAGGAACGAGAATTTTTGGCACATATGGTCAATTGAATGTTTATCCCAACCCTCTCATTTGGCACTAGTTTCAGCCCGAATTGTGCAAGTCACCTAAGGTCACGAATCGTCCCGAACGTGTAGCCCAAATTGTGAAAATTTCAAACCGCTACTGCTTGCTTTGTTTGAGTAGGTAGCCATCTGAAACTTGGCATATATAAAGGTCATTAACATGTCTACATGCATGCACAATCTTATGTCAACTGATTGCATAACTTGCGAACTATAGGCCATCGAAATTTTTGTAAACAAAAGTTTGTGCGACTTTAGCTCCCAAACGGAATAAAAGCTAAAGCTGAAATAGCCTTCATTCTATTTCACTTATTTGTGTCTACACATGTATATGTTTTGCAGAGACTCAAAGCTCTTGAGAATGGAGAAAATGAGGTGTCAATTTTGCATTGGACCCTATGGGAAAATGCATTAAACGCCTACTGCTCCGACGTTCAGCGACCGATAACATCCATCTTTACACTGTAAACGGTAATTACATAGGTACATGCCTGGGGCAAATAACAGCGCAAATAATTGTCCATGTGCAGAGTAATAAAGGAGCAAACTTTTATATATGGGCCTGCAGTGGAAGTTATTCTTAAAAGGTGACTTTCACGAATCGTTCTGAAACTGTGCTAAATTACAGATAATTCCCATATATTTCTTGGGAGAAAATGCCCTGAAATTCTCCTTTCTCCGTTGTCGAGATATTCGAGGGCAAAGTCGTGCAGTTTTCGACTTCCAGGGGCTATAACTCGAAAACTAAAGAACGAGAATTTTTGGCACATATGGTCAATTGAATGTTTATCCCAACCCTCTCATTTGGCACTAGTTTCAGCCCGAATTGTGCAAGTCACCTAAGGTCACGAATCGTCCCGAACGTGTAGCCCAAATTGTGAAAATTTCAAACCGCTACTGCTTGCTTGTTTGAGTAGGTAGCCATCTGAAACTTGGCATATATAAAGGTCATTAACATGTCTACATGCATGCACAATCTTATGTCAACTGATTGCATAACTTGCGAACTATAGGCCATCGAAATTTTTGTAAACAAAAGTTTGTGCGACTTTAGCTCCCAAACGGAATAAAAGCTAAAGCTGAAATAGCCTTCATTCTATTTCACTTATTTGTGTCTACATATGTATATGTTTTGCAGAGACTCAAAGCTCTTGAGAATGGAGAAAATGAGGTGTCAATTTTGCATTGGACCCTATGGGAAAATGCATTAAACGCCTACTGCTCCGACGTTCAGCGACCGATAACATCCATCTTTACACTGTAAACGGTAATTACATAGGTACATGCCTGGGGCAAATAACAGCGCAAATAATTGTCCATGTGCAGAGTAATAAAGGAGCAAACTTTTATATATGGGCCTGCATTGGAAGTTATTCTTAAAAGGTGACTTTCACGAATCGTTCTGAAACTGTGCTAAATTACAGATAATTCCCATATATTTCTTGGGAGAAAATGCCCTGAAATTCTCCTTTCTCCGTTGTCGAGATATTCGAGGGCAAAGTCGTGCAGTTTTCGACTTCCAGGGGCTATAACTCGAAAACTAAAGAACGAGAATTTTTGGCACATATGGTCAATTGAATGTTTATCCCAACCCTCTCATTTGGCACTAGTTTCAGCCCGAATTGTGCAAGTCACCTAAGGTCACGAATCGTCCCGAACGTGTAGCCCAAATTGTGAAAATTTCAAACCGCTACTGCTTGCTTGTTTGAGTAGGTAGCCATCTGAAACTTGGCATATATAAAGGTCATCAACATGTCTACATGCATGCAAAATCTTATGTCAACTGATTGCATAACTTGCGAACTATAGGCCATCGAAATTTTTGTAAACAAAAGTTTGTGCGACTTTAGCTCCCAAACGGAATAAAAGCTAAAGCTGAAATAGCCTTCATTCTATTTCACTTATTTGTGTCTACACATGTATATGTTTTGCAGAGACTCAAAGCTCTTGAGAATGGAGAAAATGAGGTGTCAATTTTGCATTGGACCCTATGGGAAAATGCATTAAACGCCTACTGCTCCGACGTTCAGCGACCGATAACATCCATCTTTACACTGTAAACGGTAATTACATAGGTACATGCCTGGGGCAAATAACAGCGCAAATAATCGTCCATGTGCAGAGTAATAAAGGAGCAAACTTTTATATATGGGCCTGCAGTGGAAGTTATTCTTAAAAGGTGACTTTCACGAATCGTTCTGAAACTGTGCTAAATTACAGATAATTCCCATATATTTCTTGGGAGAAAATGCCCTGAAATTCTCCTTTCTCCGTTGTCGAGATATTCGAGGGCAAAGTCGTGCAGTTTTCGACTTCCAGGGGCTATAACTCGAAAACTAAAGAACGAGAATTTTTGGCACATATGGTCAATTGAATGTTTATCCCAACCCTCTCATTTGGCACTAGTTTCAGCCCGAATTGTGCAAGTCACCTAAGGTCACGAATCGTCCCGAACGTGTAGCCCAAATTGTGAAAATTTCAAACCGCTACTGCTTGCTTGTTTGAGTAGGTAGCCATCTGAAACTTGGCATATATAAAGGTCATTAACATGTCTACATGCATGCACAATCTTATGTCAACTGATTGCATAACTTGCGAACTATAGGCCATCGAAATTTTTGTAAACAAAAGTTTGTGCGACTTTAGCTCCCAAACGGAATAAAAGCTAAAGCTGAAATAGCCTTCATCCTATTTCACTTATTTGTGTCTACACATGTATATGTTTTGCAGAGACTCAAAGCTCTTGAGAATGGAGAAAATGAGGTGTCAATTTTGCATTGGACCCTATGGGAAAATGCATTAAACGCCTACTGCTCCGACGTTCAGCGACCGATAACATCCATCTTTACACTGTAAACGGTAATTACATAGGTACATGCCTGGGGCAAATAACAGCGCAAATAATCGTCCATGTGCAGAGTAATAAAGGAGCAAACTTTTATATATGGGCCTGCAGTGGAAGTTATTCTTAAAAGGTGACTTTCACGAATCGTTCTGAAACTGTGCTAAATTACAGATAATTCCCATATATTTCTTGGGAGAAAATGCCCTGAAATTCTCCTTTCTCCGTTGTCGAGATATTCGAGGGCAAAGTCGTGCAGTTTTCGACTTCCAGGGGCTATAACTCGAAAACTAAAGAACGAGAATTTTTGGCACATATGGTCAATTGAATGTTTATCCCAACCCTCTCATTTGGCACTAGTTTCAGCCCGAATTGTGCAAGTCACCTAAGGTCACGAATCGTCCCGAACGTGTAGCCCAAATTGTGAAAATTTCAAACCGCTACTGCTTGCTTGTTTGAGTAGGAAGCCATCTGAAACTTGGCATATATAAAGGTCATTAACATGTCTACATGCATGCACAATCTTATGTCAACTGATTGCATAACTTGCGAACTATAGGCCATCGAAATTTTTGTAAACAAAAGTTTGTGCGACTTTAGCTCCCAAACGGAATAAAAGCTAAAGCTGAAATAGCCTTCATTCTATTTCACTTATTTGTGTCTACACATGTATATGTTTTGCAGAGACTCAAAGCTCTTGAGAATGGAGAAAATGAGGTGTCAATTTTGCATTGGACCCTATGGGAAAATGCATTAAACGCCTACTGCTCCGACGTTCAGCGACCGATAACATCCATCTTTACACTGTAAACGGTAATTACATAGGTACATGCCTGGGGCAAATAACAGCGCAAATAATTGTCCATGTGCAGAGTAATAAAGGAGCAAACTTTTATATATGGGCCTGCATTGGAAGTTATTCTTAAAAGGTGACTTTCACGAATCGTTCTGAAACTGTGCTAAATTACAGATAATTCCCATATATTTCTTGGGAGAAAATGCCCTGAAATTCTCCTTTCTCCGTTGTCGAGATATTCGAGGGCAAAGTCGTGCAGTTTTCGACTTCCAGGGGCTATAACTCGAAAACTAAAGAACGAGAATTTTTGGCACATATGGTCAATTGAATGTTTATCCCAACCCTCTCATTTGGCACTAGTTTCAGCCCGAATTGTGCAAGTCACCTAAGGTCACGAATCGTCCCGAACGTGTAGCCCAAATTGTGAAAATTTCAAACCGCTACTGCTTGCTTGTTTGAGTAGGTAGCCATCTGAAACTTGGCATATATAAAGGTCATTAACATGTCTACATGCATGCACAATCTTATGTCAACTGATTGCATAACTTGCGAACTATAGGCCATCGAAATTTTTGTAAACAAAAGTTTGTGCGACTTTAGCTCCCAAACGGAATAAAAGCTAAAGCTGAAATAGCCTTCATTCTATTTCACTTATTTGTGTCTACACATGTATATGTTTGGCAGAGACTCAAAGCTCTTGAGAATGGAGAAAATGAGGTGTCAATTTTGCATTGGACCCTATGGGAAAATGCATTAAACGCCTACTGCTCCGACGTTCAGCGACCGATAACATCCATCTTTACACTGTAAACGGTAATTACATAGGTACATGCCTGGGGCAAATAACAGCGCAAATAATTGTCCATGTGCAGAGTAATAAAGGAGCAAACTTTTATATATGGGCCTGCAGTGGAAGTTATTCTTAAAAGGTGACTTTCACGAATCGTTCTGAAACTGTGCTAAATTACAGATAATTCCCATATATTTCGTGGGAGAAAATGCCCTGAAATTCTCCTTTCTCCGTTGTCGAGATATTCGAGGGCAAAGTCGTGCAGTTTTCGACTTCCAGGGGCTATAACTCGAAAACTAAAGAACGAGAATTTTTGGCACATATGGTCAATTGAATGTTTATCCCAACCCTCTCATTTGGCACTAGTTTCAGCCCGAATTGTGCAAGTCACCTAAGGTCACGAATCGTCCCGAACGTGTAGCCCAAATTGTGAAAATTTCAAACCGCTACTGCTTGCTTGTTTGAGTAGGTAGCCATCTGAATCTTGGCATATATAAAGGTCATTAACATGTCTACATGCATGCACAATCTTATGTCAACTGATTGCATAACTTGCGAACTATAGGCCATCGAAATTTTTGTAAACAAAAGTTTGTGCGACTTTAGCTCCCAAACGGAATAAAAGCTAAAGCTGAAATAGCCTTCATTCTATTTCACTTATTTGTGTCTACACATGTATATGTTTGGCAGAGACTCAAAGCTCTTGAGAATGGAGAAAATGAGGTGTCAATTTTGCATTGGACCCTATGGGAAAATGCATTAAACGCCTACTGCTCCGACGTTCAGCGACCGATAACATCCATCTTTACACTGTAAACGGTAATTACATAGGTACATGCCTGGGGCAAATAACAGCGCAAATAATTGTCCATGTGCAGAGTAATAAAGGAGCAAACTTTTATATATGGGCCTGCAGTGGAAGTTATTCTTAAAAGGTGACTTTCACGAATCGTTCTGAAACTGTGCTAAATTACAGATAATTCCCATATATTTCTTGGGAGAAAATGCCCTGAAATTCTCCTTTCTCCGTTGTCGAGATATTCGAGGGCAAAGTCGTGCAGTTTTCGACTTCCAGGGGCTATAACTCGAAAACTAAAGAACGAGAAATTTTGGCACATATGGTCAATTGAATGTTTATCCCAACCCTCTCATTTGGCACTAGTTTCAGCCCGAATTGTGCAAGTCACCTAAGGTCACGAATCGTCCCGAACGTGTAGCCCAAATTGTGAAAATTTCAAACCGCTACTGCTTGCTTGTTTGAGTAGGTAGCCATCTGAAACTTGGCATATATAAAGGTCATTAACATGTCTACATGCATGCACAATCTTATGTCAACTGATTGCATAACTTGCGAACTATAGGCCATCGAAATTTTTGTAAACAAAAGTTTGTGCGACTTTAGCTCCCAAACGGAATAAAAGCTAAAGCTGAAATAGCCTTCATTCTATTTCACTTATTTGTGTCTACACATGTATATGTTTTGCAGAGACTCAAAGCTCTTGAGAATGGAGAAAATGAGGTGTCAATTTTGCATTGGACCCTATGGGAAAATGCATTAAACGCCTACTGCTCCGACGTTCAGCGACCGATAACATCCATCTTTACACTGTAAACGGTAATTACATAGGTACATGCCTGGGGCAAATAACAGCGCAAATAATTGTCCATGTGCAGAGTAATAAAGGAGCAAACTTTTATATATGGGCCTGCAGTGGAAGTTATTCTTAAAAGGTGACTTTCACGAATCGTTCTGAAACTGTGCTAAATTACAGATAATTCCCATATATTTCTTGGGAGAAAATGCCCTGAAATTCTCCTTTCTCCGTTGTCGAGATATTCGAGGGCAAAGTCGTGCAGTTTTCGACTTCCAGGGGCTATAACTCGAAAACTAAAGAACGAGAATTTTTGGCACATATGGTCAATTGAATGTTTATCCCAACCCTCTCATTTGGCACTAGTTTCAGCCCGAATTGTGCAAGTCACCTAAGGTCACGAATCGTCCCGAACGTGTAGCCCAAATTGTGAAAATTTCAAACCGCTACTGCTTGCTTGTTTGAGTAGGTAGCCATCTGAAACTTGGCATATATAAAGGTCATTAACATGTCTACATGCATGCACAATCTTATGTCAACTGATTGCATAACTTGCGAACTATAGGCCATCGAAATTTTTGTAAACAAAAGTTTGTGCAACTTTAGCTCCCAAACGGAATAAAAGCTAAAGCTGAAATAGCCTTCATTCTATTTCACTTATTTGTGTCTACACATGTATATGTTTTGCAGAGACTCAAAGCTCTTGAGAATGGAGAAAATGAGGTGTCAATTTTGCATTGGACCCTATGGGAAAATGCATTAAACGCCTACTGCTCCGACGTTCAGCGACCGATAACATCCATCTTTACACTGTAAACGGTAATTACATAGGTACATGCCTGGGGCAAATAACAGCGCAAATAATTGTCCATGTGCAGAGTAATAAAGGAGCAAACTTTTATATATGGGCCTGCAGTGGAAGTTATTCTTAAAAGGTGACTTTCACGAATCGTTCTGAAACTGTGCTAAATTACAGATAATTCCCATATATTTCTTGGGAGAAAATGCCCTGAAATTCTCCTTTCTCCGTTGTCGAGATATTCGAGGGCAAAGTCGTGCAGTTTTCGACTTCCAGGGGCTATAACTCGAAAACTAAAGAACGAGAATTTTTGGCACATATGGTCAATTGAATGTTTATCCCAACCCTCTCATTTGGCACTAGTTTCAGCCCGAATTGTGCAAGTCACCTAAGGTCACGAATCGTCCCGAACGTGTAGCCCAAATTGTGAAAATTTCAAACCGCTACTGCTTGCTTGTTTGAGTAGGTAGCCATCTGAAACTTGGCATATATAAAGGTCATTAACATGTCTACATGCATGCACAATCTTATGTCAACTGATTGCATAACTTGCGAACTATAGGCCATCGAAATTTTTGTAAACAAAAGTTTGTGCGACTTTAGCTCCCAAACGGAATAAAAGCTAAAGCTGAAATAGCCTTCATTCTATTTCACTTATTTGTGTCTACACATGTATATGTTTTGCAGAGACTCAAAGCTCTTGAGAATGGAGAAAATGAGGTGTCAATTTTGCATTGGACCCTATGGGAAAATGCATTAAACGCCTACTGCTCCGACGTTCAGCGACCGATAACATCCATCTTTACACTGTAAACGGTAATTACATAGGTACATGCCTGGGGCAAATAACAGCGCAAATAATTGTCCATGTGCAGAGTAATAAAGGAGCAAACTTTTATATATGGGCCTGCAGTGGAAGTTATTCTTAAAAGGTGACTTTCACGAATCGTTCTGAAACTGTGCTAAATTACAGATAATTCCCATATATTTCTTGGGAGAAAATGCCCTGAAATTCTCCTTTCTCCGTTGTCGAGATATTCGAGGGCAAAGTCGTGCAGTTTTCGACTTCCAGGGGCTATAACTCGAAAACTAAAGAACGATAATTTTTGGCACATATGGTCAATTGAATGTTTATCCCAACCCTCTCATTTGGCACTAGTTTCAGCCCGAATTGTGCAAGTCACCTAAGGTCACGAATCGTCCCGAACGTGTAGCCCAAATTGTAAAAATTTCAAACCGCTACTGCTTGCTTGTTTGAGTAGGTAGCCATCTGAAACTTGGCATATATAAAGGTCATTAACATGTCTACATGCATGCACAATCTTATGTCAACTGATTGCATAACTTGCGAACTATAGGCCATCGAAATTTTTGTAAACAAAAGTTTGTGCGACTTTAGCTCCCAAACGGAATAAAAGCTAAAGCTGAAATAGCCTTCATTCTATTTCACTTATTTGTGTCTACACATGTATATGTTTTGCAGAGACTCAAAGCTCTTGAGAATGGAGAAAATGAGGTGTCAATTTTGCATTGGACCCTATGGGAAAATGCATTAAACGCCTACTGCTCCGACGTTCAGCGACCGATAACATCCATCTTTACACTGTAAACGGTAATTACATAGGTACACGCCTGGGGCAAATAACAGCGCAAATAATTGTCCATGTGCAGAGTAATAAAGGAGCAAACTTTTATATATGGGCCTGCAGTGGAAGTTATTCTTAAAAGGTGACTTTCACGAATCGTTCTGAAACTGTGCTAAATTACAGATAATTCCCATATATTTCTTGGGAGAAAATGCCCTGAAATTCTCCTTTCTCCGTTGTCGAGATATTCGAGGGCAAAGTCGTGCAGTTTTCGACTTCCAGGGGCTATAACTCGAAAACTAAAGAACGAGAATTTTTGGCACATATGGTCAATTGAATGTTTATCCCAACCCTCTCATTTGGCACTAGTTTCAGCCCGAATTGTGCAAGTCACCTAAGGTCACGAATCGTCCCGAACGTGTAGCCCAAATTGTGAAAATTTCAAACCGCTACTGCTTGCTTGTTTGAGTAGGTAGCCATCTGAAACTTGGCATATATAAAGGTCATTAACATGTCTACATGCATGCACAATCTTATGTCAACTGATTGCATAACTTGCGAACTATAGGCCATCGAAATTTTTGTAAACAAAAGTTTGTGCGACTTTAGCTCCCAAACGGAATAAAAGCTAAAGCTGAAATAGCCTTCATTCTATTTCACTTATTTGTGTCTACACATGTATATGTTTTGCAGAGACTCAAAGCTCTTGAGAATGGAGAAAATGAGGTGTCAATTTTGCATTGGACCCTATGGGAAAATGCATTAAACGCCTACTGCTCCGACGTTCAGCGACCGATAACATCCATCTTTACACTGTAAATGGTAATTACATAGGTACATGCCTGGGGCAAATAACAGCGCAAATAATTGTCCATGTGCAGAGTAATAAAGGAGCAAACTTTTATATATGGGCCTGCAGTGGAAGTTATTCTTAAAAGGTGACTTTCACGAATCGTTCTGAAACTGTGCTAAATTACAGATAATTCCCATATATTTCTTGGGAGAAAATGCCCTGAAATTCTCCTTTCTCCGTTGTCGAGATATTCGAGGGCAAAGTCGTGCAGTTTTCGACTTCCAGGGGCTATAACTCGAAAACTAAAGAGCGAGAATTTTTGGCACATATGGTCAATTGAATGTTTATCCCAACCCTCTCATTTGGCACTAGTTTCAGCCCGAATTGTGCAAGTCACCTAAGGTCACGAATCGTCCCGAACGTGTAGCCCAAATTGTGAAAATTTCAAACCGCTACTGCTTGCTTGTTTGAGTAGGTAGCCATCTGAAACTTGGCATATATAAAGGTCATTAACATGTCTACATGCATGCACAATCTTATGTCAACTGATTGCATAACTTGCGAACTATAGGCCATCGAAATTTTTGTAAACAAAAGTTTGTGCGACTTTAGCTCCCAAACGGAATAAAAGCTAAAGCTGAAATAGCCTTCATTCTATTTCACTTATTTGTGTCTACACATGTATATGTTTTGCAGAGACTCAAAGCTCTTGAGAATGGAGAAAATGAGGTGTCAATTTTGCATTGGAACCTATGGGAAAATGCATTAAACGCCTACTGCTCCGACGTTCAGCGACCGATAACATCCATCTTTACACTGTAAACGGTAATTACATAGGTACATGCCTGGGGCAAATAACAGCGCAAATAATTCTCCATGTGCAGAGTAATAAAGGAGCAAACTTTTATATATGGGCCTGCAGTGGAAGTTATTCTTAAAAGGTGACTTTCACGAATCGTTCTGAAACTGTGCTAAATTACAGATAATTCCCATATATTTCTTGGGAGAAAATGCCCTGAAATTCTCCTTTCTCCGTTGTCGAGATATTCGAGGGCAAAGTCGTGCAGTTTTCGACTTCCAGGGGCTAAAACTCGAAAACTAAAGAACGAGAATTTTTGGCACATATGGTCAATTGAATGTTTATCCCAACCCTCTCATTTGGCACTAGTTTCAGCCCGAATTGTGCAAGTCACCTAAGGTCACGAATCGTCCCGAACGTGTAGCCCAAATTGTGAAAATTTCAAACCGCTACTGCTTGCTTGTTTGAGTAGGTAGCCATCTGAAACTTGGCATATATAAAGGTCATTAACATGTCTACATGCATGCACAATCTTATGTCAACTGATTGCATAACTTGCGAACTATAGGCCATCGAAATTTTTGTAAACAAAAGTTTGTGCGACTTTAGCTCCCAAACGGAATAAAAGCTAAAGCTGAAATAGCCTTCATTCTATTTCACTTATTTGTGTCTACACATGTATATGTTTTGCAGAGACTCAAAGCTCTTGAGAATGGAGAAAATGAGGTGTCAATTTTGCATTGGACCCTATGGGAAAATGCATTAAACGCCTACTGCTCCGACGTTCAGCGACCGATAACATCCATCTTTACACTGTAAACGGTAATTACATAGGTACATGCCTGGGGCAAATAACAGTGCAAATAATTGTCCATGTGCAGAGTAATAAAGGAGCAAACTTTTATATATGGGCCTGCAGTGGAAGTTATTCTTAAAAGGTGACTTTCACGAATCGTTCTGAAACTGTGCTAAATTACAGATAATTCCCATATATTTCTTGGGAGAAAATGCCCTGAAATTCTCCTTTCTCCGTTGTCGAGATATTCGAGGGCAAAGTCGTGCAGTTTTCGACTTCCAGGGGCTATAACTCGAAAACTAAAGAACGAGAATTTTTGGCACATATGGTCAATTGAATGTTTATCCCAACCCTCTCATTTGGCACTAGTTTCAGCCCGAATTGTGCAAGTCACCTAAGGTCACGAATCGTCCCGAACGTGTAGCCCAAATTGTGAAAATTTCAAACCGCTACTGCTTGCTTGTTTGAGGAGGTAGCCATCTGAAACTTGGCATATATAAAGGTCATTAACATGTCTACATGCATGCACAATCTTATGTCAACTGATTGCATAACTTGCGAACTATAGGCCATCGAAATTTTTGTAAACAAAAGTTTGTGCGACTTTAGCTCCCAAACGGAATAAAAGCTAAAGCTGAAATAGCCTTCATTCTATTTCACTTATTTGTGTCTACACATGTATATGTTTTGCAGAGACTCAAAGCTCTTGAGAATGGAGAAAATGAGGTGTCAATTTTGCCTTGGACCCTATGGGAAAATGCATTAAACGCCTACTGCTCCGACGTTCAGCGACCGATAACATCCATCTTTACACTGTAAACGGTAATTACATAGGTACATGCCTGGGGCAAATAACAGCGCAAATAATTGTCCATGTGCAGAGTAATAAAGGAGCAAACTTTTATATATGGGCCTGCAGTGGAAGTTATTCTTAAAAGGTGACTTTCACGAATCGTTCTGAAACTGTGCTAAATTACAGATAATTCCCATATATTTCTTGGGAGAAAATGCCCTGAAATTCTCCTTTCTCCGTTGTCGAGATATTCGAGGGCAAAGTCGTGCAGTTTTCGACTTCCAGGGGCTATAACTGGAAAACTAAAGAACGAGAATTTTTGGCACATATGGTCAATTGAATGTTTATCCCAACCCTCTCATTTGGCACTAGTTTCAGCCCGAATTGTGCAAGTCACCTAAGGTCACGAATCGTCCCGAACGTGTAGCCCAAATTGTGAAAATTTCAAACCGCTACTGCTTGCTTGTTTGAGTAGGTAGCCATCTGAAACTTGGCATATATAAAGGTCATTAACATGTCTACATGCATGCACAATCTTATGTCAACTGATTGCATAACTTGCGAACTATAGGCCATCGAAATTTTTGTAAACAAAAGTTTGTGCGACTTTAGCTCCCAAACGGAATAAAAGCTAAAGCTGAAATAGCTTTCATTCTATTTCACTTATTTGTGTCTACACATGTATATGTTTTGCAGAGACTCAAAGCTCTTGAGAATGGAGAAAATGAGGTGTCAATTTTGCATTGGAACCTATGGGAAAATGCATTAAACGCCTACTGCTCCGACGTTCAGCGACCGATAACATCCATCTTTACACTGTAAACGGTAATTACATAGGTACATGCCTGGGGCAAATAACAGCGCAAATAATTGTCCATGTGCAGAGTAATAAAGGAGCAAACTTTTATATATGGGCCTGCAGTGGAAGTTATTCTTAAAAGGTGACTTTCACGAATCGTTCTGAAACTGTGCTAAATTACAGATAATTCCCATATATTTCTTGGGAGAAAATGCCCTGAAATTCTCCTTTCTCCGTTGTCGAGATATTCGAGGGCAAAGTCGTGCAGTTTTCGACTTCCAGGGGCTATAACTGGAAAACTAAAGAACGAGAATTTTTGGCACATATGGTCAATTGAATGTTTATCCCAACCCTCTCATTTGGCACTAGTTTCAGCCCGAATTGTGCAAGTCACCTAAGGTCACGAATCGTCCCGAACGTGTAGCCCAAACTGTGAAAATTTCAAACCGCTACTGCTTGCTTGTTTGAGTAGGTAGCCATCTGAAACTTGGCATATATAAAGGTCATTAATATCAATTCTCTGTAATCATCAAGAATTTTATAATAGGGGTGGCTCACGCATGGTCTCAGATTTTGTTCAAACTTTCTGACAGTGTGAGATGTATCACAAAAACAAATGAATGACCACTGTTTCATTCATTCACACTTCCGTTGCCATGGTAACGGCTCCCAAGGATATTGGCCAAAAATGAACAAAACATTTCTTAAAATTGAACATTTTAGTCCTTTTAGTATTGTTAAAATTGCCATTATTTGGCCTAAATATGTCTTGTTTGTAAAAATGCAGACCTTTATAAATAAAAATATGTTTTAATATCTCCCTTACTGAATTGCTGTTGTAGTCTCACGTACCATGGAATGTGGGTGGGGTAAGCAGGTCCTGAAAAATGTCGTTTTTAGGCATTTTTGAATTGGTACACCAAAGTTGCGCGGGCACTCCGACATATACGCATACTAATAAATTTTACAGTGGGGTTTAGAAATTCATAAAATGAAAAAACATGTATGGGAAGTTACCATCATATGGTCGTAACCATGGCAACAAAACCTCCCCTATTGAAAAACTACAAAAATATAATATTGTTAAAAAAGAATTCATTTATTTCTATATGGTGTGATTAGAACAATTTCATACAGTCAGAATTGTTATTTTAATTTCACTCTTGGGTAAACAATCAACAGATACTGTGAAAAAAATTAATTTTGGGCCATTCAGGGGCACCAAAAGGGGCGAAAAGTGAAAATTTCAATACAAAACACAATAATATCTCGTTTCATTTCTAGAAAAACAGCACTAACAACACTTAAATCTGCTTAAAAGCTGTTCTGAATATATCATGCATTGTATTATGACACTATGTATTCTCTGAGGCCATTTGTTTTACAGAAAAAGGGGCTCAGAAAGGGCTCAAAAATGGGGGAGGCAGGGGGGGGATATAGAAAATCTGAAATATCTCTAAGACATTATAATGCAATTATATGTAACCGTTGCACTTATTGACAAAATCTTAAACTTTGCATATGAGAATACAGGAGGAAACAAAATATGCTGTGAACAAACTAATGTTAGCCTCTAAGGGGGGGGGGGGGGGGGGGGGGTCCAAAGAAGAAAGAAGGGAACTTTCCACTCCACTCAAAACACACACAATTCTTAGTTTGCTTCTGGAATATATAAGCTGTGAGACAGATATGGTTTTGTAGACCATCATTTTCTAAAAGCCCAGTATCTTAGAAGTATTTTGCAGCATGTTAGCCCTCTGGCGAATGGGGTGCTACGCTGTAACAGCCTGTTATAAACGTTACCCATTACAACAATGAAAATAGCATAAAAATTATTGAAAATTATAAAACAAAATAGAAGTCATTTTCCTATGTTTAAAATTATACTAGATTCTAATAGAACAATCCAGTAGCTAAAAGTTATGATGTTTAAATTATTGCTTTAGCTTACATGGTGTAATATACGTGACATTTGTCTTTACACTCGATCAAAATTGCTATTTCCATCTAAAATACTTTCTTTTTGTAAATTATTCCTTCCATATTGTACCATATATTTATTACTGTATTAAAGGCAATTTGTTCATCTTTTCAGATCTGCAAAAGTTTTTATCCTATCTTATATATTTTGTGAGAAATATTATGTTGAACACAGTAACCCCTAACATATGTTCCATATTACAGTTATCACTTGCGGTATAATTCAAGTGCTCGAATTACACTGTTGGTGTTGAAAACAACAGAATAGTGTAATATCGAATATGTCAGCCTATTAAAATAGCAAGGAACAGTGGCACAATATTTTGAAAGCAGCTCACTCGGTCATAAAGATCGGTGATATACGTTACCTAAGACTATTTTTTATAAAAATCATATAAATTTTAGATAAAATCATTTTGTTTTCTTTGGTAGCAGTTTCTTCATAAAAGAATCTTTTAATATTAGAAAAAATACATTCTGGTTTATTCTTTATCATTAGCTATTTCTATTAGTGATGTGAATAGCATTAATGTATAAGATAGTTCATTATTATACCTCTTATCAGTTTTTTTTTATTTTCACATAGAAAACAATAACAAATATAAGTCTGGCAGTTCTTGTGATATTTTGTGTACTTGGGCCTATCAACACTTTCATCCTTGATTAGTTTTAGGGATTCATGAGGAGTGTTTTATACGTGATTAAACACAGTATACTGTATATACTTCAAATTGTAATGTTTATAAACGTGACATATTCTAAACATGCAAACCTGGTTTTGCTATTTACTTGGTTATTATATAAAAAAATCAAAGTATTTAACAATGACATTTCTCGCCATCTTTCTTTTAGAATTTTTACAGTTGAGTTTGAAGGATGGTAAAAGCTGAAAAAATGCAAAAAGATAGAAGAAAAAACCATAAAAAAACAAACAAAAAAACAGGAAGGTGAAAAAAAAATAATAATAATAAAAAATAGAACTTCAGAGAAGATAAAGCCACTGTTTTTAAAAGCCAGCATTGATTTTGCATATAGGTCTCGAATAAAATGATATAAAATAAGTTTGATAACGTTAAAACTTGAGCGGAACTTGAGCAGTTTCGTCCTGTTTCGTATAAAACTAACTGGTTTATTGACAGGATTTGGGAAAGTTTTTACATGCACACTAAAAAACTCTAAAGCAGAATAGTAAATCTGAGGTTTGAAGACTTCAGCCAAAAACAGTTATGCATCAAAAATAAAGTTGAATACTTGCTTGTAGTGTATACTTACTTGTGTAAAACTATCGTGTATTTTACGTTACCAAGGGAAACAACATTGCTCAGTTTCAGTGAAAAAAAAACATACGTTTGAAAATGTTAAATGGTAGTGTTAATACGTTGCTTAATTAAGTTCATTTAACATGTAGTTCCTAACAATAATTTGTCAGCTAGGAGTTTGGGAGTATAGCATCAGAAACACTTAAGACATAAATAGAGAACTCGCAGCTTACGCATGATATAATAGCAATGTATAAGTGCTATGTTTAAGATAATCTATATTTCTATGCTTTTGTTTCTTGCTCTTTTAAGTCTGGCTATATCAAATCATCGCTTAACGAATCGATCTACAAAAGAACACATAGATATGTTTAGTTAGACAAAAATATTGTTATTTTTCCAGGAACAGTGTAACAGTGAGCTCTAACAATTTAATGAAATGGAAAATTAAAATAACAAAGTATATTAATGTTGGTAATTGCTGTTCAGATATTTATGAGCAAATGTTAATAGTTCTCATTCAGAATGTACTCACCTACACTGGAGTTATACTTTGCAGCATAATAGTGAGAAAAAAAAACAACAAAAAAACAAACAAAAAAACGAGCAAGTAACATATACAACTATTCATTGAGAGTTTATAAAATCTTCATTTTCAATTCCTTTGACCAGTAATACAATATTTCTGAACAGCAAATAATCAAACAATAGAGGAAGTGCATATCTATGCATGCAAAGGAAGGGCTAACCTAAATAATTTACTGCATTTCATCTCCATGACTTTGTATAACCATATTGTTTAGCAATAAATATTGTTGTATATTGCGTATTCATGATATCATACTGCTAATCAAATCATTCTTGTCCAAGTATTTTAAATGCTGTTAGATAACACAGCATTTTGGCAGTATCCAAACAACAATTTAAGAAGCTAACATATTGAAAACGTCTGACTGAAAATTGTTTTTCGTAAGATCTTTAGTCATTGATAGTTAGAACTAAATATTTGTATCAACAGAATGACAAATAGAACTCTAACAGGATGATGACAGAATGCTGTATGCGTTATAAACAATGTCCATTTCTGTAACCCTTAAATTTTCATATTGTTAATATGTTGCAATGTATTCGATGGGGGCTGTGTAAACAGATCACGTAGATAACAATTTAACAAGTAAGTTATGATCACAGGAGCCACACGTTTTCTAACCTATGCAAAGCCGTTACTGTGCAAAGAGGCTGTTGGCTGAAGAAGCGACTGACAGCAAAGCAATACTGGTGTTAATGCCGGTCAACCGAGTTGATACTGCTTTTGATTGCCTCACGTCACATATTTGTATGTAGGGCAATTCAATGGCTCAATCAACAGCACAGGTAGCAAACTTGATTTTATCCCTATTATGACTCTAAACATAAATAGTGATAGTTACATTATATGTCAACTTATACTTACTTCATTTGATGCATAAAATTAAAAATAATAGCATTTTTATGAAGTCACTTTTAAATGAAACTGAATAGAAGGCAAGGTAGAACTGCTTCAGCTGTAACGATCTATGTTCGTCTTGCTGAACTCTTGTGCATTTCAAAGAGCTAAATTTACCATCT
Organism: Ctena decussata; assembly: GCA_963989385.1. Classification (NCBI taxonomy): domain Eukaryota; kingdom Metazoa; phylum Mollusca; class Bivalvia; order Lucinida; family Lucinidae; genus Ctena; species Ctena decussata. Next base: position 26,915,405 of record OZ022505.1, read on the forward strand.
GAATACTAGTGGTAAGCTAATGTTACAACAATGAATGCTTTATGCCACCAGGGAACTAACATTGTGGTAACAGGTCACTCACAAAGCTTATCCTCAGACACATTACAAACATGTAACGTAATGTTACTGTTAGACTGCCTTTCAAATATACACTATCCGATTCTTTTTTTAAGTTTGAAAACACATAACATCGGTGTTTCTTCATATTTACATGTACAGCAGTGTCTACTTAAGACATACCGTAATGCAGATAACATTGAAAGACTACAGCAGCTGATGTTAGGTTTCCTAGATTTTCTCATCATTTTGTAGGTTATATTCTTTAAAAAAATGATACATTCTGTCCTCAATTAATATTTCCACTGCTAAGTGCTACCTAACTTATCTCAGCTGGGTATGATTCGAAGAAGAGTGATGGAGCATGTATACATTTCAGTCCACAAATTCAACGATTTAGTCTCATTCTGTTTTTTATCATTTTTTTCTGATTTTTGTTATGGTTATATACATTACATATTTATTGTGACTGCTGACTATTATTGTAAGACTTTACTTTTTTATGTATTAGATTATTTAAATAGACATGTTCGTGATCTTAGCTTTCTTTACGCTTCAATTCTTACTATTTGCTCCGTATATTACATGTTTTTCGACATAGAAGGAAAAAACGTCAAATACAATGTTAGCTACGTTATACCGATTTTTCAACATATCTTTGACATGTCAATAACTTTGAAACAGCGATTTATGTACCAGCATACAAAACCCAACATTATTTAGGGTGAATACTTACACGTGTGTAACAATGCGTATTTTCAATTATAACGTGAATATATTAATATGGGTAGACGTAATTGACGTTGAAGTTAAACATTAACGCCCCAACGTACAGAGGGTTAACATAAGTCATTTTGTTTCTTATATAATGTAGTTTTATAAATAATTAGGATACAAAACTCCCCCTGGGGGTGTGGGGGGGGAGGGGTCTATGGCCAGCTCAAGGTCTACTAGCTGATGAAAGTGTTCAAAGAAACATGTACCATGTACACAAAAGATCTTTAGGGCTGCAACAATTTATTTGCGTTAATTTTCTAAGAGACGGTGAATTTGGTGGTATTGTAATGAACTATCTTATACATTAATGTTGTTTACATCACTACTAGTAATAGCTAATGATCAAAAACAAACCAGAATGTATGTTTCTTATACTCGAAGATTCTTTTATGAAGAAACTGCTAACAAAAGAAAAACAAACTGTTCTATCTTCAAATTATATGATTTTAAAGAAAAAAGTCACAGGCAACATTTATAAGCGACAGTTACGGCCAAGGGACTATCAGAAATAGTGATAGAGATGCGTTCAACATATTGTCCCACCCATAATTGCTGTTTCGATAGGCTGACAGAGGCAATTTACCTTATACTGTTGTTTTAAATTCCCATATTGTTATTCAAGCATTTGAATTATAAGGCAATACATAATTACGATATGGAATATTTTGTAAGTGGGTACTGTGTTCAACAGCCCATTTCTCCCAAAGTATAACTGATATGACAATAATATCTGCTGAAGTGAAATGATAAATAAGTTGCCTTTAAGACAGTGACAAAAGTAAGGTCTAATACGGAAAAGAAAACTTACAAGAAGAAAATACTTGGAATGAAAACAGCAATTAATGGAGTGTTATTTATTTATCTATTTGCAAAGACAAATATCACGTATGTAACGCCACGTAAGCTAAAATGATCTTTAAAACATCACAAAGTGTAGCTACCGTATTCTTATGTTAGAACATATTATAATTTTATACGTGTGAATGTGACTTCCATGCTTTTGTAACTTTCACTATTTTCATATTATATTTACCGTTTTGATGGGTAACGTTTTTAACAAACTGTTACAGCATAGCGCTTCCATTGCCAGAGGGCTAAAATACAAAATACTTGTAAGACATTGGGCATTATGTAAATCATGATCTATAAACTTCCTACGGAGAGGGGTCGAGGAGGAGGTAACCATAGATGACTTCTGGCCCAGCAAGTGATAATTGAGATATGAAATATCTTCTAAGAGTGTAGTGTGTTCAACATCCTATTTCTCCCAAAGTATAAAAGTTAAGATAATAATATTGACTGATTCGAAAAGATAAATAAATTGCCTTTTAGACAGAAGCAAACCTATGGTCTAATACGGAAAGAAAAACCTTACAAGAATAAATCATTTTGGATGGAAACAGCAATTTTAATGAAATGTAAAGACAAATGTAATGTATGTAACGCCATGTAAGCTAAAATGATCTTTCAAAGAGCATAATTTTTTAGCTACTGGATTCTCCTTATGGACCATATTATGATTTTAAACATGTGAATGTGACTTCCATACTTTTGTAAGTTTCAATAGTTTTATATTTTATTTATGTTTTTGATGGGTAACGTTTGTAACATGGTGTTATTGCGTAACCCGACAATCGCCGGAGGGCTTACATGTTGCAAAGTACTTGTAAGATGCTAGGCTTTAAGAAAACTGTAATCTACAGAACTCCCGCTAGGAGAAGTGGGTAGGTGGTAAACCATATTTGGATTGTTGCCTATTTTTGGCACAAAATATTTACCTGTTCGGGTCCCTAAAATGACCCTTAACACCTGCCCATCTGGGCCCACAATCAATAAACTGTAGTAAAGCAAAGACCTGACTAATAAATTGTGTTTATCTACTAACATATTGCAGTATTAAAGTGCTGTGGATGAACAAAGACTTATTTAAATGTGATTCTTCCACTTTTCGTTTTTAAAAGGGTAACATAATTGTTGCCATGGTAACGATAAGAAGATGGTAACTTCCCACACATGTTTTTCCATAATGTTAAACATGAAGTACCATTATTGACAGTGAATATGTGGAGATGTGTCAAAGTGCCCGCGGGGCTCTGGAATATTGGGTTAAAAATGATGAAAAACGATGAATTTCAATATCTTGATACCCCACCCACCTTTGAAGCACAAGTGTGATTCTACAGTCAACTGCATTCGTTTTAGTAGCTCGCTATAGAATTCATCCTGAGTAATATTTGAAAGAACAATGTACGATTTACAATAAATATATAAAGTTTAGAAGATGTAATTGTGCAAAAATAGTCAATTTTCACTGATATTTTTAGAGTTTCAGGCCAAATATTATAAATCCCGTTACCATGGAAACGGGCCATAAAAAATAGGTAGTTGTATTTCAATATTTTCTTTTTAAGTGACAAGGAACATGCTCAGAAAGTTTCGTTAAAATCTGTGACTAGGCGTGAGCCACCATTTTCGATGGTTACAGAGAATTGGTATTAACATGTCTACATGCATGCACAATCTTATGTCAACTGATTGCATAACTTGCGAACTATAGGCCATCGAAATTTTTGTAAACAAAAGTTTGTGCGACTTTAGCTCCCAAACGGAATAAAAGCTAAAGCTGAAATAGCCTTCATTCTATTTCACTTATTTGTGTCTACACATGTATATGTTTTGCAGAGACTCAAAGCTCTTGAGAATGGAGAAAATGAGGTGTCAATTTTGCATTGGACCCTATGGGAAAATGCATTAAACGCCTACTGCTCCGACGTTCAGCGACCGATAACATCCATCTTTACACTGTAAACGGTAATTACATAAGTACATGCCTGGGGCAAATAACAGCGCAAATAATTGTCCATGTGCAGAGTAATAAAGGAGCAAACTTTTATATATGGGCCTGCAGTGGAAGTTATTCTTAAAAGGTGACTTTCACGAATCGTTCTGAAACTGTGCTAAATTACAGATAATTCCCATATATTTCTTGGGAGAAAATGCCCTGAAATTCTCCTTTCTCCGTTGTCGAGATATTCGAGGGCAAAGTCGTGCAGTTTTCGACTTCCAGGGGCTATAACTCGAAAACTAAAGAACGAGAATTTTTGGCACATATGGTCAATTGAATGTTTATCCCAACCCTCTCATTTGGCACTAGTTTCAGCCCGAATTGTGCAAGTCACCTAAGGTCACGAATCGTCCCGAACGTGTAGCCCAAATTGTGAAAATTTCAAACCGCTACTGCTTGCTTGTTTGAGTAGGTAGCCATCTGAAACTTGGCATATATAAAGGTCATTAACATGTCTACATGCATGCACAATCTTATGTCAATTGATTGCATAACTTGCGAACTATAGGCCATCGAAATTTTTGTAAACAAAAGTTTGTGCGACTTTAGCTCCCAAACGGAATAAAAGCTAAAGCTGAAATAGCCTTCATTCTATTTCACTTATTTGTGTCTACACATGTATATGTTTTGCAGAGACTCAAAGCTCTTGAGAATGGAGAAAATGAGGTGTCAATTTTGCATTGGACCCTATGGGAAAATGCATTAAACGCCTACTGCTCCGACGTTCAGCGACCGATAACATCCATCTTTACACTGTAAACGGTAATTACATAGGTACATGCCTGGGGCAAATAACAGCGCAAATAATTGTCCATGTGCAGAGTAATAAAGGAGCAAACTTTTATATATGGGCCTGCAGTGGAAGTTATTCTTAAAAGGTGACTTTCACGAATCGTTCTGAAACTGTGCTAAATTACAGATAATTCCCATATATTTCTTGGGAGAAAATGCCCTGAAATTCTCCTTTCTCCGTTGTCGAGATATTCGAGGGCAAAGTCGTGCAGTTTTCGACTTCCAGGGGCTATAACTGGAAAACTAAAGAACGAGAATTTTTGGCACATATGGTCAATTGAATGTTTATCCCAACCCTCTCATTTGGCACTAGTTTCAGCCCGAATTGTGCAAGTCACCTAAGGTCACGAATCGTCCCGAACGTGTAGCCCAAATTGTGAAAATTTCAAACCGCTACTGCTTGCTTGTTTGAGTAGGTAGCCATCTGAAACTTGGCATATATAAAGGTCATTAACATGTCTACATGCATGCACAATCTTATGTCAACTGATTGCATAACTTGCGAACTATAGGCCATCGAAATTTTTGTAAACAAAAGTTTGTGCGACTTTAGCTCCCAAACGGAATAAAAGCTAAAGCTGAAATAGCCTTCATTCTATTTCACTTATTTGTGTCTACACATGTATATGTTTTGCAGAGACTCAAAGCTCTTGAGAATGGAGAAAATGAGGTGTCAATTTTGCATTGGACCCTATGGGAAAATGCATTAAACGCCTACTGCTCCGACGTTCAGCGACCGATAACATCCATCTTTACACTGTAAACGGTAATTACATAGGTACATGCCTGGGGCAAATAACAGCGCAAATAATTGTCCATGTGCAGAGTAATAAAGGAGCAAACTTTTATATATGGGCCTGCAGTGGAAGTTATTCTTAAAAGGTGACTTTCACGAATCGTTCTGAAACTGTGCTAAATTACAGATAATTCCCATATATTTCTTGGGAGAAAATGCCCTGAAATTCTCCTTTCTCCGTTGTCGAGATATTCGAGGGCAAAGTCGTGCAGTTTTCGACTTCCAGGGGCTATAACTCGAAAACTAAAGAACGAGAATTTTTGGCACATATGGTCAATTGAATGTTTATCCCAACCCTCTCATTTGGCACTAGTTTCAGCCCGAATTGTGCAAGTCACCTAAGGTCACGAATCGTCCCGAACGTGTAGCCCAAATTGTGAAAATTTCAAACCGCTACTGCTTGCTTGTTTGAGTAGGTAGCCATCTGAAACTTGGCATATATAAAGGTCATTAACATGTCTACATGCATGCACAATCTTATGTCAACTGATTGCATAACTTGCGAACTATAGGCCATCGAAATTTTTGTAAACAAAAGTTTGTGCAACTTTAGCTCCCAAACGGAATAAAAGCTAAAGCTGAAATAGCCTTCATTCTATTTCACTTATTTGTGTCTACACATGTATATGTTTTGCAGAGACTCAAAGCTCTTGAGAATGGAGAAAATGAGGTGTCAATTTTGCATTGGACCCTATGGGAAAATGCATTAAACGCCTACTGCTCCGACGTTCAGCGACCGATAACATCCATCTTTACACTGTAAACGGTAATTACATAGGTACATGCCTGGGGCAAATAACAGCGCAAATAATTGTCCATGTGCAGAGTAATAAAGGAGCAAACTTTTATATATGGGCCTGCAGTGGAAGTTATTCTTAAAAGGTGACTTTCACGAATCGTTCTGAAACTGTGCTAAATTACAGATAATTCCCATATATTTCTTGGGAGAAAATGCCCTGAAATTCTCCTTTCTCCGTTGTCGAGATATTCGAGGGCAAAGTCGTGCAGTTTTCGACTTCCAGGGGCTATAACTCGAAAACTAAAGAACGAGAATTTTTGGCACATATGGTCAATTGAATGTTTATCCCAACCCTCTCATTTGGCACTAGTTTCAGCCCGAATTGTGCAAGTCACCTAAGGTCACGAATCGTCCCGAACGTGTAGCCCAAATTGTGAAAATTTCAAACCGCTACTGCTTGCTTGTTTGAGTAGGTAGCCATCTGAAACTTGGCATATATAAAGGTCATTAACATGTCTACATGCATGCACAATCTTATGTCAACTGATTGCATAACTTGCGAACTATAGGCCATCGAAATTTTTGTAAACAAAAGTTTGTGCGACTTTAGCTCCCAAACGGAATAAAAGCTAAAGCTGAAATAGCCTTCATTCTATTTCACTTATTTGTGTCTACACATGTATATGTTTTGCAGAGACTCAAAGCTCTTGAGAATGGAGAAAATGAGGTGTCAATTTTGCATTGGACCCTATGGGAAAATGCATTAAACGCCTACTGCTCCGACGTTCAGCGACCGATAACATCCATCTTTACACTGTAAACGGTAATTACATAGGTACATGCCTGGGGCAAATAACAGCGCAAATAATTGTCCATGTGCAGAGTAATAAAGGAGCAAACTTTTATATATGGGCCTGCAGTGGAAGTTATTCTTAAAAGGTGACTTTCACGAATCGTTCTGAAACTGTGCTAAATTACAGATAATTCCCATATATTTCTTGGGAGAAAATGCCCTGAAATTCTCCTTTCTCCGTTGTCGAGATATTCGAGGGCAAAGTCGTGCAGTTTTCGACTTCCAGGGGCTATAACTCGAAAACTAAAGAACGATAATTTTTGGCACATATGGTCAATTGAATGTTTATCCCAACCCTCTCATTTGGCACTAGTTTCAGCCCGAATTGTGCAAGTCACCTAAGGTCACGAATCGTCCCGAACGTGTAGCCCAAATTGTAAAAATTTCAAACCGCTACTGCTTGCTTGTTTGAGTAGGTAGCCATCTGAAACTTGGCATATATAAAGGTCATTAACATGTCTACATGCATGCACAATCTTATGTCAACTGATTGCATAACTTGCGAACTATAGGCCATCGAAATTTTTGTAAACAAAAGTTTGTGCGACTTTAGCTCCCAAACGGAATAAAAGCTAAAGCTGAAATAGCCTTCATTCTATTTCACTTATTTGTGTCTACACATGTATATGTTTTGCAGAGACTCAAAGCTCTTGAGAATGGAGAAAATGAGGTGTCAATTTTGCATTGGACCCTATGGGAAAATGCATTAAACGCCTACTGCTCCGACGTTCAGCGACCGATAACATCCATCTTTACACTGTAAACGGTAATTACATAGGTACATGCCTGGGGCAAATAACAGCGCAAATAATTGTCCATGTGCAGAGTAATAAAGGAGCAAACTTTTATATATGGGCCTGCAGTGGAAGTTATTCTTAAAAGGTGACTTTCACGAATCGTTCTGAAACTGTGCTAAATTACAGATAATTCCCATATATTTCTTGGGAGAAAATGCCCTGAAATTCTCCTTTCTCCGTTGTCGAGATATTCGAGGGCAAAGTCGTGCAGTTTTCGACTTCCAGGGGCTATAACTCGAAAACTAAAGAACGAGAATTTTTGGCACATATGGTCAATTGAATGTTTATCCCAACCCTCTCATTTGGCACTAGTTTCAGCCCGAATTGTGCAAGTCACCTAAGGTCACGAATCGTCCCGAACGTGTAGCCCAAATTGTGAAAATTTCAAACCGCTACTGCTTGCTTGTTTGAGTAGGTAGCCATCTGAAACTTGGCATATATAAAGGTCATTAACATGTCTACATGCATGCACAATCTTATGTCAACTGATTGCATAACTTGCGAACTATAGGCCATCGAAATTTTTGTAAACAAAAGTTTGTGCGACTTTAGCTCCCAAACGGAATAAAAGCTAAAGCTGAAATAGCCTTCATTCTATTTCACTTATTTGTGTCTACACATGTATATGTTTTGCAGAGACTCAAAGCTCTTGAGAATGGAGAAAATGAGGTGTCAATTTTGCATTGGACCCTATGGGAAAATGCATTAAACGCCTACTGCTCCGACGTTCAGCGACCGATAACATCCATCTTTACACTGTAAACGGTAATTACATAGGTACATGCCTGGGGCAAATAACAGCGCAAATAATTGTCCATGTGCAGAGTAATAAAGGAGCAAACTTTTATATATGGGCCTGCAGTGGAAGTTATTCTTAAAAGGTGACTTTCACGAATCGTTCTGAAACTGTGCTAAATTACAGATAATTCCCATACATTTCTTGGGAGAAAATGCCCTGAAATTCTCCTTTCTCCGTTGTCGAGATATTCGAGGGCAAAGTCGTGCAGTTTTCGACTTCCAGGGGCTATAACTCGAAAACTAAAGAACGAGAATTTTTGGCACATATGGTCAATTGAATGTTTATCCCAACCCTCTCATTTGGCACTAGTTTCAGCCCGAATTGTGCAAGTCACCTAAGGTCACGAATCGTCCCGAACGTGTAACCCAAATTGTGAAAATTTCAAACCGCTACTGCTTGCTTGTTTGAGTAGGTAGCCATCTGAAACTTGGCATATATAAAGGTCATTAACATGTCTACATGCATGCACAATCTTATGTCAACTGATTGCATAACTTGCGAACTATAGGCCATCGAAATTTTTGTAAACAAAAGTTTGTGCGACTTTAGCTCCCAAACGGAATAAAAGCTAAAGCTGAAATAGCCTTCATTCTATTTCACTTATTTGTGTCTACACATGTATATGTTTTGCAGAGACTCAAAGCTCTTGAGAATGGAGAAAATGAGGTGTCAATTTTGCATTGGACCCTATGGGAAAATGCATTAAACGCCTACTGCTCCGACGTTCAGCGACCGATAACATCCATCTTTACACTGTAAACGGTAATTACATAGGTACATGCCTGGGGCAAATAACAGCGCAAATAATTGTCCATGTGCAGAGTAATAAAGGAGCAAACTTTTATATATTGGCCTGCAGTGGAAGTTATTCTTAAAAGGTGACTTTCACGAATCGTTCTGAAACTGTGCTAAATTACAGATAATTCCCATATATTTCTTGGGAGAAAATGCCCTGAAATTCTCCTTTCTCCGTTGTCGAGATATTCGAGGGCAAAGTCGTGCAGTTTTCGACTTCCAGGGGCTATAACTCGAAAACTAAAGAACGAGAATTTTTGGCACATATGGTCAATTGAATGTTTATCCCAACCCTCTCATTTGGCACTAGTTTCAGCCCGAATTGTGCAAGTCACCTAAGGTCACGAATCGTCCCGAACGTGTAGCCCAAATTGTGAAAATTTCAAACCGCTACTGCTTGCTTGTTTGAGTAGGTAGCCATCTGAAACTTGGCATATATAAAGGTCATTAACATGTCTACATGCATGCACAATCTTATGTCAACTGATTGCATAACTTGCGAACTATAGGCCATCGAAATTTTTGTAAACAAAAGTTTGTGCGACTTTAGCTCCCAAACGGAATAAAAGCTAAAGCTGAAATAGCCTTCATTCTATTTCACTTATTTGTGTCTACACATGTATATGTTTTGCAGAGACTCAAAGCTCTTGAGAATGGAGAAAATGAGGTGTCAATTTTGCATTGGACCCTATGGGAAAATGCATTAAACGCCTACTGCTCCGACGTTCAGCGACCGATAACATCCATCTTTACACTGTAAACGGTAATTACATAGGTACATGCCTGGGGCAAATAACAGCGCAAATAATTGTCCATGTGCAGAGTAATAAAGGAGCAAACTTTTATATATGGGCCTGCAGTGGAAGTTATTCTTAAAAGGTGACTTTCACGAATCGTTCTGAAACTGTGCTAAATTACAGATAATTCCCATATATTTCTTGGGAGAAAATGCCCTGAAATTCTCCTTTCTCCGTTGTCGAGATATTCGAGGGCAAAGTCGTGCAGTTTTCGACTTCCAGGGGCTATAACTCGAAAACTAAAGAACGAGAATTTTTGGCACATATGGTCAATTGAATGTTTATCCCAACCCTCTCATTTGGCACTAGTTTCAGCCCGAATTGTGCAAGTCACCTAAGGTCACGAATCGTCCCGAACGTGTAACCCAAATTGTGAAAATTTCAAACCGCTACTGCTTGCTTGTTTGAGTAGGTAGCCATCTGAAACTTGGCATATATAAAGGTCATTACCATGTCTACATGCATGCACAATCTTATGTCAACTGATTGCATAACTTGCGAACTATAGGCCATCGAAATTTTTGTAAACAAAAGTTTGTGCGACTTTAGCTCCCAAACGGAATAAAAGCTAAAGCTGAAATAGCCTTCATTCTATTTCACTTATTTGTGTCTACACATGTATATGTTTTGCAGAGACTCAAAGCTCTTGAGAATGGAGAAAATGAGGTGTCAATTTTGCATTGGACCCTATGGGAAAATGCATTAAACGCCTACTGCTCCGACGTTCAGCGACCGATAACATCCATCTTTACACTGTAAACGGTAATTACACAGGTACATGCCTGGGGCAAATAACAGCGCAAATAATTGTCCATGTGCAGAGTAATAAAGGAGCAAACTTTTATATATGGGCCTGCAGTGGAAGTTATTCTTAAAAGGTGACTTTCACGAATCGTTCTGAAACTGTGCTAAATTACAGATAATTCCCATATATTTCTTGGGAGAAAATGCCCTGAAATTCTCCTTTCTCCGTTGTCGAGATATTCGAGGGCAAAGTCGTGCAGTTTTCGACTTCCAGGGGCTATAACTCGAAAACTAAAGAACGAGAATTTTTGGCACATATGGTCAATTGAATGTTTATCCCAACCCTCTCATTTGGCACTAGTTTCAGCCCGAATTGTGCAAGTCACCTAAGGTCACGAATCGTCCCGAACGTGTAGCCCAAATTGTGAAAATTTCAAACCGCTACTGCTTGCTTGTTTGAGTAGGTAGCCATCTGAAACTTGGCATATATAAAGGTCATTAACATGTCTACATGCATGCACAATCTTATGTCAACTGATTGCATAACTTGCGAACTATAGGCCATCGAAATTTTTGTAAACAAAAGTTTGTGCGACTTTAGCTCCCAAACGGAATAAAAGCTAAAGCTGAAATAGCCTTCATTCTATTTCACTTATTTGTGTCTACACATGTATATGTTTTGCAGAGACTCAAAGCTCTTGAGAATGGAGAAAATGAGGTGTCAATTTTGCATTGGACCCTATGGGAAAATGCATTAAACGCCTACTGCTCCGACGTTCAGCGACCGATAACATCCATCTTTACACTGTAAACGGTAATTACATAGGTACATGCCTGGGGCAAATAACAGCGCAAATAATTGTCCATGTGCAGAGTAATAAAGGAGCAAACTTTTATATATGGGCCTGCAGTGGAAGTTATTCTTAAAAGGTGACTTTCACGAATCGTTCTGAAACTGTGCTAAATTACAGATAATTCCCATATATTTCTTGGGAGAAAATGCCCTGAAATTCTCCTTTCTCCGTTGTCGAGATATTCGAGGGCAAAGTCGTGCAGTTTTCGACTTCCAGGGGCTATAACTCGAAAACTAAAGAACGAGAATTTTTGGCACATATGGTCAATTGAATGTTTATCCCAACCCTCTCATTTGGCACTAGTTTCAGCCCGAATTGTGCAAGTCACCTAAGGTCACGAATCGTCCCGAACGTGTAGCCCAAATTGTGAAAATTTCAAACCGCTACTGCTTGCTTGTTTGAGTAGGTAGCCATCTGAAACTTGGCATATATAAAGGTCATTAACATGTCTACATGCATGCACAATCTTATGTCAACTGATTGCATAACTTGCGAACTATAGGCCATCGAAATTTTTGTAAACAAAAGTTTGTGCGACTTTAGCTCCCAAACGGAATAAAAGCTAAAGCTGAAATAGCCTTCATTCTATTTCACTTATTTGTGTCTACACATGTATATGTTTTGCAGAGACTCAAAGCTCTTGAGAATGGAGAAAATGAGGTGTCAATTTTGCATTGGACCCTATGGGAAAATGCATTAAACGCCTACTGCTCCGACGTTCAGCGACCGATAACATCCATCTTTACACTGTAAACGGTAATTACATAGGTACATGCCTGGGGCAAATAACAGCGCAAATAATTGTCCATGTGCAGAGTAATAAAGGAGCAAACTTTTATATATGGGCCTGCAGTGGAAGTTATTCTTAAAAGGTGACTTTCACGAATCGTTCTGAAACTGTGCTAAATTACAGATAATTCCCATATATTTCTTGGGAGAAAATGCCCTGAAATTCTCCTTTCTCCGTTGTCGAGATATTCGAGGGCAAAGTCGTGCAGTTTTCGACTTCCAGGGGCTATAACTCGAAAACTAAAGAACGAGAATTTTTGGCACATATGGTCAATTGAATGTTTATCCCAACCCTCTCATTTGGCACTAGTTTCAGCCCGAATTGTGCAAGTCACCTAAGGTCACGAATCGTCCCGAACGTGTAGCCCAAATTGTGAAAATTTCAAACCGCTACTGCTTGCTTGTTTGAGTAGGTAGCCATCTGAAACTTGGCATATATAAAGGTCATTAACATGTCTACATGCATGCACAATCTTATGTCAACTGATTGCATAACTTGCGAACTATAGGCCATCGAAATTTTTGTAAACAAAAGTTTGTGCGACTTTAGCTCCCAAACGGAATAAAAGCTAAAGCTGAAATAGCCTTCATTCTATTTCACTTATTTGTGTCTACACATGTATATGTTTTGCAGAGACTCAAAGCTCTTGAGAATGGAGAAAATGAGGTGTCAATTTTGCATTGGACCCTATGGGAAAATGCATTAAACGCCTACTGCTCCGACGTTCAGCGACCGATAGCATCCATCTTTACACTGTAAACGGTAATTACATAGGTACATGCCTGGGGCAAATAACAGCGCAAATAATTGTCCATGTGCAGAGTAATAAAGGAGCAAACTTTTATATATGGGCCTGCAGTGGAAGTTATTCTTAAAAGGTGACTTTCACGAATCGTTCTGAAACTGTGCTAAATTACAGATACTTCCCATATATTTCTTGGGAGAAAATGCCCTGAAATTCTCCTTTCTCCGTTGTCGAGATATTCGAGGGCAAAGTCGTGCAGTTTTCGACTTCCAGGGGCTATAACTCGAAAACTAAAGAACGAGAATTTTTGGCACATATGGTCAATTGAATGTTTATCCCAACCCTCTCATTTGGCACTAGTTTCAGCCCGAATTGTGCAAGTCACCTAAGGTCACGAATCGTCCCGAACGTGTAGCCCAAATTGTGAAAATTTCAAACCGCTACTGCTTGCTTGTTTGAGTAGGTAGCCATCTGAAACTTGGCATATATAAAGGTCATTAACATGTCTACATGCATGCACAATCTTATGTCAACTGATTGCATAACTTGCGAACTATAGGCCATCGAAATTTTTGTAAACAAAAGTTTGTGCGACTTTAGCTCCCAAACGGAATAAAAGCTAAAGCTGAAATAGCCTTCATTCTATTTCACTTATTTGTGTCTACACATGTATATGTTTTGCAGAGACTCAAAGCTCTTGAGAATGGAGAAAATGAGGTGTCAATTTTGCATTGGACCCTATGGGAAAATGCATTAAACGCCTACTGCTCCGACGTTCAGCGACCGATAACATCCATCTTTACACTGTAAACGGTAATTACATAGGTACATGCCTGGGGCAAATAACAGCGCAAATAATTGTCCATGTGCAGAGTAATAAAGGAGCAAACTTTTATATATGGGCCTGCAGTGGAAGTTATTCTTAAAAGGTGACTTTCACGAATCGTTCTGAAACTGTGCTAAATTACAGATAATTCCCATATATTTCTTGGGAGAAAATGCCCTGAAATTCTCCTTTCTCCGTTGTCGAGATATTCGAGGGCAAAGTCGTGCAGTTTTCGACTTCCAGGGGCTATAACTCGAAAACTAAAGAACGAGAATTTTTGGCACATATGGTCAATTGAATGTTTATCCCAACCCTCTCATTTGGCACTAGTTTCAGCCCGAATTGTGCAAGTCACCTAAGGTCACGAATCGTCCCGAACGTGTAGCCCAAATTGTGAAAATTTCAAACCGCTACTGCTTGCTTGTTTGAGTAGGTAGCCATCTGAAACTTGGCATATATAAAGGTCATTAACATGTCTACATGCATGCACAATCTTATGTCAACTGATTGCATAACTTGCGAACTATAGGCCATCGAAATTTTTGTAAACAAAAGTTTGTGCGACTTTAGCTCCCAAACGGAATAAAAGCTAAAGCTGAAATAGCCTTCATTCTATTTCACTTATTTGTGTCTACACATGTATATGTTTTGCAGAGACTCAAAGCTCTTGAGAATGGAGAAAATGAGGTGTCAATTTTGCATTGGACCCTATGGGAAAATGCATTAAACGCCTACTGCTCCGACGTTCAGCGACCGATAACATCCATCTTTACACTGTAAACGGTAATTACATAGGTACATGCCTGGGGCAAATAACAGCGCAAATAATTGTCCATGTGCAGAGTAATAAAGGAGCAAACTTTTATATATGGGCCTGCAGTGGAAGTTATTCTTAAAAGGTGACTTTCACGAATCGTTCTGAAACTGTGCTAAATTACAGATAATTCCCATATATTTCTTGGGAGAAAATGCCCTGAAATTCTCCTTTCTCCGTTGTCGAGATATTCGAGGGCAAAGTCGTGCAGTTTTCGACTTCCAGGGGCTATAACTCGAAAACTAAAGAACGAGAATTTTTGGCACATATGGTCAATTGAATGTTTATCCCAACCCTCTCATTTGGCACTAGTTTCAGCCCGAATTGTGCAAGTCACCTAAGGTCACGAATCGTCCCGAACGTGTAGCCCAAATTGTGAAAATTTCAAACCGCTACTGCTTGCTTGTTTGAGTAGGTAGCCATCTGAAACTTGGCATATATAAAGGTCATTAACATGTCTACATGCATGCACAATCTTATGTCAACTGATTGCATAACTTGCGAACTATAGGCCATCGAAATTTTTGTAAACAAAAGTTTGTGCGACTTTAGCTCCCAAACGGAATAAAAGCTAAAGCTGAAATAGCCTTCATTCTATTTCACTTATTTGTGTCTACACATGTATATGTTTTGCAGAGACTCAAAGCTCTTGAGAATGGAGAAAATGAGGTGTCAATTTTGCATTGGACCCTATGGGAAAATGCATTAAACGCCTACTGCTCCGACGTTCAGCGACCGATAACATCCATCTTTACACTGTAAACGGTAATTACATAGGTACATGCCTGGGGCAAATAACAGCGCAAATAATTGTCCATGTGCAGAGTAATAAAGGAGCAAACTTTTATATATGGGCCTGCAGTGGAAGTTATTCTTAAAAGGTGACTTTCACGAATCGTTCTGAAACTGTGCTAAATTACAGATAATTCCCATATATTTCTTGGGAGAAAATGCCCTGAAATTCTCCTTTCTCCGTTGTCGAGATATTCGAGGGCAAAGTCGTGCAGTTTTCGACTTCCAGGGGCTATAACTCGAAAACTAAAGAACGAGAATTTTTGGCACATATGGTCAATTGAATGTTTATCCCAACCCTCTCATTTGGCACTAGTTTCAGCCCGAATTGTGCAAGTCACCTAAGGTCACGAATCGTCCCGAACGTGTAGCCCAAATTGTGAAAATTTCAAACCGCTACTGCTTGCTTGTTTGAGTAGGTAGCCATCTGAAACTTGGCATATATAAAGGTCATTAACATGTCTACATGCATGCACAATCTTATGTCAACTGATTGCATAACTTGCGAACTATAGGCCATCGAAATTTTTGTAAACAAAAGTTTGTGCGACTTTAGCTCCCAAACGGAATAAAAGCTAAAGCTGAAATAGCCTTCATTCTATTTCACTTATTTGTGTCTACACATGTATATGTTTTGCAGAGACTCAAAGCTCTTGAGAATGGAGAAAATGAGGTGTCAATTTTGCATTGGACCCTATGGGAAAATGCATTAAACGCCTACTGCTCCGACGTTCAGCGACCGATAACATCCATCTTTACACTGTAAACGGTAATTACATAGGTACATGCCTGGGGCAAATAACAGCGCAAATAATTGTCCATGTGCAGAGTAATAAAGGAGCAAACTTTTATATATGGGCCTGCAGTGGAAGTTATTCTTAAAAGGTGACTTTCACGAATCGTTCTGAAACTGTGCTAAATTACAGATAATTCCCATATATTTCTTGGGAGAAAATGCCCTGAAATTCTCCTTTCTCCGTTGTCGAGATATTCGAGGGCAAAGTCGTGCAGTTTTCGACTTCCAGGGGCTATAACTCGAAAACTAAAGAACGAGAATTTTTGGCACATATGGTCAATTGAATGTTTATCCCAACCCTCTCATTTGGCACTAGTTTCAGCCCGAATTGTGCAAGTCACCTAAGGTCACGAATCGTCCCGAACGTGTAGCCCAAATTGTGAAAATTTCAAACCGCTACTGCTTGCTTGTTTGAGTAGGTAGCCATCTGAAACTTGGCATATATAAAGGTCATTAACATGTCTACATGCATGCACAATCTTATGTCAACTGATTGCATAACTTGCGAACTATAGGCCATCGAAATTTTTGTAAACAAAAGTTTGTGCGACTTTAGCTCCCAAACGGAATAAAAGCTAAAGCTGAAATAGCCTTCATTCTATTTCACTTATTTGTGTCTACACATGTATATGTTTTGCAGAGACTCAAAGCTCTTGAGAATGGAGAAAATGAGGTGTCAATTTTGCATTGGAACCTATGGGAAAATGCATTAAACGCCTACTGCTCCGACGTTCAGCGACCGATAACATCCATCTTTACACTGTAAACGGTAATTACATAGGTACATGCCTGGGGCAAATAACAGCGCAAATAATTCTCCATGTGCAGAGTAATAAAGGAGCAAACTTTTATATATGGGCCTGCAGTGGAAGTTATTCTTAAAAGGTGACTTTCACGAATCGTTCTGAAACTGTGCTAAATTACAGATAATTCCCATATATTTCTTTGGAGAAAATGCCCTGAAATTCTCCTTTCTCCGTTGTCGAGATATTCGAGGGCAAAGTCGTGCAGTTTTCGACTTCCAGGGGCTAAAACTCGAAAACTAAAGAACGAGAATTTTTGGCACATATGGTCAATTGAATGTTTATCCCAACCCTCTCATTTGGCACTAGTTTCAGCCCGAATTGTGCAAGTCACCTAAGGTCACGAATCGTCCCGAACGTGTAGCCCAAATTGTGAAAATTTCAAACCGCTACTGCTTGCTTGTTTGAGTAGGTAGCCATCTGAAACTTGGCATATATAAAGGTCATTAACATGTCTACATGCATGCACAATCTTATGTCAACTGATTGCATAACTTGCGAACTATAGGCCATCGAAATTTTTGTAAACAAAAGTTTGTGCGACTTTAGCTCCCAAACGGAATAAAAGCTAAAGCTGAAATAGCCTTCATTCTATTTCACTTATTTGTGTCTACACATGTATATGTTTTGCAGAGACTCAAAGCTCTTGAGAATGGAGAAAATGAGGTGTCAATTTTGCATTGGACCCTATGGGAAAATGCATTAAACGCCTACTGCTCCGACGTTCAGCGACCGATAACATCCATCTTTACACTGTAAACGGTAATTACATAGGTACATGCCTGGGGCAAATAACAGTGCAAATAATTGTCCATGTGCAGAGTAATAAAGGAGCAAACTTTTATATATGGGCCTGCAGTGGAAGTTATTCTTAAAAGGTGACTTTCACGAATCGTTCTGAAACTGTGCTAAATTACAGATAATTCCCATATATTTCTTGGGAGAAAATGCCCTGAAATTCTCCTTTCTCCGTTGTCGAGATATTCGAGGGCAAAGTCGTGCAGTTTTCGACTTCCAGGGGCTATAACTCGAAAACTAAAGAACGAGAATTTTTGGCACATATGGTCAATTGAATGTTTATCCCAACCCTCTCATTTGGCACTAGTTTCAGCCCGAATTGTGCAAGTCACCTAAGGTCACGAATCGTCCCGAACGTGTAGCCCAAACTGTGAAAATTTCAAACCGCTACTGCTTGCTTGTTTGAGGAGGTAGCCATCTGAAACTTGGCATATATAAAGGTCATTAACATGTCTACATGCATGCACAATCTTATGTCAACTGATTGCATAACTTGCGAACTATAGGCCATCGAAATTTTTGTAAACAAAAGTTTGTGCGACTTTAGCTCCCAAACGGAATAAAAGCTAAAGCTGAAATAGCCTTCATTCTATTTCACTTATTTGTGTCTACACATGTATATGTTTTGCAGAGACTCAAAGCTCTTGAGAATGGAGAAAATGAGGTGTCAATTTTGCCTTGGACCCTATGGGAAAATGCATTAAACGCCTACTGCTCCGACGTTCAGCGACCGATAACATCCATCTTTACACTGTAAACGGTAATTACATAGGTACATGCCTGGGGCAAATAACAGCGCAAATAATTGTCCATGTGCAGAGTAATAAAGGAGCAAACTTTTATATATGGGCCTGCAGTGGAAGTTATTCTTAAAAGGTGACTTTCACGAATCGTTCTGAAACTGTGCTAAATTACAGATAATTCCCATATATTTCTTGGGAGAAAATGCCCTGAAATTCTCCTTTCTCCGTTGTCGAGATATTCGAGGGCAAAGTCGTGCAGTTTTCGACTTCCAGGGGCTATAACTGGAAAACTAAAGAACGAGAATTTTTGGCACATATGGTCAATTGAATGTTTATCCCAACCCTCTCATTTGGCACTAGTTTCAGCCCGAATTGTGCAAGTCACCTAAGGTCACGAATCGTCCCGAACGTGTAGCCCAAATTGTGAAAATTTCAAACCGCTACTGCTTGCTTGTTTGAGTAGGTAGCCATCTGAAACTTGGCATATATAAAGGTCATTAACATGTCTACATGCATGCACAATCTTATGTCAACTGATTGCATAACTTGCGAACTATAGGCCATCGAAATTTTTGTAAACAAAAGTTTGTGCGACTTTAGCTCCCAAACGGAATAAAAGCTAAAGCTGAAATAGCTTTCATTCTATTTCACTTATTTGTGTCTACACATGTATATGTTTTGCAGAGACTCAAAGCTCTTGAGAATGGAGAAAATGAGGTGTCAATTTTGCATTGGAACCTATGGGAAAATGCATTAAACGCCTACTGCTCCGACGTTCAGCGACCGATAACATCCATCTTTACACTGTAAACGGTAATTACATAGGTACATGCCTGGGGCAAATAACAGCGCAAATAATTGTCCATGTGCAGAGTAATAAAGGAGCAAACTTTTATATATGGGCCTGCAGTGGAAGTTATTCTTAAAAGGTGACTTTCACGAATCGTTCTGAAACTGTGCTAAATTACAGATAATTCCCATATATTTCTTGGGAGAAAATGCCCTGAAATTCTCCTTTCTCCGTTGTCGAGATATTCGAGGGCAAAGTCGTGCAGTTTTCGACTTCCAGGGGCTATAACTGGAAAACTAAAGAACGAGAATTTTTGGCACATATGGTCAATTGAATGTTTATCCCAACCCTCTCATTTGGCACTAGTTTCAGCCCGAATTGTGCAAGTCACCTAAGGTCACGAATCGTCCCGAACGTGTAGCCCAAACTGTGAAAATTTCAAACCGCTACTGCTTGCTTGTTTGAGTAGGTAGCCATCTGAAACTTGGCATATATAAAGGTCATTAATATCAATTCTCTGTAATCATCAAGAATTTTATAATAGGGGTGGCTCACGCATGGTCTCAGATTTTGTTCAAACTTTCTGACAGTGTGAGATGTATCACAAAAACAAATGAATGACCACTGTTTCATTCATTCACACTTCCGTTGCCATGGTAACGGCTCCCAAGGATATTGGCCAAAAATGAACAAAACATTTCTTAAAATTGAACATTTTAGTCCTTTTAGTATTGTTAAAATTGCCATTATTTGGCCTAAATATGTCTTGTTTGTAAAAATGCAGACCTTTATAAATAAAAATATGTTTTAATATCTCCCTTACTGAATTGCTGTTGTAGTCTCACGTACCATGGAATGTGGGTGGGGTAAGCAGGTCCTGAAAAATGTCGTTTTTAGGCATTTTTGAATTGGTACACCAAAGTTGCGCGGGCACTCCGACATATACGCATACTAATAAATTTTACAGTGGGGTTTAGAAATTCATAAAATGAAAAAACATGTATGGGAAGTTACCATCATATGGTCGTAACCATGGCAACAAAACCTCCCCTATTGAAAAACTACAAAAATATAATATTGTTAAAAAAGAATTCATTTATTTCTATATGGTGTGATTAGAACAATTTCATACAGTCAGAATTGTTATTTTAATTTCACTCTTGGGTAAACAATCAACAGATACTGTGAAAAAAATTAATTTTGGGCCATTCAGGGGCACCAAAAGGGGCGAAAAGTGAAAATTTCAATACAAAACACAATAATATCTCGTTTCATTTCTAGAAAAACAGCACTAACAACACTTAAATCTGCTTAAAAGCTGTTCTGAATATATCATGCATTGTATTATGACACTATGTATTCTCTGAGGCCATTTGTTTTACAGAAAAAGGGGCTCAGAAAGGGCTCAAAAATGGGGGAGGCAGGGGGGGGATATAGAAAATCTGAAATATCTCTAAGACATTATAATGCAATTATATGTAACCGTTGCACTTATTGACAAAATCTTAAACTTTGCATATGAGAATACAGGAGGAAACAAAATATGCTGTGAACAAACTAATGTTAGCCTCTAAGGGGGGGGGGGGGGGGGTCCAAAGAAGAAAGAAGGGAACTTTCCACTCCACTCAAAACACACACAATTCTTAGTTTGCTTCTGGAATATATAAGCTGTGAGACAGATATGGTTTTGTAGACCATCATTTTCTAAAAGCCCAGTATCTTAGAAGTATTTTGCAGCATGTTAGCCCTCTGGCGAATGGGGTGCTACGCTGTAACAGCCTGTTATAAACGTTACCCATTACAACAATGAAAATAGCATAAAAATTATTGAAAATTATAAAACAAAATAGAAGTCATTTTCCTATGTTTAAAATTATACTAGATTCTAATAGAACAATCCAGTAGCTAAAAGTTATGATGTTTAAATTATTGCTTTAGCTTACATGGTGTAATATACGTGACATTTGTCTTTACACTCGATCAAAATTGCTATTTCCATCTAAAATACTTTCTTTTTGTAAATTATTCCTTCCATATTGTACCATATATTTATTACTGTATTAAAGGCAATTTGTTCATCTTTTCAGATCTGCAAAAGTTTTTATCCTATCTTATATATTTTGTGAGAAATATTATGTTGAACACAGTAACCCCTAACATATGTTCCATATTACAGTTATCACTTGCGGTATAATTCAAGTGCTCGAATTACACTGTTGGTGTTGAAAACAACAGAATAGTGTAATATCGAATATGTCAGCCTATTAAAATAGCAAGGAACAGTGGCACAATATTTTGAAAGCAGCTCACTCGGTCATAAAGATCGGTGATATACGTTACCTAAGACTATTTTTTATAAAAATCATATAAATTTTAGATAAAATCATTTTGTTTTCTTTGGTAGCAGTTTCTTCATAAAAGAATCTTTTAATATTAGAAAAAATACATTCTGGTTTATTCTTTATCATTAGCTATTTCTATTAGTGATGTGAATAGCATTAATGTATAAGATAGTTCATTATTATACCTCTTATCAGTTTTTTTTTATTTTCACATAGAAAACAATAACAAATATAAGTCTGGCAGTTCTTGTGATATTTTGTGTACTTGGGCCTATCAACACTTTCATCCTTGATTAGTTTTAGGGATTCATGAGGAGTGTTTTATACGTGATTAAACACAGTATACTGTATATACTTCAAATTGTAATGTTTATAAACGTGACATATTCTAAACATGCAAACCTGGTTTTGCTATTTACTTGGTTATTATATAAAAAAATCAAAGTATTTAACAATGACATTTCTCGCCATCTTTCTTTTAGAATTTTTACAGTTGAGTTTGAAGGATGGTAAAAGCTGAAAAAATGCAAAAAGATAGAAGAAAAAACCATAAAAAAACAAACAAAAAAACAGGAAGGTGAAAAAAAAATAATAATAATAAAAAATAGAACTTCAGAGAAGATAAAGCCACTGTTTTTAAAAGCCAGCATTGATTTTGCATATAGGTCTCGAATAAAATGATATAAAATAAGTTTGATAACGTTAAAACTTGAGCGGAACTTGAGCAGTTTCGTCCTGTTTCGTATAAAACTAACTGGTTTATTGACAGGATTTGGGAAAGTTTTTACATGCACACTAAAAAACTCTAAAGCAGAATAGTAAATCTGAGGTTTGAAGACTTCAGCCAAAAACAGTTATGCATCAAAAATAAAGTTGAATACTTGCTTGTAGTGTATACTTACTTGTGTAAAACTATCGTGTATTTTACGTTACCAAGGGAAACAACATTGCTCAGTTTCAGTGAAAAAAAAACATACGTTTGAAAATGTTAAATGGTAGTGTTAATACGTTGCTTAATTAAGTTCATTTAACATGTAGTTCCTAACAATAATTTGTCAGCTAGGAGTTTGGGAGTATAGCATCAGAAACACTTAAGACATAAATAGAGAACTCGCAGCTTACGCATGATATAATAGCAATGTATAAGTGCTATGTTTAAGATAATCTATATTTCTATGCTTTTGTTTCTTGCTCTTTTAAGTCTGGCTATATCAAATCATCGCTTAACGAATCGATCTACAAAAGAACACATAGATATGTTTAGTTAGACAAAAATATTGTTATTTTTCCAGGAACAGTGTAACAGTGAGCTCTAACAATTTAATGAAATGGAAAATTAAAATAACAAAGTATATTAATGTTGGTAATTGCTGTTCAGATATTTATGAGCAAATGTTAATAGTTCTCATTCAGAATGTACTCACCTACACTGGAGTTATACTTTGCAGCATAATAGTGAGAAAAAAAACAACAAAAAAACAAACAAAAAAACGAGCAAGTAACATATACAACTATTCATTGAGAGTTTATAAAATCTTCATTTTCAATTCCTTTGACCAGTAATACAATATTTCTGAACAGCAAATAATCAAACAATAGAGGAAGTGCATATCTATGCATGCAAAGGAAGGGCTAACCTAAATAATTTACTGCATTTCATCTCCATGACTTTGTATAACCATATTGTTTAGCAATAAATATTGTTGTATATTGCGTATTCATGATATCATACTGCTAATCAAATCATTCTTGTCCAAGTATTTTAAATGCTGTTAGATAACACAGCATTTTGGCAGTATCCAAACAACAATTTAAGAAGCTAACATATTGAAAACGTCTGACTGAAAATTGTTTTTCGTAAGATCTTTAGTCATTGATAGTTAGAACTAAATATTTGTATCAACAGAATGACAAATAGAACTCTAACAGGATGATGACAGAATGCTGTATGCGTTATAAACAATGTCCATTTCTGTAACCCTTAAATTTTCATATTGTTAATATGTTGCAATGTATTCGATGGGGGCTGTGTAAACAGATCACGTAGATAACAATTTAACAAGTAAGTTATGATCACAGGAGCCACACGTTTTCTAACCTATGCAAAGCCGTTACTGTGCAAAGAGGCTGTTGGCTGAAGAAGCGACTGACAGCAAAGCAATACTGGTGTTAATGCCGGTCAACCGAGTTGATACTGCTTTTGATTGCCTCACGTCACATATTTGTATGTAGGGCAATTCAATGGCTCAATCAACAGCACAGGTAGCAAACTTGATTTTATCCCTATTATGACTCTAAACATAAATAGTGATAGTTACATTATATGTCAACTTATACTTACTTCATTTGATGCATAAAATTAAAAATAATAGCATTTTTATGAAGTCACTTTTAAATGAAACTGAATAGAAGGCAAGGTAGAACTGCTTCAGCTGTAACGATCTATGTTCGTCTTGCTGAACTCTTGTGCATTTCAAAGAGCTAAATTTACCATCTGAATACTAGTGGTAAGCTAATGTTACAACAATGAATGCTTTATGCCACCAGGGAACTAACATTGTGGTAACAGGTCACTCACAAAGCTTATCCTCAGACACATTACAAACATGTAACGTAATGTTACTGTTAGACTGCCTTTCAAATATACACTATCCGATTCTTTTTTTAAGTTTGAAAACACATAACATCGGTGTTTCTTCATATTTACATGTACAGCAGTGTCTACTTAAGACATACCGTAATGCAGATAACATTGAAAGACTACAGCAGCTGATGTTAGGTTTCCTAGATTTTCTCATCATTTTGTAGGTTATATTCTTTAAAAAAATGATACATTCTGTCCTCAATTAATATTTCCACTGCTAAGTGCTACCTAACTTATCTCAGCTGGGTATGATTCGAAGAAGAGTGATGGAGCATGTATACATTTCAGTCCACAAATTCAACGATTTAGTCTCATTCTGTTTTTTATCATTTTTTTCTGATTTTTGTTATGGTTATATACATTACATATTTATTGTGACTGCTGACTATTATTGTAAGACTTTACTTTTTTATGTATTAGATTATTAAAATAGACATGTTCGTGATCTTAGCTTTCTTTACGCTTCAATTCTTACTATTTGCTCCGTATATTACATGTTTTTCGACATAGAAGGAAAAAACGTCAAATACAATGTTAGCTACGTTATACCGATTTTTCAACATATCTTTGACATGTCAATAACTTTGAAACAGCGATTTATGTACCAGCATACAAAACCCAACATTATTTAGGGTGAATACTTACACGTGTGTAACAATGCGTATTTTCAATTATAACGTGAATATATTAATATGGGTAGACGTAATTGACGTTGAAGTTAAACATTAACGCCCCAACGTACAGAGGGTTAACATAAGTCATTTTGTTTCTTATATAATGTAGTTTTATAAATAATTAGGATACAAAACTCCCCCTGGGGGTGTGGGGGGGGGGGAGGGGTCTATGGCCAGCTCAAGGTCTACTAGCTGATGAAAGTGTTCAAAGAAACATGTACCATGTACACAAAAGATCTTTAGGGCTGCAACAATTTATTTGCGTTAATTTTCTAAGAGACGGTGAATTTGGTGGTATTGTAATGAACTATCTTATACATTAATGTTGTTTACATCACTACTAGTAATAGCTAATGATCAAAAACAAACCAGAATGTATGTTTCTTATACTCGAAGATTCTTTTATGAAGAAACTGCTAACAAAAGAAAAACAAACTGTTCTATCTTCAAATTATATGATTTTAAAGAAAAAAGTCACAGGCAACATTTATAAGCGACAGTTACGGCCAAGGGACTATCAGAAATAGTGATAGAGATGCGTTCAACATATTGTCCCACCCATAATTGCTGTTTCGATAGGCTGACAGAGGCAATTTACCTTATACTGTTGTTTTAAATTCCCATATTGTTATTCAAGCATTTGAATTATAAGGCAATACATAATTACGATATGGAATATTTTGTAAGTGGGTACTGTGTTCAACAGCCCATTTCTCCCAAAGTATAACTGATATGACAATAATATCTGC
Organism: Ctena decussata; assembly: GCA_963989385.1. Lineage (NCBI taxonomy): Eukaryota > Metazoa > Mollusca > Bivalvia > Lucinida > Lucinidae > Ctena > Ctena decussata. Next base: position 26,941,356 of record OZ022505.1, read on the forward strand.
TGAAGTGAAATGATAAATAAGTTGCCTTTAAGACAGTGACAAAAGTAAGGTCTAATACGGAAAAGAAAACTTACAAGAAGAAAATACTTGGAATGAAAACAGCAATTAATGGAGTGTTATTTATTTATCTATTTGCAAAGACAAATATCACGTATGTAACGCCACGTAAGCTAAAATGATCTTTAAAACATCACAAAGTGTAGCTACCGTATTCTTATGTTAGAACATATTATAATTTTATACGTGTGAATGTGACTTCCATGCTTTTGTAACTTTCACTATTTTCATATTATATTTACCGTTTTGATGGGTAACGTTTTTAACAAACTGTTACAGCATAGCGCTTCCATTGCCAGAGGGCTAAAATACAAAATACTTGTAAGACATTGGGCATTATGTAAATCATGATCTATAAACTTCCTACGGAGAGGGGTCGAGGAGGAGGTAACCATAGATGACTTCTGGCCCAGCAAGTGATAATTGAGATATGAAATATCTTCTAAGAGTGTAGTGTGTTCAACATCCTATTTCTCCCAAAGTATAAAAGTTAAGATAATAATATTGACTGATTCGAAAAGATAAATAAATTGCCTTTTAGACAGAAGCAAACCTATGGTCTAATACGGAAAGAAAAACCTTACAAGAATAAATCATTTTGGATGGAAACAGCAATTTTAATGAAATGTAAAGACAAATGTAATGTATGTAACGCCATGTAAGCTAAAATGATCTTTCAAAGAGCATAATTTTTTAGCTACTGGATTCTCCTTATGGACCATATTATGATTTTAAACATGTGAATGTGACTTCCATACTTTTGTAAGTTTCAATAGTTTTATATTTTATTTATGTTTTTGATGGGTAACGTTTGTAACATGGTGTTATTGCGTAACCCGACAATCGCCGGAGGGCTTACATGTTGCAAAGTACTTGTAAGATGCTAGGCTTTAAGAAAACTGTAATCTACAGAACTCCCGCTAGGAGAAGTGGGTAGGTGGTAAACCATATTTGGATTGTTGCCTATTTTTGGCACAAAATATTTACCTGTTCGGGTCCCTAAAATGACCCTTAACACCTGCCCATCTGGGCCCACAATCAATAAACTGTAGTAAAGCAAAGACCTGACTAATAAATTGTGTTTATCTACTAACATATTGCAGTATTAAAGTGCTGTGGATGAACAAAGACTTATTTAAATGTGATTCTTCCACTTTTCGTTTTTAAAAGGGTAACATAATTGTTGCCATGGTAACGATAAGAAGATGGTAACTTCCCACACATGTTTTTCCATAATGTTAAACATGAAGTACCATTATTGACAGTGAATATGTGGAGATGTGTCAAAGTGCCCGCGGGGCTCTGGAATATTGGGTTAAAAATGATGAAAAACGATGAATTTCAATATCTTGATACCCCACCCACCTTTGAAGCACAAGTGTGATTCTACAGTCAACTGCATTCGTTTTAGTAGCTCGCTATAGAATTCATCCTGAGTAATATTTGAAAGAACAATGTACGATTTACAATAAATATATAAAGTTTAGAAGATGTAATTGTGCAAAAATAGTCAATTTTCACTGATATTTTTAGAGTTTCAGGCCAAATATTATAAATCCCGTTACCATGGAAACGGGCCATAAAAAATAGGTAGTTGTATTTCAATATTTTCTTTTTAAGTGACAAGGAACATGCTCAGAAAGTTTCGTTAAAATCTGTGACTAGGCGTGAGCCACCATTCTCGATGGTTACAGAGAATTGGTATTAACATGTCTACATGCATGCACAATCTTATGTCAACTGATTGCATAACTTGCGAACTATAGGCCATCGAAATTTTTGTAAACAAAAGTTTGTGCGACTTTAGCTCCCAAACGGAATAAAAGCTAAAGCTGAAATAGCCTTCATTCTATTTCACTTATTTGTGTCTACACATGTATATGTTTTGCAGAGACTCAAAGCTCTTGAGAATGGAGAAAATGAGGTGTCAATTTTGCATTGGACCCTATGGGAAAATGCATTAAACGCCTACTGCTCCGACGTTCAGCGACCGATAACATCCATCTTTACACTGTAAACGGTAATTACATAAGTACATGCCTGGGGCAAATAACAGCGCAAATAATTGTCCATGTGCAGAGTAATAAAGGAGCAAACTTTTATATATGGGCCTGCAGTGGAAGTTATTCTTAAAAGGTGACTTTCACGAATCGTTCTGAAACTGTGCTAAATTACAGATAATTCCCATATATTTCTTGGGAGAAAATGCCCTGAAATTCTCCTTTCTCCGTTGTCGAGATATTCGAGGGCAAAGTCGTGCAGTTTTCGACTTCCAGGGGCTATAACTCGAAAACTAAAGAACGAGAATTTTTGGCACATATGGTCAATTGAATGTTTATCCCAACCCTCTCATTTGGCACTAGTTTCAGCCCGAATTGTGCAAGTCACCTAAGGTCACGAATCGTCCCGAACGTGTAGCCCAAATTGTGAAAATTTCAAACCGCTACTGCTTGCTTGTTTGAGTAGGTAGCCATCTGAAACTTGGCATATATAAAGGTCATTAACATGTCTACATGCATGCACAATCTTATGTCAATTGATTGCATAACTTGCGAACTATAGGCCATCGAAATTTTTGTAAACAAAAGTTTGTGCGACTTTAGCTCCCAAACGGAATAAAAGCTAAAGCTGAAATAGCCTTCATTCTATTTCACTTATTTGTGTCTACACATGTATATGTTTTGCAGAGACTCAAAGCTCTTGAGAATGGAGAAAATGAGGTGTCAATTTTGCATTGGACCCTATGGGAAAATGCATTAAACGCCTACTGCTCCGACGTTCAGCGACCGATAACATCCATCTTTACACTGTAAACGGTAATTACATAGGTACATGCCTGGGGCAAATAACAGCGCAAATAATTGTCCATGTGCAGAGTAATAAAGGAGCAAACTTTTATATATGGGCCTGCAGTGGAAGTTATTCTTAAAAGGTGACCTGCACGAATCGTTCTGAAACTGTGCTAAATTACAGATAATTCCCATATATTTCTTGGGAGAAAATGCCCTGAAATTCTCCTTTCTCCGTTGTCGAGATATTCGAGGGCAAAGTCGTGCAGTTTTCGACTTCCAGGGGCTATAACTCGAAAACTAAAGAACGAGAATTTTTGGCACATATGGTCAATTGAATGTTTATCCCAACCCTCTCATTTGGCACTAGTTTCAGCCCGAATTGTGCAAGTCACCTAAGGTCACGAATCGTCCCGAACGTGTAGCCCAAATTGTGAAAATTTCAAACCGCTACTGCTTGCTTGTTTGAGTAGGTAGCCATCTGAAACTTGGCATATATAAAGGTCATTAACATGTCTACATGCATGCACAATCTTATGTCAACTGATTGCATAACTTGCGAACTATAGGCCATCGAAATTTTTGTAAACAAAAGTTTGTGCGACTTTAGCTCCCAAACGGAATAAAAGCTAAAGCTGAAATAGCCTTCATTCTATTTCACTTATTTGTGTCTACACATGTATATGTTTTGCAGAGACTCAAAGCTCTTGAGAATGGAGAAAATGAGGTGTCAATTTTGCATTGGACCCTATGGGAAAATGCATTAAACGCCTACTGCTCCGACGTTCAGCGACCGATAACATCCATCTTTACACTGTAAACGGTAATTACATAGGTACATGCCTGGGGCAAATAACAGCGCAAATAATTGTCCATGTGCAGAGTAATAAAGGAGCAAACTTTTATATATGGGCCTGCAGTGGAAGTTATTCTTAAAAGGTGACTTTCACGAATCGTTCTGAAACTGTGCTAAATTACAGATAATTCCCATATATTTCTTGGGAGAAAATGCCCTGAAATTCTCCTTTCTCCGTTGTCGAGATATTCGAGGGCAAAGTCGTGCAGTTTTCGACTTCCAGGGGCTATAACTCGAAAACTAAAGAACGAGAATTTTTGGCACATATGGTCAATTGAATGTTTATCCCAACCCTCTCATTTGGCACTAGTTTCAGCCCGAATTGTGCAAGTCACCTAAGGTCACGAATCGTCCCGAACGTGTAGCCCAAATTGTGAAAATTTCATACCGCTACTGCTTGCTTGTTTGAGTAGGTAGCCATCTGAAACTTGGCATATATAAAGGTCATTAACATGTCTACATGCATGCACAATCTTATGTCAACTGATTGCATAACTTGCGAACTATACGCCATCGAAATTTGTGTAAACAAAAGTTTGTGCGACTTTAGCTCCCAAACGGAATAAAAGCTAAAGCTGAAATAGCCTTCATTCTATTTCACTTATTTGTGTCTACACATGTATATGTTTTGCAGAGACTCAAAGCTCTTGAGAATGGAGAAAATGAGGTGTCAATTTTGCATTGGACCCTATGGGAAAATGCATTAAACGCCTACTGCTCCGACGTTCAGCGACCGATAACATCCATCTTTACACTGTAAACGGTAATTACATAGGTACATGCCTGGGGCAAATAACAGCGCAAATAATTGTCCATGTGCAGAGTAATAAAGGAGCAAACTTTTATATATGGGCCTGCAGTGGAAGTTATTCTTAAAAGGTGACTTTCACGAATCGTTCTGAAACTGTGCTAAATTACAGATAATTCCCATATATTTCTTGGGAGAAAATGCCCTGAAATTCTCCTTTCTCCGTTGTCGAGATATTCGAGGGCAAAGTCGTGCAGTTTTCGACTTCCAGGGGCTATAACTCGAAAACTAAAGAACGAGAATTTTTGGCACATATGGTCAATTGAATGTTTATCCCAACCCTCTCATTTGGCACTAGTTTCAGCCCGAATTGTGCAAGTCACCTAAGGTCACGAATCGTCCCGAACGTGTAGCCCAAATTGTGAAAATTTCAAACCGCTACTGCTTGCTTGTTTGAGTAGGTAGCCATCTGAAACTTGGCATATATAAAGGTCATTAACATGTCTACATGCATGCACAATCTTATGTCAACTGATTGCATAACTTGCGAACTATACGCCATCGAAATTTTTGTAAACAAAAGTTTGTGCGACTTTAGCTCCCAAACGGAATAAAAGCTAAAGCTGAAATAGCCTTCATTCTATTTCACTTATTTGTGTCTACACATGTATATGTTTTGCAGAGACTCAAAGCTCTTGAGAATGGAGAAAATGAGGTGTCAATTTTGCATTGGACCCTATGGGAAAATGCATTAAACGCCTACTGCTCCGACGTTCAGCGACCGATAACATCCATCTTTACACTGTAAACGGTAATTACATAGGTACATGCCTGGGGCAAATAACAGCGCAAATAATTGTCCATGTGCAGAGTAATAAAGGAGCAAACTTTTATATATTGGCCTGCAGTGGAAGTTATTCTTAAAAGGTGACTTTCACGAATCGTTCTGAAACTGTGCTAAATTACAGATAATTCCCATATATTTCTTGGGAGAAAATGCCCTGAAATTCTCCTTTCTCCGTTGTCGAGATATTCGAGGGCAAAGTCGTGCAGTTTTCGACTTCCAGGGGCTATAACTCGAAAACTAAAGAACGAGAATTTTTGGCACATATGGTCAATTGAATGTTTATCCCAACCCTCTCATTTGGCACTAGTTTCAGCCCGAATTGTGCAAGTCACCTAAGGTCACGAATCGTCCCGAACGTGTAGCCCAAATTGTGAAAATTTCAAACCGCTACTGCTTGCTTGTTTGAGTAGGTAGCCATCTGAAACTTGGCATATATAAAGGTCATTAACATGTCTACATGCATGCACAATCTTATGTCAACTGATTGCATAACTTGCGAACTATAGGCCATCGAAATTTTTGTAAACAAAAGTTTGTGCGACTTTAGCTCCCAAACGGAATAAAAGCTAAAGCTGAAATAGCCTTCATTCTATTTCACTTATTTGTGTCTACACATGTATATGTTTTGCAGAGACTCAAAGCTCTTGAGAATGGAGAAAATGAGGTGTCAATTTTGCATTGGACCCTATGGGAAAATGCATTAAACGCCTACTGCTCCGACGTTCAGCGACCGATAACATCCATCTTTACACTGTAAACGGTAATTACATAGGTACATGCCTGGGGCAAATAACAGCGCAAATAATTGTCCATGTGCAGAGTAATAAAGGAGCAAACTTTTATATATGGGCCTGCAGTGGAAGTTATTCTTAAAAGGTGACTTTCACGAATCGTTCTGAAACTGTGCTAAATTACAGATAATTCCCATATATTTCTTGGGAGAAAATGCCCTGAAATTCTCCTTTCTCCGTTGTCGAGATATTCGAGGGCAAAGTCGTGCAGTTTTCGACTTCCAGGGGCTATAACTCGAAAACTAAAGAACGAGAATTTTTGGCACATATGGTCAATTGAATGTTTATCCCAACCCTCTCATTTGGCACTAGTTTCAGCCCGAATTGTGCAAGTCACCTAAGGTCACGAATCGTCCCGAACGTGTAGCCCAAATTGTGAAAATTTCAAACCGCTACTGCTTGCTTGTTTGAGTAGGTAGCCATCTGAAACTTGGCATATATAAAGGTCATTAACATGTCTACATGCATGCACAATCTTATGTCAACTGATTGCATAACTTGCGAACTATAGGCCATCGAAATTTTTGTAAACAAAAGTTTGTGCGACTTTAGCTCCCAAACGGAATAAAAGCTAAAGCTGAAATAGCCTTCATTCTATTTCACTTATTTGTGTCTACACATGTATATGTTTTGCAGAGACTCAAAGCTCTTGAGAATGGAGAAAATGAGGTGTCAATTTTGCATTGGACCCTATGGGAAAATGCATTAAACGCCTACTGCTCCGACGTTCAGCGACCGATAACATCCATCTTTACACTGTAAACGGTAATTACATAGGTACATGCCTGGGGCAAATAACAGCGCAAATAATTGTCCATGTGCAGAGTAATAAAGGAGCAAACTTTTATATATGGGCCTGCAGTGGAAGTTATTCTTAAAAGGTGACTTTCACGAATCGTTCTGAAACTGTGCTAAATTACAGATAATTCCCATACATTTCTTGGGAGAAAATGCCCTGAAATTCTCCTTTCTCCGTTGTCGAGATATTCGAGGGCAAAGTCGTGCAGTTTTCGACTTCCAGGGGCTATAACTCGAAAACTAAAGAACGAGAATTTTTGGCACATATGGTCAATTGAATGTTTATCCCAACCCTCTCATTTGGCACTAGTTTCAGCCCGAATTGTGCAAGTCACCTAAGGTCACGAATCGTCCCGAACGTGTAACCCAAATTGTGAAAATTTCAAACCGCTACTGCTTGCTTGTTTGAGTAGGTAGCCATCTGAAACTTGGCATATATAAAGGTCATTAACATGTCTACATGCATGCACAATCTTATGTCAACTGATTGCATAACTTGCGAACTATAGGCCATCGAAATTTTTGTAAACAAAAGTTTGTGCGACTTTAGCTCCCAAACGGAATAAAAGCTAAAGCTGAAATAGCCTTCATTCTATTTCACATATTTGTGTCTACACATGTATATGTTTTGCAGAGACTCAAAGCTCTTGAGAATGGAGAAAATGAGGTGTCAATTTTGCATTGGACCCTATGGGAAAATGCATTAAACGCCTACTGCTCCGACGTTCAGCGACCGATAACATCCATCTTTACACTGTAAACGGTAATTACATAGGTACATGCCTGGGGCAAATAACAGCGCAAATAATTGTCCATGTGCAGAGTAATAAAGGAGCAAACTTTTATATATTGGCCTGCAGTGGAAGTTATTCTTAAAAGGTGACTTTCACGAATCGTTCTGAAACTGTGCTAAATTACAGATAATTCCCATATATTTCTTGGGAGAAAATGCCCTGAAATTCTCCTTTCTCCGTTGTCGAGATATTCGAGGGCAAAGTCGTGCAGTTTTCGACTTCCAGGGGCTATAACTCGAAAACTAAAGAACGAGAATTTTTGGCACATATGGTCAATTGAATGTTTATCCCAACCCTCTCATTTGGCACTAGTTTCAGCCCGAATTGTGCAAGTCACCTAAGGTCACGAATCGTCCCGAACGTGTAGCCCAAATTGTGAAAATTTCAAACCGCTACTGCTTGCTTGTTTGAGTAGGTAGCCATCTGAAACTTGGCATATATAAAGGTCATTAACATGTCTACATGCATGCACAATCTTATGTCAACTGATTGCATAACTTGCGAACTATAGGCCATCGAAATTTTTGTAAACAAAAGTTTGTGCGACTTTAGCTCCCAAACGGAATAAAAGCTAAAGCTGAAATAGCCTTCATTCTATTTCACTTATTTGTGTCTACACATGTATATGTTTTGCAGAGACTCAAAGCTCTTGAGAATGGAGAAAATGAGGTGTCAATTTTGCATTGGACCCTATGGGAAAATGCATTAAACGCCTACTGCTCCGACGTTCAGCGACCGATAACATCCATCTTTACACTGTAAACGGTAATTACATAGGTACATGCCTGGGGCAAATAACAGCGCAAATAATTGTCCATGTGCAGAGTAATAAAGGAGCAAACTTTTATATATGGGCCTGCAGTGGAAGTTATTCTTAAAAGGTGACTTTCACGAATCGTTCTGAAACTGTGCTAAATTACAGATAATTCCCATATATTTCTTGGGAGAAAATGCCCTGAAATTCTCCTTTCTCCGTTGTCGAGATATTCGAGGGCAAAGTCGTGCAGTTTTCGACTTCCAGGGGCTATAACTCGAAAACTAAAGAACGAGAATTTTTGGCACATATGGTCAATTGAATGTTTATCCCAACCCTCTCATTTGGCACTAGTTTCAGCCCGAATTGTGCAAGTCACCTAAGGTCACGAATCGTCCCGAACGTGTAACCCAAATTGTGAAAATTTCAAACCGCTACTGCTTGCTTGTTTGAGTAGGTAGCCATCTGAAACTTGGCATATATAAAGGTCATTACCATGTCTACATGCATGCACAATCTTATGTCAACTGATTGCATAACTTGCGAACTATAGGCCATCGAAATTTTTGTAAACAAAAGTTTGTGCGACTTTAGCTCCCAAACGGAATAAAAGCTAAAGCTGAAATAGCCTTCATTCTATTTCACTTATTTGTGTCTACACATGTATATGTTTTGCAGAGACTCAAAGCTCTTGAGAATGGAGAAAATGAGGTGTCAATTTTGCATTGGACCCTATGGGAAAATGCATTAAACGCCTACTGCTCCGACGTTCAGCGACCGATAACATCCATCTTTACACTGTAAACGGTAATTACACAGGTACATGCCTGGGGCAAATAACAGCGCAAATAATTGTCCATGTGCAGAGTAATAAAGGAGCAAACTTTTATATATGGGCCTGCAGTGGAAGTTATTCTTAAAAGGTGACTTTCACGAATCGTTCTGAAACTGTGCTAAATTACAGATAATTCCCATATATTTCTTGGGAGAAAATGCCCTGAAATTCTCCTTTCTCCGTTGTCGAGATATTCGAGGGCAAAGTCGTGCAGTTTTCGACTTCCAGGGGCTATAACTCGAAAACTAAAGAACGAGAATTTTTGGCACATATGGTCAATTGAATGTTTATCCCAACCCTCTCATTTGGCACTAGTTTCAGCCCGAATTGTGCAAGTCACCTAAGGTCACGAATCGTCCCGAACGTGTAGCCCAAATTGTGAAAATTTCAAACCGCTACTGCTTGCTTGTTTGAGTAGGTAGCCATCTGAAACTTGGCATATATAAAGGTCATTAACATGTCTACATGCATGCACAATCTTATGTCAACTGATTGCATAACTTGCGAACTATAGGCCATCGAAATTTTTGTAAACAAAAGTTTGTGCGACTTTAGCTCCCAAACGGAATAAAAGCTAAAGCTGAAATAGCCTTCATTCTATTTCACTTATTTGTGTCTACACATGTATATGTTTTGCAGAGACTCAAAGCTCTTGAGAATGGAGAAAATGAGGTGTCAATTTTGCATTGGACCCTATGGGAAAATGCATTAAACGCCTACTGCTCCGACGTTCAGCGACCGATAACATCCATCTTTACACTGTAAACGGTAATTACATAGGTACATGCCTGGGGCAAATAACAGCGCAAATAATTGTCCATGTGCAGAGTAATAAAGGAGCAAACTTTTATATATGGGCCTGCAGTGGAAGTTATTCTTAAAAGGTGACTTTCACGAATCGTTCTGAAACTGTGCTAAATTACAGATAATTCCCATATATTTCTTGGGAGAAAATGCCCTGAAATTCTCCTTTCTCCGTTGTCGAGATATTCGAGGGCAAAGTCGTGCAGTTTTCGACTTCCAGGGGCTATAACTCGAAAACTAAAGAACGAGAATTTTTGGCACATATGGTCAATTGAATGTTTATCCCAACCCTCTCATTTGGCACTAGTTTCAGCCCGAATTGTGCAAGTCACCTAAGGTCACGAATCGTCCCGAACGTGTAGCCCAAATTGTGAAAATTTCAAACCGCTACTGCTTGCTTGTTTGAGTAGGTAGCCATCTGAAACTTGGCATATATAAAGGTCATTAACATGTCTACATGCATGCACAATCTTATGTCAACTGATTGCATAACTTGCGAACTATAGGCCATCGAAATTTTTGTAAACAAAAGTTTGTGCGACTTTAGCTCCCAAACGGAATAAAAGCTAAAGCTGAAATAGCCTTCATTCTATTTCACTTATTTGTGTCTACACATGTATATGTTTTGCAGAGACTCAAAGCTCTTGAGAATGGAGAAAATGAGGTGTCAATTTTGCATTGGACCCTATGGGAAAATGCATTAAACGCCTACTGCTCCGACGTTCAGCGACCGATAACATCCATCTTTACACTGTAAACGGTAATTACATAGGTACATGCCTGGGGCAAATAACAGCGCAAATAATTGTCCATGTGCAGAGTAATAAAGGAGCAAACTTTTATATATGGGCCTGCAGTGGAAGTTATTCTTAAAAGGTGACTTTCACGAATCGTTCTGAAACTGTGCTAAATTACAGATAATTCCCATATATTTCTTGGGAGAAAATGCCCTGAAATTCTCCTTTCTCCGTTGTCGAGATATTCGAGGGCAAAGTCGTGCAGTTTTCGACTTCCAGGGGCTATAACTCGAAAACTAAAGAACGAGAATTTTTGGCACATATGGTCAATTGAATGTTTATCCCAACCCTCTCATTTGGCACTAGTTTCAGCCCGAATTGTGCAAGTCACCTAAGGTCACGAATCGTCCCGAACGTGTAGCCCAAATTGTGAAAATTTCAAACCGCTACTGCTTGCTTGTTTGAGTAGGTAGCCATCTGAAACTTGGCATATATAAAGGTCATTAACATGTCTACATGCATGCACAATCTTATGTCAACTGATTGCATAACTTGCGAACTATAGGCCATCGAAATTTTTGTAAACAAAAGTTTGTGCGACTTTAGCTCCCAAACGGAATAAAAGCTAAAGCTGAAATAGCCTTCATTCTATTTCACTTATTTGTGTCTACACATGTATATGTTTTGCAGAGACTCAAAGCTCTTGAGAATGGAGAAAATGAGGTGTCAATTTTGCATTGGACCCTATGGGAAAATGCATTAAACGCCTACTGCTCCGACGTTCAGCGACCGATAGCATCCATCTTTACACTGTAAACGGTAATTACATAGGTACATGCCTGGGGCAAATAACAGCGCAAATAATTGTCCATGTGCAGAGTAATAAAGGAGCAAACTTTTATATATGGGCCTGCAGTGGAAGTTATTCTTAAAAGGTGACTTTCACGAATCGTTCTGAAACTGTGCTAAATTACAGATACTTCCCATATATTTCTTGGGAGAAAATGCCCTGAAATTTTCCTTTCTCCGTTGTCGAGATATTCGAGGGCAAAGTCGTGCAGTTTTCGACTTCCAGGGGCTATAACTCGAAAACTAAAGAACGAGAATTTTTGGCACATATGGTCAATTGAATGTTTATCCCAACCCTCTCATTTGGCACTAGTTTCAGCCCGAATTGTGCAAGTCACCTAAGGTCACGAATCGTCCCGAACGTGTAGCCCAAATTGTGAAAATTTCAAACCGCTACTGCTTGCTTGTTTGAGTAGGTAGCCATCTGAAACTTGGCATATATAAAGGTCATTAACATGTCTACATGCATGCACAATCTTATGTCAACTGATTGCATAACTTGCGAACTATAGGCCATCGAAATTTTTGTAAACAAAAGTTTGTGCGACTTTAGCTCCCAAACGGAATAAAAGCTAAAGCTGAAATAGCCTTCATTCTATTTCACTTATTTGTGTCTACACATGTATATGTTTTGCAGAGACTCAAAGCTCTTGAGAATGGAGAAAATGAGGTGTCAATTTTGCATTGGACCCTATGGGAAAATGCATTAAACGCCTACTGCTCCGACGTTCAGCGACCGATAACATCCATCTTTACACTGTAAACGGTAATTACATAGGTACATGCCTGGGGCAAATAACAGCGCAAATAATTGTCCATGTGCAGAGTAATAAAGGAGCAAACTTTTATATATGGGCCTGCAGTGGAAGTTATTCTTAAAAGGTGACTTTCACGAATCGTTCTGAAACTGTGCTAAATTACAGATAATTCCCATATATTTCTTGGGAGAAAATGCCCTGAAATTCTCCTTTCTCCGTTGTCGAGATATTCGAGGGCAAAGTCGTGCAGTTTTCGACTTCCAGGGGCTATAACTCGAAAACTAAAGAACGAGAATTTTTGGCACATATGGTCAATTGAATGTTTATCCCAACCCTCTCATTTGGCACTAGTTTCAGCCCGAATTGTGCAAGTCACCTAAGGTCACGAATCGTCCCGAACGTGTAGCCCAAATTGTGAAAATTTCAAACCGCTACTGCTTGCTTGTTTGAGTAGGTAGCCATCTGAAACTTGGCATATATAAAGGTCATTAACATGTCTACATGCATGCACAATCTTATGTCAACTGATTGCATAACTTGCGAACTATAGGCCATCGAAATTTTTGTAAACAAAAGTTTGTGCGACTTTAGCTCCCAAACGGAATAAAAGCTAAAGCTGAAATAGCCTTCATTCTATTTCACTTATTTGTGTCTACACATGTATATGTTTTGCAGAGACTCAAAGCTCTTGAGAATGGAGAAAATGAGGTGTCAATTTTGCATTGGACCCTATGGGAAAATGCATTAAACGCCTACTGCTCCGACGTTCAGCGACCGATAACATCCATCTTTACACTGTAAACGGTAATTACATAGGTACATGCCTGGGGCAAATAACAGCGCAAATAATTGTCCATGTGCAGAGTAATAAAGGAGCAAACTTTTATATATGGGCCTGCAGTGGAAGTTATTCTTAAAAGGTGACTTTCACGAATCGTTCTGAAACTGTGCTAAATTACAGATAATTCCCATATATTTCTTGGGAGAAAATGCCCTGAAATTCTCCTTTCTCCGTTGTCGAGATATTCGAGGGCAAAGTCGTGCAGTTTTCGACTTCCAGGGGCTATAACTCGAAAACTAAAGAACGAGAATTTTTGGCACATATGGTCAATTGAATGTTTATCCCAACCCTCTCATTTGGCACTAGTTTCAGCCCGAATTGTGCAAGTCACCTAAGGTCACGAATCGTCCCGAACGTGTAGCCCAAATTGTGAAAATTTCAAACCGCTACTGCTTGCTTGTTTGAGTAGGTAGCCATCTGAAACTTGGCATATATAAAGGTCATTAACATGTCTACATGCATGCACAATCTTATGTCAACTGATTGCATAACTTGCGAACTATAGGCCATCGAAATTTTTGTAAACAAAAGTTTGTGCGACTTTAGCTCCCAAACGGAATAAAAGCTAAAGCTGAAATAGCCTTCATTCTATTTCACTTATTTGTGTCTACACATGTATATGTTTTGCAGAGACTCAAAGCTCTTGAGAATGGAGAAAATGAGGTGTCAATTTTGCATTGGACCCTATGGGAAAATGCATTAAACGCCTACTGCTCCGACGTTCAGCGACCGATAACATCCATCTTTACACTGTAAACGGTAATTACATAGGTACATGCCTGGGGCAAATAACAGCGCAAATAATTGTCCATGTGCAGAGTAATAAAGGAGCAAACTTTTATATATGGGCCTGCAGTGGAAGTTATTCTTAAAAGGTGACTTTCACGAATCGTTCTGAAACTGTGCTAAATTACAGATAATTCCCATATATTTCTTGGGAGAAAATGCCCTGAAATTCTCCTTTCTCCGTTGTCGAGATATTCGAGGGCAAAGTCGTGCAGTTTTCGACTTCCAGGGGCTATAACTCGAAAACTAAAGAACGAGAATTTTTGGCACATATGGTCAATTGAATGTTTATCCCAACCCTCTCATTTGGCACTAGTTTCAGCCCGAATTGTGCAAGTCACCTAAGGTCACGAATCGTCCCGAACGTGTAGCCCAAATTGTGAAAATTTCAAACCGCTACTGCTTGCTTGTTTGAGTAGGTAGCCATCTGAAACTTGGCATATATAAAGGTCATTAACATGTCTACATGCATGCACAATCTTATGTCAACTGATTGCATAACTTGCGAACTATAGGCCATCGAAATTTTTGTAAACAAAAGTTTGTGCGACTTTAGCTCCCAAACGGAATAAAAGCTAAAGCTGAAATAGCCTTCATTCTATTTCACTTATTTGTGTCTACACATGTATATGTTTTGCAGAGACTCAAAGCTCTTGAGAATGGAGAAAATGAGGTGTCAATTTTGCATTGGACCCTATGGGAAAATGCATTAAACGCCTACTGCTCCGACGTTCAGCGACCGATAACATCCATCTTTACACTGTAAACGGTAATTACATAGGTACATGCCTGGGGCAAATAACAGCGCAAATAATTGTCCATGTGCAGAGTAATAAAGGAGCAAACTTTTATATATGGGCCTGCAGTGGAAGTTATTCTTAAAAGGTGACTTTCACGAATCGTTCTGAAACTGTGCTAAATTACAGATAATTCCCATATATTTCTTGGGAGAAAATGCCCTGAAATTCTCCTTTCTCCGTTGTCGAGATATTCGAGGGCAAAGTCGTGCAGTTTTCGACTTCCAGGGGCTATAACTCGAAAACTAAAGAACGAGAATTTTTGGCACATATGGTCAATTGAATGTTTATCCCAACCCTCTCATTTGGCACTAGTTTCAGCCCGAATTGTGCAAGTCACCTAAGGTCACGAATCGTCCCGAACGTGTAGCCCAAATTGTGAAAATTTCAAACCGCTACTGCTTGCTTGTTTGAGTAGGTAGCCATCTGAAACTTGGCATATATAAAGGTCATTAACATGTCTACATGCATGCACAATCTTATGTCAACTGATTGCATAACTTGCGAACTATAGGCCATTGAAATTTTTGTAAACAAAAGTTTGTGCGACTTTAGCTCCCAAACGGAATAAAAGCTAAAGCTGAAATAGCCTTCATTCTATTTCACTTATTTGTGTCTACACATGTATATGTTTTGCAGAGACTCAAAGCTCTTGAGAATGGAGAAAATGAGGTGTCAATTTTGCATTGGACCCTATGGGAAAATGCATTAAACGCCTACTGCTCCGACGTTCAGCGACCGATAACATCCATCTTTACACTGTAAACGGTAATTACATAGGTACATGCCTGGGGCAAATAACAGCGCAAATAATTGTCCATGTGCAGAGTAATAAAGGAGCAAACTTTTATATATGGGCCTGCAGTGGAAGTTATTCTTAAAAGGTGACTTTCACGAATCGTTCTGAAACTGTGCTAAATTACAGATAATTCCCATATATTTCTTGGGAGAAAATGCCCTGAAATTCTCCTTTCTCCGTTGTCGAGATATTCGAGGGCAAAGTCGTGCAGTTTTCGACTTCCAGGGGCTATAACTCGAAAACTAAAGAACGAGAATTTTTGGCACATATGGTCAATTGAATGTTTATCCCAACCCTCTCATTTGGCACTAGTTTCAGCCCGAATTGTGCAAGTCACCTAAGGTCACGAATCGTCCCGAACGTGTAGCCCAAATTGTGAAAATTTCAAACCGCTACTGCTTGCTTGTTTGAGTAGGTAGCCATCTGAAACTTGGCATATATAAAGGTCATTAACATGTCTACATGCATGCACAATCTTATGTCAACTGATTGCATAACTTGCGAACTATAGGCCATCGAAATTTTTGTAAACAAAAGTTTGTGCGACTTTAGCTCCCAAACGGAATAAAAGCTAAAGCTGAAATAGCCTTCATTCTATTTCACTTATTTGTGTCTACACATGTATATGTTTTGCAGAGACTCAAAGCTCTTGAGAATGGAGAAAATGAGGTGTCAATTTTGCATTGGACCCTATGGGAAAATGCATTAAACGCCTACTGCTCCGACGTTCAGCGACCGATAACATCCATCTTTACACTGTAAACGGTAATTACATAGGTACATGCCTGGGGCAAATAACAGCGCAAATAATTGTCCATGTGCAGAGTAATAAAGGAGCAAACTTTTATATATGGGCCTGCAGTGGAAGTTATTCTTAAAAGGTGACTTTCACGAATCGTTCTGAAACTGTGCTAAATTACAGATAATTCCCATATATTTCTTGGGAGAAAATGCCCTGAAATTCTCCTTTCTCCGTTGTCGAGATATTCGAGGGCAAAGTCGTGCAGTTTTCGACTTCCAGGGGCTATAACTCGAAAACTAAAGAACGAGAATTTTTGGCACATATGGTCAATTGAATGTTTATCCCAACCCTCTCATTTGGCACTAGTTTCAGCCCGAATTGTGCAAGTCACCTAAGGTCACGAATCGTCCCGAACGTGTAGCCCAAATTGTGAAAATTTCAAACCGCTACTGCTTGCCTGTTTGAGTAGGTAGCCATCTGAAACTTGGCATATATAAAGGTCATTAACATGTCTACATGCATGCACAATCTTATGTCAACTGATTGCATAACTTGCGAACTATAGGCCATCGAAATTTTTGTAAACAAAAGTTTGTGCGACTTTAGCTCCCAAACGGAATAAAAGCTAAAGCTGAAATAGCCTTCATTCTATTTCACTTATTTGTGTCTACACATGTATATGTTTTGCAGAGACTCAAAGCTCTTGAGAATGGAGAAAATGAGGTGTCAATTTTGCATTGGACCCTATGGGAAAATGCATTAAACGCCTACTGCTCCGACGTTCAGCGACCGATAACATCCATCTTTACACTGTAAACGGTAATTACATAGGTACATGCCTGGGGCAAATAACAGCGCAAATAATTGTCCATGTGCAGAGTAATAAAGGAGCAAACTTTTATATATGGGCCTGCAGTGGAAGTTATTCTTAAAAGGTGACTTTCACGAATCGTTCTGAAACTGTGCTAAATTACAGATAATTCCCATATATTTCTTGGGAGAAAATGCCCTGAAATTCTCCTTTCTCCGTTGTCGAGATATTCGAGGGCAAAGTCGTGCAGTTTTCGACTTCCAGGGGCTATAACTCGAAAACTAAAGAACGAGAATTTTTGGCACATATGGTCAATTGAATGTTTATCCCAACCCTCTCATTTGGCACTAGTTTCAGCCCGAATTGTGCAAGTCACCTAAGGTCACGAATCGTCCCGAACGTGTAGCCCAAATTGTGAAAATTTCAAACCGCTACTGCTTGCTTGTTTGAGTAGGTAGCCATCTGAAACTTGGCATATATAAAGGTCATTAACATGTCTACATGCATGCACAATCTTATGTCAACTGATTGCATAACTTGCGAACTATAGGCCATCGAAATTTTTGTAAACAAAAGTTTGTGCGACTTTAGCTCCCAAACGGAATAAAAGCTAAAGCTGAAATAGCCTTCATTCTAGTTCACTTATTTGTGTCTACACATGTATATGTTTTGCAGAGACTCAAAGCTCTTGAGAATGGAGAAAATGAGGTGTCAATTTTGCATTGGACCCTATGGGAAAATGCATTAAACGCCTACTGCTCCGACGTTCAGCGACCGATAACATCCATCTTTACACTGTA
This sequence comes from Ctena decussata, assembly GCA_963989385.1. Taxonomy (NCBI): domain Eukaryota; kingdom Metazoa; phylum Mollusca; class Bivalvia; order Lucinida; family Lucinidae; genus Ctena; species Ctena decussata. Next base: position 26,959,349 of record OZ022505.1, read on the forward strand.
AACGGTAATTACATAGGTACATGCCTGGGGCAAATAACAGCGCAAATAATTGTCCATGTGCAGAGTAATAAAGGAGCAAACTTTTATATATGGGCCTGCAGTGGAAGTTATTCTTAAAAGGTGACTTTCACGAATCGTTCTGAAACTGTGCTAAATTACAGATAATTCCCATATATTTCTTGGGAGAAAATGCCCTGAAATTCTCCTTTCTCCGTTGTCGAGATATTCGAGGGCAAAGTCGTGCAGTTTTCGACTTCCAGGGGCTATAACTCGAAAACTAAAGAACGAGAATTTTTGGCACATATGGTCAATTGAATGTTTATCCCAACCCTCTCATTTGGCACTAGTTTCAGCCCGAATTGTGCAAGTCACCTAAGGTCACGAATCGTCCCGAACGTGTAGCCCAAATTGTGAAAATTTCAAACCGCTACTGCTTGCTTGTTTGAGTAGGTAGCCATCTGAAACTTGGCATATATAAAGGTCATTAACATGTCTACATGCATGCACAATCTTATGTCAACTGATTGCATAACTTGCGAACTATAGGCCATCGAAATTTTTGTAAACAAAAGTTTGTGCGACTTTAGCTCCCAAACGGAATAAAAGCTAAAGCTGAAATAGCCTTCATTCTATTTCACTTATTTGTGTCTACACATGTATATGTTTTGCAGAGACTCAAAGCTCTTGAGAATGGAGAAAATGAGGTGTCAATTTTGCATTGGACCCTATGGGAAAATGCATTAAACGCCTACTGCTCCGACGTTCAGCGACCGATAACATCCATCTTTACACTGTAAACGGTAATTACATAGGTACATGCCTGGGGCAAATAACAGCGCAAATAATTGTCCATGTGCAGAGTAATAAAGGAGCAAACTTTTATATATGGGCCTGCAGTGGAAGTTATTCTTAAAAGGTGACTTTCACGAATCGTTCTGAAACTGTGCTAAATTACAGATAATTCCCATATATTTCTTGGGAGAAAATGCCCTGAAATTCTCCTTTCTCCGTTGTCGAGATATTCGAGGGCAAAGTCGTGCAGTTTTCGACTTCCAGGGGCTATAACTCGAAAACTAAAGAACGAGAATTTTTGGCACATATGGTCAATTGAATGTTTATCCCAACCCTCTCATTTGGCACTAGTTTCAGCCCGAATTGTGCAAGTCACCTAAGGTCACGAATCGTCCCGAACGTGTAGCCCAAATTGTGAAAATTTCAAACCGCTACTGCTTGCTTGTTTGAGTAGGTAGCCATCTGAAACTTGGCATATATAAAGGTCATTAACATGTCTACATGCATGCACAATCTTATGTCAACTGATTGCATAACTTGCGAACTATAGGCCATCGAAATTTTTGTAAACAAAAGTTTGTGCGACTTTAGCTCCCAAACGGAATAAAAGCTAAAGCTGAAATAGCCTTCATTCTATTTCACTTATTTGTGTCTACACATGTATATGTTTTGCAGAGACTCAAAGCTCTTGAGAATGGAGAAAATGAGGTGTCAATTTTGCATTGGACCCTATGGGAAAATGCATTAAACGCCTACTGCTCCGACGTTCAGCGACCGATAACATCCATCTTTACACTGTAAACGGTAATTACATAGGTACATGCCTGGGGCAAATAACAGCGCAAATAATTGTCCATGTGCAGAGTAATAAAGGAGCAAACTTTTATATATGGGCCTGCAGTGGAAGTTATTCTTAAAAGGTGACTTTCACGAATCGTTCTGAAACTGTGCTAAATTACAGATAATTCCCATATATTTCTTGGGAGAAAATGCCCTGAAATTCTCCTTTCTCCGTTGTCGAGATATTCGAGGGCAAAGTCGTGCAGTTTTCGACTTCCAGGGGCTATAACTCGAAAACTAAAGAACGAGAATTTTTGGCACATATGGTCAATTGAATGTTTATCCCAACCCTCTCATTTGGCCATAGTTTCAGCCCGAATTGTGCAAGTCACCTAAGGTCACGAATCGTCCCGAACGTGTAGCCCAAATTGTGAAAATTTCAAACCGCTACTGCTTGCTAGTTTGAGTAGGTAGCCATCTGAAACTTGGCATATATAAAGGTCATTAACATGTCTACATGCATGCACAATCTTATGTCAACTGATTGCATAACTTGCGAACTATAGGCCATCGAAATTTTTGTAAACAAAAGTTTGTGCGACTTTAGCTCCCAAACGGAATAAAAGCTAAAGCTGAAATAGCCTTCATTCTATTTCACTTATTTGTGTCTACACATGTATATGTTTTGCAGAGACTCAAAGCTCTTGAGAATGGAGAAAATGAGGTGTCAATTTTGCATTGGACCCTATGGGAAAATGCATTAAACGCCTACTGCTCCGACGTTCAGCGACCGATAACATCCATCTTTACACTGTAAACGGTAATTACATAGGTACATGCCTGGGGCAAATAACAGCGCAAATAATTGTCCATGTGCAGAGTAATAAAGGAGCAAACTTTTATATATGGGCCTGCAGTGGAAGTTATTCTTAAAAGGTGACTTTCACGAATCGTTCTGAAACTGTGCTAAATTACAGATAATTCCCATATATTTCTTGGGAGAAAATGCCCTGAAATTCTCCTTTCTCCGTTGTCGAGATATTCGAGGGCAAAGTCGTGCAGTTTTCGACTTCCAGGGGCTATAACTCGAAAACTAAAGAACGAGAATTTTTGGCACATATGGTCAATTGAATGTTTATCCCAACCCTCTCATTTGGCACTAGTTTCAGCCCGAATTGTGCAAGTCACCTAAGGTCACGAATCGTCCCGAACGTGTAGCCCAAATTGTGAAAATTTCAAACCGCTACTGCTTGCTTGTTTGAGTAGGTAGCCATCTGAAACTTGGCATATATAAAGGTCATTAACATGTCTACATGCATGCACAATCTTATGTCAACTGATTGCATAACTTGCGAACTATAGGCCATCGAAATTTTTGTAAACAAAAGTTTGTGCGACTTTAGCTCCCAAACGGAATAAAAGCTAAAGCTGAAATAGCCTTCATTCTATTTCACTTATTTGTGTCTACACATGTATATGTTTTGCAGAGACTCAAAGCTCTTGAGAATGGAGAAAATGAGGTGTCAATTTTGCATTGGACCCTATGGGAAAATGCATTAAACGCCTACTGCTCCGACGTTCAGCGACCGATAACATCCATCTTTACACTGTAAACGGTAATTACATAGGTACATGCCTGGGGCAAATAACAGCGCAAATAATTGTCCATGTGCAGAGTAATAAAGGAGCAAACTTTTATATATGGGCCTGCAGTGGAAGTTATTCTTAAAAGGTGACTTTCACGAATCGTTCTGAAACTGTGCTAAATTACAGATCATTCCCATATATTTCTTGGGAGAAAATGCCCTGAAATTCTCCTTTCTCCGTTGTCGAGATATTCGAGGGCAAAGTCGTGCAGTTTTCGACTTCCAGGGGCTATAACTCGAAAACTAAAGAACGAGAATTTTTGGCACATATGGTCAATTGAATGTTTATCCCAACCCTCTCATTTGGCACTAGTTTCAGCCCGAATTGTGCAAGTCACCTAAGGTCACGAATCGTCCCGAACGTGTAGCCCAAATTGTGAAAATTTCAAACCGCTACTGCTTGCTTGTTTGAGTAGGTAGCCATCTGAAACTTGGCATATATAAAGGTCATTAACATGTCTACATGCATGCACAATCTTATGTCAACTGATTGCATAACTTGCGAACTATAGGCCATCGAAATTTTTGTAAACAAAAGTTTGTGCGACTTTAGCTCCCAAACGGAATAAAAGCTAAAGCTGAAATAGCCTTCATTCTATTTCACTTATTTGTGTCTACACATGTATATGTTTTGCAGAGACTCAAAGCTCTTGAGAATGGAGAAAATGAGGTGTCAATTTTGCATTGGACCCTATGGGAAAATGCATTAAACGCCTACTGCTCCGACGTTCAGCGACCGATAACATCCATCTTTACACTGTAAACGGTAATTACATAGGTACATGCCTGGGGCAAATAACAGCGCAAATAATTGTCCATGTGCAGAGTAATAAAGGAGCAAACTTTTATACATGGGCCTGCAGTGGAAGTTATTCTTAAAAGGTGACTTTCACGAATCGTTCTGAAACTGTGCTAAATTACAGATAATTCCCATATATTTCTTGGGAGAAAATGCCCTGAAATTCTCCTTTCTCCGTTGTCGAGATATTCGAGGGCAAAGTCGTGCAGTTTTCGACTTCCAGGGGCTATAACTCGAAAACTAAAGAACGAGAATTTTTGGCACATATGGTCAATTGAATGTTTATCCCAACCCTCTCATTTGGCACTAGTTTCAGCCCGAATTGTGCAAGTCACCTAAGGTCACGAATCGTCCCGAACGTGTAGCCCAAATTGTGAAAATTTCAAACCGCTACTGCTTGCTTGTTTGAGTAGGTAGCCATCTGAAACTTGGCATATATAAAGGTCATTAACATGTCTACATGCATGCACAATCTTATGTCAACTGATTGCATAACTTGCGAACTATAGGCCATCGAAATTTTTGTAAACAAAAGTTTGTGCGACTTTAGCTCCCAAACGGAATAAAAGCTAAAGCTGAAATAGCCTTCATTCTATTTCACTTATTTGTGTCTACACATGTATATGTTTTGCAGAGACTCAAAGCTCTTGAGAATGGAGAAAATGAGGTGTCAATTTTGCATTGGACCCTATGGGAAAATGCATTAAACGCCTACTGCTCCGACGTTCAGCGACCGATAACATCCATCTTTACACTGTAAACGGTAATTACATAGGTACATGCCTGGGGCAAATAACAGCGCAAATAATTGTCCATGTGCAGAGTAATAAAGGAGCAAACTTTTATATATGGGCCTGCAGTGGAAGTTATTCTTAAAAGGTGACTTTCACGAATCGTTCTGAAACTGTGCTAAATTACAGATAATTCCCATATATTTCTTGGGAGAAAATGCCCTGAAATTCTCCTTTCTCCGTTGTCGAGATATTCGAGGGCAAAGTCGTGCAGTTTTCGACTTCCAGGGGCTATAACTCGAAAACTAAAGAACGAGAATTTTTGGCACATATGGTCAATTGAATGTTTATCCCAACCCTCTCATTTGGCACTAGTTTCAGCCCGAATTGTGCAAGTCACCTAAGGTCACGAATCGTCCCGAACGTGTAGCCCAAATTGTGAAAATTTCAAACCGCTACTGCTTGCTTGTTTGAGTAGGTAGCCATCTGAAACTTGGCATATATAAAGGTCATTAACATGTCTACATGCATGCACAATCTTATGTCAACTGATTGCATAACTTGCGAACTATAGGCCATCGAAATTTTTGTAAACAAAAGTTTGTGCGACTTTAGCTCCCAAACGGAATAAAAGCTAAAGCTGAAATAGCCCTCATTCTATTTCACTTATTTGTGTCTACACATGTATATGTTTTGCAGAGACTCAAAGCTCTTGAGAATGGAGAAAATGAGGTGTCAATTTTGCATTGGACCCTATGGGAAAATGCATTAAACGCCTACTGCTCCGACGTTCAGCGACCGATAACATCCATCTTTACACTGTAAACGGTAATTACATAGGTACATGCCTGGGGCAAATAACAGCGCAAATAATTGTCCATGTGCAGAGTAATAAAGGAGCAAACTTTTATATATGGGCCTGCAGTGGAAGTTATTCTTAAAAGGTGACTTTCACGAATCGTTCTGAAACTGTGCTAAATTACAGATAATTCCCATATATTTCTTGGGAGAAAATGCCCTGAAATTCTCCTTTCTCCGTTGTCGAGATATTCGAGGGCAAAGTCGTGCAGTTTTCGACTTCCAGGGGCTATAACTCGAAAACTAAAGAACGAGAATTTTTGGCACATATGGTCAATTGAATGTTTATCCCAACCCTCTCATTTGGCACTAGTTTCAGCCCGAATTGTGCAAGTCACCTAAGGTCACGAATCGTCCCGAACGTGTAGCCCAAATTGTGAAAATTTCAAACCGCTACTGCTTGCTTGTTTGAGTAGGTAGCCATCTGAAACTTGGCATATATAAAGGTCATTAACATGTCTACATGCATGCACAATCTTATGTCAACTGATTGCATAACTTGCGAACTATAGGCCATCGAAATTTTTGTAAACAAAAGTTTGTGCGACTTTAGCTCCCAAACGGAATAAAAGCTAAAGCTGAAATAGCCTTCATTCTATTTCACTTATTTGTGTCTACACATGTGTATGTTTTGCAGAGACTCAAAGCTCTTGAGAATGGAGAAAATGAGGTGTCAATTTTGCATTGGACCCTATGGGAAAATGCATTAAACGCCTACTGCTCCGACGTTCAGCGACCGATAACATCCATCTTTACACTGTAAACGGTAATTACATAGGTACATGCCTGGGGCAAATAACAGCGCAAATAATTGTCCATGTGCAGAGTAATAAAGGAGCAAACTTTTATATATGGGCCTGCAGTGGAAGTTATTCTTAAAAGGTGACTTTCACGAATCGTTCTGAAACTGTGCTAAATTACAGATAATTCCCATATATTTCTTGGGAGAAAATGCCCTGAAATTCTCCTTTCTCCGTTGTCGAGATATTCGAGGGCAAAGTCGTGCAGTTTTCGACTTCCAGGGGCTATAACTCGAAAACTAAAGAACGAGAATTTTTGGCACATATGGTCAATTGAATGTTTATCCCAACCCTCTCATTTGGCACTAGTTTCAGCCCGAATTGTGCAAGTCACCTAAGGTCACGAATCGTCCCGAACGTGTAGCCCAAATTGTGAAAATTTCAAACCGCTACTGCTTGCTTGTTTGAGTAGGTAGCCATCTGAAACTTGGCATATATAAAGGTCATTAACATGTCTACATGCATGCACAATCTTATGTCAACTGATTGCATAACTTGCGAACTATAGGCCATCGAAATTTTTGTAAACAAAAGTTTGTGCGACTTTAGCTCCCAAACGGAATAAAAGCTAAAGCTGAAATAGCCTTCATTCTATTTCACTTATTTGTGTCTACACATGTATATGTTTTGCAGAGACTCAAAGCTCTTGAGAATGGAGAAAATGAGGTGTCAATTTTGCATTGGACCCTATGGGAAAATGCATTAAACGCCTACTGCTCCGACGTTCAGCGACCGATAACATCCATCTTTACACTGTAAACGGTAATTACATAGGTACATGCCTGGGGCAAATAACAGCGCAAATAATTGTCCATGTGCAGAGTAATAAAGGAGCAAACTTTTATATATGGGCCTGTAGTGGAAGATATTCTTAAAAGGTGACTTTCACGAATCGTTCTGAAACTGTGCTAAATTACAGATAATTCCCATATATTTCTTGGGAGAAAATGCCCTGAAATTCTCCTTTCTCCGTTGTCGAGATATTCGAGGGCAAAGTCGTGCAGTTTTCGACTTCCAGGGGCTATAACTCGAAAACAAAAGAACGAGAATTTTTGGCACATATGGTCAATTGAATGTTTATCCCAACCCTCTCATTTGGCACTAGTTTCAGCCCGAATTGTGCAAGTCACCTAAGGTCACGAATCGTCCCGAACGTGTAGCCCAAATTGTGAAAATTTCAAACCGCTACTGCTTGCTTGTTTGAGTAGGTAGCCATCTGAAACTTGGCATATATAAAGGTCATTAACATGTCTACATGCATGCACAATCTTATGTCAACTGATTGCATAACTTGCGAACTATAGGCCATCGAAATTTTTGTAAACAAAAGTTTGTGCGACTTTAGCTCCCAAACGGAATAAAAGCTAAAGCTGAAATAGCCTTCATTCTATTTCACTTATTTGTGTCTACACATGTATATGTTTTGCAGAGACTCAAAGCTCTTGAGAATGGAGAAAATGAGGTGTCAATTTTGCATTGGACCCTATGGGAAAATGCATTAAACGCCTACTGCTCCGACGTTCAGCGACCGATAACATCCATCTTTACACTGTAAACGGTAATTACATAGGTACATGCCTGGGGCAAATAACAGCGCAAATAATTGTCGATGTGCAGAGTAATAAAGGAGCAAACTTTTATATATGGGCCTGCAGTGGAAGTTATTCTTAAAAGGTGACTTTCACGAATCGTTCTGAAACTGTGCTAAATTACAGATAATTCCCATATATTTCTTGGGAGAAAATGCCCTGAAATTCTCCTTTCTCCGTTGTCGAGATATTCGAGGGCAAAGTCGTGCAGTTTTCGACTTCCAGGGGCTATAACTCGAAAACTAAAGAACGAGAATTTTTGGCACATATGGTCAATTGAATGTTTATCCCAACCCTCTCATTTGGCACTAGTTTCAGCCCGAATTGTGCAAGTCACCTAAGGTCACGAATCGTCCCGAACGTGTAGCCCAAATTGTGAAAATTTCAAACCGCTACTGCTTGCTTGTTTGAGTAGGTAGCCATCTGAAACTTGGCATATATAAAGTCATTAACATGTCTACATGCATGCACAATCTTATGTCAACTGATTGCATAACTTGCGAACTATAGGCCATCGAAATTTTTGTAAACAAAAGTTTGTGCGACTTTAGCTCCCAAACGGAATAAAAGCTAAAGCTGAAATAGCCTTCATTCTATTTCACTTATTTGTGTCTACACATGTATATGTTTTGCAGAGACTCAAAGCTCTTGAGAATGGAGAAAATGAGGTGTCAATTTTGCATTGGACCCTATGGGAAAATGCATTAAACGCCTACTGCTCCGACGTTCAGCGACCGATAACATCCATCTTTACACTGTAAACGGTAATTACATAGGTACATGCCTGGGGCAAATAACAGCGCAAATAATTGTCGATGTGCAGAGTAATAAAGGAGCAAACTTTTATATATGGGCCTGCAGTGGAAGTTATTCTTAAAAGGTGACTTTCACGAATCGTTCTGAAACTGTGCTAAATTACAGATAATTCCCATATATTTCTTGGGAGAAAATGCCCTGAAATTCTCCTTTCTCCGTTGTCGAGATATTCGAGGGCAAAGTCGTGCAGTTTTCGACTTCCAGGGGCTATAACTCGAAAACTAAAGAACGAGAATTTTTGGCACATATGGTCAATTGAATGTTTATCCCAACCCTCTCATTTGGCACTAGTTTCAGCCCGAATTGTGCAAGTCACCTAAGGTCACGAATCGTCCCGAACGTGTAGCCCAAATTGTGAAAATTTCAAACCGCTACTGCTTGCTTGTTTGAGTAGGTAGCCATCTGAAACTTGGCATATATAAAGGTCATTAACATGTCTACATGCATGCACAATCTTATGTCAACTGATTGCATAACTTGCGAACTATAGGCCATCGAAATTTTTGTAAACAAAAGTTTGTGCGACTTTAGCTCCCAAACGGAATAAAAGCTAAAGCTGAAATAGCCTTCATTCTATTTCACTTATTTGTGTCTACACATGTATATGTTTTGCAGAGACTCAAAGCTCTTGAGAATGGAGAAAATGAGGTGTCAATTTTGCATTGGACCCTATGGGAAAATGCATTAAACGCCTACTGCTCCGACGTTCAGCGACCGATAACATCCATCTTTACACTGTAAACGGTAATTACATAGGTACATGCCTGGGGCAAATAACAGCGCAAATAATTGTCCATGTGCAGAGTAATAAAGGAGCAAACTTTTATATATGGGCCTGCAGTGGAAGTTATTCTTAAAAGGTGACTTTCACGAATCGTTCTGAAACTGTGCTAAATTACAGATAATTCCCATATATTTCTTGGGAGAAAATGCCCTGAAATTCTCCTTTCTCCGTTGTCGAGATATTCGAGGGCAAAGTCGTGCAGTTTTCGACTTCCAGGGGCTATAACTCGAAAACTAAAGAACGAGAATTTTTGGCACATATGGTCAATTGAATGTTTATCCCAACCCTCTCATTTGGCACTAGTTTCAGCCCGAATTGTGCAAGTCACCTAAGGTCACGAATCGTCCCGAACGTGTAGCCCAAATTGTGAAAATTTCAAACCGCTACTGCTTGCTTGTTTGAGTAGGTAGCCATCTGAAACTTGGCATATATAAAGGTCATTAACATGTCTACATGCATGCACAATCTTATGTCAACTGATTGCATAACTTGCGAACTATAGGCCATCGAAATTTTTGTAAACAAAAGTTTGTGCGACTTTAGCTCCCAAACGGAATAAAAGCTAAAGCTGAAATAGCCTTCATTCTATTTCACTTATTTGTGTCTACACATGTATATGTTTTGCAGAGACTCAAAGCTCTTGAGAATGGAGAAAATGAGGTGTCAATTTTGCATTGGACCCTATGGGAAAATGCATTAAACGCCTACTGCTCCGACGTTCAGCGACCGATAACATCCATCTTTACACTGTAAACGGTAATTACATAGGTACATGCCTGGGGCAAATAACAGCGCAAATAATTGTCCATGTGCAGAGTAATAAAGGAGCAAACTTTTATATATGGGCCTGCAGTGGAAGTTATTCTTAAAAGGTGACTTTCACGAATCGTTCTGAAACTGTGCTAAATTACAGATAATTCCCATATATTTCTTGGGAGAAAATGCCCTGAAATTCTCCTTTCTCCGTTGTCGAGATATTCGAGGGCAAAGTCGTGCAGTTTTCGACTTCCAGGGGCTATAACTCGAAAACTAAAGAACGAGAATTTTTGGCACATATGGTCAATTGAATGTTTATCCCAACCCTCTCAGTTGGCACTAGTTTCAGCCCGAATTGTGCAAGTCACCTAAGGTCACGAATCGTCCCGAACGTGTAGCCCAAATTGTGAAAATTTCAAACCGCTACTGCTTGCTTGTTTGAGTAGGTAGCCATCTGAAACTTGGCATATATAAAGGTCATTAACATGTCTACATGCATGCACAATCTTATGTCAACTGATTGCATAACTTGCGAACTATAGGCCATCGAAATTTTTGTAAACAAAAGTTTGTGCGACTTTAGCTCCCAAACGGAATAAAAGCTAAAGCTGAAATAGCCTTCATTCTATTTCACTTATTTGTGTCTACACATGTATATGTTTTGCAGAGACTCAAAGCTCTTGAGAATGGAGAAAATGAGGTGTCAATTTTGCATTGGACCCTATGGGAAAATGCATTAAACGCCTACTGCTCCGACGTTCAGCGACCGATAACATCCATCTTTACACTGTAAACGGTAATTACATAGGTACATGCCTGGGGCAAATAACAGCGCAAATAATTGTCCATGTGCATAGTAATAAAGGAGCAAACTTTTATATATGGGCCTGCAGTGGAAGTTATTCTTAAAAGGTGACTTTCACGAATCGTTCTGAAACTGTGCTAAATTACAGATAATTCCCATATATTTCTTGGGAGAAAATGCCCTGAAATTCTCCTTTCTCCGTTGTCGAGATATTCGAGGGCAAAGTCGTGCAGTTTTCGACTTCCAGGGGCTATAACTCGAAAACTAAAGAACGAGAATTTTTGGCACATATGGTCAATTGAATGTTTATCCCAACCCTCTCATTTGGCACTAGTTTCAGCCCGAATTGTGCAAGTCACCTAAGGTCACGAATCGTCCCGAACGTGTAGCCCAAATTGTGAAAATTTCAAACCGCTACTGCTTGCTTGTTTGAGTAGGTAGCCATCTGAAACTTGGCATATATAAAGGTCATTAACATGTCTACATGCATGCACAATCTTATGTCAACTGATTGCATAACTTGCGAACTATAGGCCATCGAAATTTTTGTAAACAAAAGTTTGTGCGACTTTAGCTCCCAAACGGAATAAAAGCTAAAGCTGAAATAGCCTTCATTCTATTTCACTTATTTGTGTCTACACATGTATATGTTTTGCAGAGACTCAAAGCTCTTGAGAATGGAGAAAATGAGGTGTCAATTTTGCATTGGACCCTATGGGAAAATGCATTAAACGCCTACTGCTCCGACGTTCAGCGACCGATAACATCCATCTTTACACTGTAAACGGTAATTACATAGGTACATGCCTGGGGCAAATAACAGCGCAAATAATTGTCCATGTGCAGAGTAATAAAGGAGCAAACTTTAATATATGGGCCTGCAGTGGAAGTTATTCTTAAAAGGTGACTTTCACGAATCGTTCTGAAACTGTGCTAAATTACAGATTATTCCCATATATTTCTTGGGAGAAAATGCCCTGAAATTCTCCTTTCTCCGTTGTCGAGATATTCGAGGGCAAAGTCGTGCAGTTTTCGACTTCCAGGGGCTATAACTCGAAAACTAAAGAACGAGAATTTTTGGCACATATGGTCAATTGAATGTTTATCCCAACCCTCTCATTTGGCACTAGTTTCAGCCCGAATTGTGCAAGTCACCTAAGGTCACGAATCGTCCCGAACGTGTAGCCCAAATTGTGAAAATTTCAAACCGCTACTGCTTGCTTGTTTGAGTAGGTAGCCATCTGAAACTTGGCATATATAAAGGTCATTAACATGTCTACATGCATGCACAATCTTATGTCAACTGATTGCATAACTTGCGAACTATAGGCCATCGAAATTTTTGTAAACAAAAGTTTGTGCGACTTTAGCTCCCAAACGGAATAAAAGCTAAAGCTGAAATAGCCTTCATTCTATTTCACTTATTTGTGTCTACACATGTATATGTTTTGCAGAGACTCAAAGCTCTTGAGAATGGAGAAAATGAGGTGTCAATTTTGCATTGGACCCTATGGGAAAATGCATTAAACGCCTACTGCTCCGACGTTCAGCGACCGATAACATCCATCTTTACACTGTAAACGGTAATTACATAGGTACATGCCTGGGGCAAATAACAGCGCAAATAATTGTCCATGTGCAGAGTAATAAAGGAGCAAACTTTAATATATGGGCCTGCAGTGGAAGTTATTCTTAAAAGGTGACTTTCACAAATCGTTCTGAAACTGTGCTAAATTACAGATAATTCCCATATATTTCTTGGGAGAAAATGCCCTGAAATTCTCCTTTCTCCGTTGTCGAGATATTCGAGGGCAAAGTCGTGCAGTTTTCGACTTCCAGGGGCTATAACTCGAAAACTAAAGAACGAGAATTTTTGGCACATATGGTCAATTGAATGTTTATCCCAACCCTCTCATTTGGCACTAGTTTCAGCCCGAATTGTGCAAGTCACCTAAGGTCACGAATCGTCCCGAACGTGTAGCCCAAATTGTGAAAATTTCAAACCGCTACTGCTTGCTTGTTTGAGTAGGTAGCCATCTGAAACTTGGCATATATAAAGGTCATTAACATGTCTACATGCATGCACAATCTTATGTCAACTGATTGCATAACTTGCGAACTATAGGCCATCGAAATTTTTGTTAACAAAAGTTTGTGCGACTTTAGCTCCCAAACGGAATAAAAGCTAAAGCTGAAATAGCCTTCATTCTATTTCACTTATTTGTGTCTACACATGTATATGTTTTGCAGAGACTCAAAGCTCTTGAGAATGGAGAAAATGAGGTGTCAATTTTGCATTGGACCCTATGGGAAAATGCATTAAACGCCTACTGCTCCGACGTTCAGCGACCGATAACATCCATCTTTACACTGTAAACGGTAATTACATAGGTACATGCCTGGGGCAAATAACAGCGCAAATAATTGTCCATGTGCAGAGTAATAAAGGAGCAAACTTTTATATATGGGCCTGCAGTGGAAGTTATTCTTAAAAGGTGACTTTCACGAATCGTTCTGAAACTGTGCTAAATTACAGATAATTCCCATATATTTCTTGGGAGAAAATGCCCTGAAATTCTCCTTTCTCCGTTGTCGAGATATTCGAGGGCAAAGTCGTGCAGTTTTCGACTTCCAGGGGCTATAACTCGAAAACTAAAGAACGAGAATTTTTGGCACATATGGTCAATTGAATGTTTATCCCAACCCTCTCATTTGGCACTAGTTTCAGCCCGAATTGTGCAAGTCACCTAAGGTCACGAATCGTCCCGAACGTGTAGCCCAAATTGTGAAAATTTCAAACCGCTACTGCTTGCTTGTTTGAGTAGGTAGCCATCTGAAACTTGGCATATATAAAGGTCATTAACATGTCTATATGCATGCACAATCTTATGTCAACTGATTGCATAACTTGCGAACTATAGGCCATCGACATTTTTGTAAACAAAAGTTTGTGCGACTTTAGCTCCCAAACGGAATAAAAGCTAAAGCTGAAATAGCCTTCATTCTATTTCACTTATTTGTGTCTACACATGTATATGTTTTGCAGAGACTCAAAGCTCTTGAGAATGGAGAAAATGAGGTGTCAATTTTGCATTGGACCCTATGGGAAAATGCATTAAACGCCTACTGCTCCGACGTTCAGCGACCGATAACATCCATCTTTACACTGTAAACGGTAATTACATAGGTACATGCCTGGGGCAAATAACAGCGCAAATAATTGTCCATGTGCAGAGTTATAAAGGAGCAAACTTTTATATATGGGCCTGCAGTGGAAGTTATTCTTAAAAGGTGACTTTCACGAATCGTTCTGAAACTGTGCTAAATTACAGATAATTCCCATATATTTCTTGGGAGAAAATGCCCTGAAATTCTCCTTTCTCCGTTGTCGAGATATTCGAGGGCAAAGTCGTGCAGTTTTCGACTTCCAGGGGCTATAACTCGAAAACTAAAGAACGAGAATTTTTGGCACATATGGTCAATTGAATGTTTATCCCAACCCTCTCATTTGGCACTAGTTTCAGCCCGAATTGTGCAAGTCACCTAAGGTCACGAATCGTCCCGAACGTGTAGCCCAAATTGTGAAAATTTCAAACCGCTACTGCTTGCTTGTTTGAGTAGGTAGCCATCTGAAACTTGGCATATATAAAGGTCATTAACATGTCTACATGCATGCACAATCTTATGTCAACTAATTGCATAACTTGCGAACTATAGGCCATCGAAATTTTTGTTAACAAAAGTTTGTGCGACTTTAGCTCCCAAATGGAATAAAAGCTAAAGCTGAAATAGCCTTCATTCTATTTCACTTATTTGTGTCTACACATGTATATGTTTTGCAGAGACTCAAAGCTCTTGAGAATGGAGAAAATGAGGTGTCAATTTTGCATTGGACCCTATGGGAAAATGCATTAAACGCCTACTGCTCCGACGTTCAGCGACCGATAACATCCATCTTTACACTGTAAACGGTAATTACATAGGTACATGCCTGGGGCAAATAACAGCGCAAATAATTGTCCATGTGCAGAGTAATAAAGGAGCAAACTTTTATATATGGGCCTGCAGTGGAAGTTATTCTTAAAAGGTGACTTTCACGAATCGTTCTGAAACTGTGCTAAATTACAGATAATTCCCATATATTTCTTGGGAGAAAATGCCCTGAAATTCTCCTTTCTCCGTTGTCGAGATATTCGAGGGCAAAGTCGTGCAGTTTTCGACTTCCAGGGGCTATAACTCGAAAACTAAAGAACGAGAATTTTTGGCACATATGGTCAATTGAATGTTTATCCCAACCCTCTCATTTGGCACTAGTTTCAGCCCGAATTGTGCAAGTCACCTAAGGTCACGAATCGTCCCGAACGTGTAGCCCAAATTGTGAAAATTTCAAACCGCTACTGCTTGCTTGTTTGAGTAGGTAGCCATCTGAAACTTGGCATATATAAAGGTCATTAACATGTCTACATGCATGCACAATCTTATGTCAGCTGATTGCATAACTTGCGAACTATAGGCCATCGAAATGTTTGTAAACAAAAGTTTGTGCGACTTTAGCTCCCAAACGGAATAAAAGCTAAAGCTGAAATAGCCTTCATTCTATTTCACTTATTTGTGTCTACACATGTATATGTTTTGCAGAGACTCAAAGCTCTTGAGAATGGAGAAAATGAGGTGTCAATTTTGCATTGGACCCTATGGGAAAATGCATTAAACGCCTACTGCTCCGACGTTCAGCGACCGATAACATCCATCTTTACACTGTAAACGGTAATTACATAGGTACATGCCTGGGGCAAATAACAGCGCAAATAATTGTCCATGTGCAGAGTAATAAAGGAGCAAACTTTTATATATGGGCCTGCAGTGGAAGTTATTCTTAAAAGGTGACTTTCACGAATCGTTCTGAAACTGTGCTAAATTACAGATAATTCCCATATATTTCTTGGGAGAAAATGCCCTGAAATTCTCCTTTCTCCGTTGTCGAGATATTCGAGGGCAAAGTCGTGCAGTTTTCGACTTCCAGGGGCTATAACTCGAAAACTAAAGAACGAGAATTTTTGGCACATATGGTCAATTGAATGTTTATCCCAACCCTCTCATTTGGCACTAGTTTCAGCCCGAATTGTGCAAGTCACCTAAGGTCACGAATCGTCCCGAACGTGTAGCCCAAATTGTGAAAATTTCAAACCGCTACTGCTTGCTTGTTGGAGTAGGTAGCCATCTGAAACTTGGCATATATAAAGGTCATTAACATGTCTACATGCATGCACAAGCTTATGTCAACTGATTGCATAACTTGCGAACTATAGGCCATCGAAATTTTTGTAAACAAAAGTTTGTGCGACTTTAGCTCCCAAACGGAATAAAAGCTAAAGCTGAAATAGCCTTCATTCTATTTCACTTATTTGTGTCTACACATGTATATGTTTTGCAGAGACTCAAAGCTCTTGAGAATGGAGAAAATGAGGTGTCAATTTTGCATTGGACCCTATGGGAAAATGCATTAAACGCCTACTGCTCCGACGTTCAGCGACCGATAACATCCATCTTTACACTGTAAACGGTAATTACATAGGTACATGCCTGGGGCAAATAACAGCGCAAATAATTGTCCATGTGCAGAGTAATAAAGGAGCAAACTTTTATATATGGGCCTGCAGTGGAAGTTATTCTTAAAAGGTGACTTTCACGAATCGTTCTGAAACTGTGCTAAATTACAGATAATTCCCATATATTTCTTGGGAGAAAATGCCCTGAAATTCTCCTTTCTCCGTTGTCGAGATATTCGAGGGCAAAGTCGTGCAGTTTTCGACTTCCAGGGGCTAAAACTCGAAAACTAAAGAACGAGAATTTTTGGCACATATGGTCAATTGAATGTTTATCCCAACCCTCTCATTTGGCACTAGTTTCAGCCCGAATTGTGCAAGTCACCTAAGGTCACGAATCGTCCCGAACGTGTAGCCCAAATTGTGAAAATTTCAAACCGCTACTGCTTGCTTGTTTGAGTAGGTAGCCATCTGAAACTTGGCATATATAAAGGTCAATAACATGTCTACATGCATGCACAATCTTATGTCAACTGATTGCATAACTTGCGAACTATAGGCCATCGAAATTTTTGTAAACAAAAGTTTGTGCGACTTTAGCTCCCAAACGGAATAAAAGCTAAAGCTGAAATAGCCTTCATTCTATTTCACTTATTTGTGTCTACACATGTATATGTTTTGCAGAGACTCAAAGCTCTTGAGAATGGAGAAAATGAGGTGTCAATTTTGCATTGGACCCTATGGGAAAATGCATTAAACGCCTACTGCTCCGACGTTCAGCGACCGATAACATCCATCTTTACACTGTAAACGGTAATTACATAGGTACATGCCTGGGGCAAATAACAGCGCAAATAATTGTCCATGTGCAGAGTAATAAAGGAGCAAACTTTTATATATGGGCCTGCAGTGGAAGTTATTCTTAAAAGGTGACTTTCACGAATCGTTCTGAAACTGTGCTAAATTACAGATAATTCCCATATATTTCTTGGGAGAAAATGCCCTGAAATTCTCCTTTCTCCGTTGTCGAGATATTCGAGGGCAAAGTCGTGCAGTTTTCGACTTCCAGGGGCTATAACTCGAAAACTAAAGAACGAGAATTTTTGGCACATATGGTCAATTGAATGTTTATCCCAACCCTCTCATTTGGCACTAGTTTCAGCCCGAATTGTGCAAGTCACCTAAGGTCACGAATCGTCCCGAACGTGTAGCCCAAATTGTGAAAATTTCAAACCGCTACTGCTTGCTTGTTTGAGTAGGTAGCCATCTGAAACTTGGCATATATAAAGGTCATTAACATGTCTACATGCATGCACAATCTTATGTCAACTGATTGCATAACTTGCGAACTATAGGCCATCGAAATTTTTGTAAACAAAAGTTTGTGCGACTTTAGCTCCCAAACGGAATAAAAGCTAAAGCTGAAATAGCCTTCATTCTATTTCACTTATTTGTGTCTACACATGTATATGTTTTGCAGAGACTCAAAGCTCTTGAGAATGGAGAAAATGAGGTGTCAATTTTGCATTGGACCCTATGGGAAAATGCATTAAACGCCTACTGCTCCGACGTTCAGCGACCGATAACATCCATCTTTACACTGTAAACGGTAATTACATAGGTACATGCCTGGGGCAAATAACAGCGCAAATAATTGTCCATGTGCAGAGTAATAAAGGAGCAAACTTTTATATATGGGCCTGCAGTGGAAGTTATTCTTAAAAGGTGACTTTCACGAATCGTTCTGAAACTGTGCTAAATTACAGATAATTCCTATATATTTCTTGGCAGAAAATGCCCTGAAATTCTCCTTTCTCCGTTGTCGAGATATTCGAGGGCAAAGTCGTGCAGTTTTCGACTTCCAGGGGCTATAACTCGAAAACTAAAGAACGAGAATTTTTGGCACATATGGTCAATTGAATGTTTATCCCAACCCTCTCATTTGGCACTAGTTTCAGCCCGAATTGTGCAAGTCACCTAAGGTCACGAATCGTCCCGAACGTGTAGCCCAAATTGTGAAAATTTCAAACCGCTACTGCTTGCTTGTTTGAGTAGGTAGCCATCTGAAACTTGGCATATATAAAGGTCATTAACATGTCTACATGCATGCACAATCTTATGTCAACTGATTGCATAACTTGCGAACTATAGGCCATCGAAATTTTTGTAAACAAAAGTTTGTGCGACTTTAGCTCCCAACGGAATAAAAGCTAAAGCTGAAATAGCCTTCATTCTATTTCACTTATTTGTGTCTACACATGTATATGTTTTGCAGAGACTCAAAGCTCTTGAGAATGGAGAAAATGAGGTGTCAATTTTGCATTGGACCCTATGGGAAAACGCATTAAACGCCTACTGCTCCGACGTTCAGCGACCGATAACATCCATCTTTACACTGTAAACGGTAATTACATAGGTACATGCCTGGGGCAAATAACAGCGCAAATAATTGTCCATGTGCAGAGTAATAAAGGAGCAAACTTTTATATATGGGCCTGCAGTGGAAGTTATTCTTAAAAGGTTACTTTCACGAATCGTTCTGAAACTGTGCTAAATTACAGATAATTCCCATATATTTCTTGGGAGAAAATGCCCTGAAATTCTCCTTTCTCCGTTGTCGAGATATTCGAGGGCAAAGTCGTGCAGTTTTCGACTTCCAGGGGCTATAACTCGAAAACTAAAGAACGAGAATTTTTGGCACATATGGTCAATTGAATGTTTATCCCAACCCTCTCATTTGGCACTAGTTTCAGCCCGAATTGTGCAAGTCACCTAAGGTCACGAATCGTCCCGAACGTGTAGCCCAAATTGTGAAAATTTCAAACCGCTACTGCTTGCTTGTTTGAGTAGGTAGCCATCTGAAACTTGGCATATATAAAGGTCATTAACATGTCTACATGCATGCACAATCTTATGTCAACTGATTGCATAACTTGCGAACTATAGGCCATCGAATTTTTTGTAAACAAAAGTTTGTGCGACTTTAGCTCCCAAACGGAATAAAAGCTAAAGCTGAAATAGCCTTCATTCTATTTCACTTATTTGTGTCTACACATGTATATGTTTTGCAGAGACTCAAAGCTCTTGAGAATGGAGAAAATGAGGTGTCAATTTTGCATTGGACCCTATGGGAAAATGCATTAAACGCCTACTGCTCCGACGTTCAGCGACCGATAACATCCATCTTTACACTGTAAACGGTAATTACATAGGTACATGCCTGGGGCAAATAACAGCGCAAATAATTGTCCATGTGCAGAGTAATAAAGGAGCAAACTTTTATATATGGGCCTGCAGTGGAAGTTATTCTTAAAAGGTGACTTTCACAAATCGTTCTGAAACTGTGCTAAATTACAGATAATTCCCATATATTTCTTGGGAGAAAATGCCCTGAAATTCTCCTTTCTCCGTTGTCGAGATATTCGAGGGCAAAGTCGTGCAGTTTTCGACTTCCAGGGGCTATAACTCGAAAACTAAAGAACGAGAATTTTTGGCACATATGGTCAATTGAATGTTTATCCCAACCCTCTCATTTGGCACTAGTTTCAGCCCGAATTATGCAAGTCACCTAAGGTCACGAATCGTCCCGAACGTGTAGCCCAAATTGTGAAAATTTCAAACCGCTACTGCTTGCTTGTTTGAGTAGGTAGCCATCTGAAACTTGGCATATATAAAGGTCATTAACATGTCTACATGCATGCACAATCTTATGTCAACTGATTGCATAACTTGCGAACTATAGGCCATCGAAATTTTTGTAAACAAAAGTTTGTGCGACTTTAGCTCCCAAACGGAATAAAAGCTAAAGCTGAAATAGCCTTCATTCTATTTCACTTATTTGTGTCTACACATGTATATGTTTTGCAGAGACTCAAAGCTCTTGAGAATGGAGAAAATGAGGTGTCAATTTTGCATTGGACCCTATGGGAAAATGCATTAAACGCCTACTGCTCCGACGTTCAGCGACCGATAACATCCATCTTTACACTGTAAACGGTAATTACATAGGTACATGCCTGGGGCAAATAACAGCGCAAATAATTGTCCATGTGCAGAGTAATAAAGGAGCAAACTTTTATATATGGGCCTGCAGTGGAAGTTATTCTTAAAAGGTGACTTTCACGAATCGTTCTGAAACTGTGCTAAATTACAGATAATTCCCATATATTTCTTGGGAGAAAATGCCCTGAAATTCTCCTTTCTCCGTTGTCGAGATATTCGAGGGCAAAGTCGTGCAGTTTTCGACTTCCAGGGGCTATAACTCGAAAACTAAAGAACGAGAATTTTTGGCACATATGGTCAATTGAATGTTTATCCCAACCCTTTCATTTGGCACTAGTTTCAGCCCGAATTGTGCAAGTCACCTAAGGTCACGAATCGTCCCGAACGTGTAGCCCAAATTGTGAAAATTTCAAACCGCTACTGCTTGCTTGTTTGAGTAGGTAGCCATCTGAAACTTGGCATATATAAAGGTCATTAACATGTCTACATGCATGCACAATCTTATGTCAACTGATTGCATAACTTGCGAACTATAGGCCATCGAAATTTTTGTAAACAAAAGTTTGTGCGACTTTAGCTCCCAAACGGAATAAAAGCTAAAGCTGAAATAGCCCTCATTCTATTTCACTTATTTGTGTCTACACATGTATATGTTTTGCAGAGACTCAAAGCTCTTGAGAATGGAGAAAATGAGGTGTCAATTTTGCATTGGACCCTATGGGAAAATGCATTAAACGCCTACTGCTCCGACGTTCAGCGACCGATAACATCCATCTTTACACTGTAAACGGTAATTACATAGGTACATGCCTGGGGCAAATAACAGCGCAAATAATTGTCCATGTGCAGAGTAATAAAGGAGCAAACTTTTATATATGGGCCTGCAGTGGAAGTTATTCTTAAAAGGTGACTTTCACGAATCGTTCTGAAACTGTGCTGAATTACAGATAATTCCCATATATTTCTTGGGAGAAAATGCCCTGAAATTCTCCTTTCTCCGTTGTCGAGATATTCGAGGGCAAAGTCGTGCAGTTTTCGACTTCCAGGGGCTATAACTCGAAAACTAAAGAACGAGAATTTTTGGCACATATGGTCAATTGAATGTTTATCCCAACCCTCTCATTTGGCACTAGTTTCAGCCCGAATTGTGCAAGTCACCTAAGGTCACGAATCGTCCCGAACGTGTAGCCCAAATTGTGAAAATTTCAAACCGCTACTGCTTGCTTGTTTGAGTAGGTAGCCATCTGAAACTTGGCATATATAAAGGTCATTAACATGTCTACATGCATGCACAATCTTATGTCAACTGATTGCATAACTTGCGAACTATAGGCCATCGAAATTTTTGTAAACAAAAGTTTGTGCGACTTTAGCTCCCAAACGGAATAAAAGCTAAAGCTGAAATAGCCTTCATTCTATTTCACTTATTTGTGTCTACACATGTGTATGTTTTGCAGAGACTCAAAGCTCTTGAGAATGGAGAAAATGAGGTGTCAATTTTGCATTGGACCCTATGGGAAAATGCATTAAACGCCTACTGCTCCGACGTTCAGCGACCGATAACATCCATCTTTACACTGTAAACGGTAATTACATAGGTACATGCCTGGGGCAAATAACAGCGCAAATAATTGTCCATGTGCAGAGTAATAAAGGAGCAAACTTTTATATATGGGCCTGCAGTGGAAGTTATTCTTAAAAGGTGACTTTCACGAATCGTTCTGAAACTGTGCTAAATTACAGATAATTCCCATATATTTCTTGGGAGAAAATGCCCTGAAATTCTCCTTTCTCCGTTGTCGAGATATTCGAGGGCAAAGTCGTGCAGTTTTCGACTTCCAGGGGCTATAACTCGAAAACTAAAGAACGAGAATTTTTGGCACATATGGTCAATTGAATGTTTATCCCAACCCTCTCATTTGGCACTAGTTTCAGCCCGAATTGTGCAAGTCACCTAAGGTCACGAATCGTCCCGAACGTGTAGCCCAAATTGTGAAAATTTCAAACCGCTACTGCTTGCTTGTTTGAGTAGGTAGCCATCTGAAACTTGGCATATATAAAGGTCATTAACATGTCTACATGCATGCACAATCTTATGTCAACTGATTGCATAACTTGCGAACTATAGGCCATCGAAATTTTTGTAAACAAAAGTTTGTGCGACTTTAGCTCCCAAACGGAATAAAAGCTAAAGCTGAAATAGCCTTCATTCTATTTCACTTATTTGTGTCTACACATGTGTATGTTTTGCAGAGACTCAAAGCTCTTGAGAATGGAGAAAATGAGGTGTCAATTTTGCATTGGACCCTATGGGAAAATGCATTAAACGCCTACTGCTCCGACGTTCAGCGACCGATAACATCCATCTTTACACTGTAAACGGTAATTACATAGGTACATGCCTGGGGCAAATAACAGCGCAAATAATTGTCCATGTGCAGAGTAATAAAGGAGCAAACTTTTATATATGGGCCTGCAGTGGAAGTTATTCTTAAAAGGTGACTTTCACGAATCGTTCTGAAACTGTGCTAAATTACAGATAATTCCCATATATTTCTTGGGAGAAAATGCCCTGAAATTCTCCTTTCTCCGTTGTCGAGATATTCGAGGGCAAAGTCGTGCAGTTTTCGACTTCCAGGGGCTATAACTCGAAAACTAAAGAACGAGAATTTTTGGCACATATGGTCAATTGAATGTTTATCCCAACCCTCTCATTTGGCACTAGTTTCAGCCCGAATTGTGCAAGTCACCTAAGGTCACGAATCGTCCCGAACGTGTAGCCCAAATTGTGAAAATTTCAAACCGCTACTGCTTGCTTGTTTGAGTAGGTAGCCATCTGAAACTTGGCATATATAAAGGTCATTAACATGTCTACATGCATGCACAATCTTATGTCAACTGATTGCATAACTTGCGAACTATAGGCCATCGAAATTTTTGTAAACAAAAGTTTGTGCGACTTTAGCTCCCAAACGGAATAAAAGCTAAAGCTGAAATAGCCTTCATTCTATTTCACTTATTTGTGTCTACACATGTATATGTTTTGCAGAGACTCAAAGCTCTTGAGAATGGAGAAAATGAGGTGTCAATTTTGCATTGGACCCTATGGGAAAATGCATTAAACGCCTACTGCTCCGACGTTCAGCGACCGATAACATCCATCTTTACACTGTAAACGGTAATTACATAGGTACATGCCTGGGGCAAATAACAGCGCAAATAATTGTCCATGTGCAGAGTAATAAAGGAGCAAACTTTTATATATGGGCCTGCAGTGGAAGTTATTCTTAAAAGGTGACTTTCACGAATCGTTCTGAAACTGTGCTAAATTACAGATAATTCCCATATATTTCTTGGGAGAAAATGCCCTGAAATTCTCCTTTCTCCGTTGTCGAGATATTCGAGGGCAAAGTCGTGCAGTTTTCGACTTCCAGGGGCTATAACTCGAAAACTAAAGAACGAGAATTTTTGGCACATATGGTCAATTGAATGTTTATCCCAACCCTCTCATTTGGCACTAGTTTCAGCCCGAATTGTGCAAGTCACCTAAGGTCACGAATCGTCCCGAACGTGTAGCCCAAATTGTGAAAATTTCAAACCGCTACTGCTTGCTTGTTTGAGTAGGTAGCCATCTGAAACTTGGCATATATAAAGGTCATTAACATGTCTACATGCATGCACAATCTTATGTCAACTGATTGCATAACTTGCGAACTATAGGCCATCGAAATTTTTGTAAACAAAAGTTTGTGCGACTTTAGCTCCCAAACGGAATAAAAGCTAAAGCTGAAATAGCCTTCATTCTATTTCACTTATTTGTGTCTACACATGTGTATGTTTTGCAGAGACTCAAAGCTCTTGAGAATGGAGAAAATGAGGTGTCAATTTTGCATTGGACCCTATGGGAAAATGCATTAAACGCCTACTGCTCCGACGTTCAGCGACCGATAACATCCATCTTTACACTGTAAACGGTAATTACATAGGTACATGCCTGGGGCAAATAACAGCGCAAATAATTGTCCATGTGCAGAGTAATAAAGGAGCAAACTTTTATATATGGGCCTGCAGTGGAAGTTATTCTTAAAAGGTGACTTTCACGAATCGTTCTGAAACTGTGCTAAATTACAGATAATTCCCATATATTTCTTGGGAGAAAATGCCCTGAAATTCTCCTTTCTCCGTTGTCGAGATATTCGAGGGCAAAGTCGTGCAGTTTTCGACTTCCAGGGGCTATAACTCGAAAACTAAAGAACGAGAATTTTTGGCACATATGGTCAATTGAATGTTTATCCCAACCCTCTCATTTGGCACTAGTTTCAGCCCGAATTGTGCAAGTCACCTAAGGTCACGAATCGTCCCGAACGTGTAGCCCAAATTGTGAAAATTTCAAACCGCTACTGCTTGCTTGTTTGAGTAGGTAGCCATCTGAAACTTGGCATATATAAAGGTCATTAACATGTCTACATGCATGCACAATCTTATGTCAACTGATTGCATAACTTGCGAACTATAGGCCATCGAAATTTTTGTAAACAAAAGTTTGTGCGACTTTAGCTCCCAAACGGAATAAAAGCTAAAGCTGAAATAGCCTTCATTCTATTTCACTTATTTGTGTCTACACATGTGTATGTTTTGCAGAGACTCAAAGCTCTTGAGAATGGAGAAAATGAGGTGTCAATTTTGCATTGGACCCTATGGGAAAATGCATTGAACGCCTACTGCTCCGACGTTCAGCGACCGATAACATCCATCTTTACACTGTAAACGGTAATTACATGGGTACATGCCTGGGGCAAATAACAGCGCAAATAATTGTCCATGTGCAGAGTAATAAAGGAGCAAACTTTTATATATGGGCCTGCAGTGGAAGTTATTCTTAAAAGGTGACTTTCACGAATCGTTCTGAAACTGTGCTAAATTACAGATAATTCCCATATATTTCTTGGGAGAAAATGCCCTGAAATTCTCCTTTCTCCGTTGTCGAGATATTCGAGGGCAAAGTCGTGCAGTTTTCGACTTCCAGGGGCTATAACTCGAAAACTAAAGAACGAGAATTTTTGGCACATATGGTCAATTGAATGTTTATCCCAACCCTCTCATTTGGCACTAGTTTCAGCCCGAATTGTGCAAGTCACCTAAGGTCACGAATCGTCCCGAACGTGTAGCCCAAATTGTGAAAATTTCAAACCGCTACTGCTTGCTTGTTTGAGTAGGTAGCCATCTGAAACTTGGCATATATAAAGGTCATTAACATGTCTACATGCATGCACAATCTTATGTCAACTGATTGCATAACTTGCGAACTATAGGCCATCGAAATTTTTGTAAACAAAAGTTTGTGCGACTTTAGCTCCCAAACGGAATAAAAGCTAAAGCTGAAATAGCCCTCATTCTATTTCACTTATTTGTGTCTACACATGTATATGTTTTGCAGAGACTCAAAGCTCTTGAGAATGGAGAAAATGAGGTGTCAATTTTGCATTGGACCCTATGGGAAAATGCATTAAACGCCTACTGCTCCGACGTTCAGCGACCGATAACATCCATCTTTACACTGTAAACGGTAATTACATAGGTACATGCCTGGGGCAAATAACAGCGCAAATAATTGTCCATGTGCAGAGTAATAAAGGAGCAAACTTTTATATATGGGCCTGCAGTGGAAGTTATTCTTAAAAGGTGACTTTCACGAATCGTTCTGAAACTGTGCTAAATTACAGATAATTCCCATATATTTCTTGGGAGAAAATGCCCTGAAATTCTCCTTTCTCCGTTGTCGAGATATTCGAGGGCAAAGTCGTGCAGTTTTCGACTTCCAGGGGCTATAACTCGAAAACTAAAGAACGAGAATTTTTGGCACATATGGTCAATTGAATGTTTATCCCAACCCTCTCATTTGGCACTAGTTTCAGCCCGAATTGTGCAAGTCACCTAAGGTCACGAATCGTCCCGAACGTGTAGCCCAAATTGTGAAAATTTCAAACCGCTACTGCTTGCTTGTTTGAGTAGGTAGCCATCTGAAACTTGGCATATATAAAGGTCATTAACATGTCTACATGCATGCACAATCTTATGTCAACTGATTG
The DNA here is from genome assembly GCA_963989385.1 of Ctena decussata. NCBI lineage: Eukaryota > Metazoa > Mollusca > Bivalvia > Lucinida > Lucinidae > Ctena > Ctena decussata. The sequence continues at coordinate 26,986,142 of OZ022505.1, forward strand.
CATAACTTGCGAACTATAGGCCATCGAAATTTTTGTAAACAAAAGTTTGTGCGACTTTAGCTCCCAAACGGAATAAAAGCTAAAGCTGAAATAGCCTTCATTCTATTTCACTTATTTGTGTCTACACATGTGTATGTTTTGCAGAGACTCAAAGCTCTTGAGAATGGAGAAAATGAGCTGTCAATTTTGCATTGGACCCTATGGGAAAATGCATTAAACGCCTACTGCTCCGACGTTCAGCGACCGATAACATCCATCTTTACACTGTAAACGGTAATTACATAGGTACATGCCTGGGGCAAATAACAGCGCAAATAATTGTCCATGTGCAGAGTAATAAAGGAGCAAACTTTTATATATGGGCCTGCAGTGGAAGTTATTCTTAAAAGGTGACTTTCACGAATCGTTCTGAAACTGTGCTAAATTACAGATAATTCCCATATATTTCTTGGGAGAAAATGCCCTGAAATTCTCCTTTCTCCGTTGTCGAGATATTCGAGGGCAAAGTCGTGCAGTTTTCGACTTCCAGGGGCTATAACTCGAAAACTAAAGAACGAGAATTTTTGGCACATATGGTCAATTGAATGTTTATCCCAACCCTCTCATTTGGCACTAGTTTCAGCCCGAATTGTGCAAGTCACCTAAGGTCACGAATCGTCCCGAACGTGTAGCCCAAATTGTGAAAATTTCAAACCGCTACTGCTTGCTTGTTTGAGTAGGTAGCCATCTGAAACTTGGCATATATAAAGGTCATTAACATGTCTACATGCATGCACAATCTTATGTCAACTGATTGCATAACTTGCGAACTATAGGCCATCGAAATTTTTGTAAACAAAAGTTTGTGCGACTTTAGCTCCCAAACGGAATAAAAGCTAAAGCTGAAATAGCCTTCATTCTATTTCACTTATTTGTGTCTACACATGTATATGTTTTGCAGAGACTCAAAGCTCTTGAGAATGGAGAAAATGAGGTGTCAATTTTGCATTGGACCCTATGGGAAAATGCATTAAACGCCTACTGCTCCGACGTTCAGCGACCGATAACATCCATCTTTACACTGTAAACGGTAATTACATAGGTACATGCCTGGGGCAAATAACAGCGCAAATAATTGTCCATGTGCAGAGTAATAAAGGAGCAAACTTTTATATATGGGCCTGCAGTGGAAGTTATTCTTAAAAGGTGACTTTCACGAATCGTTCTGAAACTGTGCTAAATTACAGATAATTCCCATATATTTCTTGGGAGAAAATGCCCTGAAATTCTCCTTTCTCCGTTGTCGAGATATTCGAGGGCAAAGTCGTGCAGTTTTCGACTTCCAGGGGCTATAACTCGAAAACTAAAGAACGAGAATTTTTGGCACATATGGTCAATTGAATGTTTATCCCAACCCTCTCATTTGGCACTAGTTTCAGCCCGAATTGTGCAAGTCACCTAAGGTCACGAATCGTCCCGAACGTGTAGCCCAAATTGTGAAAATTTCAAACCGCTACTGCTTGCTTGTTTGAGTAGGTAGCCATCTGAAACTTGGCATATATAAAGGTCATTAACATGTCTACATGCATGCACAATCTTATGTCAACTGATTGCATAACTTGCGAACTATAGGCCATCGAAATTTTTGTAAACAAAAGTTTGTGCGACTTTAGCTCCCAAACGGAATAAAAGCTAAAGCTGAAATAGCCTTCATTCTATTTCACTTATTTGTGTCTACACATGTGTATGTTTTGCAGAGACTCAAAGCTCTTGAGAATGGAGAAAATGAGGTGTCAATTTTGCATTGGACCCTATGGGAAAATGCATTGAACGCCTACTGCTCCGACGTTCAGCGACCGATAACATCCATCTTTACACTGTAAACGGTAATTACATAGGTACATGCCTGGGGCAAATAACAGCGCAAATAATTGTCCATGTGCAGAGTAATAAAGGAGCAAACTTTTATATATGGGCCTGCAGTGGAAGTTATTCTTAAAAGGTGACTTTCACGAATCGTTCTGAAACTGTGCTAAATTACAGATAATTCCCATATATTTCTTGGGAGAAAATGCCCTGAAATTCTCCTTTCTCCGTTGTCGAGATATTCGAGGGCAAAGTCGTGCAGTTTTCGACTTCCAGGGGCTATAACTCGAAAACTAAAGAACGAGAATTTTTGGCACATATGGTCAATTGAATGTTTATCCCAACCCTCTCATTTGGCACTAGTTTCAGCCCGAATTGTGCAAGTCACCTAAGGTCACGAATCGTCCCGAACGTGTAGCCCAAATTGTGAAAATTTCAAACCGCTACTGCTTGCTTGTTTGAGTAGGTAGCCATCTGAAACTTGGCATATATAAAGGTCATTAACATGTCTACATGCATGCACAATCTTATGTCAACTGATTGCATAACTTGCGAACTATAGGCCATCGAAATTTTTGTAAACAAAAGTTTGTGCGACTTTAGCTCCCAAACGGAATAAAAGCTAAAGCTGAAATAGCCTTCATTCTATTTCACTTATTTGTGTCTACACATGTATATGTTTTGCAGAGACTCAAAGCTCTTGAGAATGGAGAAAATGAGGTGTCAATTTTGCATTGGACCCTATGGGAAAATGCATTAAACGCCTACTGCTCCGACGTTCAGCGACCGATAACATCCATCTTTACACTGTAAACGGTAATTACATAGGTACATGCCTGGGGCAAATAACAGCGCAAATAATTGTCCATGTGCAGAGTAATAAAGGAGCAAACTTTTATATATGGGCCTGCAGTGGAAGTTATTCTTAAAAGGTGACTTTCACGAATCGTTCTGAAACTGTGCTAAATTACAGATAATTCCCATATATTTCTCGGGAGAAAATGCCCTGAAATTCTCCTTTCTCCGTTGTCGAGATATTCGAGGGCAAAGTCGTGCAGTTTTCGACTTCCAGGGGCTATAACTCGAAAACTAAAGAACGAGAATTTTTGGCACATATGGTCAATTGAATGTTTATCCCAACCCTCTCATTTGGCACTAGTTTCAGCCCGAATTGTGCAAGTCACCTAAGGTCACGAATCGTCCCGAACGTGTAGCCCAAATTGTGAAAATTTCAAACCGCTACTGCTTGCTTGTTTGAGTAGGTAGCCATCTGAAACTTGGCATATATAAAGGTCATTAACATGTCTACATGCATGCACAATCTTATGTCAACTGATTGCATAACTTGCGAACTATAGGCCATCGAAATTTTTGTAAACAAAAGTTTGTGCGACTTTAGCTCCCAAACGGAATAAAAGCTAAAGCTGAAATAGCCTTCATTCTATTTCACTTATTTGTGTCTACACATGTATATGTTTTGCAGAGACTCAAAGCTCTTGAGAATGGAGAAAATGAGGTGTCAATTTTGCATTGGACCCTATGGGAAAATGCATTAAACGCCTACTGCTCCGACGTTCAGCGACCGATAACATCCATCTTTACACTGTAAACGGTAATTACATAGGTACATGCCTGGGGCAAATAACAGCGCAAATAATTGTCCATGTGCAGAGTAATAAAGGAGCAAACTTTTATATATGGGCCTGCAGTGGAAGTTATTCTTAAAAGGTTACTTTCACGAATCGTTCTGAAACTGTGCTAAATTACAGATAATTCCCATATATTTCTTGGGAGAAAATGCCCTGAAATTCTCCTTTCTCCGTTGTCGAGATATTCGAGGGCAAAGTCGTGCAGTTTTCGACTTCCAGGGGCTATAACTCGAAAACTAAAGAACGAGAATTTTTGGCACATATGGTCAATTGAATGTTTATCCCAACCCTCTCATTTGGCACTAGTTTCAGCCCGAATTGTGCAAGTCACCTAAGGTCACGAATCGTCCCGAACGTGTAGCCCAAATTGTGAAAATTTCAAACCGCTACTGCTTGCTTGTTTGAGTAGGTAGCCATCTGAAACTTGGCATATATAAAGGTCATTAACATGTCTACATGCATGCACAATCTTATGTTAACTGATTGCATAACTTGCGAACTATAGGCCATCGAAATTTTTGTAAACAAAAGTTTGTGCGACTTTAGCTCCCAAACGGAATAAAAGCTAAAGCTGAAATAGCCTTCATTCTATTTCACTTATTTGTGTCTACACATGTATATGTTTTGCAGAGACTCAAAGCTCTTGAGAATGGAGAAAATGAGGTGTCAATTTTGCATTGGACCCTATGGGAAAATGCATTAAACGCCTACTGCTCCGACGTTCAGCGACCGATAACATCCATCTTTACACTGTAAACGGTAATTACATAGGTACATGCCTGGGGCAAATAACAGCGCAAATAATTGTCCATGTGCAGAGTAATAAAGGAGCAAACTTTTATATATGGGCCTGCAGTGGAAGTTATTCTTAAAAGGTAACTTACACGAATCGTTCTGAAACTGTGCTAAATTACAGATAATTCCCATATATTTCTTGGGAGAAAATGCCCTGAAATTCTCCTTTCTCCGTTGTCGAGATATTCGAGGGCAAAGTCGTGCAGTTTTCGACTTCCAGGGGCTATAACTCGAAAACTAAAGAACGAGAATTTTTGGCACATATGGTCAATTGAATGTTTATCCCAACCCTCTCATTTGGCACTAGTTTCAGCCCGAATTGTGCAAGTCACCTAAGGTCACGAATCGTCCCGAACGTGTAGCCCAAATTGTGAAAATTTCAAACCGCTACTGCTTGCTTGTTTGAGTAGGTAGCCATCTGAAACTTGGCATATATAAAGGTCATTAACATGTCTACATGCATGCACAATCTTATGTCAACTGATTGCATAACTTGCGAACTATAGGCCATCGAAATTTTTGTAAACAAAAGTTTGTGCGACTTTAGCTCCCAAACGGAATAAAAGCTAAAGCTGAAATAGCCTTCATTCTATTTCACTTATTTGTGTCTACACATGTATATGTTTTGCAGAGACTCAAAGCTCTTGAGAATGGAGAAAATGAGGTGTCAATTTTGCATTGGACCCTATGGGAAAATGCATTAAACGCCTACTGCTCCGACGTTCAGCGACCGATAACATCCATCTTTACACTGTAAACGGTAATTACATAGGTACATGCCTGGGGCAAATAACAGCGCAAATAATTGTCCATGTGCAGAGTAATAAAGGAGCAAACTTTTATATATGGGCCTGCAGTGGAAGTTATTCTTAAAAGGTGACTTTCACGAATCGTTCTGAAACTGTGCTAAATTACAGATAATTCCCATATATTTCTTGGGAGAAAATGCCCTGAAATTCTCCTTTCTCCGTTGTCGAGATATTCGAGGGCAAAGTCGTGCAGTTTTCGACTTCCAGGGGCTATAACTCGAAAACTAAAGAACGAGAATTTTTGGCACATATGGTCAATTGAATGTTTATCCCAACCCTCTCATTTGGCACTAGTTTCAGCCCGAATTGTGCAAGTCACCTAAGGTCACGAATCGTCCCGAACGTGTAGCCCAAATTGTGAAAATTTCAAACCGCTACTGCTTGCTTGTTTGAGTAGGTAGCCATCTGAAACTTGGCATATATAAAGGTCATTAACATGTCTACATGCATGCACAATCTTATGTCAACTGATTGCATAACTTGCGAACTATAGGCCATCGAAATTTTTGTAAACAAAAGTTTGTGCGACTTTAGCTCCCAAACGGAATAAAAGCTAAAGCTGAAATAGCCTTCATTCTATTTCACTTTTTTGTGTCTACACATGTATATGTTTTGCAGAGACTCAAAGCTCTTGAGAATGGAGAAAATGAGGTGTCAATTTTGCATTGGACCCTATGGGAAAATGCATTAAACGCCTACTGCTCCGACGTTCAGCGACCGATAACATCCATCTTTACACTGTAAACGGTAATTACATAGGTACATGCCTGGGGCAAATAACAGCGCAAATAATTGTCCATGTGCAGAGTAATAAAGGAGCAAACTTTTATATATGGGCCTGCAGTGGAAGTTATTCTTAAAAGGTGACTTTCACGAATCGTTCTGAAACTGTGCTAAATTACAGATAATTCCCATATATTTCTTGGGAGAAAATGCCCTGAAATTCTCCTTTCTCCGTTGTCGAGATATTCGAGGGCAAAGTCGTGCAGTTTTCGACTTCCAGGGGCTATAACTCGAAAACTAAAGAACGAGAATTTTTGGCATATATGGTCAATTGAATGTTTATCCCAACCCTCTCATTTGGCACTAGTTTCAGCCCGAATTGTGCAAGTCACCTAAGGTCACGAATCGTCCCGAACGTGTAGCCCAAATTGTGAAAATTTCAAACCGCTACTGCTTGCTTGTTTGAGTAGGTAGCCATCTGAAACTTGGCATATATAAAGGTCATTAACATGTCTACATGCATGCACAATCTTATGTCAACTGATTGCATAACTTGCGAACTATAGGCCATCGAAATTTTTGTAAACAAAAGTTTGTGCGACTTTAGCTCCCAAACGGAATAAAAGCTAAAGCTGAAATAGCCTTCATTCTATTTCACTTATTTGTGTCTACACATGTATATGTTTTGCAGAGACTCAAAGCTCTTGAGAATGGAGAAAATGAGGTGTCAATTTTGCATTGGACCCTATGGGAAAATGCATTAAACGCCTACTGCTCCGACGTTCAGCGACCGATAACATCCATCTTTACACTGTAAACGGTAATTACATAGGTACATACCTGGGGCAAATAACAGCGCAAATAATTGTCCATGTGCAGAGTAATAAAGGAGCAAACTTTTATATATGGGCCTGCAGTGGAAGTTATTCTTAAAAGGTGACTTTCACGAATCGTTCTGAAACTGTGCTAAATTACAGATAATTCCCATATATTTCTTGGGAGAAAATGCCCTGAAATTCTCCTTTCTCCGTTGTCGAGATATTCGAGGGCAAAGTCGTGCAGTTTTCGACTTCCAGGGGCTATAACTCGAAAACTAAAGAACGAGAATTTTTGGCACATATGGTCAATTGAATGTTTATCCCAACCCTCTCATTTGGCACTAGTTTCAGCCCGAATTGTGCAAGTCACCTAAGGTCACGAATCGTCCCGAACGTGTAGCCCAAATTGTGAAAATTTCAAACCGCTACTGCTTGCTTGTTTGAGTAGGTAGCCATCTGAAACTTGGCATATATAAAGGTCATTAACATGTCTACATGCATGCACAATCTTATGTCAACTGATTGCATAACTTGCGAACTATAGGCCATCGAAATTTTTGTAAACAAAAGTTTGTGCGACTTTAGCTCCCAAACGGAATAAAAGCTAAAGCTGAAATAGCTTTCATTCTATTTCACTTATTTGTGTCTACACATGTATATGTTTTGCAGAGACTCAAAGCTCTTGAGAATGGAGAAAATGAGGTGTCAATTTTGCATTGGACCCTATGGGAAAATGCATTAAACGCCTACTGCTCCGACGTTCAGCGACCGATAACATCCATCTTTACACTGTAAACGGTAATTACATAGGTACATGCCTGGGGCAAATAACAGCGCAAATAATTGTCCATGTGCAGAGTAATAAAGGAGCAAACTTTTATATATGGGCCTGCAGTGGAAGTTATTCTTAAAAGGTGACTTTCACGAATCGTTCTGAAACTGTGCTAAATTACAGATAATTCCCATATATTTCTTGGGAGAAAATGCCCTGAAATTCTCCTTTCTCCGTTGTCGAGATATTCGAGGGCAAAGTCGTGCAGTTTTCGACTTCCAGGGGCTATAACTCGAAAACTAAAGAACGAGAATTTTTGGCACATATGGTCAATTGAATGTTTATCCCAACCCTCTCATTTGGCACTAGTTTCAGCCCGAATTGTGCAAGTCACCTAAGGTCACGAATCGTCCCGAACGTGTAGCCCAAATTGTGAAAATTTCAAACCGCTACTGCTTGCTTGTTTGAGTAGGTAGCCATCTGAAACTTGGCATATATAAAGGTCATTAACATGTCTACATGCATGCACAATCTTATGTCAACTGATTGCATAACTTGCGAACTATAGGCCATCGAAATTTTTGTAAACAAAAGTTTGTGCGACTTTAGCTCCCAAACGGAATAAAAGCTAAAGCTGAAATAGCCTTCATTCTATTTCACTTATTTGTGTCTACACATGTATATGTTTTGCAGAGACTCAAAGCTCTTGAGAATGGAGAAAATGAGGTGTCAATTTTGCATTGGACCCTATGGGAAAATGCATTAAACGCCTACTGCTCCGACGTTCAGCGACCGATAACATCCATCTTTACACTGTAAACGGTAATTACATAGGTACATGCCTGGGGCAAATAACAGCGCAAATAATTGTCCATGTGCAGAGTAATAAAGGAGCAAACTTTTATATATGGGCCTGCAGTGGAAGTTATTCTTAAAAGGTGACTTTCACGAATCGTTCTGAAACTGTGCTAAATTACAGATAATTCCCATATATTTCTTGGGAGAAAATGCCCTGAAATTCTCCTTTCTCCGTTGTCGAGATATTCGAGGGCAAAGTCGTGCAGTTTTCGACTTCCAGGGGCTATAACTCGAAAACTAAAGAACGAGAATTTTTGGCACATATGGTCAATTGAATGTTTATCCCAACCCTCTCATTTGGCACTAGTTTCAGCCCGAATTGTGCAAGTCACCTAAGGTCACGAATCGTCCCGAACGTGTAGCCCAAATTGTGAAAATTTCAAACCGCTACTGCTTGCTTGTTTGAGTAGGTAGCCATCTGAAACTTGGCATATATAAAGGTCATTAACATGTCTACATGCATGCACAATATTATGTCAACTGATTGCATAACTTGCGAACTATAGGCCATCGAAATTTTTGTAAACAAAAGTTTGTGCGACTTTAGCTCCCAAACGGAATAAAAGCTAAAGCTGAAATAGCCTTCATTCTATTTCACTTATTTGTGTCTACACATGTATATGTTTTGCAGAGACTCAAAGCTCTTGAGAATGGAGAAAATGAGGTGTCAATTTTGCATTGGACTCTATGGGAAAATGCATTAAACGCCTACTGCTCCGACGTTCAGCGACCGATAACATCCATCTTTACACTGTAAACGGTAATTACATAGGTACATGCCTGGGGCAAATAACAGCGCAAATAATTGTCCATGTGCAGAGTAATAAAGGAGCAAACTTTTATATATGGGCCTGCAGTGGAAGTTATTCCTAAAAGGTGACTTTCACGAATCGTTCTGAAACTGTGCTAAATTACAGATAATTCCCATATATTTCTTGGGAGAAAATGCCCTGAAATTCTCCTTTCTCCGTTGTCGAGATATTCGAGGGCAAAGTCGTGCAGTTTTCGACTTCCAGGGGCTATAACTCGAAAACTAAAGAACGAGAATTTTTGGCACATATGGTCAATTGAATGTTTATCCCAACCCTCTCATTTGGCACTAGTTTCAGCCCGAATTGTGCAAGTCACCTAAGGTCACGAATCGTCCCGAACGTGTAGCCCAAATTGTGAAAATTTCAAACCGCTACTGCTTGCTTGTTTGAGTAGGTAGCCATCTGAAACTTGGCATATATAAAGGTCATTAACATGTCTACATGCATGCACAATCTTATGTCAACTGATTGCATAACTTGCGAACTATAGGCCATCGAAATTTTTGTAAACAAAAGTTTGTGCGACTTTAGCTCCCAAACGGAATAAAAGCTAAAGCTGAAATAGCCTTCATTCTATTTCACTTATTTGTGTCTACACATGTATATGTTTTGCAGAGACTCAAAGCTCTTGAGAATGGAGAAAATGAGGTGTCAATTTTGCATTGGACCCTATGGGAAAATGCATTAAACTAAAGAACGAGAATTTTTGGCACATATGGTCAATTGAATGTTTATCCCAACCCTCTCATTTGGCACTAGTTTCAGCCCGAATTGTGCAAGTCACCTAAGGTCACGAATCGTCCCGAACGTGTAGCCCAAATTGTGAAAATTTCAAACCACTACTGCTTGCTTGTTTGAGTAGGTAGCCATCTGAAACTTGGCATATATAAAGGTCATTAACATGTCTACACGCATGCACAATCTTATGTCAACTGATTGCATAACTTGCGAACTATAGGCCATCGAAATTTTTGTAAACAAAAGTTTGTGCGACTTTAGCTCCCAAACGGAATAAAAGCTAAAGCTGAAATAGCCTTCATTCTATTTCACTTATTTGTGTCTACACATGTATATGTTTTGCAGAGACTCAAAGCTCTTGAGAATGGAGAAAATGAGGTGTCAATTTTGCATTGGACCCTATGGGAAAATGCATTAAACGCCTACTGCTCCGACGTTCAGCGACCGATAACATCCATCTTTACACTGTAAACGGTAATTACATAGGTACATGCCTGGGGCAAATAACAGCGCAAATAATTGTCCATGTGCAGAGTAATAAAGGAGCAAACTTTTATATATGGGCCTGCAGTGGAAGTTATTCTTAAAAGGTGACTTTCACGAATCGTTCTGAAACTGTGCTAAATTACAGATAATTCCCATATATTTCTTGGGAGAAAATGCCCTGAAATTCTCCTTTCTCCGTTGTCGAGATATTCGAGGGCAAAGTCGTGCAGTTTTCGACTTCCAGGGGCTATAACTCGAAAACTAAAGAACGAGAATTTTTGGCACATATGGTCAATTGAATGTTTATCCCAACCCTCTCATTTGGCACTAGTTTCAGCCCGAATTGTGCAAGTCACCTAAGGTCACGAATCGTCCCGAACGTGTAGCCCAAATTGTGAAAATTTCAAACCGCTACTGCTTGCTTGTTTGAGTAGGTAGCCATCTGAAACTTGGCATATATAAAGGTCATTAACATGTCTACATGCATGCACAATCTTATGTCAACTGATTGCATAACTTGCGAACTATAGGCCATCGAAATTTTTGTAAACAAAAGTTTGTGCGACTTTAGCTCCCAAACGGAATAAAAGCTAAAGCTGAAATAGCCTTCATTCTATTTCACTTATTTGTGTCTACACATGTATATGTTTTGCAGAGACTCAAAGCTCTTGAGAATGGAGAAAATGAGGTGTCAATTTTGCATTGGACCCTATGGGAAAATGCATTAAACGCCTACTGCTCCGACGTTCAGCGACCGATAACATCCATCTTTACACTGTAAACGGTAATTACATAGGTACATGCCTGGGGCAAATAACAGCGCAAATAATTGTCCATGTGCAGAGTAATAAAGGAGCAAACTTTTATATATGGGCCTGCAGTGGAAGTTATTCTTAAAAGGTGACTTTCACGAATCGTTCTGAAACTGTGCTAAATTACAGATAATTCCCATATATTTCTTGGGAGAAAATGCCCTGAAATTCTCCTTTCTCCGTTGTCGAGATATTCGAGGGCAAAGTCGTGCAGTTTTCGACTTCCAGGGGCTATAACTCGAAAACTAAAGAACGAGAATTTTTGGCACATATGGTCAATTGAATGTTTATCCCAACCCTCTCATTTGGCACTAGTTTCAGCCCGAATTGTGCAAGTCACCTAAGGTCACGAATCGTCCCGAACGTGTAGCCCAAATTGTGAAAATTTCAAACCGCTACTGCTTGCTTGTTTGAGTAGGTAGCCATCTGAAACTTGGCATATATAAAGGTCATTAACATGTCTACATGCATGCACAATCTTATGTCAACTGATTGCATAACTTGCGAACTATAGGCCATCGAAATTTTTGTAAACAAAAGTTTGTGCGACTTTAGCTCCCAAACGGAATAAAAGCTAAAGCTGAAATAGCCTTCATTCTATTTCACTTATTTGTGTCTACACATGTATATGTTTTGCAGAGACTCAAAGCTCTTGAGAATGGAGAAAATGAGGTGTCAATTTTGCATTGGACCCTATGGGAAAATGCATTAAACGCCTACTGCTCCGACGTTCAGCGACCGATAACATCCATCTTTACACTGTAAACGGTAATTACAAAGGTACATGCCTGGGGCAAATAACAGCGCAAATAATTGTCCATGTGCAGAGTAATAAAGGAGCAAACTTTTATATATGGGCCTGCAGTGGAAGTTATTCTTAAAAGGTGACTTTCACGAATCGTTCTGAAACTGTGCTAAATTACAGATAATTCCCATATATTTCTTGGGAGAAAATGCCCTGAAATTCTCCTTTCTCCGTTGTCGAGATATTCGAGGGCAAAGTCGTGCAGTTTTCGACTTCCAGGGGCTATAACTCGAAAACTAAAGAACGAGAATTTTTGGTACATATGGTCAATTGAATGTTTATCCCAACCCTCTCATTTGGCACTAGTTTCAGCCCGAATTGTGCAAGTCACCTAAGGTCACGAATCGTCCCGAACGTGTAGCCCAAATTGTGAAAATTTCAAACCGCTACTGCTTGCTTGTTTGAGTAGGTAGCCATCTGAAACTTGGCATATATAAAGGTCATTAACATGTCTACATGCATGTACAATCTTATGTCAACTGATTGCATAACTTGCGAACTATAGGCCATCGAAATTTTTGTAAACAAAAGTTTGTGCGACTTTAGCTCCCAAACGGAATAAAAACTAAAGCTGAAATAGCCTTCATTCTATTTCACTTATTTGTGTCTACACATGTATATGTTTTGCAGAGACTCAAAGCTCTTGAGAATGGAGAAAATGAGGTGTCAATTTTGCATTGGACCCTATGGGAAAATGCATTAAACGCCTACTGCTCCGACGTTCAGCGACCGATAACATCCATCTTTACACTGTAAACGGTAATTACAAAGGTACATGCCTGGGGCAAATAACAGCGCAAATAATTGTCCATGTGCAGAGTAATAAAGGAGCAAACTTTTATATATGGGCCTGCAGTGGAAGTTATTCTTAAAAGGTGACTTTCACGAATCGTTCTAAAACTGTGCTAAATTACAAATAATTCCCATATATTTCTTGGGAGAAAATGCCCTGAAATTCTCCTTTCTCCGTTGTCGAGATATTCGAGGGCAAAGTCGTGCAGTTTTCGACTTCCAGGGGCTATAACTCGAAAACTAAAGAACGAGAATTTTTGGCACATATGGTCAATTGAATGTTTATCCCAACCCTCTCATTTGGCACTAGTTTCAGCCCGAATTGTGCAAGTCACCTAAGGTCACGAATCGTCCCGAACGTGTAGCCCAAATTGTGAAAATTTCAAACCGCTACTGCTTGCTTGTTTGAGTAGGTAGCCATCTGAAACTTGGCATATATAAAGGTCATTAACATGTCTACATGCATGCACAATCTTATGTCAACTGATTGCATAACTTGCGAACTATAGGCCATCGAAATTTTTGTAAACAAAAGTTTGTGCGACTTTAGCTCCCAAACGGAATAAAAGCTAAAGCTGAAATAGCCTTCATTCTATTTCACTTATTTGTGTCTACACATGTATATGTTTTGCAGAGACTCAAAGCTCTTGAGAATGGAGAAAATGAGGTGTCAATTTTGCATTGGACCCTATGGGAAAATGCATTAAACGCCTACTGCTCCGACGTTCAGCGACCGATAACATCCATCTTTACACTGTAAACGGTAATTACATAGGTACATGCCTGGGGCAAATAACAGCGCAAATAATTGTCCATGTGCAGAGTAATAAAGGAGCAAACTTTTATATATGGGCCTGCAGTGGAAGTTATTCTTAAAAGGTGACTTTCACGAATCGTTCTAAAACTGTGCTAAATTACAAATAATTCCCATATATTTCTTGGGAGAAAATGCCCTGAAATTCTCCTTTCTCCGTTGTCGAGATATTCGAGGGCAAAGTCGTGCAGTTTTCGACTTCCAGGGGCTATAACTCGAAAACTAAAGAACGAGAATTTTTGGCACATATGGTCAATTGAATGTCTATCCCAACCCTCTCATTTGGCACTAGTTTCAGCCCGAATTGTGCAAGTCACCTAAGGTCACGAATCGTCCCGAACGTGTAGCCCAAATTGTGAAAATTTCAAACCGCTACTGCTTGCTTGTTTGAGTAGGTAGCCATCTGAAACTTGGCATATATAAAGGTCATTAACATGTCTACATGCATGCACAATCTTATGTCAACTGATTGCATAACTTGCGAACTATAGGCCATCGAAATTTTTGTAAACAAAAGTTTGTGCGACTTTAGCTCCCAAACGGAATAAAAGCTAAAGCTGAAATAGCCTTCATTCTATTTCACTTATTTGTGTCTACACATGTATATGTTTTGCAGAGACTCAAAGCTCTTGAGAATGGAGAAAATGAGGTGTCAATTTTGCATTGGACCCTATGGGAAAATGCATTAAACGCCTACTGCTCCGACGTTCAGCGACCGATAACATCCATCTTTACACTGTAAACGGTAATTACATAGGTACATGCCTGGGGCAAATAACAGCGCAAATAATTGTCCATGTGCAGAGTAATAAAGGAGCAAACTTTTATATATGGGCCTGCAGTGGAAGTTATTCTTAAAAGGTGACTTTCACGAATCGTTCTGAAACTGTGCTAAATTACAGATAATTCCCATATATTTCTTGGGAGAAAATGCCCTGAAATTCTCCTTTCTCCGTTGTCGAGATATTCGAGGGCAAAGTCGTGCAGTTTTCGACTTCCAGGGGCTATAACTCGAAAACTAAAGAACGAGAATTTTTGGCACATATGGTCAATTGAATGTTTATCCCAACCCTCTCATTTGGCACTAGTTTCAGCCCGAATTGTGCAAGTCACCTAAGGTCACGAATCGTCCCGAACGTGTAGCCCAAATTGTGAAAATTTCAAACCGCTACTGCTTGCTTGTTTGAGTAGGTAGCCATCTGAAACTTGGCATATATAAAGGTCATTAACATGTCTACATGCATGCACAATCTTATGTCAACTGATTGCATAACTTGCGAACTATAGGCCATCGAAATTTTTGTAAACAAAAGTTTGTGCGACTTTAGCTCCCAAACGGAATAAAAGCTAAAGCTGAAATAGCCTTCATTCTATTTCACTTATTTGTGTCTACACATGTATATGTTTTGCAGAGACTCAAAGCTCTTGAGAATGGAGAAAATGAGGTGTCAATTTTGCATTGGACCCTATGGGAAAATGCATTAAACGCCTACTGCTCCGACGTTCAGCGACCGATAACATCCATCTTTACACTGTAAACGGTAATTACATAGGTACATGCCTGGGGCAAATAACAGCGCAAATAATTGTCCATGTGCAGAGTAATAAAGGAGCAAACTTTTATATATGGGCCTGCAGTGGAAGTTATTCTTAAAAGGTGACTTTCACGAATCGTTCTGAAACTGTGCTAAATTACAGATAATTCCCATATATTTCTTGGGAGAAAATGCCCTGAAATTCTCCTTTCTCCGTTGTCGAGATATTCGAGGGCAAAGTCGTGCAGTTTTCGACTTCCAGGGGCTATAACTCGAAAACTAAAGAACGAGAATTTTTGGCACATATGGTCAATTGAATGTTTATCCCAACCCTCTCATTTGGCACTAGTTTCAGCCCGAATTGTGCAAGTCACCTAAGGTCACGAATCGTCCCGAACGTGTAGCCCAAATTGTGAAAATTTCAAACCGCTACTGCTTGCTTGTTTGAGTAGGTAGCCATCTGAAACTTGGCATATATAAAGGTCATTAACATGTCTACATGCATGTACAATCTTATGTCAACTGATTGCATAACTTGCGAACTATAGGCCATCGAAATTTTTGTAAACAAAAGTTTGTGCGACTTTAGCTCCCAAACGGAATAAAAGCTAAAGCTGAAATAGCCTTCATTCTATTTCACTTATTTGTGTCTACACATGTATATGTTTTGCAGAGACTCAAAGCTCTTGAGAATGGAGAAAATGAGGTGTCAATTTTGCATTGGACCCTATGGGAAAATGCATTAAACGCCTACTGCTCCGACGTTCAGCGACCGATAACATCCATCTTTACACTGTAAACGGTAATTACATAGGTACATGCCTGGGGCAAATAACAGCGCAAATAATTGTCCATGTGCAGAGTAATAAAGGAGCAAACTTTTATATATGGGCCTGCAGTGGAAGTTATTCTTAAAAGGTGACTTTCACGAATCGTTCTGAAACTGTGCTAAATTACAGATAATTCCCATATATTTCTTGGGAGAAAATGCCCTGAAATTCTCCTTTCTCCGTTGTCGAGATATTCGAGGGCAAAGTCGTGCAGTTTTCGACTTCCAGGGGCTATAACTCGAAAACTAAAGAACGAGAATTTTTGGCACATATGGTCAATTGAATGTTTATCCCAACCCTCTCATTTGGCACTAGTTTCAGCCCGAATTGTGCAAGTCACCTAAGGTCACGAATCGTCCCGAACGTGTAGCCCAAATTGTGAAAATTTCAAACCGCTACTGCTTGCTTGTTTGAGTAGGTAGCCATCTGAAACTTGGCATATATAAAGGTCATTAACATGTCTACATGCATGCACAATCTTATGTCAACTGATTGCATAACTTGCGAACTATAGGCCATCGAAATTTTTGTAAACAAAAGTTTGTGCGACTTTAGCTCCCAAACGGAATAAAAGCTAAAGCTGAAATAGCCTTCATTCTATTACACTTATTTGTGTCTACACATGTATATGTTTTGCAGAGACTCAAAGCTCTTGAGAATGGAGAAAATGAGGTGTCAATTTTGCATTGGACCCTATGGGAAAATGCATTAAACGCCTACTGCTCCGACGTTCAGCGACCGATAACATCCATCTTTACACTGTAAACGGTAATTACATAGGTACATGCCTGGGGCAAATAACAGCGCAAATAATTGTCCATGTGCAGAGTAATAAAGGAGCAAACTTTTATATATGGGCCTGCAGTGGAAGTTATTCTTAAAAGGTGACTTTCACGAATCGTTCTGAAACTGTGCTAAATTACAGATAATTCCCATATATTTCTTGGGAGAAAATGCCCTGAAATTCTCCTTTCTCCGTTGTCGAGATATTCGAGGGCAAAGTCGTGCAGTTTTCGACTTCCAGGGGCTATAACTCGAAAACTAAAGAACGAGAATTTTTGGCACATATGGTCAATTGAATGTTTATCCCAACCCTCTCATTTGGCACTAGTTTCAGCCCGAATTGTGCAAGTCACCTAAGGTCACGAATCGTCCCAAACGTGTAGCCCAAATTGTGAAAATTTCAAACCGCTACTGCTTGCTTGTTTGAGTAGGTAGCCATCTGAAACTTGGCATATATAAAGGTCATTAACATGTCTACATGCATGCACAATCTTATGTCAACTGATTGCATAACTTGCGAACTATAGGCCATCGAAATTTTTGTAAACAAAAGTTTGTGCGACTTTAGCTCCCAAACGGAATAAAAGCTAAAGCTGAAATAGCCTTCATTCTATTTCACTTATTTGTGTCTACACATGTATATGTTTTGCAGAGACTCAAAGCTCTTGAGAATGGAGAAAATGAGGTGTCAATTTTGCATTGGACCCTATGGGAAAATGCATTAAAGGCCTACTGCTCCGACGTTCAGCGACCGATAACATCCATCTTTACACTGTAAACGGTAATTACATAGGTACATGCCTGGGGCAAATAACAGCGCAAATAATTGTCCATGTGCAGAGTAATAAAGGAGCAAACTTTTATATATGGGCCTGCGGTGTAAGTTATTCTTAAAAGGTGACTTTCACGAATCGTTCTGAAACTGTGCTAAATTACAGATAATTCCCATATATTTCTTGGGAGAAAATGCCCTGAAATTCTCCTTTCTCCGTTGTCGAGATATTCGAGGGCAAAGTCGTGCAGTTTTCGACTTCCAGGGGCTATAACTCGAAAACTAAAGAACGAGAATTTTTGGCACATATGGTCAATTGAATGTTTATCCCAACCCTCTCATTTGGCACTAGTTTCAGCCCGAATTGTGCAAGTCACCTAAGGTCACGAATCGTCCCGAACGTGTAGCCCAAATTCTGAAAATTTCAAACCGCTACTGCTTGCTTGTTTGAGTAGGTAGCCATCTGAAACTTGGCATATATAAAGGTCATTAACATGTCTACATGCATGTACAATCTTATGTCAACTGATTGCATAACTTGCGAACTATAGGCCATCGAAATTTTTGTAAACAAAAGTTTGTGCGACTTTAGCTCCCAAACGGAATAAAAGCTAAAGCTGAAATAGCCTTCATTCTATTTCACTTATTTGTGTCTACACATGTATATGTTTTGCAGAGACTCAAAGCTCTTGAGAATGGAGAAAATGAGGTGTCAATTTTGCATTGGACCCTATGGGAAAATGCATTAAACGCCTACTGCTCCGACGTTCAGCGACCGATAACATCCATCTTTACACTGTAAACGGTAATTACATAGGTACATGCCTGGGGCAAATAACAGCGCAAATAATTGTCCATGTGCAGAGTAATAAAGGAGCAAACTTTTATATATGGGCCTGCAGTGGAAGTTATTCTTAAAAGGTGACTTTCACGAATCGTTCTGAAACTGTGCTAAATTACAGATAATTCCCATATATATCTTGGGAGAAAATGCCCTGAAATTCTCCTTTCTCCGTTGTCGAGATATTCGAGGGCAAAGTCGTGCAGTTTTCGACTTCCAGGGGCTATAACTCGAAAACTAAAGAACGAGAATTTTTGGCACATATGGTCAATTGAATGTTTATCCCAACCCTCTCATTTGGCACTAGTTTCAGCCCGAATTGTGCAATTCACCTAAGGTCACGAATCGTCCCGAACGTGTAGCCCAAATTGTGAAAATTTCAAACCGCTACTGCTTGCTTGTTTGAGTAGGTAGCCATCTGAAACTTGGCATATATAAAGGTCATTAACATGTCTACATGCATGCACAATCTTATGTCAACTGATTGCATAACTTGCGAACTATAGGCCATCGAAATTTTTGTAAACAAAAGTTTGTGCGACTTTAGCTCCCAAACGGAATAAAAGCTAAAGCTGAAATAGCCTTCATTCTATTTCACTTATTTGTGTCTACACATGTATATGTTTTGCAGAGACTCAAAGCTCTTGAGAATGGAGAAAATGAGGTGTCAATTTTGCATTGGACCCTATGGGAAAATGCATTAAACGCCTACTGCTCCGACGTTCAGCGACCGATAACATCCATCTTTACACTGTAAACGGTAATTACATAGGTACATGCCTGGGGCAAATAACAGCGCAAATAATTGTCCATGTGCAGAGTAATAAAGGAGCAAACTTTTATATATGGGCCTGCAGTGGAAGTTATTCTTAAAAGGTGACTTTCACGAATCGTTCTGAAACTGTGCTAAATTACAGATAATTCCCATATATATCTTGGGAGAAAATGCCCTGAAATTCTTCTTTCTCCGTTGTCGAGATATTCGAGGGCAAAGTCGTGCAGTTTTCGACTTCCAGGGGCTATAACTCGAAAACTAAAGAACGAGAATTTTTGGCACATATGGTCAATTGAATGTCTATCCCAACCCTCTCATTTGGCACTAGTTTCAGCCCGAATTGTGCAAGTCACCTAAGGTCACGAATCGTCCCGAACGTGTAGCCCAAATTGTGAAAATTTCAAACCGCTACTGCTTGCTTATTTGAGTAGGTAGCCATCTGAAACTTGGCATATATAAAGGTCATTAACATGTCTACATGCATGCACAATCTTATGTCAACTGATTGCATAACTTGCGAACTATAGGCCATCGAAATTTTTGTAAACAAAAGTTTGTGCGACTTTAGCTCCCAAACGGAATAAAAGCTAAAGCTGAAATAGCCTTCATTCTATTTCACTTATTTGTGTCTACACATGTATATGTTTTGCAGAGACTCAAAGCTCTTGAGAATGGAGAAAATGAGGTGTCAATTTTGCATTGGACCCTATGGGAAAATGCATTAAACGCCTACTGCTCCGACGTTCAGCGACCGATAACATCCATCTTTACACTGTAAACGGTAATTACATAGGTACATGCCTGGGGCAAATAACAGCGCAAATAATTGTCCATGTGCAGAGTAATAAAGGAGCAAACTTTTATATATGGGCCTGCAGTGGAAGTTATTCTTAAAAGGTGACTTTCACGAATCGTTCTGAAACTGTGCTAAATTACAGATAATTCCCATATATTTCTTGGGAGAAAATGCCCTGAAATTCTCCTTTTTCCGTTGTCGAGATATTCGAGGGCAAAGTCGTGCAGTTTTCGACTTCCAGGGGCTATAACTCGAAAACTAAAGAACGAGAATTTTTGGCACATATGGTCAATTGAATGTTTATCCCAACCCTCTCATTTGGCACTAGTTTCAGCCCGAATTGTGCAAGTCACCTAAGGTCACGAATCGTCCCGAACGTGTAGCCCAAATTGTGAAAATTTCAAACCGCTACTGCTTGCTTGTTTGAGTAGGTAGCCATCTGAAACTTGGCATATATAAAGGTCATTAACATGTCTACATGCATGCACAATCTTATGTCAACTGATTGCATAACTTGCGAACTATAGGCCATCGAAATTTTTGTAAACAAAAGTTTGTGCGACTTTAGCTCCCAAACGGAATAAAAGCTAAAGCTGAAATAGCCTTCATTCTATTTCACTTATTTGTGTCTACACATGTATATGTTTTGCAGAGACTCAAAGCTCTTGAGAATGGAGAAAATGAGGTGTCAATTTTGCATTGGACCCTATGGGAAAATGCATTAAACGCCTACTGCTCCGACGTTCAGCGACCGATAACATCCATCTTTACACTGTAAACGGTAATTACATAGGTACATGCCTGGGGCAAATAACAGCGCAAATAATTGTCCATGTGCAGAGTAATAAAGGAGCAAACTTTTATATATGGGCCTGCAGTGGAAGTTATTCTTAAAAGGTGACTTTCACGAATCGTTCTGAAACTGTGCTAAATTACAGATAATTCCCATATATTTCTTGGGAGAAAATGCCCTGAAATTCTCCTTTCTCCGTTGTCGAGATATTCGAGGGCAAAGTCGTGCAGTTTTCGACTTCCAGGGGCTATAACTCGAAAACTAAAGAACGAGAATTTTTGGCACATATGGTCAATTGAATGTTTATCCCAACCCTCTCATTTGGCACTAGTTTCAGCCCGAATTGTGCAAGTCACCTAAGGTCACGAATCGTCCCGAACGTGTAGCCCAAATTGTGAAAATTTCAAACCGCTACTGCTTGCTTGTTTGAGTAGGTAGCCATCTGAAACTTGGCATATATAAAGGTCATTAACATGTCTACATGCATGCACAATCTTATGTCAACTGATTGCATAACTTGCGAACTATAGGCCATCGAAATTTTTGTAAACAAAAGTTTGTGCGACTTTAGCTCCCAAACGGAATAAAAGCTAAAGCTGAAATAGCCTTCATTCTATTTCACTTATTTGTGTCTACACATGTATATGTTTTGCAGAGACTCAAAGCTCTTGAGAATGGAGAAAATGAGGTGTCAATTTTGCATTGGACCCTATGGGAAAATGCATTAAACGCCTACTGCTCCGACGTTCAGCGACCGATAACATCCATCTTTACACTGTAAACGGTAATTACATAGGTACATGCCTGGGGCAAATAACAGCGCAAATAATTGTCCATGTGCAGAGTAATAAAGGAGCAAACTTTTATATATGGGCCTGCAGTGGAAGTTATTCTTAAAAGGTGACTTTCACGAATCGTTCTGAAACTGTGCTAAATTACAGATAATTCCCATATATTTCTTGGGAGAAAATGCCCTGAAATTCTCCTTTCTCCGTTGTCGAGATATTCGAGGGCAAAGTCGTGCAGTTTTCGACTTCCAGGGGCTATAACTCGAAAACTAAAGAACGAGAATTTTTGGCACATATGGTCAATTGAATGTTTATCCCAACCCTCTCATTTGGCACTAGTTTCAGCCCGAATTGTGCAAGTCACCTAAGGTCACGAATCGTCCCGAACGTGTAGCCCAAATTGTGAAAATTTCAAACCGCTACTGCTTGCTTGTTTGAGTAGGTAGCCATCTGAAACTTGGCATATATAAAGGTCATTAACATGTCTACATGCATGCACAATCTTATGTCAACTGATTGCATAACTTGCGAACTATAGGCCATCGAAATTTTTGTAAACAAAAGTTTGTGCGACTTTAGCTCCCAAACGGAATAAAAGCTAAAGCTGAAATAGCCTTCATTCTATTTCACTTATTTGTGTCTACACATGTATATGTTTTGCAGAGACTCAAAGCTCTTGAGAATGGAGAAAATGAGGTGTCAATTTTGCATTGGACCCTATGGGAAAATGCATTAAACGCCTACTGCTCCGACGTTCAGCGACCGATAACATCCATCTTTACACTGTAAACGGTAATTACAAAGGTACATGCCTGGGGCAAATAACAGCGCAAATAATTGTCCATGTGCAGAGTAATAAAGGAGCAAACTTTTATATATGGGCCTGCAGTGGAAGTTATTCTTAAAAGGTGACTTTCACGAATCGTTCTGAAACTGTGCTAAATTACAGATAATTCCCATATATTTCTTGGGAGAAAATGCCCTGAAATTCTCCTTTCTCCGTTGTCGAGATATTCGAGGGCAAAGTCGTGCAGTTTTCGACTTCCAGGGGCTATAACTCGAAAACTAAAGAACGAGAATTTTTGGCACATATGGTCAATTGAATGTTTATCCCAACCCTCTCATTTGGCACTAGTTTCAGCCCGAATTGTGCAAGTCACCTAAGGTCACGAATCGTCCCGAACGTGTAGCCCAAATTGTGAAAATTTCAAACCGCTACTGCTTGCTTGTTTGAGTAGGTAGCCATCTGAAACTTGGCATATATAAAGGTCATTAACATGTCTACATGCATGCACAATCTTATGTCAACTGATTGCATAACTTGCGAACTATAGGCCATCGAAATTTTTGTAAACAAAAGTTTGTGCGACTTTAGCTCCCAAACGGAATAAAAGCTAAAGCTGAAATAGCCTTCATTCTATTTCACTTATTTGTGTCTACACATGTATATGTTTTGCAGAAACTCAAAGCTCTTGAGAATGGAGAAAATGAGGTGTCAATTTTGCATTGGACCCTATGGGAAAATGCATTAAACGCCTACTGCTCCGACGTTCAGCGACCGATAACATCCATCTTTACACTGTAAACGGTAATTACATAGGTACATGCCTGGGGCAAATAACAGCGCAAATAATTGTCCATGTGCAGAGTAATAAAGGAGCAAACTTTTATATATGGGCCTGCAGTGGAAGTTATTCTTAAAAGGTGACTTTCACGAATCGTTCTGAGACTGTGCTAAATTACAGATAATTCCCATATATTTCTTGGGAGAAAATGCCCTGAAATTCTCCTTTCTCCGTTGTCGAGATATTCGAGGGCAAAGTCGTGCAGTTTTCGACTTCCAGGGGCTATAACTCGAAAACTAAAGAACGAGAATTTTTGGCACATATGGTCAATTGAATGTCTATCCCAACCCTCTCATTTGGCACTAGTTTCAGCCCGAATTGTGCAAGTCACCTCAGGTCACGAATTGTCCCGAACGTGTAGCCCAAATTGTGAAAATTTCAAACCGCTACTGCTTGCTTGTTTGAGTAGGTAGCCATCTGAAACTTGGCATATATAAAGGTCATTAACATGTCTACATGCATGCACAATCTTATGTCAACTGATTGCATAACTTGCGAACTATAGGCCATCGAAATTTTTGTAAACAAAAGTTTGTGCGACTTTAGCTCCCAAACGGAATAAAAGCTAAAGCTGAAATAGCCTTCATTCTATTTCACTTATTTGTGTCTACACATGTATATGTTTTGCAGAGACTCAAAGCTCTTGAGAATGGAGAAAATGAGGTGTCAATTTTGCATTGGACCCTATGGGAAAATGCATTAAACGCCTACTGCTCCGACGTTCAGCGACCGATAACATCCATCTTTACACTGTAAACGGTAATTACATAGGTACATGCCTGGGGCAAATAACAGCGCAAATAATTGTCCATGTGCAGAGTAATAAAGGAGCAAACTTTTATATATGGGCCTGCAGTGGAAGTTATTCTTAAAAGGTGACTTTCACGAATCGTTCTGAAACTGTGCTAAATTACAGATAATTCCCATATATTTCTTGGGAGAAAATGCCCTGAAATTCTCCTTTCTCCGTTGTCGAGATATTCGAGGGCAAAGTCGTGCAGTTTTCGACTTCCAGGGGCTATAACTCGAAAACTAAAGAACGAGAATTTTTGGCACATATGGTCAATTGAATGTCTATCCCAACCCTCTCATTTGGCACTAGTTTCAGCCCGAATTGTGCAAGTCACCTAAGGTCACGAATCGTCCCGAACGTGTAGCCCAAATTGTGAAAATTTCAAACCGCTACTGCTTGCTTGTTTGAGTAGGTAGCCATCTGAAACTTGGCATATATAAAGGTCAT
Organism: Ctena decussata; assembly: GCA_963989385.1. NCBI lineage: Eukaryota > Metazoa > Mollusca > Bivalvia > Lucinida > Lucinidae > Ctena > Ctena decussata. The sequence goes on from OZ022505.1 coordinate 27,010,448, forward strand.
TAACATGTCTACATGCATGCACAATCTTATGTCAACTGATTGCATAACTTGCGAACTATAGGCCATCGAAATTTTTGTAAACAAAAGTTTGTGCGACTTTAGCTCCCAAACGGAATAAAAGCTAAAGCTGAAATAGCCTTCATTCTATTTGACTTATTTGTGTCTACACATGTATATGTTTTGCAGAGACTCAAAGCTCTTGAGAATGGAGAAAATGAGGTGTCAATTTTGCATTGGACCCTATGGGAAAATGCATTAAACGCCTACTGCTCCGACGTTCAGCGACCGATAACATCCATCTTTACACTGTAAACGGTAATTACATAGGTACATGCCTGGGGCAAATAACAGCGCAAATAATTGTCCATGTGCAGAGTAATAAAGGAGCAAACTTTTATATATGGGCCTGCAGTGGAAGTTATTCTTAAAAGGTGACTTTCACGAATCGTTCTGAAACTGTGCTAAATTACAGATAATTCCCATATATTTCTTGGGAGAAAATGCCCTGAAATTCTCCTTTCTCCGTTGTCGAGATATTCGAGGGCAAAGTCGTGCAGTTTTCGACTTCCAGGGGCTATAACTCGAAAACTAAAGAACGAGAATTTTTGGCACATATGGTCAATTGAATGTTTATCCCAACCCTCTCATTTGGCACTAGTTTCAGCCCGAATTGTGCAAGTCACCTAAGGTCACGAATCGTCCCGAACGTGTAGCCCAAATTGTGAAAATTTCAAACCGCTACTGCTTGCTTGTTTGAGTAGGTAGCCATCTGAAACTTGGCATATATAAAGGTCATTAACATGTCTACATGCATGCACAATCTTATGTCAACTGATTGCATAACTTGCGAACTATAGGCCATCGAAATTTTTGTAAACAAAAGTTTGTGCGACTTTAGCTCCCAAACGGAATAAAAGCTAAAGCTGAAATAGCCTTCATTCTATTTCACTTATTTGTGTCTACACATGTATATGTTTTGCAGAGACTCAAAGCTCTTGAGAATGGAGAAAATGAGGTGTCAATTTTGCATTGGACCCTATGGGAAAATGCATTAAACGCCTACTGCTCCGACGTTCAGCGACCGATAACATCCATCTTTACACTGTAAACGGTAATTACAAAGGTACATGCCTGGGGCAAATAACAGCGCAAATAATTGTCCATGTGCAGAGTAATAAAGGAGCAAACTTTTATATATGGGCCTGCAGTGGAAGTTATTCTTAAAAGGTGACTTTCACGAATCGTTCTGAAACTGTGCTAAATTACAGATAATTCCCATATATTTCTTGGGAGAAAATGCCCTGAAATTCTCCTTTCTCCGTTGTCGAGATATTCGAGGGCAAAGTCGTGCAGTTTTCGACTTCCAGGGGCTATAACTCGAAAACTAAAGAACGAGAATTTTTGGCACATATGGTCAATTGAATGTTTATCCCAACCCTCTCATTTGGCACTAGTTTCAGCCCGAATTGTGCAAGTCACCTAAGGTCACGAATCGTCCCGAACGTGTAGCCCAAATTGTGAAAATTTCAAACCGCTACTGCTTGCTTGTTTGAGTAGGTAGCCATCTGAAACTTGGCATATATAAAGGTCATTAACATGTCTACATGCATGCACAATCTTATGTCAACTGATTGCATAACTTGCGAACTATAGGCCATCGAAATTTTTGTAAACAAAAGTTTGTGCGACTTTAGCTCCCAAACGGAATAAAAGCTAAAGCTGAAATAGCCTTCATTCTATTTCACTTATTTGTGTCTACACATGTATATGTTTTGCAGAAACTCAAAGCTCTTGAGAATGGAGAAAATGAGGTGTCAATTTTGCATTGGACCCGATGGGAAAATGCATTAAACGCCTACTGCTCCGACGTTCAGCGACCGATAACATCCATCTTTACACTGTAAACGGTAATTACATAGGTACATGCCTGGGGCAAATAACAGCGCAAATAATTGTCCATGTGCAGAGTAATAAAGGAGCAAACTTTTATATATGGGCCTGCAGTGGAAGTTATTCTTAAAAGGTGACTTTCACGAATCGTTCTGAGACTGTGCTAAATTACAGATAATTCCCATATATTTCTTGGGAGAAAATGCCCTGAAATTCTCCTTTCTCCGTTGTCGAGATATTCGAGGGCAAAGTCGTGCAGTTTTCGACTTCCAGGGGCTATAACTCGAAAACTAAAGAACGAGAATTTTTGGCACATATGGTCAATTGAATGTCTATCCCAACCCTCTCATTTGGCACTAGTTTCAGCCCGAATTGTGCAAGTCACCTCAGGTCACGAATTGTCCCGAACGTGTAGCCCAAATTGTGAAAATTTCAAACCGCTACTGCTTGCTTGTTTGAGTAGGTAGCCATCTGAAACTTGGCATATATAAAGGTCATTAACATGTCTACATGCATGCACAATCTTATGTCAACTGATTGCATAACTTGCGAACTATAGGCCATCGAAATTTTTGTAAACAAAAGTTTGTGCGACTTTAGCTCCCAAACGGAATAAAAGCTAAAGCTGAAATAGCCTTCATTCTATTTCACTTATTTGTGTCTACACATGTATATGTTTTGCAGAGACTCAAAGCTCTTGAGAATGGAGAAAATGAGGTGTCAATTTTGCATTGGACCCTATGGGAAAATGCATTAAACGCCTACTGCTCCGACGTTCAGCGACCGATAACATCCATCTTTACACTGTAAACGGTAATTACATAGGTACATGCCTGGGGCAAATAACAGCGCAAATAATTGTCCATGTGCAGAGTAATAAAGGAGCAAACTTTTATATATGGGCCTGCAGTGGAAGTTATTCTTAAAAGGTGACTTTCACGAATCGTTCTGAAACTGTGCTAAATTACAGATAATTCCCATATATTTCTTGGGAGAAAATGCCCTGAAATTCTCCTTTCTCCGTTGTCGAGATATTCGAGGGCAAAGTCGTGCAGTTTTCGACTTCCAGGGGCTATAACTCGAAAACTAAAGAACGAGAATTTTTGGCACATATGGTCAATTGAATGTCTATCCCAACCCTCTCATTTGGCACTAGTTTCAGCCCGAATTGTGCAAGTCACCTAAGGTCACGAATCGTCCCGAACGTGTAGCCCAAATTGTGAAAATTTCAAACCGCTACTGCTTGCTTGTTTGAGTAGGTAGCCATCTGAAACTTGGCATATATAAAGGTCATTAACATGTCTACATGCATGCACAATCTTATGTCAACTGATTGCATAACTTGCGAACTATAGGCCATCGAAATTTTTGTAAACAAAAGTTTGTGCGACTTTAGCTCCCAAACGGAATAAAAGCTAAAGCTGAAATAGCCTTCATTCTATTTGACTTATTTGTGTCTACACATGTATATGTTTTGCAGAGACTCAAAGCTCTTGAGAATGGAGAAAATGAGGTGTCAATTTTGCATTGGACCCTATGGGAAAATGCATTAAACGCCTACTGCTCCGACGTTCAGCGACCGATAACATCCATCTTTACACTGTAAACGGTAATTACATAGGTACATGCCTGGGGCAAATAACAGCGCAAATAATTGTCCATGTGCAGAGTAATAAAGGAGCAAACTTTTATATATGGGCCTGCAGTGGAAGTTATTCTTAAAAGGTGACTTTCACGAATCGTTCTGAAACTGTGCTAAATTACAGATAATTCCCATATATTTCTTGGGAGAAAATGCCCTGAAATTCTCCTTTCTCCGTTGTCGAGATATTCGAGGGCAAAGTCGTGCAGTTTTCGACTTCCAGGGGCTATAACTCGAAAACTAAAGAACGAGAATTTTTGGCACATATGGTCAATTGAATGTTTATCCCAACCCTCTCATTTGGCACTAGTTTCAGCCCGAATTGTGCAAGTCACCTAAGGTCACGAATCGTCCCGAACGTGTAGCCCAAATTGTGAAAATTTCAAACCGCTACTGCTTGCTTGTTTGAGTAGGTAGCCATCTGAAACTTGGCATATATAAAGGTCATTAACATGTCTACATGCATGCACAATCTTATGTCAACTGATTGCATAACTTGCGAACTATAGGCCATCGACATTTTTGTAAACAAAAGTTTGTGCGACTTTAGCTCCCAAACGGAATAAAAGCTAAAGCTGAAATAGCCTTCATTCTATTTCACTTATTTGTGTCTACACATGTATATGTTTTGCAGAGACTCAAAGCTCTTGAGAATGGAGAAAATGAGGTGTCAATTTTGCATTGGACCCTATGGGAAAATGCATTAAACGCCTACTGCTCCGACGTTCAGCGACCGATAACATCCATCTTTACACTGTAAACGGTAATTACATAGGTACATGCCTGGGGCAAATAACAGCGCAAATAATTGTCCATGTGCAGAGTAATAAAGGAGCAAACTTTTATATATGGGCCTGCAGTGGAAGTTATTCTTAAAAGGTGACTTTCACGAATCGTTCTGAAACTGTGCTAAATTACAGATAATTCCCATATATTTCTTGGGAGAAAATGCCCTGAAATTCTCCTTTCTCCGTTGTCGAGATATTCGAGGGCAAAGTCGTGCAGTTTTCGACTTCCAGGGGCTATAACTCGAAAACTAAAGAACGAGAATTTTTGGCACATATGGTCAATTGAATGTTTATCCCAACCCTCTCATTTGGCACTAGTTTCAGCCCGAATTGTGCAAGTCACCTAAGGTCACGAATCGTCCCGAACGTGTAGCCCAAATTGTGAAAATTTCAAACCGCTACTGCTTGCTTGTTTGAGTAGGTAGCCATCTGAAACTTGGCATATATAAAGGTCATTAACATGTCTACATGCATGCACAATCTTATGTCAACTGATTGCATAACTTGCGAACTATAGGCCATCGAAATTTTTGTAAACAAAAGTTTGTGCGACTTTAGCTCCCAAACGGAATAAAAGCTAAAGCTGAAATAGCCTTCATTCTATTTCACTTATTTGTGTCTACACATGTATATGTTTTGCAGAGACTCAAAGCTCTTGAGAATGGAGAAAATGAGGTGTCAATTTTGCATTGGACCCTATGGGAAAATGCATTAAACGCCTACTGCTCCGACGTTCAGCGACCGATAACATCCATCTTTACACTGTAAACGGTAATTACATAGGCACATGCCTGGGGCAAATAACAGCGCAAATAATTGTCCATGTGCAGAGTTATAAAGGAGCAAACTTTTATATATGGGCCTGCAGTGGAAGTTATTCTTAAAAGGTGACTTTCACGAATCGTTCTGAAACTGTGCTAAATTACAGATAATTCCCATATATTTCTTGGGAGAAAATGCCCTGAAGTTCTCCTTTCTCCGTTGTCGAGATATTCGAGGGCAAAGTCGTGCAGTTTTCGACTTCCAGGGGCTATAACTCGAAAACTAAAGAACGAGAATTTTTGGCACATATGGTCAATTGAATGTTTATCCCAACCCTCTCATTTGGCACTAGTTTCAGCCCGAATTGTGCAAGTCACCTAAGGTCACGAATCGTCCCAAACGTGTAGCCCAAATTGTGAAAATTTCAAACCGCTACTGCTTGCTTGTTTGAGTAGGTAGCCATCTGAAACTTGGCATATATAAAGGTCATTAACATGTCTACATGCATGCACAATCTTATGTCAACTGATTGCATAACTTGCGAACTATAGGCCATCGAAATTTTTGTAAACAAAAGTTTGTGCGACTTTAGCTCCCAAACGGAATAAAAGCTAAAGCTGAAATAGCCTTCATTCTATTTCACTTATTTGTGTCTACACATGTATATGTTTTGCAGAGACTCAAAGCTCTTGAGAATGGAGAAAATGAGGTGTCAATTTTGCATTTGGACCCTATGGGAAAATGCATTAAACGCCTACTGCTCCGACGTTCAGCGACCGATAACATCCATCTTTACACTGTAAACGGTAATTACATAGGTACATGCCTGGGGCAAATAACAGCGCAAATAATTGTCCATGTGCAGAGTAATAAAGGAGCAAACTTTTATATATGGGCCTGCAGTGGAAGTTATTCTTAAAAGGTGACTTTCACGAATCGTTCTGAAACTGTGCTAAATTACAGATAATTCCCATTTATTTCTTGGGAGAAAATGCCCTGAAATTCTCCTTTCTCCGTTGTCGAGATATTCGAGGGCAAAGTCGTGCAGTTTTCGACTTCCAGGGGCTATAACTCGAAAACTAAAGAACGAGAATTTTTGGCACATATGGTCAATTGAATGTTTATCCCAACCCTCTCATTTGGCACTAGTTTCAGCCCGAATTGTGCAAGTCACCTAAGGTCACGAATCGTCCCGAACGTGTAGCCCAAATTGTGAAATTTTCAAACCGCTACTGCTTGCTTGTTGGAGTAGGTAGCCATCTGAAACTTGGCATATATAAAGGTCATTAATATGTCTACATGCATGCACAATCTTATGTCAACTGATTGCATAACTTGCGAACTATAGGCCATCGAAATTTTTGTAAACAAACGTTTGTGCGACTTTAGCTCCCAAACGGAATAAAAGCTAAAGCTGAAATAGCCTTCATTCTATTTCACTTATTTGTGTCTACACATGTATATGTTTTGCAGAGACTCAAAGCTCTTGAGAATGGAGAAAATGAGGTGTCAATTTTGCATTGGACCCTATGGGAAAATGCATTAAACGCCTACTGCTCCGACGTTCAGCGACCGATAACATCCATCTTTACACTGTAAACGGTAATTACATAGGTACATGCCTGGGGCAAATAACAGCGCAAATAATTGTCCATGTGCAGAGTAATAAAGGAGCAAACTTTTATATATGGGCCTGCAGTGGAAGTTATTCTTAAAAGGTGACTTTCACGAATCGTTCTGAAACTGTGCTAAATTACAGATAATTCCCATATATTTCTTGGGAGAAAATGTCCTGAAATTCTCCTTTCTCCGTTGTCGAGATATTCGAGGGCAAAGTCGTGCAGTTTTCGACTTCCAGGGGCTATAACTCGAAAACTAAAGAACGAGAATTTTTGGCACATATGGTCAATTGAATGTTTATCCCAACCCTCTCATTTGGCACTAGTTTCAGCCCGAATTGTGCAAGTCACCTAAGGTCACGAATCGTCCCGAACGTGTAGCCCAAATTGTGAAAATTTCAAACCGCTACTGCTTGCTTGTTTGAGTAGGTAGCCATCTGAAACTTGGCATATATAAAGGTCATTAACATGTCTACATGCATGCACAATCTTATGTCAACTGATTGCATAACTTGCGAACTATAGGCCATCGAAATTTTTGTAAACAAAAGTTTGTGCGACTTTAGCTCCCAAACGGAATAAAAGCTAAAGCTGAAATAGCCTTCATTCTATTTCACTTATTTGTGTCTACACATGTATATGTTTTGCAGAGACTCAAAGCTCTTGAGAATGGAGAAAATGAGGTGTCAATTTTGCATTGGACCCTATGGGAAAATGCATTAAACGCCTACTGCTCCGACGTTCAGCGACCGATAACATCCATCTTTACACTGTAAACGGTAATTACATAGGTACATGCCTGGGGCAAATGACAGCGCAAATAATTGTCCATGTGCAGAGTAATAAAGGAGCAAACTTTTATATATGGGCCTGCAGTGGAAGTTATTCTTAAAAGGTGACTTTCACGAATCGTTCTGAAACTGTGCTAAATTACAGATAATTCCCATATATTTCTTGGGAGAAAATGCCCTGAAATTCTCCTTTCTCCGTTGTCGAGATATTCGAGGGCAAAGTCGTGCAGTTTTCGACTTCCAGGGGCTATAACTCGAAAACTAAAGAACGAGAATTTTTGGCACATATGGTCAATTGAATGTTTATCCCAACCCTCTCATTTGGCACTAGTTTCAGCCCGAATTGTGCAAGTCACCTAAGGTCACGAATCGTCCCGAACGTGTAGCCCAAATTGTGAACATTTCAAACCGCTACTGCTTGCTTGTTTGAGTAGGTAGCCATCTGAAACTTGGCATATATAAAGGTCATTAACATGTCTACATGCATGCACAATCTTATGTCAACTGATTGCATAACTTGCGAACTATAGGCCATCGAAATTTTTGTAAACAAAAGTTTGTGCGACTTTAGCTCCCAAACGGAATAAAAGCTAAAGCTGAAATAGCCTTCATTCTATTTCACTTATTTGTGTCTACACATGTATATGTTTTGCAGAGACTCAAAGCTCTTGAGAATGGAGAAAATGAGGTGTCAATTTTGCATTGGACCCTAGGGGGAAAATGCATTAAACGCCTACTGCTCCGACGTTCAGCGACCGATAACATCCATCTTTACACTGTAAACGGTAATTACATAGGTACATGCCTGGGGCAAATAACAGCGCAAATAATTGTCCATGTGCAGAGTAATAAAGGAGCAAACTTTTATATATGGGCCTGCAGTGGAAGTTATTCTTAAAAGGTGACTTTCACGAATAGTTCTGAAACTGTGCTAAATTACAGATAATTCCCATTTATTTCTTGGGAGAAAATGCCCTGAAATTCTCCTTTCTCCGTTGTCGAGATATTCGAGGGCAAAGTCGTGCAGTTTTCGACTTCCAGGGGCTATAACTCGAAAACTAAAGAACGAGAATTTTTGGCACATATGGTCAATTGAATGTTTATCCCAACCCTCTCATTTGGCACTAGTTTCAGCCCGAATTGTGCAAGTCACCTAAGGTCACGAATCGTCCCGAACGTGTAGCCCAAATTGTGAAATTTTCAAACCGCTACTGCTTGCTTGTTGGAGTAGGTAGCCATCTGAAACTTGGCATATATAAAGGTCATTAATATGTCTACATGCATGCACAATCTTATGTCAACTGATTGCATAACTTGCGAACTATAGGCCATCGAAATTTTTGTAAACAAACGTTTGTGCGACTTTAGCTCCCAAACGGAATAAAAGCTAAAGCTGAAATAGCCTTCATTCTATTTCACTTATTTGTGTCTACACATGTATATGTTTTGCAGAGACTCAAAGCTCTTGAGAATGGAGAAAATGAGGTGTCAATTTTGCATTGGACCCTATGGGAAAATGCATTAAACGCCTACTGCTCCGACGTTCAGCGACCGATAACATCCATCTTTACACTGTAAACGGTAATTACATAGGTACATGCCTGGGGCAAATAACAGCGCAAATAATTGTCCATGTGCAGAGTAATAAAGGAGCAAATTTTTTTATATGGGCCTGCAGTGGAAGTTATTCTTAAAAGGTGACTTTCACGAATCGTTCTGAAACTGTGCTAAATTACAGATAATTCCCATATATTTCTTGGGAGAAAATGTCCTGAAATTCTCCTTTCTCCGTTGTCGAGATATTCGAGGGCAAAGTCGTGCAGTTTTCGACTTCCAGGGGCTATAACTCGAAAACTAAAGAACGAGAATTTTTGGCACATATGGTCAATTGAATGTTTATCCCAACCCTCTCATTTGGCACTAGTTTCAGCCCGAATTGTGCAAGTCACCTAAGGTCACGAATCGTCCCGAACGTGTAGCCCAAATTGTGAAAATTTCAAACCGCTACTGCTTGCTTGTTTGAGTAGGTAGCCATCTGAAACTTGGCATATATAAAGGTCATTAACATGTCTACATGCATGCACAATCTTATGTCAACTGATTGCATAACTTGCGAACTATAGGCCATCGAAATTTTTGTAAACAAAAGTTTGTGCGACTTTAGCTCCCAAACGGAATAAAAGCTAAAGCTGAAATAGCCTTCATTCTATTTCACTTATTTGTGTCTACACATGTATATGTTTTGCAGAGACTCAAAGCTCTTGAGAATGGAGAAAATGAGGTGTCAATTTTGCATTGGACCCTATGGGAAAATGCATTAAACGCCTACTGCTCCGACGTTCAGCGACCGATAACATCCATCTTTACACTGTAAACGGTAATTACATAGGTACATGCCTGGGGCAAATGACAGCGCAAATAATTGTCCATGTGCAGAGTAATAAAGGAGCAAACTTTTATATATGGGCCTGCAGTGGAAGTTATTCTTAAAAGGTGACTTTCACGAATCGTTCTGAAACTGTGCTAAATTACAGATAATTCCCATATATTTCTTGGGAGAAAATGCCCTGAAATTCTCCTTTCTCCGTTGTCGAGATATTCGAGGGCAAAGTCGTGCAGTTTTCGACTTCCAGGGGCTATAACTCGAAAACTAAAGAACGAGAATTTTTGGCACATATGGTCAATTGAATGTTTATCCCAACCCTCTCATTTGGCACTAGTTTCAGCCCGAATTGTGCAAGTCACCTAAGGTCACGAATCGTCCCGAACGTGTAGCCCAAATTGTGAACATTTCAAACCGCTACTGCTTGCTTGTTTGAGTAGGTAGCCATCTGAAACTTGGCATATATAAAGGTCATTAACATGTTTACATGCATGCACAATCTTATGTCAACTGATTGCATAACTTGCGAACTATAGGCCATCGAAATTTTTGTAAACAAAAGTTTGTGCGACTTTAGCTCCCAAACGGAATAAAATCTAAAGCTGAAATAGCCTTCATTCTATTTCACTTATTTGTGTCTACACATGTATATGTTTTGCAGAGACTCAAAGCTCTTGAGAATGGAGAAAATGAGGTGTCAATTTTGCATTGGACCCTAGGGGGAAAATGCATTAAACGCCTACTGCTCCGACGTTCAGCGACCGATAACATCCATCTTTACACTGTAAACGGTAATTACATAGGTACATGCCTGGGGCAAATAACAGCGCAAATAATTGTCCATGTGCAGAGTAATAAAGGAGCAAACTTTTATATATGGGCCTGCAGTGGAAGTTATTCTTAAAAGGTGACTTTCACGAATCGTTCTGAAACTGTGCTAAATTACAGATAATTCCCATATATTTCTTGGGAGAAAATGCCCTGAAATTCTCCTTTCTCCGTTGTCGAGATATTCGAGGGCAAAGTCGTGCAGTTTTCGACTTCCAGGGGCTATAACTCGAAAACTAAAGAACGAGAATTTTTGGCACATATGGTCAATTGAATGTTTATCCCAACCCTCTCATTTGGCACTAGTTTCAGCCCGAATTGTGAAAGTCACCTAAGGTCACGAATCGTCCCGAACGTGTAGCCCAAATTGTGAAAATTTCAAACCGCTACTGCTTGCTTGTTTGAGTAGGTAGCCATCTGAAACTTGGCATATATAAAGGTCATCAACATGTCTACAGGCATGCACAATCTTATGTCAACTGATTGCATAACTTGCGAACTATAGGCCATCGAAATTTTTGTAAACAAAAGTTTGTGCGACTTTAGCTCCCAAACGGAATAAAAGCTAAAGCTGAAATAGCCTTCATTCTATTTCACTTATTTGTTTCTACACATGTATATGTTTTGCAGAAACTCAAAGCTCTTGAGAATGGAGAAAATGAGGTGTCAATTTTGCATTGGACCCTACGGGAAAATGCATTAAACGCCTACTGCTCCGACGTTCAGCGACCGATAACATCCATCTTTACACTGTAAACGGTAATTACATAGGTACATGCCTGGGGCAAATAACAGCGCAAATAATTGTCCATGTGCAGAGTAATAAAGGAGCAAACTTTTATATATGGGCCTGCAGTGGAAGTAATTCTTAAAAGGTGACTTTCACGAATCGTTCTGAAACTGTGCTAAATTACAGATAATTCCCATATATTTCTTGGGAGAAAATGCCCTGAAATTCTCCTTTCTCCGTTGTCGAGATATTCGAGGGCAAAGTCGTGCAGTTTTCGACTTCCAGGGGCTATAACTCGAAAACTAAAGAACGAGAATTTTTGGCACATATGGTCAATTGAATGTTTATCCCAATCCTCTCATTTGGCACTAGTTTCAGCCCGAATTGTGCAAGTCACCTAAGGTCACGAATCGTCCCGAACGTGTAGCCCAAATTGTGAAAATTTCAAACCGCTACTGCTTGCTTGTTTGAGTAGGTAGCCATCTGAAACTTGGCATATATAAAGGTCATTAACATGTCTACATGCATGCACAATCTTATGTCAACTGATTGCATAACTTGCGAACTATAGGCCATCGAAATTTTTGTAAACAAAAGTTTGTGCGACTTTAGCTCCCAAACGGAATAAAAGCTAAAGCTGAAATAGCCTTCATTCTATTTCACTTATTTGTGTCTACACATGTATATGTTTTGCAGAGACTCAAAGCTCTTGAGAATGGAGAAAATGAGGTGTCAATTTTGCATTGGACCCTATGGGAAAATGCATTAAACGCCTACTGCTCCGACGTTCAGCGACCGATAACATCCATCTTTACACTGTAAACGGTAATTACATAGGTACATGCCTGGGGCAAATAACAGCGCAAATAATTGTCCATGTGCAGAGTAATAAAGGAGCAAACTTTTATATATGGGCCTGCAGTGGAAGTTATTCTTAAAAGGTGACTTTCACGAATCGTTCTAAAACTGTGCTAAATTACAGATAATTCCCATATATTTCTTGGGAGAAAATGCCCTGAAATTCTCCTTTCTCCGTTGTCGAGATATTCGAGGGCAAAGTCGTGCAGTTTTCGACTTCCAGGGGCTATAACTCGAAAACTAAAGAACGAGAATTTTTGGCACATATGGTCAATTGAATGTTTATCCCAACCCTCTCATTTGGCACTAGTTTCAGCCCGAATTGTGCAAGTCACCTAAGGTCACGAATCGTCCCGAACGTGTAGCCCAAATTGTGAAAATTTCAAACCGCTACTGCTTGCTTGTTTGAGTAGGTAGCCATCTGAAACTTGGCATATATAAAGGTCATTAACATGTCTACATGCATGCACAATCTTATGTCAACTGATTGCATAACTTGCGAACTATAGGCCATCGAAATTTTTGTAAACAAAAGTTTGTGCGACTTTAGCTCCCAAACGGAATAAAAGCTAAAGCTGAAATAGCCTTCATTCTATTTCACTTATTTGTGTCTACACATGTATATGTTTTGCAGAGACTCAAAGCTCTTGAGAATGGAGAAAATGAGGTGTCAATTTTGCATTGGACCCTATGGGAAAATGCATTAAACGCCTACTGCTCCGACGTTCAGCGACCGATAACATCCATCTTTACACTGTAAACGGTAATTACATAGGTACATGCCTGGGGCAAATAACAGCGCAAATAATTGTCCATGTGCAGAGTAATAAAGGAGCAAACTTTTATATATGGGCCTGCAGTGGAAGTTATTCTTAAAAGGTGACTTTCACGAATCGTTCTGAAACTGTGCTAAATTACAGATAATTCCCATATATTTCTTGGGAGAAAATGCCCTGAAATTCTCCTTTCTCCGTTGTCGAGATATTCGAGGGCAAAGTCGTGCAGTTTTCGACTTCCAGGGGCTATAACTCGAAAACTAAAGAACGAGAATTTTTGGCACATATGGTCAATTGAATGTTTATCCCAACCCTCTCATTTGGCACTAGTTTCAGCCCGAATTGTGCAAGTCACCTAAGGTCACGAATCGTCCCGAACGTGTAGCCCAAATTGTGAAAATTTCAAACCGCTACTGCTTGCTTGTTTGAGTAGGTAGCCATCTGAAACTTGGCATATATAAAGGTCATTAACATGTCTACATGCATGCACAATCTTATGTCAACTGATTGCATAACTTGCGAACTATAGGCCATCGAAATTTTTGTAAACAAAAGTTTGTGCGACTTTAGCTCCCAAACGGAATAAAAGCTAAAGCTGAAATAGCCTTCATTCTATTTCACTTATTTGTGTCTACACATGTATATGTTTTGCAGAGACTCAAAGCTCTTGAGAATGGAGAAAATGAGGTGTCAATTTTGCATTGGACCCTATGGGAAAATGCATTAAACGCCTACTGCTCCGACGTTCAGCGACCGATAACATCCATCTTTACACTGTAAACGGTAATTACATAGGTACATGCCTGGGGCAAATAACAGCGCAAATAATTGTCCATGTGCAGAGTAATAAAGGAGCAAACTTTTATATATGGGCCTGCAGTGGAAGTTATTCTTAAAAGGTGACTTTCACGAATCGTTCTGAAACTGTGCTAAATTACAGATAATTCCCATATATTTCTTGGGAGAAAATGCCCTGAAATTCTCCTTTCTCCGTTGTCGAGATATTCGAGGGCAAAGTCGTGCAGTTTTCGACTTCCAGAGGCTATAACTCGAAAACTAAAGAACGAGAATTTTTGGCACATATGGTCAATTGAATGTTTATCCCAACCCTCTCATTTGGCACTAGTTTCAGCCCGAATTGTGCAAGTCACCTAAGGTCACGAATCGTCCCGAACGTGTAGCCCAAATTGTGAAAATTTCAAACCGCTACTGCTTGCTTGTTTGAGTAGGTAGCCATCTGAAACTTGGCATATATAAAGGTCATCAACATGTCTACATGCATGCACAATCTTATGTCAACTGATTGCATAACTTGCAAACTATAGGCCATCGAAATTTTTGTAAACAAAAGTTTGTGCGACTTTAGCTCCCAAACGGAATAAAAGCTAAAGCTGAAATAGCCTTCATTCTATTTGACTTATTTGTGTCTACACATGTATATGTTTTGCAGAGACTCAAAGCTCTTGAGAATGGAGAAAATGAGGTGTCAATTTTGCATTGGACCCTATGGGAAAATGCATTAAACGCCTACTGCTCCGACGTTCAGCGACCGATAACATCCATCTTTACACTGTAAACGGTAATTACATAGGTACATGCCTGGGGCAAATAACAGCGCAAATAATTGTCCATGTGCAGAGTAATAAAGGAGCAAACTTTTATATATGGGCCTGCAGTGGAAGTTATTCTTAAAAGGTGACTTTCACGAATCGTTCTGAAACTGTGCTAAATTACAGATAATTCCCATATATTTCTTGGGAGAAAATGCCCTGAAATTCTCCTTTCTCCGTTGTCGAGATATTCGAGGGCAAAGTCGTGCAGTTTTCGACTTCCAGGGGCTATAACTCGAAAACTAAAGAACGAGAATTTTTGGCACATATGGTCAATTGAATGTTTATCCCAACCCTCTCATTTGGCACTAGTTTCAGCCCGAATTGTGCAAGTCACCTAAGGTCACGAATCGTCCCGAACGTGTAGCCCAAATTGTGAAAATTTCAAACCGCTACTGCTTGCTTGTTTGAGTAGGTAGCCATCTGAAACTTGGCATATATAAAGGTCATTAACATGTCTACATGCATGCACAATCTTATGTCAACTGATTGCATAACTTGCGAACTATAGGCCATCGACATTTTTGTAAACAAAAGTTTGTGCGACTTTAGCTCCCAAACGGAATAAAAGCTAAAGCTGAAATAGCCTTCATTCTATTTCACTTATTTGTGTCTACACATGTATATGTTTTGCAGAGACTCAAAGCTCTTGAGAATGGAGAAAATGAGGTGTCAATTTTGCATTGGACCCTATGGGAAAATGCATTAAACGCCTACTGCTCCGACGTTCAGCGACCGATAACATCCATCTTTACACTGTAAACGGTAATTACATAGGTACATGCCTGGGGCAAATAACAGCGCAAATAATTGTCCATGTGCAGAGTAATAAAGGAGCAAACTTTTATATATGGGCCTGCAGTGGAAGTTATTCTTAAAAGGTGACTTTCACGAATCGTTCTGAAACTGTGCTAAATTACAGATAATTCCCATATATTTCTTGGGAGAAAATGCCCTGAAATTCTCCTTTCTCCGTTGTCGAGATATTCGAGGGCAAAGTCGTGCAGTTTTCGACTTCCAGGGGCTATAACTCGAAAACTAAAGAACGAGAATTTTTGGCACATATGGTCAATTGAATGTTTATCCCAACCCTCTCATTTGGCACTAGTTTCAGCCCGAATTGTGCAAGTCACCTAAGGTCACGAATCGTCCCGAACGTGTAGCCCAAATTGTGAACATTTCAAACCGCTACTGCTTGCTTGTTTGAGTAGGTAGCCATCTGAAACTTGGCATATATAAAGGTCATTAACATGTCTACATGCATGCACAATCTTATGTCAACTGATTGCATAACTTGCGAACTATAGGCCATCGAAATTTTTGTAAACAAAAGTTTGTGCGACTTTAGCTCCCAAACGGAATAAAAGCTAAAGCTGAAATAGCCTTCATTCTATTTCACTTATTTGTGTCTACACATGTATATGTTTTGCAGAGACTCAAAGCTCTTGAGAATGGAGAAAATGAGGTGTCAATTTTGCATTTGGACCCTATGGGAAAATGCATTAAACGCCTACTGCTCCGACGTTCAGCGACCGATAACATCCATCTTTACACTGTAAACGGTAATTACATAGGTACATGCCTGGGGCAAATAACAGCGCAAATAATTGTCCATGTGCAGAGTAATAAAGGAGCAAACTTTTATATATGGGCCTGCAGTGGAAGTTATTCTTAAAAGGTGACTTTCACGAATCGTTCTGAAACTGTGCTAAATTACAGATAATTCCCATATATTTCTTGGGAGAAAATGCCCTGAAATTCTCCTTTCTCCGTTGTCGAGATATTCGAGGGCAAAGTCGTGCAGTTTTCGACTTCCAGGGGCTATAACTCGAAAACTAAAGAACGAGAGTTTTTGGCACATATGGTCAATTGAATGTTTATCCCAACCCTCTCATTTGGCACTAGTTTCAGCCCGAATTGTGCAATTCACCTAAGGTCACAAATCGTCCCGAACGTGTAGCCCAAATTGTGAAAATTTCAAACCGCTACTGCTTGCTTGTTTGAGTAGGTAGCCATCTGAAACTTGGCATATATAAAGGTCATTAACATGTCTACATGCATGCACAATCTTATGTCAACTGATTGCATAACTTGCGAACTATAGGCCATCGAAATTTTTGTAAACAAAAGTTTGTGCGACTTTAGCTCCCAAACGGAATAAAAGCTAAAGCTGAAATAGCCTTCATTCTATTTCACTTATTTGTGTCTACACATGTATATGTTTTGCAGAGACTCAAAGCTCTTGAGAATGGAGAAAATGAGGTGTCAATTTTGCATTGGACCCTATGGGAAAATGCATTAAACGCCTACTGCTCCGACGTTCAGCGACCGATAACATCCATCTTTACACTGTAAACGGTAATTACATAGGTACATGCCTGGGGCAAATAACAGCGCAAATAATTGTCCATGTGCAGAGTAATAAAGGAGCAAACTTTTATATATGGGCCTGCAGTGGAAGTTATTCTTAAAAGGTGACTTTCACGAATCGTTCTGAAACTGTGCTAAATTACAGATAATTCCCATATATTTCTTGGGAGAAAATGCCCTGAAATTCTCCTTTCTCCGTTGTCGAGATATTCGAGGGCAAAGTCGTGCAGTTTTCGACTTCCAGGGGCTATAACTCGAAAACTAAAGAACGAGAATTTTTGGCACATATGGTCAATTGAATGTTTATCCCAACCCTCTCATTTGGCACTAGTTTCAGCCCGAATTGTGCAAGTCACCTAAGGTCACGAATCGTCCCGAACGTGTAGCCCAAATTGTGAAAATTTCAAACCGCTACTGCTTGCTTGTTTGAGTAGGTAGCCATCTGAAACTTGGCATATATAAAGGTCATTAACATGTCTACATGCATGCACATTCTTATGTCAACTGATTGCATAACTTGCGAACTATAGGCCATCGAAATTTTTGTAAACAAACGTTTGTGCGACTTTAGCTCCCAAACGGAATAAAAGCTAAAGCTGAAATAGCCTTCATTCTATTTCACTTATTTGTGTCTACACATGTATATGTTTTGCAGAGACTCAAAGCTCTTGAGAATGGAGAAAATGAGGTGTCAATTTTGCATTGAACCCTATGGGAAAATGCATTAAACGCCTACTGCTCCGACGTTCAGCGACCGATAACATCCATCTTTACACTGTAAACGGTAATTACATAGGTACATGCCTGGGGCAAATAACAGCGCAAATAATTGTCCATGTGCAGAGTAATAAAGGAGCAAACTTTTATATATGGGCCTGCAGTGGAAGTTATTCTTAAAAGGTGACTTTCACGAATCGTTCTGAAACTGTGCTAAATTACAGATAATTCCCATATATTTCTTGGGAGAAAATGCCCTGAAATTCTCCTTTCTCCGTTGTCGAGATATTCGAGGGCAAAGTCGTGCAGTTTTCGACTTCCAGGGGCTATAACTCGAAAACTAAAGAACGAGAATTTTTGGCACATATGGTCAATTGAATGTTTATCCCAACCCTCTCATTTGGCACTAGTTTCAGCCCGAATTGTGCAATTCACCTAAGGTCACGAATCGTCCCGAACGTGTAGCCCAAATTGTGAAAATTTCAAACCGCTACTGCTTGCTTGTTTGAGTAGGTAGCCATCTGAAACTTGGCATATATAAAGGTCATTAACATGTCTACATGCATGCACAATCTTATGTCAACTGATTGCATAACTTGCGAAGTATAGGTCATCGAAATTTTTGTAAACAAAAGTTTGTGCGACTTTAGCTCCCAAACGGAATAAAAGCTAAAGCTGAAATAGCCTTCATTCTATTTCACTTATTTGTGTCTACACATGTATATGTTTTGCAGAGACTCAAAGCTCTTGAGAATGGAGAAAATGAGGTGTCAATTTTGCATTGGACCCTATGGGAAAATGCATTAAACGCCTACTGCTCCGACGTTCAGCGACCGATAACATCCATCTTTACACTGTAAACGGTAATTACATAGGTACATGCCTGGGGCAAATAACAGCGCAAATAATTGTCCATGTGCAGAGTAATAAAGGAGCAAACTTTTATATATGGGCCTGCAGTGGAAGTTATTCTTAAAAGGTGACTTTCACGAATCGTTCTGAAACTGTGCTAAATTACAGATAATTCCCATATATTTCTTGGGAGAAAATGCCCTGAAATTCTCCTTTCTCCGTTGTCGAGATATTCGAGGGCAAAGTCGTGCAGTTTTCGACTTCCAGAGGCTATAACTCGAAAACTAAAGAACGAGAATTTTTGGCACATATGGTCAATTGAATGTTTATCCCAACCCTCTCATTTGGCACTAGTTTCAGCCCGAATTGTGCAAGTCACCTAAGGTCACGAATCGTCCCGAACGTGTAGCCCAAATTGTGAAAATTTCAAACCGCTACTGCTTGCTTGTTTGAGTAGGTAGCCATCTGAAACTTGGCATATATAAAGGTCATCAACATGTCTACATGCATGCACAATCTTATGTCAACTGATTGCATAACTTGCAAACTATAGGCCATCGAATTTTTTGTAAACAAAAGTTTGTGCGACTTTAGCTCCCAAACGGAATAAAAGCTAAAGCTGAAATAGCCTTCATTCTATTTCACTTATTTGTGTCTACACATGTATATGTTTTGCAGAGACTCAAAGCTCTTGAGAATGGAGAAAATGAGGTGTCAATTTTGCATTGGACCCTATGGGAAAATGCATTAAACGCCTACTGCTCCGACGTTCAGCGACCGATAACATCCATCTTTACACTGTAAACGGTAATTACATAGGTACATGCCTGGGGCAAATAACAGCGCAAATAATTGTCCATGTGCAGAGTAATAAAGGAGCAAACTTTTATATATGGGCCTGCAGTGGAAGTTATTCTTAAAAGGTGACTTTCACGAATCGTTCTGAAACTGTGCTAAATTACAGATAATTCCCATATATTTCTTGGGAGAAAATGCCCTGAAATTCTCCTTTCTCCGTTGTCGAGATATTCGAGGGCAAAGTCGTGCAGTTTTCGACTTCCAGGGGCTATAACTCGAAAACTAAAGAACGAGAATTTTTGGCACATATGGTCAATTGAATGTTTATCCCAACCCTCTCATTTGGCACTAGTTTCAGCCCGAATTGTGCAAGTCACCTAAGGTCACGAATCGTCCCGAACGTGTAGCCCAAATTGTGAACATTTCAAACCGCTACTGCTTGCTTGTTTGAGTAGGTAGCCATCTGAAACTTGGCATATATAAAGGTCATTAACATGTCTACATGCATGCACAATCTTATGTCAACTGATTGCATAACTTGCGAACTATAGGCCATCGAAATTTTTGTAAACAAAAGTTTGTGCGACTTTAGCTCCCAAACGGAATAAAAGCTAAAGCTGAAATAGCCTTCATTCTATTTCACTTATTTGTGTCTACACATGTATATGTTTTGCAGAGACTCAAAGCTCTTGAGAATGGAGAAAATGAGGTGTCAATTTTGCATTTGGACCCTATGGGAAAATGCATTAAACGCCTACTGCTCCGACGTTCAGCGACCGATAACATCCATCTTTACACTGTAAACGGTAATTACATAGGTACATGCCTGGGGCAAATAACAGCGCAAATAATTGTCCATGTGCAGAGTAATAAAGGAGCAAACTTTTATATATGGGCCTGCAGTGGAAGTTATTCTTAAAAGGTGACTTTCACGAATCGTTCTGAAACTGTGCTAAATTACAGATAATTCCCATATATTTCTTGGGAGAAAATGCCCTGAAATTCTCCTTTCTCCGTTGTCGAGATATTCGAGGGCAAAGTCGTGCAGTTTTCGACTTCCAGGGGCTATAACTCGAAAACTAAAGAACGAGAGTTTTTGGCACATATGGTCAATTGAATGTTTATCCCAACCCTCTCATTTGGCACTAGTTTCAGCCCGAATTGTGCAATTCACCTAAGGTCACAAATCGTCCCGAACGTGTAGCCCAAATTGTGAAAATTTCAAACCGCTACTGCTTGCTTGTTTGAGTAGGTAGCCATCTGAAACTTGGCATATATAAAGGTCATTAACATGTCTACATGCATGCACAATCTTATGTCAACTGATTGCATAACTTGCGAACTATAGGCCATCGAAATTTTTGTAAACAAAAGTTTGTGCGACTTTAGCTCCCAAACGGAATAAAAGCTAAAGCTGAAATAGCCTTCATTCTATTTCACTTATTTGTGTCTACACATGTATATGTTTTGCAGAGACTCAAAGCTCTTGAGAATGGAGAAAATGAGGTGTCAATTTTGCATTGGACCCTATGGGAAAATGCATTAAACGCCTACTGCTCCGACGTTCAGCGACCGATAACATCCATCTTTACACTGTAAACGGTAATTACATAGGTACATGCCTGGGGCAAATAACAGCGCAAATAATTGTCCATGTGCAGAGTAATAAAGGAGCAAACTTTTATATATGGGCCTGCAGTGGAAGTATTTCTTAAAAGGTGACTTTCACGAATCGTTCTGAAACTGTGCTAAATTACAGATAATTCCCATATATTTCTTGGGAGAAAATGCCCTGAAATTCTCCTTTTTCCGTTGTCGAGATATTCGAGGGCAAAATCGTGCAGTTTTCGACTTCCAGGGGCTATAACTCGAAAACTAAAGAACGAGAATTTTTGGCACATATGGTCAATTGAATGTTTATCCCAACCCTCTCATTTGGCACTAGTTTCAGCCCGAATTGTGCAAGTCACCTAAGGTCACGAATCGTCACGAACGTGTAGCCCAAATTGTGAAAATTTCAAACCGCTACTGCTTGCTTGTTTGAGTAGGTAGCCATCTGAAACTTGGCATATATAAAGGTCATTAACATGTCTACATGCATGCACAATCTTATGTCAACTGATTGCATAACTTGCGAACTATAGGCCATCGAAATTTTTGTAAACAAAAGTTTGTGCGACTTTAGCTCCCAAACGGAATAAAAGCTAAAGCTGAAATAGCCTTCATTCTATTTCTCTTATTTGTGTCTACACATGTATATGTTTTGCAGAGACTCAAAGCTCTTGAGAATGGAGAAAATGAGGTGTCAATTTTGCATTGAACCCTATGGGAAAATGCATTAAACGCCTACTGCTCCGACGTTCAGCGACCGATAACATCCATCTTTACACTGTAAACGGTAATTACATAGGTACATGCCTGGGGCAAATAACAGCGCAAATAATTGTCCATGTGCAGAGTAATAAAGGAGCAAACTTTTATATATGGGCCTGCAGTGGAAGTTATTCTTAAAAGGTGACTTTCACGAATCGTTCTGAAACTGTGCTAAATTACAGATAATTCCCATATATTTCTTGGGAGAAAATGCCCTGAAATTCTCCTTTCTCCGTTGTCGAGATATTCGAGGGCAAAGTCGTGCAGTTTTCGACTTCCAGGGGCTATAACTCGAAAACTAAAGAACGAGAATTTTTGGCACATATGGTCAATTGAATGTTTATCCCAACCCTCTCATTTGGCACTAGTTTCAGCCCGAATTGTGCAAGTCACCTAAGGTCACGAATCGTCCCGAACGTGTAGCCCAAATTGTGAAAATTTCAAACCGCTACTGCTTGCTTGTTTGAGTAGGTAGCCATCTGAAACTTGGCATATATAAAGGTCATTAACATGTCTACATGCATGCACATTCTTATGTCAACTGATTGCATAACTTGCGAACTATAGGCCATCGAAATTTTTGTAAACAAACGTTTGTGCGACTTTAGCTCCCAAACGGAATAAAAGCTAAAGCTGAAATAGCCTTCATTCTATTTCACTTATTTGTGTCTACACATGTATATGTTTTGCAGAGACTCAAAGCTCTTGAGAATGGAGAAAATGAGGTGTCAATTTTGCATTGAACCCTATGGGAAAATGCATTAAACGCCTACTGCTCCGACGTTCAGCGACCGATAACATCCATCTTTACACTGTAAACGGTAATTACATAGGTACATGCCTGGGGCAAATAACAGCGCAAATAATTGTCCATGTGCAGAGTAATAAAGGAGCAAACTTTTATATATGGGCCTGCAGTGGAAGTTATTCTTAAAAGGTGACTTTCACGAATCGTTCTGAAACTGTGCTAAATTACAGATAATTCCCATATATTTCTTGGGAGAAAATGCCCTGAAATTCTCCTTTCTCCGTTGTCGAGATATTCGAGGGCAAAGTCGTGCAGTTTTCGACTTCCAGGGGCTATAACTCGAAAACTAAAGAACGAGAATTTTTGGCACATATGGTCAATTGAATGTTTATCCCAACCCTCTCATTTGGCACTAGTTTCAGCCCGAATTGTGCAATTCACCTAAGGTCACGAATCGTCCCGAACGTGTAGCCCAAATTGTGAAAATTTCAAACCGCTACTGCTTGCTTGTTTGAGTAGGTAGCCATCTGAAACTTGGCATATATAAAGGTCATTAACATGTCTACATGCATGCACAATCTTATGTCAACTGATTGCATAACTTGCGAAGTATAGGTCATCGAAATTTTTGTAAACAAAAGTTTGTGCGACTTTAGCTCCCAAACGGAATAAAAGCTAAAGCTGAAATAGCCTTCATTCTATTTCACTTATTTGTGTCTACACATGTATATGTTTTGCAGAGACTCAAAGCTCTTGAGAATGGAGAAAATGAGGTGTCAATTTTGCATTGGACCCTATGGGAAAATGCATTAAACGCCTACTGCTCCGACGTTCAGCGACCGATAACATCCATCTTTACACTGTAAACGGTAATTACATAGGTACATGCCTGGGACAAATAACAGCGCAAATAATTGTCCATGTGCAGAGTAATAAAGGAGCAAACTTTTATATATGGGCCTGCAGTGGAAGTTATTCTTAAAAGGTGACTTTCACGAATCGTTCTGAAACTGTGCTAAATTACAGATAATTCCCATATATTTCTTGGGAGAAAATGCCCTGAAATTCTCCTTTCTCCGTTGTCGAGATATTCGAGGGCAAAGTCGTGCAGTTTTCGACTTCCAGGGGCTATAACTCGAAAACTAAAGAACGAGAATTTTTGGCACATATGGTCAATTGAATGTTTATCCCAACCCTCTCATTTGGCACTAGTTTCAGCCCGAATTGTGCAAGTCACCTAAGGTCACGAATCGTCCCGAACGTGTAGCCCAAATTGTGAAAATTTCAAACCGCTACTGCTTGCTTGTTTGAGTAGGTAGCCATCTGAAACTTGGCATATATAAAGGTCATTAACATGTCTACATGCATGCACAATCTTATGTCAACTGATTGCATAACTTGCGAACTATAGGCCATCGAAATTTTTGTAAACAAAAGTTTGTGCGACTTTAGCTCCCAAACGGAATAAAAGCTAAAGCTGAAAAAGCCTTCATTCTATTTCACTTATTTGTGTCTACACATGTATATGTTTTGCAGAGATCCAAAGCTCTTGAGAATGGAGAAAATGAGGTGTCAATTTTGCATTGGACCCTATGGGAAAATGCATTAAACGCCTACTGCTCCGACGTTCAGCGACCGATAACATCCATCTTTACACTGTAAACGGTAATTACATAGGTACATGCCTGGGGCAAATAACAGCGCAAATAATTGTCCATGTGCAGAGTAATAAAGGAGCAAACTTTTATATATGGGCCTGCAGTGGAAGTTATTCTTAAAAGGTGACTTTCACGAATCGTTCTGAAACTGTGCTAAATTACAGATAATTCCCATATATTTCTTGGGAGAAAATGCCCTGAAATTCTCCTTTCACCGTTGTCGAGCTATTCGAGGGCAAAGTCGTGCAGTTTTCGACTTCCAGGGGCTATAACTCGAAAACTAAAGAACGAGAATTTTTGGCACATATGGTCAATTGAATGTTTATCCCAACCCTCTCATTTGGCACTAGTTTCAGCCCGAATTGTGCAAGTCACCTAAGGTCACGAATCGTCCCGAACGTGTAGCCCAAATTGTGAAAATTTCAAACCGCTACTGCTTGCTTGTTTGAGTAGGTAGCCATCTGAAACTTGGCATATATAAAGGTCATTAACATGTCTACATGCATGCACAATCTTATGTCAACTGATTGCATAACTTGCGAACTATAGGCCATCGAAATTTTTGTAAACAAAAGTTTGTGCGACTTTAGCTCCCAAACGGAATAAAAGCTAAAGCTGAAATAGCCTTCATTCTATTTCACTTATTTGTGTCTACACATGTATATGTTTTGCAGAGACTCAAAGCTCTTGAGAATGGAGAAAATGAGGTGTCAATTTTGCATTGGACCCTATGGGAAAATGCATTAAACGCCTACTGCTCCGACGTTCAGCGACCGATAACATCCATCTTTACACTGTAAACGGTAATTACATAGGTACATGCCTGGGGCAAATAACAGCGCAAATAATTGTCCATGTGCAGAGTAATAAAGGAGCAAACTTTTATATATGGGCCTGCAGTGGAAGTTATTCTTAAAAGGTGACTTTCACAAATCGTTCTGAAACTGTGCTAAATTACAGATAATTCCCATATATTTCTTGGGAGAAAATGCCCTGAAATTCTCCTTTCTCCGTTGTCGAGATATTCGAGGGCAAAGTCGTGCAGTTTTCGACTTCCAGGGGCTATAACTCGAAAACTAAAGAACGAGAATTTTTGGCACATATGGTCAATTGAATGTTTATCCCAACCCTCTCATTTGGCACTAGTTTCAGCCCGAATTGTGCAAGTCACCTAAGGTCACGAATCGTCCCGAACGTGTAGCCCAAATTGTGAAAATTTCAAACCGCTACTGCTTGCTTGTTTGAGTAGGTAGCCATCTGAAACTTGGCATATATAAAGGTCATTAACATGTCTACATGCATGCACAATCTTATGTCAACTGATTGCATAACTTGCGAACTATAGGCCATCGAAATTTTTGTAAACAAAAGTTTGTGCGACTTTAGCTCCCAAACGGAATAAAAGCTAAAGCTGAAATAGCCTTCATTCTATTTCACTTATTTGTGTCTACACATGTATATGTTTTGCAGAGACTCAAAGCTCTTGAGAATGGAGAAAATGAGGTGTCAATTTTGCATTGAACCCTATGGGAAAATGCATTAAACGCCTACTGCTCCGACGTTCAGCGACCGATAACATCCATCTTTACACTGTAAACGGTAATTACATAGGTACATGCCTGGGGCAAATAACAGCGCAAATAATTGTCCATGTGCAGAGTAATAAAGGAGCAAACTTTTATATATGGGCCTGCAGTGGAAGTTATTCTTAAAAGGTGACTTTCACGAATCGTTCTGAAACTGTGCTAAATTACAGATAATTCCCATATATTTCTTGGGAGAAAATGCCCTGAAATTCTCCTTTCTCCGTTGTCGAGATATTCGAGGGCAAAGTCGTGCAGTTTTCGACTTCCAGGGGCTATAACTCGAAAACTAAAGAACGAGAATTTTTGGCACATATGGTCAATTGAATGTTTATCCCAACCCTCTCATTTGGCACTAGTTTCAGCCCGAATTGTGCAAGTCACCTAAGGTCACGAATCGTCCCGAACGTGTAGCCCAAATTGTGAAAATTTCAAACCGCTACTGCTTGCTTGTTTGAGTAGGTAGCCATCTGAAACTTGGCATATATAAAGGTCATTAACATGTCTACATGCATGCACAATCTTATGTCAACTGATTGCATAACTTGCGAACTATAGGCCATCGAAATTTTTGTAAACAAAAGTTTGTGCGACTTTAGCTCCCAAACGGAATAAAAGCTAAAGCTGAAATAGCCTTCATTCTATTTCACTTATTTGTGTCTACACATGTATATGTTTTGCAGAGACTCAAAGCTCTTGAGAATGGAGAAAATGAGGTGTCAATTTTGCATTGGACCCTATGGGAAAATGCATTAAACGCCTACTGCTCCGACGTTCAGCGACCGATAACATCCATCTTTACACTGTAAACGGTAATTACATAGGTACATGCCTGGGGCAAATAACAGCGCAAATAATTGTCCATGTGCAGAGTAATAAAGGAGCAAACTTTTATATATGGGCCTGCAGTGGAAGTTATTCTTAAAAGGTGACTTTCACGAATCGTTCTGAAACTGTGCTAAATTACAGATAATTCCCATATATTTCTTGGGAGAAAATGCCCTGAAATTCTCCTTTCTCCGTTGTCGAGATATTCGAGGGCAAATTCGTGCAGTTTTCGACTTCCAGGGGCTATAACTCGAAAACTAAAGAACGAGAATTTTTGGCACATATGGTCAATTGAATGTTTATCCCAACCCTCTCATTTGGCACTAGTTTCAGCCCGAATTGTGCAAGTCACCTAAGGTCACGAATCGTCCCGAACGTGTAGCCCAAATTGTGAAAATTTCAAACCGCTACTGCTTGCTTGTTTGAGTAGGTAGCCATCTGAAACTTGGCATATATAAAGGTCATTAACGTGTCTACATGCATGCACAATCTTATGTCAACTGATTGCATAACTTGCGAACTATAGGCCATCGAAATTTTTGTAAACAAAAGTTTGTGCGACTTTAGCTCCCAAACGGAATAAAAGCTAAAGCTGAAATAGCCTTCATTCTATTTCACTTATTTGTGTCTACACATGTATATGTTTTGCAGAGACTCAAAGCTCTTGAGAATGGAGAAAATGAGGTGTCAATTTTGCATTGGACCCTATGGGAAAATGCATTAAACGCCTACTGCTCCGACGTTCAGCGACCGATAACATCCATCTTTACACTGTAAACGGTAATTACATAGGTACATGCCTGGGGCAAATAACAGCGCAAATAATTGTCCATGTGCAGAGTAATAAAGGAGCAAACTTTTATATATGGGCCTGCAGTGGAAGTTATTCTTAAAAGGTGACTTTCACGAATCGTTCTGAAACTGTGCTAAATTACAGATAATTCCCATATATTTCTTGGGAGAAAATGCCCTGAAATTCTCCTTTCTCCGTTGTCGAGATATTCGAGGGCAAAGTCGTGCAGTTTTCGACTTCCAGGGGCTATAACTCGAAAACTAAAGAACGAGAATTTTTGGCACATATGGTCAATTGAATGTTTATCCCAACCCTCTCATTTGGCACTAGTTTCAGCCCGAATTTTGCAAGTCACCTAAGGTCACGAATCGTCCCGAACGTGTAGCCCAAATTGTGAAAATTTCAAACCGCTACTGCTTGCTTGTTTGAGTAGGTAGCCATCTGAAACTTGGCATATATAAAGGTCATTAACATGTCTACATGCATGCACAATCTTATGTCAACTGATTGCATAACTTGCGAACTATAGGCCATCGAAATTTTTGTAAACAAAAGTTTGTGCGACTTTAGCTCCCAAACGGAATAAAAGCTAAAGCTGAAATAGCCTTCATTCTATTTCACTTATTTGTGTCTACACATGTATATGTTTTGCAGAGACTCAAAGCTCTTGAGAATGGAGAAAATGAGGTGTCAATTTTGCATTGGACCCTATGGGAAAATGCATTAAACGCCTACTGCTCCGACGTTCAGCGACCGATAACATCCATCTTTACACTGTAAACGGTAATTACATAGGTACATGCCTGGGGCAAATAACAGCGCAAATAATTGTCCATGTGCAGAGTAATAAAGGAGCAAACTTTTATATATGGGCCTGCAGTGGAAGTTATTCTTAAAAGGTGACTTTCACGAATCGTTCTGAAACTGTGCTAAATTACAGATAATTCCCATATATTTCTTGGGAGAAAATGCCCTGAAATTCTCCTTTCTCCGTTGTCGAGATATTCGAGGGCAAAGTCGTGCAGTTTTCGACTTCCAGGGGCTATAACTCGAAAACTAAAGAACGAGAATTTTTGGCACATATGGTCAATTGAATGTTTATCCCAACCCTCTCATTTGGCACTAGTTTCAGCCCGAATTGTGCAAGTCACCTAAGGTCACGAATCGTCCCGAACGTGTAGCCCAAATTGTGAAAATTTCAAACCGCTACTGCTTGCTTGTTTGAGTAGGTAGCCATCTGAAACTTGGCATATATAAAGATCATTAACATGTCTACATGCATGCACAATCTTATGTCAACTGATTGCATAACTTGCGAACTATAGGCCATCGAAATTTTTGTAAACAAAAGTTTGTGCGACTTTAGCTCCCAAACGGAATAAAAGCTAAAGCTGAAATAGCCTTCATTCTATTTCACTTATTTGTGTCTACACATGTATATGTTTTGCAGAGACTCAAAGCTCTTGAGAATGGAGAAAATGAGGTGTCAATTTTGCATTGGACCCTATGGGAAAATGCATTAAACGCCTACTGCTCCGACGTTCAGCGACCGATAACATCCATCTTTACACTGTAAACGGTAATTACATAGGTACATGCCTGGGGCAAATAACAGCGCAAATAATTGTCCATGTGCAGAGTAATAAAGGAGCAAACTTTTATATATGGGCCTGCAGTGGAAGTTATTCTTAAAAGGTGACTTTCACGAATCGTTCTGAAACTGTGCTAAATTACAGATAATTCCCATATATTTCTTGGGAGAAAATGCCCTGAAATTCTCCTTTCTCCGTTGTCGAGATATTCGAGGGCAAAGTCGTGCAGTTTTCGACTTCCAGGGGCTATAACTCGAAAACTAAAGAACGAGAATTTTTGGCACATATGGTCAATTGAATGTTTATCCCAACCCTCTCATTTGGCACTAGTTTCAGCCCGAATTGTGCAAGTCACCTAAGGTCACGAATCGTCCCGAACGTGTAGCCCAAATTGTGAAAATTTCAAACCGCTACTGCTTGCTTGTTTGAGTAGGTAGCCATCTGAAACTTGGCATATATAAAGATCATTAACATGTCTACATGCATGCACAATCTTATGTCAACTGATTGCATAACTTGCGAACTATAGGCCATCGAAATTTTTGTAAACAAAAGTTTGTGCGACTTTAGCTCCCAAACGGAATAAAAGCTAAAGCTGAAATAGCCTTCATTCTATTTCACTTATTTGTGTCTACACATGTATATGTTTTGCAGAGACTCAAAGCTCTTGAGAATGGAGAAAATGAGGTGTCAATTTTGCATTGGACCCTATGGGAAAATGCATTAAACGCCTACTGCTCCGACGTTCAGCGACCGATAACATCCATCTTTACACTGTAAACGGTAATTACATAGGTACATGCCTGGGGCAAATAACAGCGCAAATAATTGTCCATGAGCAGAGTAATAAAGGAGCAAACTTTTATATATGGGCCTGCAGTGGAAGTTATTCTTAAAAGGTGACTTTCACGAATCGTTCTGAAACTGTGCTAAATTACAGATAATTCCCATATATTTCTTGGGAGAAAATGCCCTGAAATTCTCCTTTCTCCGTTGTCGAGATATTCGAGGGCAAAGTCGTGCAGTTTTCGACTTCCAGGGGCTATAACTCGAAAACTAAAGAACGAGAATTTTTGGCACATATGGTCAATTGAATGTTTATCCCAACCCTCTCATTTGGCACTAGTTTCAGCCCGAATTGTGCAAGTCACCTAAGGTCACGAATCGTCCCGAACGTGTAGCCCAAATTGTGAAAATTTCAAACCGCTACTGCTTGCTTGTTTGAGTAGGTAGCCAACTGAAACTTGGCATATATAAAGGTCATTAACATGTCTACATGCATGCACAATCTTATGTCAACTGATTGCATAACTTGCGAACTATAGGCCATCGAAATTTTTGTAAACAAAAGTTTGTGCGACTTTAGCTCCCAAACGGAATAAAAGCTAAAGCTGAAATAGCCTTCATTCTATTTCACTTATTTGTGTCTACACATATATATGTTTTGCAGAGACTCAAAGCTCTTGAGAATGGAGAAAATGAGGTGTCAATTTTGCATTGGACCCTATGGGAAAATGCATTAAACGCCTACTGCTCCGACGTTCAGCGACCGATAACATCCATCTTTACACTGTAAACGGTAATTACATAGGTACATGCCTGGGGCAAATAACAGCGCAAATAATTGTCCATGTGCAGAGTAATAAAGGAGCAAACTTTTATATATGGGCCTGCAGTGGAAGTTATTCTTAAAAGGTGACTTTCACGAATCGTTCTGAAACTGTGCTAAATTACAGATAATTCCCATATATTTCTTGGGAGAAAATGCCCTGAAATTCTCCTTTCTCCGTTGTCGAGATATTCGAGGGCAAAGTCGTGCAGTTTTCGACTTCCAGGGGCTATAACTCGAAAACTAAAGAACGAGAATTTTTGGCACATATGGTCAATTGAATGTTTATCCCAACCCTCTCATTTGGCACTAGTTTCAGCCCGAATTGTGCAAGTCACCTAAGGTCACGAATCGTCCCGAACGTGTAGCCCAAATTGTGAAAATTTCAAACCGCTACTGCTTGCTTGTTTGAGTAGGTAGCCATCTGAAACTTGGCATATATAAAGGTCATTAACATGTCTACATACATGCACAATCTTATGTCAACTGATTGCATAACTCGCGAACTATAGGCCATCGAAATTTTTGTAAACAAAAGTTTGTGCGACTTTAGCTCCCAAACGGAATAAAAGCTAAAGCTGAAATAGCCTTCATTCTATTTCACTTATTTGTGTCTACACATGTATATGTTTTGCAGAGACTCAAAGCTCTTGAGAATGGAGAAAATGAGGTGTCAATTTTGCATTGGACCCTATGGGAAAATGCATTAAACGCCTACTGCTCCGACGTTCAGCGACCGATAACATCCATCTTTACACTGTAAACGGTAATTACATAGGTACATGCCTGGGGCAAATAACAGCGCAAATAATTGTCCATGTGCAGAGTAATAAAGGAGCAAACTTTTATATATGGGCCTGCAGTGGAAGTTATTCTTAAAAGGTGACTTTCACGAATCGTTCTGAAACTGTGCTAAATTACAGATAATTCCCATATATTTCTTGGGAGAAAATGCCCTGAAATTCTCCTTTCTCCGTTGTCGAGATATTCGAGGGCAAAGTCGTGCAGTTTTCGACTTCCAGGGGCTATAACTCGAAAACTAAAGAACGAGAATTTTTGGCACATATGGTCAATTGAATGTTTATCCCAACCCTCTCATTTGGCACTAGTTTCAGCCCGAATTGTGCAAGTCACCTAAGGTCACGAATCGTCCCGAACGTGTAGCCCAAATTGTGAAAATTTCAAACCGCTACTGCTTGCTTGTTTGAGTAGGTAGCCATCTGAAACTTGGCATATATAAAGGTCATTAACATGTCTACATGCATGCACAATCTTATGTCAACTGATTGCATAACTTGCGAACTATAGGCCATCGAAATTTTTGTAAACAAAAGTTTGTGCGACTTTAGCTCCCAAACGGAATAAAAGCTAAAGCTGAAATAGCCTTCATTCTATTTCACTTATTTGTGTCTACACATGTATATGTTTTGCAGAGACTCAAAGCTCTTGAGAATGGAGAAAATGAGGTGTCAATTTTGCATTGAACCCTATGGGAAAATGCATTAAACGCCTACTGCTCCGACGTTCAGCGACCGATAACATCCATCTTTACACTGTAAACGGTAATTACATAGGTACATGCCTGGGGCAAATAACAGCGCAAATAATTGTCCATGTGCAGAGTAATAAAGGAGCAAACTTTTATATATGGGCCTGCAGTGGAAGTTATTCTTAAAAGGTGACTTTCACGAATCGTTCTGAAACTGTGCTAAATTACAGATAATTCCCATATATTTCTTGGGAGAAAATGCCCTGAAATTCTCCTTTCTCCGTTGTCGAGATATTCGAGGGCAAAGTCGTGCAGTTTTCGACTTCCAGGGGCTATAACTCGAAAACTAAAGAACGAGAATTTTTGGCACATATGGTCAATTGAATGTTTATCCCAACCCTCTCATTTGGCACTAGTTTCAGCCCGAATTGTGCAAGTCACCTAAGGTCACGAATCGTCCCGAACGTGTAGCCCAAATTGTGAAAATTTCAAACCGCTACTGCTTGCTTGTTTGAGTAGGTAGCCATCTGAAACTTGGCATATATAAAGGTCATTAACATGTCTACATGCATGCACAATCTTATGTCAACTGATTGCATAACTTGCGAACTATAGGCCATCGAAATTTTTGTAAACAAAAGTTTGTGCGACTTTAGCTCCCAAACGGAATAAAAGCTAAAGCTGAAATAGCCTTCATTCTATTTCACTTATTTGTGTCTACACATGTATATGTTTTGCAGAGACTCAAAGCTCTTGAGAATGGAGAAAATGAGGTGTCAATTTTGCATTGGACCCTATGGGAAAATGCATTAAACGCCTACTGCTCCGACGTTCAGCGACCGATAACATCCATCTTTACACTGTAAACGGTAATTACATAGGTACATGCCTGGGGCAAATAACAGCGCAAATAATTGTCCATGTGCAGAGTAATAAAGGAGCAAACTTTTATATATGGGCCTGCAGTGGAAGTTATTCTTAAAAGGTGACTTTCACGAATCGTTCTGAAACTGTGCTAAATTACAGATAATTCCCATATATTTCTTGGGAGAAAATGCCCTGAAATTCTCCTTTCTCCGTTGTCGAGATATTCGAGGGCAAAGTCGTGCAGTTTTCGACTTCCAGGGGCTATAACTCGAAAACTAAAGAACGAGAATTTTTGGCACATATGGTCAATTGAATGTTTATCCCAACCCTCTCATTTGGCACTAGTTTCAGCCCGAATTGTGCAAGTCACCTAAGGTCACGAATCGTCCCGAACGTGTAGCCCAAATTGTGAAAATTTCAAACCGCTACTGCTTGCTTGTTTGAGTAGGTAGCCATCTGAAACTTGGCATATATAAAGGTCATTAACATGTCTACATACATGCACAATCTTATGTCAACTGATTGCATAACTCGCGAACTATAGGCCATCGAAATTTTTGTAAACAAAAGTTTGTGCGACTTTAGCTCCCAAACGGAATAAAAGCTAAAGCTGAAATAGCCTTCAT
The DNA here is from genome assembly GCA_963989385.1 of Ctena decussata. Lineage (NCBI taxonomy): Eukaryota > Metazoa > Mollusca > Bivalvia > Lucinida > Lucinidae > Ctena > Ctena decussata. The sequence continues at coordinate 27,044,028 of OZ022505.1, forward strand.
TCTATTTCACTTATTTGTGTCTACACATGTATATGTTTTGCAGAGACTCAAAGCTCTTGAGAATGGAGAAAATGAGGTGTCAATTTTGCATTGGACCCTATGGGAAAATGCATTAAACGCCTACTGCTCCGACGTTCAGCGACCGATAACATCCATCTTTACACTGTAAACGGTAATTACATAGGTACATGCCTGGGGCATATAACAGCGCAAATAATTGTCCATGTGCAGAGTAATAAAGGAGCAAACTTTTATATATGGGCCTGCAGTGGAAGTTATTCTTAAAAGGTGACTTTCACGAATCGTTCTGAAACTGTGCTAAATTACAGATAATTCCCATATATTTCTTGGGAGAAAATGCCCTGAAATTCTCCTTTCTCCGTTGTCGAGATATTCGAGGGCAAAGTCGTGCAGTTTTCGACTTCCAGGGGCTATAACTCGAAAACTAAAGAACGAGAATTTTTGGCACATATGGTCAATTGAATGTTTATCCCAACCCTCTCATTTGGCACTAGTTTCAGCCCGAATTGTGCAAGTCACCTAAGGTCACGAATCGTCCCGAACGTGTAGCCCAAATTGTGAAAATTTCAAACCGCTACTGCTTGCTTGTTTGAGTAGGTAGCCATCTGAAACTTGGCATATATAAAGGTCATTAACATGTCTACATGCATGCACAATCTTATGTCAACTGATTGCATAACTTGCGAACTATAGGCCATCGAAATTTTTGTAAACAAAAGTTTGTGCGACTTTAGCTCCCAAACGGAATAAAAGCTAAAGCTGAAATAGCCTTCATTCTATTTCACTTATTTGTGTCTACACATGTATATGTTTTGCAGAGACTCAAAGCTCTTGAGAATGGAGAAAATGAGGTGTCAATTTTGCATTGAACCCTATGGGAAAATGCATTAAACGCCTACTGCTCCGACGTTCAGCGACCGATAACATCCATCTTTACACTGTAAACGGTAATTACATAGGTACATGCCTGGGGCAAATAACAGCGCAAATAATTGTCCATGTGCAGAGTAATAAAGGAGCAAACTTTTATATATGGGCCTGCAGTGGAAGTTATTCTTAAAAGGTGACTTTCACGAATCGTTCTGAAACTGTGCTAAATTACAGATAATTCCCATATATTTCTTGGGAGAAAATGCCCTGAAATTCTCCTTTCTCCGTTGTCGAGATATTCGAGGGCAAAGTCGTGCAGTTTTCGACTTCCAGGGGCTATAACTCGAAAACTAAAGAACGAGAATTTTTGGCACATATGGTCAATTGAATGTTTATCCCAACCCTCTCATTTGGCACTAGTTTCAGCCCGAATTGTGCAAGTCACCTAAGGTCACGAATCGTCCCGAACGTGTAGCCCAAATTGTGAAAATTTCAAACCGCTACTGCTTGCTTGTTTGAGTAGGTAGCCATCTGAAACTTGGCATATATAAAGGTCATTAACATGTCTACATGCATGCACAATCTTATGTCAACTGATTGCATAACTTGCGAACTATAGGCCATCGAAATTTTTGTAAACAAAAGTTTGTGCGACTTTAGCTCCCAAACGGAATAAAAGCTAAAGCTGAAATAGCCTTCATTCTATTTCACTTATTTGTGTCTACACATGTATATGTTTTGCAGAGACTCAAAGCTCTTGAGAATGGAGAAAATGAGGTGTCAATTTTGCATTGGACCCTATGGGAAAATGCATTAAACGCCTACTGCTCCGACGTTCAGCGACCGATAACATCCATCTTTACACTGTAAACGGTAATTACATAGGTACATGCCTGGGGCAAATAACAGCGCAAATAATTGTCCATGTGCAGAGTAATAAAGGAGCAAACTTTTATATATGGGCCTGCAGTGGAAGTTATTCTTAAAAGGTGACTTTCACGAATCGTTCTGAAACTGTGCTAAATTACAGATAATTCCCATATATTTCTTGGGAGAAAATGCCCTGAAATTCTCCTTTCTCCGTTGTCGAGATATTCGAGGGCAAAGTCGTGCAGTTTTCGACTTCCAGGGGCTATAACTCGAAAACTAAAGAACGAGAATTTTTGGCACATATGGTCAATTGAATGTTTATCCCAACCCTCTCATTTGGCACTAGTTTCAGCCCGAATTGTGCAAGTCACCTAAGGTCACGAATCGTCCCGAACGTGTAGCCCAAATTGTGAAAATTTCAAACCGCTACTGCTTGCTTGTTTGAGTAGGTAGCCATCTGAAACTTGGCATATATAAAGGTCATTAACGTGTCTACATGCATGCACAATCTTATGTCAACTGATTGCATAACTTGCGAACTATAGGCCATCGAAATTTTTGTAAACAAAAGTTTGTGCGACTTTAGCTCCCAAACGGAATAAAAGCTAAAGCTGAAATAGCCTTCATTCTATTTCACTTATTTGTGTCTACACATGTATATGTTTTGCAGAGACTCAAAGCTCTTGAGAATGGAGAAAATGAGGTGTCAATTTTGCATTGGACCCTATGGGAAAATGCATTAAACGCCTACTGCTCCGACGTTCAGCGACCGATAACATCCATCTTTACACTGTAAACGGTAATTACATAGGTACATGCCTGGGGCAAATAACAGCGCAAATAATTGTCCATGTACAGAGTAATAAAGGAGCAAACTTTTATATATGGGCCTGCAGTGGAAGTTATTCTTAAAAGGTGACTTTCACGAATCGTTCTGAAACTGTGCTAAATTACAGATAATTCCCATATATTTCTTGGGAGAAAATGCCCTGAAATTCTCCTTTCTCCGTTGTCGAGATATTCGAGGGCAAAGTCGTGCAGTTTTCGACTTCCAGGGGCTATAACTCGAAAACTAAAGAACGAGAATTTTTGGCACATATGGTCAATTGAATGTTTATCCCAACCCTCTCATTTGGCACTAGTTTCAGCCCGAATTTTGCAAGTCACCTAAGGTCACGAATCGTCCCGAACGTGTAGCCCAAATTGTGAAAATTTCAAACCGCTACTGCTTGCTTGTTTGAGTAGGTAGCCATCTGAAACTTGGCATATATAAAGGTCATTAACATGTCTACATGCATGCACAATCTTATGTCAACTGATTGCATAACTTGCGAACTATAGGCCATCGAAATTTTTGTAAACAAAAGTTTGTGCGACTTTAGCTCCCAAACGGAATAAAAGCTAAAGCTGAAATAGCCTTCATTCTATTTCACTTATTTGTGTCTACACATGTATATGTTTTGCAGAGACTCAAAGCTCTTGAGAATGGAGAAAATGAGGTGTCAATTTTGCATTGGACCCTATGGGAAAATGCATTAAACGCCTACTGCTCCGACGTTCAGCGACCGATAACATCCATCTTTACACTGTAAACGGTAATTACATAGGTACATGCCTGGGGCAAATAACAGCGCAAATAATTGTCCATGTGCAGAGTAATAAAGGAGCAAACTTTTATATATGGGCCTGCAGTGGAAGTTATTCTTAAAAGGTGACTTTCACGAATCGTTCTGAAACTGTGCTAAATTACAGATAATTCCCATATATTTCTTGGGAGAAAATGCCCTGAAATTCTCCTTTCTCCGTTGTCGAGATATTCGAGGGCAAAGTCGTGCAGTTTTCGACTTCCAGGGGCTATAACTCGAAAACTAAAGAACGAGAATTTTTGGCACATATGGTCAATTGAATGTTTATCCCAACCCTCTCATTTGGCACTAGTTTCAGCCCGAATTGTGCAAGTCACCTAAGGTCACGAATCGTCCCGAACGTGTAGCCCAAATTGTGAAAATTTCAAACCGCTACTGCTTGCTTGTTTGAGTAGGTAGCCATCTGAAACTTGGCATATATAAAGATCATTAACATGTCTACATGCATGCACAATCTTATGTCAACTGATTGCATAACTTGCGAACTATAGGCCATCGAAATTTTTGTAAACAAAAGTTTGTGCGACTTTAGCTCCCAAACGGAATAAAAGCTAAAGCTGAAATAGCCTTCATTCTATTTCACTTATTTGTGTCTACACATGTATATGTTTTGCAGAGACTCAAAGCTCTTGAGAATGGAGAAAATGAGGTGTCAATTTTGCATTGGACCCTATGGGAAAATGCATTAAACGCCTACTGCTCCGACGTTCAGCGACCGATAACATCCATCTTTACACTGTAAACGGTAATTACATAGGTACATGCCTGGGGCAAATAACAGCGCAAATAATTGTCCATGTGCAGAGTAATAAAGGAGCAAACTTTTATATATGGGCCTGCAGTGGAAGTTATTCTTAAAAGGTGACTTTCACGAATCGTTCTGAAACTGTGCTAAATTACAGATAATTCCCATATATTTCTTGGGAGAAAATGCCCTGAAATTCTCCTTTCTCCGTTGTCGAGATATTCGAGGGCAAAGTCGTGCAGTTTTCGACTTCCAGGGGCTATAACTCGAAAACTAAAGAACGAGAATTTTTGGCACATATGGTCAATTGAATGTTTATCCCAACCCTCTCATTTGGCACTAGTTTCAGCCCGAATTGTGCAAGTCACCTAAGGTCACGAATCGTCCCGAACGTGTAGCCCAAATTGTGAAAATTTCAAACCGCTACTGCTTGCTTGTTTGAGTAGGTAGCCAACTGAAACTTGGCATATATAAAGGTCATTAACATGTCTACATGCATGCACAATCTTATGTCAACTGATTGCATAACTTGCGAACTATAGGCCATCGAAATTTTTGTAAACAAAAGTTTGTGCGACTTTAGCTCCCAAACGGAATAAAAGCTAAAGCTGAAATAGCCTTCATTCTATTTCACTTATTTGTGTCTACACATATATATGTTTTGCAGAGACTCAAAGCTCTTGAGAATGGAGAAAATGAGGTGTCAATTTTGCATTGGACCCTATGGGAAAATGCATTAAACGCCTACTGCTCCGACGTTCAGCGACCGATAACATCCATCTTTACACTGTAAACGGTAATTACATAGGTACATGCCTGGGGCAAATAACAGCGCAAATAATTGTCCATGTGCAGAGTAATAAAGGAGCAAACTTTTATATATGGGCCTGCAGTGGAAGTTATTCTTAAAAGGTGACTTTCACGAATCGTTCTGAAACTGTGCTAAATTACAGATAATTCCCATATATTTCTTGGGAGAAAATGCCCTGAAATTCTCCTTTCTCCGTTGTCGAGATATTCGAGGGCAAAGTCGTGCAGTTTTCGACTTCCAGGGGCTATAACTCGAAAACTAAAGAACGAGAATTTTTGGCACATATGGTCAATTGAATGTTTATCCCAACCCTCTCATTTGGCACTAGTTTCAGCCCGAATTGTGCAAGTCACCTAAGGTCACGAATCGTCCCGAACGTGTAGCCCAAATTGTGAAAATTTCAAACCGCTACTGCTTGCTTGTTTGAGTAGGTAGCCATCTGAAACTTGGCATATATAAAGGTCATTAACATGTCTACATACATGCACAATCTTATGTCAACTGATTGCATAACTCGCGAACTATAGGCCATCGAAATTTTTGTAAACAAAAGTTTGTGCGACTTTAGCTCCCAAACGGAATAAAAGCTAAAGCTGAAATAGCCTTCATTCTATTTCACTTATTTGTGTCTACACATGTATATGTTTTGCAGAGACTCAAAGCTCTTGAGAATGGAGAAAATGAGGTGTCAATTTTGCATTGGACCCTATGGGAAAATGCATTAAACGCCTACTGCTCCGACGTTCAGCGACCGATAACATCCATCTTTACACTGTAAACGGTAATTACATAGGTACATGCCTGGGGCAAATAACAGCGCAAATAATTGTCCATGTGCAGAGTAATAAAGGAGCAAACTTTTATATATGGGCCTGCAGTGGAAGTTATTCTTAAAAGGTGACTTTCACGAATCGTTCTGAAACTGTGCTAAATTACAGATAATTCCCATATATTTCTTGGGAGAAAATGCCCTGAAATTCTCCTTTCTCCGTTGTCGAGATATTCGAGGGCAAAGTCGTGCAGTTTTCGACTTCCAGGGGCTATAACTCGAAAACTAAAGAACGAGAATTTTTGGCACATATGGTCAATTGAATGTTTATCCCAACCCTCTCATTTGGCACTAGTTTCAGCCCGAATTGTGCAAGTCACCTAAGGTCACGAATCGTCCCGAACGTGTAGCCCAAATTGTGAAAATTTCAAACCGCTACTGCTTGCTTGTTTAAGTAGGTAGCCATCTGAAACTTGGCATATATAAAGGTCATTAACATGTCTACATGCATGCACAATCTTATGTCAACTGATTGCATAACTTGCGAACTATAGGCCATCGAAATTTTTGTAAACAAAAGTTTGTGCGACTTTAGCTCCCAAACGGAATAAAAGCTAAAGCTGAAATAGCCTTCATTCTATTTCACTTATTTGTGTCTACACATGTATATGTTTTGCCGAGACTCAAAGCTCTTGAGAATGGAGAAAATGAGGTGTCAATTTTGCATTGGACCCTATGGGAAAATGCATTAAACGCCTACTGCTCCGACGTTCAGCGACCGATAACATCCATCTTTACACTGTAAACGGTAATTACATAGGTACATGCCTGGGGCAAATAACAGCGCAAATAATTGTCCATGTGCAGAGTAATAAAGGAGCAAACTTTTATATATGGGCCTGCAGTGGAAGTTATTCTTAAAAGGTGACTTTCACGAATCGTTCTGAAACTGTGCTAAATTACAGATAATTCCCATATATTTCTTGGGAGAAAATGCCCTGAAATTCTCCTTTCTCCGTTGTCGAGATATTCGAGGGCAAAGTCGTGCAGTTTTCGACTTCCAGGGGCTATAACTCGAAAACTAAAGAACGAGAATTTTTGGCACATATGGTCAATTGAATGTTTATCCCAACCCTCTCATTTGGCACTAGTTTCAGCCCGAATTGTGCAAGTCACCTAAGGTCACGAATCGTCCCGAACGTGTAGCCCAAATTGTGAAAATTTCAAACCGCTACTGCTTGCTTGTTTGAGTAGGTAGCCATCTGAAACTTGGCATATATAAAGATCATTAACATGTCTACATGCATGCACAATCTTATGTCAACTGATTGCATAACTTGCGAACTATAGGCCATCGAAATTTTTGTAAACAAAAGTTTGTGCGACTTTAGCTCCCAAACGGAATAAAAGCTAAAGCTGAAATAGCCTTCATTCTATTTCACTTATTTGTGTCTACACATGTATATGTTTTGCAGAGACTCAAAGCTCTTGAGAATGGAGAAAATGAGGTGTCAATTTTGCATTGGACCCTATGGGAAAATGCATTAAACGCCTACTGCTCCGACGTTCAGCGACCGATAACATCCATCTTTACACTGTAAACGGTAATTACATAGGTACATGCCTGGGGCAAATAACAGCGCAAATAATTGTCCATGTGCAGAGTAATAAAGGAGCAAACTTTTATATATGGGCCTGCAGTGGAAGTTATTCTTAAAAGGTGACTTTCACGAATCGTTCTGAAACTGTGCTAAATTACAGATAATTCCCATATATTTCTTGGGAGAAAATGCCCTGAAATTCTCCTTTCTCCGTTGTCGAGATATTCGAGGGCAAAGTCGTGCAGTTTTCGACTTCCAGGGGCTATAACTCGAAAACTAAAGAACGAGAATTTTTGGCACATATGGTCAATTGAATGTTTATCCCAACCCTCTCATTTGGCACTAGTTTCAGCCCGAATTGTGCAAGTCACCTAAGGTCACGAATCGTCCCGAACGTGTAGCCCAAATTGTGAAAATTTCAAACCGCTACTGCTTGCTTGTTTGAGTAGGTAGCCAACTGAAACTTGGCATATATAAAGGTCATTAACATGTCTACATGCATGCACAATCTTATGTCAACTGATTGCATAACTTGCGAACTATAGGCCATCGAAATTTTTGTAAACAAAAGTTTGTGCGACTTTAGCTCCCAAACGGAATAAAAGCTAAAGCTGAAATAGCCTTCATTCTATTTCACTTATTTGTGTCTACACATATATATGTTTTGCAGAGACTCAAAGCTCTTGAGAATGGAGAAAATGAGGTGTCAATTTTGCATTGGACCCTATGGGAAAATGCATTAAACGCCTACTGCTCCGACGTTCAGCGACCGATAACATCCATCTTTACACTGTAAACGGTAATTACATAGGTACATGCCTGGGCAAATAACAGCGCAAATAATTGTCCATGTGCAGAGTAATAAAGGAGCAAACTTTTATATATGGGCCTGCAGTGGAAGTTATTCTTAAAAGGTGACTTTCACGAATCGTTCTGAAACTGTGCTAAATTACAGATAATTCCCATATATTTCTTGGGAGAAAATGCCCTGAAATTCTCCTTTCTCCGTTGTCGAGATATTCGAGGGCAAAGTCGTGCAGTTTTCGACTTCCAGGGGCTATAACTCGAAAACTAAAGAACGATAATTTTTGGCACATATGGTCAATTGAATGTTTATCCCAACCCTCTCATTTGGCACTAGTTTCAGCCCGAATTGTGCAAGTCACCTAAGGTCACGAATCGTCCCGAACGTGTAGCCCAAATTGTGAAAATTTCAAACCGCTACTGCTTGCTTGTTTGAGTAGGTAGCCATCTGAAACTTGGCATATATAAAGGTCATTAACATGTCTACATGCATGCACAATCTTATGTCAACTGATTGCATAACTTGCGAACTATAGGCCATCGAAATTTTTGTAAACAAAAGTTTGTGCGACTTTAGCTCCCAAACGGAATAAAAGCTAAAGCTGAAATAGCCTTCATTCTATTTCACTTATTTGTGTCTACACATGTATATGTTTTGCAGAGACTCAAAGCTCTTGAGAATGGAGAAAATGAGGTGTCAATTTTGCATTGGACCCTATGGGAAAATGCATTAAACGCCTACTGCTCCGACGTTCAGCGACCGATAACATCCATCTTTACACTGTAAACGGTAATTACATAGGTACATGCCTGGGGCAAATAACAGCGCAAATAATTGTCCATGTGCAGAGTAATAAAGGAGCAAACTTTTATATATGGGCCTGCAGTGGAAGTTATTCTTAAAAGGTGACTTTCACGAATCGTTCTGAAACTGTGCTAAATTACAGATAATTCCCATATATTTCTTGGGAGAAAATGCCCTGAAATTCTCCTTTCTCCGTTGTCGAGATATTCGAGGGCAAAGTCGTGCAGTTTTCGACTTCCAGGGGCTATAACTCGAAAACTAAAGAACGAGAATTTTTGGCACATATGGTCAATTGAATGTTTATCCCAACCCTCTCATTTGGCACTAGTTTCAGCCCGAATTGTGCAAGTCACCTAAGGTCACGAATCGTCCCGAACGTGTAGCCCAAATTGTGAAAATTTCAAACCGCTACTGCTTGCTTGTTTGAGTAGGTAGCCATCTGAAACTTGGCATATATAAAGGTCATTAACATGTCTACATGCATGCACAATCTTATGTCAACTGATTGCATAACTTGCGAACTATAGGCCATCGAAATTTTTGTAAACAAAAGTTTGTGCGACTTTAGCTCCCAAACGGAATAAAAGCTAAAGCTGAAATAGCCTTCATTCTATTTCACTTATTTGTGTCTACACATGTATATGTTTTGCAGAGACTCAAAGCTCTTGAGAATGGAGAAAATGAGGTGTCAATTTTGCATTGGACCCTATGGGAAAATGCATTAAACGCCTACTGCTCCGACGTTCAGCGACCGATAACATCCATCTTTACACTGTAAACGGTAATTACATAGGTACATGCCTGGGGCAAATAACAGCGCAAATAATTGTCCATGTGCAGAGTAATAAAGGAGCAAACTTTTATATATGGGCCTGCAGTGGAAGTTATTCTTAAAAGGTGACTTTCACGAATCGTTCTGAAACTGTGCTAAATTACAGATAATTCCCATATATTTCTTGGGAGAAAATGCCCTGAAATTCTCCTTTCTCCGTTGTCGAGATATTCGAGGGCAAAGTCGTGCAGTTTTCGACTTCCAGGGGCTATAACTCGAAAACTAAAGAACGAGAATTTTTGGCACATATGGTCAATTGAATGTTTATCCCAACCCTCTCATTTGGCACTAGTTTCAGCCCGAATTGTGCAAGTCACCTAAGGTCACGAATCGTCCCGAACGTGTAGCCCAAATTGTGAAAATTTCAAACCGCTACTGCTTGCTTGTTTGAGTAGGTAGCCATCTGAAACTTGGCATATATAAAGGTCATTAACATGTCTACATGCATGCACAATCTTATGTCAACTGATTGCATAACTTGCGAACTATAGGCCATCGAAATTTTTGTAAACAAAAGTTTGTGCGACTTTAGCTCCCAAACGGAATAAAAGCTAAAGCTGAAATAGCCTTCATTCTATTTCACTTATTTGTGTCTACACATGTATATGTTTTGCAGAGACTCAAAGCTCTTGAGAATGGAGAAAATGAGGTGTCAATTTTGCATTGGACCCTATGGGAAAATGCATTAAACGCCTACTGCTCCGACGTTCAGCGACCGATAACATCCATCTTTACACTGTAAACGGTAATTACATAGGTACATGCCTGGGGCAAATAACAGCGCAAATAATTGTCCATGTGCAGAGTAATAAAGGAGCAAACTTTTATATATGGGCCTGCAGTGGAAGTTATTCTTAAAAGGTGACTTTCACGAATCGTTCTGAAACTGTGCTAAATTACAGATAATTCCCATATATTTCTTGGGAGAAAATGCCCTGAAATTCTCCTTTCTCCGTTGTCGAGATATTCGAGGGCAAAGTCGTGCAGTTTTCGACTTCCAGGGGCTATAACTCGAAAACTAAAGAACGAGAATTTTTGGCACATATGGTCAATTGAATGTTTATCCCAACCCTCTCATTTGGCACTAGTTTCAGCCCGAATTGTGCAAGTCACCTAAGGTCACGAATCGTCCCGAACGTGTAGCCCAAATTGTGAAAATTTCAAACCGCTACTGCTTGCTTGTTTGAGTAGGTAGCCATCTGAAACTTGGCATATATAAAGGTCATTAACATGTCTACATGCATGCACAATCTTATGTCAACTGATTGCATAACTTGCGAACTATAGGCCATCGAAATTTTTGTAAACAAAAGTTTGTGCGACTTTAGCTCCCAAACGGAATAAAAGCTAAAGCTGAAATAGCCTTCATTCTATTTCACTTATTTGTGTCTACACATGTATATGTTTTGCAGAGACTCAAAGCTCTTGAGAATGGAGAAAATGAGGTGTCAATTTTGCATTGGACCCTATGGGAAAATGCATTAAACGCCTACTGCTCCGACGTTCAGCGACCGATAACATCCATCTTTACACTGTAAACGGTAATTACATAGGTACATGCCTGGGGCAAATAACAGCGCAAATAATTGTCCATGTGCAGAGTAATAAAGGAGCAAACTTTTATATATGGGCCTGCAGTGGAAGTTATTCTTAGAAGGTGACTTTCACGAATCGTTCTGAAACTGTGCTGAATTACAGATAATTCCCATATATTTCTTGGGAGAAAATGCCCTGAAATTCTCCTTTCTCCGTTGTCGAGATATTCGAGGGCAAAGTCGTGCAGTTTTCGACTTCCAGGGGCTATAACTCGAAAACTAAAGAACGAGAATTTTTGGCACATATGGTCAATTGAATGTTTATCCCAACCCTCTCATTTGGCACTAGTTTCAGCCCGAATTGTGCAAGTCACCTAAGGTCACGAATCGTCCCGAACGTGTAGCCCAAATTGTGAAAATTTCAAACCGCTACTGCTTGCTTGTTTGAGTAGGTAGCCATCTGAAACTTGGCATATATAAAGGTCATTAACATGTCTACATGCATGCACAATCTTATGTCAACTGATTGCATAACTTGCGAACTATAGGCCATCGAAATTTTTGTAAACAAAAGTTTGTGCGACTTTAGCTCCCAAACGGAATAAAAGCTAAAGCTGAAATAGCCTTCATTCTATTTCACTTATTTGTGTCTACACATGTATATGTTTTGCAGAGACTCAAAGCTCTTGAGAATGGAGAAAATGAGGTGTCAATTTTGCATTGGACCCTATGGGAAAATGCATTAAACGCCTACTGCTCCGACGTTCAGCGACCGATAACATCCATCTTTACACTGTAAACGGTAATTACATAGGTACATGCCTGGGGCAAATAACAGCGCAAATAATTGTCCATGTGCAGAGTAATAAAGGAGCAAACTTTTATATATGGGCCTGCAGTGGAAGTTATTCTTAAAAGGTGACTTTCACGAATCGTTCTGAAACTGTGCTAAATTACAGATAATTCCCATATATTTCTTGGGAGAAAATGCCCTGAAATTCTCCTTTCTCCGTTGTCGAGATATTCGAGGGCAAAGTCGTGCAGTTTTCGACTTCCAGGGGCTATAACTCGAAAACTAAAGAACGAGAATTTTTGGCACATATGGTCAATTGAATGTTTATCCCAACCCTCTCATTTGGCACTAGTTTCAGCCCGAATTGTGCAAGTCACCTAAGGTCACGAATCGTCCCGAACGTGTAGCCCAAATTGTGAAAATTTCAAACCGCTACTGCTTACTTGTTTGAGTAGGTAGCCATCTGAAACTTGGCATATATAAAGGTCATTAACATGTCTACATGCATGCACAATCTTATGTCAACTGATTGCATAACTTGCGAACTATAGGCCATCGAAATTTTTGTAAACAAAAGTTTGTGCGACTTTAGCTCCCAAACGGAATAAAAGCTAAAGCTGAAATAGCCTTCATTCTATTTCACTTATTTGTGTCTACACATGTATATGTTTTGCAGAGACTCAAAGCTCTTGAGAATGGAGAAAATGAGGTGTCAATTTTGCATTGGACCCTATGGGAAAATGCATTAAACGCCTACTGCTCCGACGTTCAGCGACCGATAACATCCATCTTTACACTGTAAACGGTAATTACATAGGTACATGCCTGGGGCAAATAACAGCGCAAATAATTGTCCATGTGCAGAGTAATAAAGGAGCAAACTTTTATATATGGGCCTGCAGTGGAAGTTATTCTTAAAAGGTGACTTTCACGAATCGTTCTGAAACTGTGCTAAATTACAGATAATTCCCATATATTTCTTGGGAGAAAATGCCCTGAAATTCTCCTTTCTCCGTTGTCGAGATATTCGAGGGCAAAGTCGTGCAGTTTTCGACTTCCAGGGGCTATAACTCGAAAACTAAAGAACGAGAATTTTTGGCACATATGGTCAATTGAATGTTTATCCCAACCCTCTCATTTGGCACTAGTTTCAGCCCGAATTGTGCAAGTCACCTAAGGTCACGAATCGTCCCGAACGTGTAGCCCAAATTGTGAAAATTTCAAACCGCTACTGCTTGCTTGTTTGAGTAGGTAGCCATCTGAAACTTGGCATATATAAAGGTCATTAACATGTCTACATGCATGCACAATCTTATGTCAACTGATTGCATAACTTGCGAACTATAGGCCATCGAAATTTTTGTAAACAAAAGTTTGTGCGACTTTAGCTCCCAAACGGAATAAAAGCTAAAGCTGAAATAGCCTTCATTCTATTTCACTTATTTGTGTCTACACATGTATATGTTTTGCAGAGACTCAAAGCTCTTGAGAATGGAGAAAATGAGGTGTCAATTTTGCATTGGACCCTATGGGAAAATGCATTAAACGCCTACTGCTCCGACGTTCAGCGACCGATAACATCCATCTTTACACTGTAAACGGTAATTACATAGGTACATGCCTGGGGCAAATAACAGCGCAAATAATTGTCCATGTGCAGAGTAATAAAGGAGCAAACTTTTATATATGGGCCTGCAGTGGAAGTTATTCTTAAAAGGTGACTTTCACGAATCGTTCTGAAACTGTGCTAAATTACAGATAATTCCCATATATTTCTTGGGAGAAAATGCCCTGAAATTCTCCTTTCTCCGTTGTCGAGATATTCGAGGGCAAAGTCGTGCAGTTTTCGACTTCCAGGGGCTATAACTCGAAAACTAAAGAACGAGAATTTTTGGCACATATGGTCAATTGAATGTTTATCCCAACCCTCTCATTTGGCACTAGTTTCAGCCCGAATTGTGCAAGTCACCTAAGGTCACGAATCGTCCCGAACGTGTAGCCCAAATTGTGAAAATTTCAAACCGCTACTGCTTGCTTGTTTGAGTAGGTAGCCATCTGAAACTTGGCATATATAAAGGTCATCAACATGTCTACATGCATGCACAATCTTATGTCAACTGATTGCATAACTTGCGAACTATAGGCCATCGAAATTTTTGTAAACAAAAGTTTGTGCGACTTTAGCTCCCAAACGGAATAAAAGCTAAAGCTGAAATAGCCTTCATTCTATTTCACTTATTTGTGTCTACACATGTATATGTTTTGCAGAGACTCAAAGCTCTTGAGAATGGAGAAAATGAGGTGTCAATTTTGCATTGGACCCTATGGGAAAATGCATTAAACGCCTACTGCTCCGACGTTCAGCGACCGATAACATCCATCTTTACACTGTAAACGGTAATTACATAGGTACATGCCTGGGGCAAATAACAGCGCAAATAATTGTCCATGTGCAGAGTAATAAAGGAGCAAACTTTTATATATGGGCCTGCAGTGGAAGTTATTCTTAGAAGGTGACTTTCACGAATCGTTCTGAAACTGTGCTGAATTACAGATAATTCCCATATATTTCTTGGGAGAAAATGCCCTGAAATTCTCCTTTCTCCGTTGTCGAGATATTCGAGGGCAAAGTCGTGCAGTTTTCGACTTCCAGGGGCTATAACTCGAAAACTAAAGAACGAGAATTTTTGGCACATATGGTCAATTGAATGTTTATCCCAACCCTCTCATTTGGCACTAGTTTCAGCCCGAATTGTGCAAGTCACCTAAGGTCACGAATCGTCCCGAACGTGTAGCCCAAATTGTGAAAATTTCAAACCGCTACTGCTTGCTTGTTTGAGTAGGTAGCCATCTGAAACTTGGCATATATAAAGGTCATTAACATGTCTACATGCATGCACAATCTTATGTCAACTGATTGCATAACTTGCGAACTATAGGCCATCGAAATTTTTGTAAACAAAAGTTTGTGCGACTTTAGCTCCCAAACGGAATAAAAGCTAAAGCTGAAATAGCCTTCATTCTATTTCACTTATTTGTGTCTACACATGTATATGTTTTGCAGAGACTCAAAGCTCTTGAGAATGGAGAAAATGAGGTGTCAATTTTGCATTGGACCCTATGGGAAAATGCATTAAACGCCTACTGCTCCGACGTTCAGCGACCGATAACATCCATCTTTACACTGTAAACGGTAATTACATAGGTACATGCCTGGGGCAAATAACAGCGCAAATAATTGTCCATGTGCAGAGTAATAAAGGAGCAAACTTTTATATATGGGCCTGCAGTGGAAGTTATTCTTAAAAGGTGACTTTCACGAATCGTTCTGAAACTGTGCTAAATTACAGATAATTCCCATATATTTCTTGGGAGAAAATGCCCTGAAATTCTCCTTTCTCCGTTGTCGAGATATTCGAGGGCAAAGTCGTGCAGTTTTCGACTTCCAGGGGCTATAACTCGAAAACTAAAGAACGAGAATTTTTGGCACATATGGTCAATTGAATGTTTATCCCAACCCTCTCATTTGGCACTAGTTTCAGCCCGAATTGTGCAAGTCACCTAAGGTCACGAATCGTCCCGAACGTGTAGCCCAAATTGTGAAAATTTCAAACCGCTACTGCTTACTTGTTTGAGTAGGTAGCCATCTGAAACTTGGCATATATAAAGGTCATTAACATGTCTACATGCATGCACAATCTTATGTCAACTGATTGCATAACTTGCGAACTATAGGCCATCGAAATTTTTGTAAACAAAAGTTTGTGCGACTTTAGCTCCCAAACGGAATAAAAGCTAAAGCTGAAATAGCCTTCATTCTATTTCACTTATTTGTGTCTACACATGTATATGTTTTGCAGAGACTCAAAGCTCTTGAGAATGGAGAAAATGAGGTGTCAATTTTGCATTGGACCCTATGGGAAAATGCATTAAACGCCTACTGCTCCGACGTTCAGCGACCGATAACATCCATCTTTACACTGTAAACGGTAATTACATAGGTACATGCCTGGGGCAAATAACAGCGCAAATAATTGTCCATGTGCAGAGTAATAAAGGAGCAAACTTTTATATATGGGCCTGCAGTGGAAGTTATTCTTAAAAGGTGACTTTCACGAATCGTTCTGAAACTGTGCTAAATTACAGATAATTCCCATATATTTCTTGGGAGAAAATGCCCTGAAATTCTCCTTTCTCCGTTGTCGAGATATTCGAGGGCAAAGTCGTGCAGTTTTCGACTTCCAGGGGCTATAACTCGAAAACTAAAGAACGAGAATTTTTGGCACATATGGTCAATTGAATGTTTATCCCAACCCTCTCATTTGGCACTAGTTTCAGCCCGAATTGTGCAAGTCACCTAAGGTCACGAATCGTCCCGAACGTGTAGCCCAAATTGTGAAAATTTCAAACCGCTACTGCTTGCTTGTTTGAGTAGGTAGCCATCTGAAACTTGGCATATATAAAGGTCATTAACATGTCTACATGCATGCACAATCTTATGTCAACTGATTGCATAACTTGCGAACTATAGGCCATCGAAATTTTTGTAAACAAAAGTTTGTGCGACTTTAGCTCCCAAACGGAATAAAAGCTAAAGCTGAAATAGCCTTCATTCTATTTCACTTATTTGTGTCTACACATGTATATGTTTTGCAGAGACTCAAAGCTCTTGAGAATGGAGAAAATGAGGTGTCAATTTTGCATTGGACCCTATGGGAAAATGCATTAAACGCCTACTGCTCCGACGTTCAGCGACCGATAACATCCATCTTTACACTGTAAACGGTAATTACATAGGTACATGCCTGGGGCAAATAACAGCGCAAATAATTGTCCATGTGCAGAGTAATAAAGGAGCAAACTTTTATATATGGGCCTGCAGTGGAAGTTATTCTTAAAAGGTGACTTTCACGAATCGTTCTGAAACTGTGCTAAATTACAGATAATTCCCATATATTTCTTGGGAGAAAATGCCCTGAAATTCTCCTTTCTCCGTTGTCGAGATATTCGAGGGCAAAGTCGTGCAGTTTTCGACTTCCAGGGGCTATAACTCGAAAACTAAAGAACGAGAATTTTTGGCACATATGGTCAATTGAATGTTTATCCCAACCCTCTCATTTGGCACTAGTTTCAGCCCGAATTGTGCAAGTCACCTAAGGTCACGAATCGTCCCGAACGTGTAGCCCAAATTGTGAAAATTTCAAACCGCTACTGCTTGCTTGTTTGAGTAGGTAGCCATCTGAAACTTGGCATATATAAAGGTCATCAACATGTCTACATGCATGCACAATCTTATGTCAACTGATTGCATAACTTGCGAACTATAGGCCATCGAAATTTTTGTAAACAAAAGTTTGTGCGACTTTAGCTCCCAAACGGAATAAAAGCTAAAGCTGAAATAGCCTTCATTCTATTTCACTTATTTGTGTCTACACATGTATATGTTTTGCAGAGACTCAAAGCTCTTGAGAATGGAGAAAATGAGGTGTCAATTTTGCATTGGACCCTATGGGAAAATGCATTAAACGCCTACTGCTCCGACGTTCAGCGACCGATAACATCCATCTTTACACTGTAAACGGTAATTACATAGGTACATGCCTGGGGCAAATAACAGCGCAAATAATTGTCCATGTGCAGAGTAATAAAGGAGCAAACTTTTATATATGGGCCTGCAGTGGAAGTTATTCTTAAAAGGTGACTTTCACGAATCGTTCTGAAACTGTGCTGGCCACTCCACAACTTCAATGTTACAATGTTACAGCGTTACAGCCCATCTGGGCACTAGAATCTTAAAATACATTATGAGAATTTTATGTCTCTTCTTTGTGACAGTGATGTTCGTTGGTCGTTACACTGATGTTACAAGAGTTACAGCGCATTCTCGACATGCCCTCTCCACAAATCCAATGTTACAATGTTACAGCGTTACAGCCCATGTATACGGTAAAAACGTTAATATTAGATACATTATTTGATGTCATTCATATGTGATTATGATGTTCTGTCCTAGTTACATTGATGTTACACAGGTTACAGTATATCCTTGATAGGCCATCTTCACAAATCGAATGTTACAATGTTACAGCGTTACAGCCCATCAGGGCACAAAAAACATAAAATATAGGATTGGAATATTATGTTTCCCCGTTGTAACTGTGAAGTTCTTTAACTTTTACACTGATGTTACAGGAGTTACAGCGCATTCTCGATATGGCCACTCCACAACTTCAATGTTACAATGTTACAGCGTTACAGCCCATCTGGGCACTAGAATCTTAAAATACATTATGAGAATTTTATGTCTCTTCTTTGTGACAGTGATGTTCTTTGGTCGTTACACTGATGTAACAAGAGTTACAGCGCATTCTCGACACGCCCTGGCCACAAATCCAATGTTACAATGTTACAGCGTTACAGCTCATGTATACGGTAAAAACGTTAATATTAGATACATTATTTGATGTTATTAACATGTGATTATGATGTTCTGTCTTAGTTACATTGATGTTACACAGGTTACAGTATATCCTTGATAGGCCATCTTCACAAATCAAATGTTACAATGTTACAGCGTTACAGCCCATCAGGGCACTAAAAACATAAAATATATGACAGGAATATTATGGTTCTTCGTTGTAACTGTGAAGTTCTTTAACTGTTACACCGATGTTACAGGAGTTACAGCGCATTCTCGATATGACCACTCCACAACTTCAATGTTACAATGTTACAGCGTTACAGCCCATCTGGGCACTAGAATCTTAAAATACATTATGAGAATTTTATGTCTCTTCTTTGTGACAGTGAAGTTCTTTGGTCGTTACACTGATGTTACAAGAGTTACAGCGCATTCTCGACATGCCCTCTCCACAAATCCAATGTTACAATGTTACAGCGTTACAGCCCATGTATACGGTAAAAACGTTAATATTAGATACATTATTTGATGTCATTCATATGTGATTATGATGTTCTGTCCTAGTTACATTGATGTTACACAGGTTACAGTATATCCTTGATAGGCCATCTTCACAAATCAAATGTTACAATGTTACAGCGTTACAGACAATTAGGGCACAAAAAACATAAAATATATGATAGGAATATTATGGTTCTTCGTTGTAACTGTGAAGTTCTTTAACTGTTACACTGATGTTACAGGAGTTACAGCGCATTCTCGATATGGCCACTCCACAACTTCAATGTTACAATGTTACAGCGTTACAGCCCATCTGGGCACTAGAATCTTAAAATACATTATGAGAATTTTATGTCTCTTCTTTGTGACAGTGATGTTCTTTGGTCGTTACACTGATGTTACAAGAGTTACAGCGCATTCTCGACATGCCCTCTCCACAAATCCAATGTTACAATGTTACAGCGTTACAGCCCATGTATACGGTAAAAACGTTAATATTAGATACATTATTTGATGTCATTCATATGTGATTATGATGTTCTGTCCTAGTTACATTGATGTTACACAGGTTACAGTATATCCTTGATAGGCCATCTTCACAAATCGAATGTTACAATGTTACAGCGTTACAGCCCATCAGGGCACTAAAAACATAAAATATAGGATTGGAATATTATGTTTCCCCGTTGTAACTGTGAAGTTCTTTAACTTTTACACTGATGTTACAGGAGTTACAGCGCATTCTCGATATGGCCACTCCACAACTTCAATGTTACAATGTTACAGCGTTACAGCCCATCTGGGCACTAGAATCTTAAAATACATTATGAGAATTTTATGTCTCTTCTTTGTGACAGTGATGTTCTTTGGTCGTTACACTGATGTAACAAGAGTTACAGCGCATTCTCGACACGCCCTCGCCACAAATCCAATGTTACAATGTTACAGCGTTACAGCTCATGTATACGGTAAAAACGTTAATATTAGATACATTATTTGATGTTATTAACATGTGACTATGATGTTCTGTCTTAGTTACATTGATGTTACACAGGTTACAGTATATCCTTGATAGGTGATCTTCACAAATCAAATGTTACAATGTTACAGCGTTACAGCCCATCAGGGCACTAAAAACATAAAATATATGATAGGAATATTATGGTTCTTCGTTGTAACTGTGAAGTTCTTTAACTGTTACACTGATGTTACTGGAGTTACAGCGCATTCTCGATATGACCATTCCACAACTTCAATGTTACAATGTTACAGCGTTACAGCCCATCTGGGCACTAGAATCTTAAAATACATTATGAGAATTTTATGTCTCTTCTTTGTGACAGTGATGTTCTTTGGTCGTTACACTGATGTTACAAGAGTTACAGCGCATTCTCGACATGCCCTCTCCATAAATCCAATGTTACAATGTAACAGCGTTACAGCCCATGTATACGGTAAAAACGTTAATATTAGATACATTATTTGATGTCATTCATATGTGATTATGATGTTCTGTCCTAGTTACATTGATGTTACACAGGTTACAGTATATCCTTGATAGGCCATCTTCACAAATCGAATGTTACAATGTTACAGCGTTACAGACAATCAGGGCACAAAAAACATAAAATATATGATAGGAATATTATGGTTCTTCGTTGTAACTGTGAAGTTCTTTAACTGTTACACTGTTGTTACAGGAGTTACAGCGCATTCTCGATATGGCCACTCCACAACTTCAATGTTACAATGTTACAGCGTTACAGCCCATCTGGGCACTAGAATCTTAAAATACATTATGAGAATTTTATGTCTCTTCTTTGTGACAGTGATGTTCGTTGGTCGTTACACTGATGTTACAAGAGTTACAGCGCATTCTCGACATGCCCTCTCCACAAATCCAATGTTACAATGTTACAGCGTTACAGCCCATGTATACGGTAAAAACGTTAATATTAGATACATTATTTGATGTCATTCATATGTGATTATGATGTTCTGTCCTAGTTACATTGATGTTACACAGGTTACAGTATATCCTTGATAGGCCATCTTCACAAATCGAATGTTACAATGTTACAGCGTTACAGCCCATCAGGGCACAAAAAAACATAAAATATATGATAGGAATATTATGGTTCTTCGTTGTAACTGTGAAGTTCTTTAACTGTTACACTGATGTTACAGGAGTTACAGCGCATTCTCGATATGGCCACTCCACAACTTCAATGTTACAATGTTACAGCGTTACAGCCCATCTGGGCACTAGCATCTTAAAATACATTATGAGAATTTTATGTCTCTTCTTTGTGACAGTGATGTTCTTTGGTCGTTACACTGATGTTACAGGAGTTACAGCGCATTCTCGATATGGCCACTCCACAACTTCAATGTTACAATGTTACAGCGTTACAGCCCATGTATACGGTAAAAACGTTAATATTAGATACATTATTTGATGTCATTCATATGTGATTATGATGTTCTGTCCTAGTTACATTGATGTTACACAGGTTACAGTATATCCTTGATAGGCCATCTTCACAAATCGAATGTTACAATGTTACAGCGTTACAGCCCATCAGGGCACAAAAAACATAAAATATATGATAGGAATATTATGGTTCTTCGTTGTAACTGTGAAGTTCTTTAACTGTTACACTGATGTTACAGGAGTTACAGCGCATTCTCGATATGGCCACTCCACAACTTCAATGTTACAATGTTACAGCGTTACAACCCATCTGGGCAATAGAATCTTAAAATATATTATGAGGATTTTATGTCTTTTCTTTGTGACAGTGATGTTCTTTGGTCGTTACACTGATGTTACAAGAGTTACAGCGCATTCTCGCCATGCCCTCTCCACAAATCCAATGTTACAATGTTACAGCGTTACAGCCCATGTATACGGTAAAAACCGTTATATTAGATACATTATTTGATGTTATTCATATATGACTATGATGTTCTGTCCTAGTTACATTGATGTTACACAGGTTACAGTATATCCTTGATAGGCCATCTTCACGAATCAAAAGTTACAATGTTACAGCGTTACAGCCCATCAGGGCCCTATAAACATTAGTCGCATGAGAAGAATCAAATGTTTCAGTGATATACCCTTATAGTTTTATTGTTTATAACACGTTGTTACTGAACGTTACATATATTACACAAGTAACAAATTCATAGTGGTTCAATATTTTGGACCAATTTTATGCTCTATCTCTTAGGTGACTTGCACAATTCGGGCTGAAACTAGTGCCAAATGAGAGGGTTGGGATAAACATTCAATTGACCATATGTGCCAAAAATTCTCGTTCTTTAGTTTTCGAGTTATAGCCCCTGGAAGTCGAAAACTGCACGACTTTGCCCTCGAATATCTCGACAACGGAGAAAGGAGAATTTCAGGGCATTTTCTCCCAAGAAATATATGGGAATTATCTGTAATTTAGCACAGTTTCAGAACGATTCGTGAAAGTCACCTTTTAAGAATAACTTCCACTGCAGGCCCATATATAAAAGTTTGCTCCTTTATTACTCTGCACATGGACAATTATTTGCGCTGTTATTTGCCCCAGGCATGTACCTATGTAATTACCGTTTACAGTGTAAAGATGGATGTTATCGGTCGCTGAACGTCGGAGCAGTAGGCGTTTAATGCATTTTCCCATAGGGTCCAATGCAAAATTGACACCTCATTTTCTCCATTCTCAAGAGCTTTGAGTCTCTGCAAAACATATACATGTGTAGACACAAATAAGTGAAATAGAATGAAGGCTATTTCAGCTTTAGCTTTTATTCCGTTTGGGAGCTAAAGTCGCACAAACTTTTGTTTACAAAAATTTCGATGGCCTATAGTTCGCAAGTTATGCAATCAGTTGACATAAGATTGTGCATGCATGTAGACATGTTAATGACCTTTATATATGCCAAGTTTCAGATGGCTACCTACTCAAACAAGCAAGCAGTAGCGGTTTGAAATTTTCACAATTTGGGCTACACGTTCGGGACGATTCGTGACCTTAGGTGACTTGCACAATTCGGGCTGAAACTAGTGCCAAATGAGAGGGTTGGGATAAACATTCAATTGACCATATGTGCCAAAAATTCTCGTTCTTTAGTTTTCGAGTTATAGCCCCTGGAAGTCGAAAACTGCACGACTTTGCCCTCGAATATCTCGACAACGGAGAAAGGAGAATTTCAGGGCATTTTCTCCCAAGAAATATATGGGAATTATCTGTAATTTAGCACAGTTTCAGAACGATTCGTGAAAGTCACCTTTTAAGAATAACTTCCACTGCAGGCCCATATATAAAAGTTTGCTCCTTTATTACTCTGCACATGGACAATTATTTGCGCTGTTATTTGCCCCAGGCATGTACCTATGTAATTACCGTTTATAGTGTAAAGATGGATGTTATCGGTCGCTGAACGTCGGAGCAGTAGGCGTTTAATGCATTTTCCCATAGGGTCCAATGCAAAATTGACACCTCATTTTCTCCATTCTCAAGAGCTTTGAGTCTCTGCAAAACATATACATGTGTAGACACAAATAAGTGAAATAGAATGAAGGCTATTTCAGCTTTAGCTTTTATTCCGTTTGGGAGCTAAAGTCGCACAAACTTTTGTTTACAAAAATTTCGATGGCCTATAGTTCGCAAGTTATGCAATCAGTTGACATAAGATTGTGCATGCATGTAGACATGTTAATGACCTTTATATATGCCAAGTTTCAGATGGCTACCTACTCAAACAAGCAAGCAGTAGCGGTTTGAAATTTTCACAATTTGGGCTACACGTTCGGGACGATTCGTGACCTTAGGTGACTTGCACAATTCGGGCTGAAACTAGTGCCAAATGAGAGGGTTGGGATAAACATTCAATTGACCATATGTGCCA